>OZ024794.1:65371355-66116355 GCA_964017045.1 Omphiscola glabra
AGAAGTCAAGGCGGATGTTGTGAATGTTTGTGTTAAGTGTGCCCTAATGGCAGAAATAAGGCGAATGTTGTGAATGTTTGTGTTAAGTGTGCCCTAATGGCAGAAGTCAAGGCGAATGTTGTGAATGTTTGTGTTAAGTGTGCCCTAATGGCAGAAGTCAAGGCGAATGTTGTGAATGTTTGTGTTAAGTGTGCCCTATTGGCAGAAGTCAAGGCGAATGTTGTGAATGTTGGTGTTAAGTGTGCCCTAATGGCAGAAGTCAAGGCGAATGTTGTGAATGTTTGTGTTAAGTGTGCCCTAATGGCAGAAGTGAAGGCCGAGTTTTAGAATGTTGGTGTTAAGTTTGACCTAATGGTAAACGTGAAGGCTCACTTGTATAGTATACATTTGTTTCATTATGCTAAGAGATGTTCAAATATTTATCATGTCCTTTAGCTTAACCTGCACTTTGAGCTTTCGTTGAAAGTGGATACAAACTCAGTAAATCAAAGCTACACTTGGTAAAAGTGTAACCAGACACACAATAGCTTGAGAATCTCTAGTTAATTAGTATCGTGCTGTGAGACAGTAAGTCTTGAAAGAAAATTATTGATTGCTTCTATCAATTTGGGGAAGTGGTCCCACTTCTTTGTGTCTCCTACGTTTCAGTTAGTTTTTGATTGTTTGGTATTCTCTAGTATATTTATTTTATAAACAGGGCTATATAGATTATTGGACATTTGTCTAGCATTTTTGTTTTATAGACAGAGCTATAGTTGTAACGAACTTAATGTTGAGCTGTAGAATAAAAACTTATAACATGTGCTGGTTCACACGATATTCTAAATTATTTGACCAGGTCTTGAACGAGATTTCACAAAAATGACATTTAAAACAATAATTATTTTATTATTCATTAAAGACGTAATCCATCGTTTCGGCATCATTCTGGTGCAGGCCTCAAGAGTCGTATTCGTTTCTATAATTTCTGGCGTCGTACAGTCGGACCCGACTATATTGTAACCGTGACATTTAAGCATTTATCTTATTTCACAGTTATTTAATTTTTTTAAAAACATTTTCGATTATGTAGTTTTAAAATGTTCTCGATTATTTGATTTTTAAAATTTATCGTTTATTTAATTATATTTTATTTTTAAAATATTCTGAAGAATTAAATTTTTCGCATGAAATTTCCAGCTAGTTTGACAACAGACATCGATTGTGAGAGGTAACCAGCTATTTTTATATTCTGACTAGTAATTTTGGCCAAACTACAATGCTCATAAATGGCGGAGAGCAAACGTTGTTTATTTTTTTATTTTTTTTCTTTAAATAAGGTTAAAATGGAAACTGTGACACCGGCATTTTTATCAATTGGACTGATGTCAAATTAAGTATTCTAGACTCGTTGTTTCCCCCCCCCCCTGTCATTTTTCTGTCACGTCTTCACATTTTCCACAACCAGTCGCAGGGTCAAATCAATCCAATAAATACTGAGTACCGCAACCAGTTGCAGGGTCAAATCAATCCAATAAATACTGAGTACCGCAACCAGTTGCAGGGTCAAATCAATCCAATAAATACTGAGTACCGCAACCAGTAGCAGGGTCAAATCAATCCAATAAATACTGAGTACCGCAACAAATGTCTCGATGTAGTTTACCCAAAGGAAAAATGTTTGGTTTTTAAAAAAAAACAAAAAAAATTCCATAAATGGGAGCAGGCAAGCCAACGCTTCGCAATCAATAAATGAAAGGCTGAAATAGATCCTGATTGGTATTCAGATTAATTACAAAGTTTATTTTTAAAAATGCGATTTACACTTCTTTTTTTTTAAAGAATCTTTTATATTAACTCCTCTTTTCTTCGTGTGTTTCGTCCTGACTGGATGGCAAAATCTACGGGTGGCTAATTGACCAACTTCCCGCCAACCTATCGAGTTGGAACTTGTCACATAGTATCTTTACCGATGACAACACATTCTTTCAAATTTCCAGCCCCCCCCCCCCCCCCAACCACCACCCAAAACTCCAACCCAATAAATCGAGTTTCCTGTTTTTCAAAGTGAAGATGAAGGAAATATGACGCCATTGATTCCCCAAATGAAAATTCCCTATAACTGCGTTCATTGCAATTCTTATTTTTAAAATATTCGCAAGTGCGTTTGATGCGTAATATTTTGCTTTTGGTGAAAAAATACAGCGGTATCTGGTGGGGGTCATTTATTTGCTGGCATCCGTCCGTCAAAAGGTGACGATGGTCTGGAATTTGCAGGACGAAATCCACAAGGCCTGGGATTATTTTTTCTAGGATTATTAGCTGGGTCCCAACAGCAAATCGCCTCTCTACACGCCGCTGGATGACCCCAAGGCTACATCATGTGGATGATACAGCTTGGCACCAGTGGTGTCGCAGGAGTTGTCGAAATGTTTCATTGTATCAATGTTATCCGCCTTTCGGGACTCCATCTCCGGGTTTGAATTCAGAGTTGCCTTCTCTTAGATGAGTTGCCGTCCAAGGTTAACGTGTTCCATCCACCCGGGGTGCTGGTGGTGTTTTTGCTTTGGCGGGGATTGAACTCCAGGCCAACAATTTGAGATTTGCTCAGTTAAGACCACTCGGCCACCCAGCACCCAATAGAATATTAAGATAGTTTGGGAGCGTGAAAATAATGTGTGGTTGTCAGCCTTGGGGGGTGTGGGGGAGCAGTAATTGGGATTCTCCTTAAGTGCGTTGCTTGTTAGCATGTTTTGTGAAATTGTCAACCCCCACCCCACCCCCCATTTCTCGATTTTATATTTTATAAAGGATTTATACGAAAAACTTTGTGCTTGTGTGCTCTTTAATCTCTAATATCCTCTTTATTTCTTTTCGCTGTTCTGGGTCTGTTGCACTGAACTATCCACAGACTGATTTAAAAATTGCCATGACCAAAACAGAAACTTGTATCTAAATAGATGCTGCAGAATTATCAGAAGGTAATGGGGAGCAGAATGAAAAAAAATACCCAGCAAAATCGAATATCAATGATATTACCTTATACTTTCCTTTACCTGTTATGATCCATTGTATGGGTGGAAAGATTCGTTTTTCTTTCTTTTTTTTAAATGTGGGAATTAGAAAGGTGGTTAAGTTAGAAAGATGAATGTATTTTTTTTTAAATTTACATTAATACATATGCTGATGATTCAAGGTCTGGTGCGTGCTGTTATGCGTATGGAGAAATTAAACTCTTATCTAATTTTATTGTCTCGTTCTAAAACAGTACACAACAAAATATGATACCATAAGTTAAACACTATAACAAAGAATACGATACTCAAACCAGGGCTAATTACAATTAATAAGTTTTATTACGTTAACGATAAATTACAAAATCAAATGAAATATAATTACAACCATCGACTTACAGAATAATAATTGATTTGTACCGGTACAATGTTGAAGAAATTCACAATGTTGTAAAACAAAAAAAAGTTACAATGATGAAAAGGAATCTACACACACACATTAAATAAATCTCTTGTCTCGTAGCAAAAATAACACACGCTCAAAATATCTCGTGATCAAATCATAGCACACCTTCCTCTCCACACGCGTTTATAATCTGTTCTACTGATCTTTCTAGAGAGACCTTACACAATGGTTTCATTTCCAGAGTTCTCCAGATATTTCTACATAATTCTAAGGAAACAGACTATTAATGGTATTTAGTTGTGAACAAGGTAAAGAGAGACTATTTTTAGCTAGCCACACGCAAAATGCGGTTCCCAGCTTGGTGTCAGCTAGAGTTCGTTCACGGGGAAAGATGACGTAAACACGTCGTCTACATAACAAGGACGAATCTGGGAGTAGATGTTACTATAAGGATGCATGTAAGTGTCGAGATGTAGATTTCATTGTTGAATAGTCATCTCATCTTAATGTCAGACGACTATTTGTTTAGATATTGTCTCTAACGGTATCACAACCAATTCACAACAACACTGTATAATCCAGTTCACGCTATAAGTTTATAGAGAGCTAGGGTTAAAACACTGTATTAAGACAACAACTAGTTTTAAACACTGTATGGAGACAGCTAGGGTTAAACCCCCAGCAACACACAACAAGTTACACCGTGAATATCATTCAACTCCTCTACACGGCCAACGTTCCACCATAGCAACCACAAAGCTCACACGTCATTTCCCCTTAACTAATGCGTCACAAATTTCTCACATAATAGACATATACCTTCTACACTACACATCTGTTCCATGCCAAACGAAACAACAGTGATTCTCTTACCCTTAACAGTAAGCAATAGACTAGAATAGCGAAGAATTGTTTTTCTTAAACTACGTTACTGATTAACCTATTTTTCCTCATGCACAAATCTTATAAACCGAATATTAATTTATCTCGTCCTTTTTGACGTTCAATTGTATTTACAATAAGAGTGAAATAATACTTCACACGGTCGTACAAAGTGGTGGCGGTCCTTCTTGCCAGGCCCCTTGTTCTGGTAGCATTTTCCTTCCATTTCGTATACTTTTAATAACTTTTTCAAGTGTATTTTATATGCATTTCAGTTCTCGTTAATTAGGGGCGGCAAAGTCGAAGACATCCCCGGGCATCACAAACTCTAGCTGCTCCAGTGATCCTGCCCTTTTATATCCCCCTGCCGTTCCTAGGTGCCCAAGAATTTGGTGAACAACTCTTCGAAATAAGGATTTGTTATGCACAAAATCTTCTGCTTTTAATCCTTTAAAAAATCTTTTCTTTTTTACAAGTCGTTAAGTTGTTCTCAGCTAGATTGCGAAGCTATCAACACATTTTGGCAGCCATGGAACTAAATGAGACGTATTTAATTAGAATAGTTTTACTGAAAAACGTGTCCCCCATTTCTCTGAGAGGCATTTCAATCACAAATTTTAGTATATCCTGACCATGTACCATTGGCCTAAATATATGTATATATATGTATATATATATATATATATATATATATATATATATATATATATATATAATGTAAATATTGCTGAAATGGTATGGATCCATCTTGTCACATGAAAGGGAACAAATATTTTTTACGCCTGTTAGATTAGATCAGGGCTTGGGAAACTTATTTTTGGGAGCCATTTGTATAAATTATATTATAAAGAAAATATTTTAGGAGCCGCATCTCAGAAGAGATTAGTGTCATGGACAATGCCTAGGAAATGATCTAATTCCTTTAATTAAAGATTTAATTGGTGTAATGATGACAAGTAAATTATAATTATAGTTTCATGGTCTATAGACAGAACATAATATAGAGCCGTAAGTGTTGTAACGACGTCCCGTACTTTTACAGCTTGACGTTCCCATAGACAGAACGTCACGTGGGGCTTTATATAGCTCCGAGATATTTTGGCCTACTCTATATCTTGCTAATTGTGTCTACTTTTATCCCGGCTGATTGTCTCTACTTTTATCCTGGCTAATTGTGTCTACTTTTATCCCGGCTAATTGTCTCTACTCTTATCCTGGCTAATTATGTCTAATTTTATCCCGGCTAATTGTGTCTACTTTTATCCTGGCTAACTGTGTCTACTTTTATCCTGGCTAATTGTGTCTACTTTTATCCTGGCTAATTGTCTCTACTTTTATCCTGGCTAATTGTGTCTACTTTTATCCTGGCTAATTGTCTCTACTTTTATCCTGGCTAATTGTGTCTACTTTTATCCTGGCTAATTGTCTCTACTTTTATCCTGGCTAATTGTCTCTACTTTTATCCCGGCTAATTGTGTCTACTTTTATCCTGGCTAATTGACTCTACTTTTATCCCGGCTAATTGTGTCTAATTTTATCCCGGCTAATTGTGTCTAATTTTATCCCGGCTAATTGTCTCTACTTTTATCCCGGCTAATTGTGTCTAATTTTATCCCGGCTAATTGTGTCTAATTTTATCCCGGCTAATTGTGTCTAATTTTATCCCGGCTAATTGTGTCTAATTTTATCCCGGCTAATTGTGTCTAATTTTATCCCGGCTAATTGTGTCTAATTTTATCCCGGCTAATTGTGTCTAATTTTATCCCGGCTAATTGTGTTTAATTTTATCCCGGCTAATTGTGTCTAATTTTATCCCGGCTAATTGTGTCTAATTTTATCCAATATTAACCTGGACATGGGTAGTATTGTTTTTGAGCACTGTGTTTTAAAAGTGAAATATGGATGAGCTATGGATGAGCTATGGATGAGCTATGGATGAGCTATGGATGAGATATGGATGAGCTATGGATGAGCTATGGATGAGCTATGGATGAGCTATGGATGAGCTATGGATGAGCCATGGAGACTTCAGGCATACGAAAAAAAAGTTGGTTGGCAAAATCTTTATGTGATATAGCTGAACGTTTACCTCTGAGAAATGTATTAATGTCTTCCTCTTGGTGAATTAAAGGTATAGTATCTAGATTTTAACAAAAACGATGTTTATAGAAACATTTACAAATAGCTCTCTAATCCACAAGACGCCCGTTTTTGAACCGTTGCACAAGCTAAAATCTCCATTGTGTATTTATCACATGGCAAGATAGCAACTGCAGAACCGAAGCATTGCTGAATGGAGATGTCGTGCACTAGAATCATTATTAAAGTGCAGATATAACACAATAAAAAGTGTATTCAATGTTCAGGCGTTCTCAACACGCTCCGGCTAAAATTAAATTAAACAATAAAATGACATTTGACATGACCCCGTGCATATTTAGAAGAGGCCAACGTCCGGTTCTGACAACCTAATGCGTTTTATCGGTTAAAACGTGTCATCCTATTTGTATAATAGATCAGCTAGGGGGCGCAACAACGTCATGTCCGCTACGTCACTTCAATGGAGGCACTGACTCGCCTTCCTTCCGGTGTTCCACGGGTTCCTTGGCGATGAAACAAAATAATGTAATTTTCAGCCATTATGCTATTATTAGAGTGGGTTAGACTCGCCGTAGTACCAGAAGTCCCGTCTCCAACGCGTTTTGGCCTCGTTCGCACCAATCTAATTATAGCATGCCATCCCGTGACTGTCGCGCCAATTTTCGTGTTTGACTTTCACACGCACCTTTTTCCTCGGTAACCAAAGAATATTTAGGAGATAAAAAAAAATGTGCTCACTCTCCGACGTGCTCCTGGCAACGACCCGCAGAGTCAAGCATGACCGGCTTATCAGGATCTCCCCTCCCCCCAACCCCGCACCCTGATTCCGCAAAGCCCCTACTCAAGATTTCAGCGTGGTTCAAACGAATCAATAGCAGTGCACTTAGACATCTTGAAATAGTCTTGTTCTCATTCAACGTTAAGGGTCTGGCATTGTTATCCCTTCAACTGACTAATGTTTTATTTAAAGTAGTTCTTACATGTCATCGGCCATATTTTATCATTAATAATTCTATATTTTTTTTTTTTTACATTAGACGAGTCTATTTTCGCCGAGCATATCAGCACCAGTTTATGAAATTATAAATTGTTTAAAAAAGCTAATCCCGAACTTTTAATTATGATTCGATTAGTGCCTTCTTAAGGAATGGGTGCACTGGGCTCATCCCCATGGCCTCATGGGGCCTCACGGCTCTAGGGGGACTCAGTGAATTACTTTGCCCAGGGCCCCCGCAGCTTTAAAGACGGCGGCCCTGTATTCTATTAGTATAATTAAATGTAGCAAGGCTAATCTAACATACGAGATGAAAGTTATCTAGAAGTAAGACATGTCTCTGCAATAAACGAAATGGCAGGCAGTACCAGCACATATTTATCATTCAACATACGGTATATTTGTACTGAACACTTTCATACAATTTTGGCCTATAAATATTAATACTATATTTTAAAGTAGAGTTATGAATTTCGTTTTTTAAATAGAACATTTTAGAATAAGTTCCGATAAAACAATATTCTACTTTTCTGCTTTGATTATCTATACTTTTTGGCCATAAGTATGATACTGGCTTTATCAATGTAATAGGTTAAAGGTCTTGAAAATGTATAATAACGACTAGGGGATGGTATTACAAATGTTCAGCAACGATTATGTGATAGTATTAACATTTTGATCAGCGAATCTTGAATGGGTTTGAAAATGTGATGCCCTAACACGACGTGGTGATGTTTTTAAAATGCGCATGCGTGGACTTTGATGTGTGATAGTGATGACTGATTGTAACGTTCGCCTCTGTCAGAAGTTAAACGTGTCTCCTAATAAACATTATATGACATATATATGCTTTTTTATCATGATTCCGTTGCAAGTACGAGTCATTATTGTCCAAGTCATCTCACAACCACATTTATGTTCTTTACTTCTCTGTCTGCAGGATTGAGCCAAGAAGATGATGAATGCGGTGCCTGCTGGCTGCAGATAGACGACGCCATAATTACAGTGTCTGACCTACTTAAAGACGAAATTTACAGACATAGAGGTTTGCTGATGTTCAAAGTGTGCCATATTAATTTCTCATGCTATTCATATGCTATCGTAGGCAATGTCAAATATCTATCTTCACAGGAAGTTTACAACTTTAGCTCACGTGTCATTATGTCTTTCAACATGTCTGCTCCGTTTCTCGATGGCCATATGTGACAAAATATTTCCGCTTTTTTAACCGTAGCTTGTATGTTTTAAAGAAGTATGAGCACACGTTATGGGAAAATGAACGTGTCAGTCAAAAGTCTTTTTCAGGTGTGAGAACATGTCCAGTGAAATAGTTAAAATGAAATGAAAATGCAACATATGCACATAGAAAATTTGCACCACGTTATCGAAATATACTTGAAAAATTAGCAGTTTTGCATGAAACGTTAATATACTATCCATAATTATAAAAAATAAATATTTTCTGAAGAGTGATTGAGTTGTGCTAAAGTTGTGATTGAGTTGTGCTAACGTTGTGATTGAGTTGTGCTAAAGTTTAAGGTGTGATTGAGTTGTGCTAAAGGTGTGATTGAGTTGTGCTAAAGTTAAAGTTGTGATTGAGTTGTGCTAAAGGTGTGATTGAGTTGTGCTAAAGTTAAAGTTGTGATTGAGTTGTGCTAAAGTTGTGATTGAGTTGTGCTAAAGTTGTTATTGAGGTGTAGAAATAAATCAAATTTGTGACATCAGTTTATTTCACTGTTTAGCGGCAAGAAAAACCATTGCTATATAAGCGAAAAGACAGATTGTGAACCTATTTCATAATTCAAATTTACCTTTGTATAATACAACTCCAGTTAGTGTTCAGTATGTAGCCTTCATCAAAAGTATTCAAACGGGAAGAAATGTTTTTGGCGAAAATTTATAAACTAAACCTCCTCGAATGTAAAAGAGCTTTTTCTTATAAATATGAAACAAGCATGTCAATATTATTATTATTTTTGGTAGTTTTCTACAGCGTGGTACCCCAGCCTACAGCTGGGCTCACCACGCTGTGCATACAATTTAACAAACATAATCATGAACTTAAAAACTAACATACATTAATAAAAAAAAACACATGTATATTCACTCCACCCATTCCAGAACTTTTACATGTCAAGCCATTGACGGCACCCAGCAGCATCGTTTATCGGTCACAGAGGGGAATCAGTCAGGATAGTAGAGTTTAATGAGATGTGTTTTGAGTGCAGTTTTGAAGGCTGTGATGGTTGTTATATTGCGGACATGACATATGTGGGGCACCGTGCAGTTGTCTTGTATTAACATCTTCCATTATGTCACAGAAAACGATAGACTAACAGAGAGTGACGTGCAAGATTTGGCAAGGAGGTTACCGCACCACGCCTTCAAGAGATCGGCTGAAGGTTCAAGCTTTGACTGCGACTCCTGCTGGCTCGTGTTAGAAAGACTTAAAACACTTATCAAAAACAGTCGAGCGAGGGGTGAGTAGACGTTTTTCACTACAAATCTTTTTTTTTATATCGCTATACGTCGTGTATCGGAGCTAAATTACTAGACACTTGTGTCTAAACTTTGAAAATTTTAAATATCAATTGTACATGATGACTTAAACTTTATGATAATTTTGTAAAAAAACTTTGCGATGAAAATGCCAATGTATTTATTGTCAAAATTGTTTCCTAATTAATATTAACAGCTGATATTTGTTTTTGTATCTATAGAAGTGAGAAATCTTGGACAACTCGTTAAAAGAAGTGAGTATTTCTTATTACAATTTTTGTTGGGTTTATTTTTTTCAATGAATGAATAGAAATTGAAATAATTCTAATTTAATCTAATATAAAAAATAATGTTTTCTTTTTTACTTTCTCGAAATATTGGGACTTGACTTTCGCCTTTTGAGATGTTTCACACACACTACACGATGTTTCGCACACACTACACGATGTTTCACACACACTACACGATGTTTCACACACACTGCACGATGTTTCACACACACTGCACGATGTTTCACACACACTACACGATGTTTCACACACACTACACGATGTTTCACACACACTACACGATGTTTCACACACATGACAAGATGTTTTACACACTTGACAAGCTGTTTTACACGCATGACACGATGTTTCAAACACATGACAAGATGTTTTACACACTTGACAAGATGTTTCACACACATGACAAGATGTTTTACACACATGACAAGATGTTTACACACATGACAAGATGTTTCACACACATGACACGATGTTTTACGCACATGACACGGTGTTTTAAACACATGGCACGGTGTTTTAAACACACGATACTATGATTTACGCACATCACACGATGTTTCACACACATTTTTCTCCCCATGAGATCTGAATGTTTATATTATAATTATAAACAACAATCAATAAAAGTAAAACAAATCACGAAGTTTTTATGTGAGGTGGTTAACTTTAAATACATCCAGAGGTAGAGGTGTAAAAAACTGTATGGACTCAAGATTCCAGCAATTTAGATTAACTTTAAATTTAAAGTGTTGGGAATATTTTTTTTATATCAATATACTTGTTTGTACTACTCAGTGGTCAAACCTAATGGTATACTTTCTTTGTTTCCTCAGCTATGTTAAACAATGGATGGGCGTAGTTCCGGTGAGGTGAACTGCCCAGGCCCCAACCAGGGAGACAATGCAGCTGTTTTTTTGCATCTAGAGAAACACCTTAAGATTTATTACAAGTGAAAAACAGACAGGAGACTAAATATCGACGATTGAATTGAATTGAATTTATTTTTTTTTAAATATATTACCAAACTAAATCATTCTCAAAAGAAATTTGTGAATCTAATTTTTGAAAATTGGTTAAACTTTAACTGTGCGTAAAAATCCCATCTACTAAATACACTTGAAGTTGAAGACGAAGCAGGCATTCGAGTAAAACATTTTATAAGAATCCATATTAGTGCTACCCCGTCCCCCCCCCACACACATGTACGCCACTGCACACTTGTATACGTCCCCGAAGTATAATAATATTGTAATATCCCACCCCCTTTTACAACTCAGATTTATTACAATTATTAGTAATTTACATCATATTATTCGTATTTAAATTTTCGTAAAATAGATAAATGAAAAGAAAATGTTACGCACCAAACGCAATAGGGTATTTTCTGAAGAATCTCACTTAGCGCACTATCGGGAATTTTATTTTGTGCACTATTGAACTCATCATTACATCATACTCTCTTTCATACATAGAGAATGATATTGATTGATAATGTAATCTCTGTAAGTAAGATGTACAAACTATAAAGATGTCAGGGTATTCGTTTAGTCTGTTGAAGAAGTCGTTCATAGAGAACGTTCATTGGTTTATTTTGGACTATAAGAAACGTCCTCATCTAATGTCATCTATAGTTTTGTGACATTTAATCTCACAGCTAGTGTAAAGTGTCTGAAATTTTTTATGACATCTAAAGTTTTGGGACATTTAATCTCACAGCTAGTGGAAAGTATCTTTGAAATTTTTGAGGAACATCTGTGCCTCTGCTGTGTCCCTGCGTTTTCAATATCAAGATCCCCAGCTGACCAGTCATGTGAAGATCTCATTACTAATCATCCTGTAGGGTGGGGAGGGGGGCAGCACAACATCGCTAATGGAATTGGATCACTGAAAGATGATTTATCAGCCTTCATTGAAGTGTAAGGTAGAATATAAGGTTTAATGTTACTAAATCAAATGAAAGTTTCTAACCTTAAAATTAAAACAAATTATTGTTGTGGTCAAATATGTTCTAAAGCAGTCAAATTTTTTTTGTTGTTAATAAGTGCTGCACACAAAGGCCTGGGTGGGTTTTGTAGCATTCCTGTTGGCATGCAGTAAGATAGGGTGATATAATAGGAATTACGTTGATACAGTATAAGATCAGTTGGTATGTGATAAGATCAGTTGGTATGTGATAAGATCAGTTGGTATGGGATAAGATCAGTTGGTATGGGATAAGATCAATGCTTTTGTGCTTGTGAAGAGTTCCTCTAGAAGTGTGATGGTGTTGGCGTTGTGACGCTGAAAAGCAAATAACCAAACCTTTCATTGTTTCTGTGTTCAGACTGCTTTAGAGACGCCCAAATAGAGGTTGTCATGACATTTTCCCCCCTTAACCAAAATGTTATTTAATTGTATTAGCAAGTTCACATTGATCGATATGTGCCAAGATCTGAAACGTGGGCATTATTCACAGCTTACGTCGGTATTGTGTGTTAACAACTTAACAGTTCTATTAGTATTCTTCATTATTTTGAATCTGACTTTGAGCTACAGATTCCAGCCTAATACTCAGATTTTGACAGACCCGATTGCACTTTATCAACTGTAAAGGCAAAATTAAAACAGGAAGTGACCACAATTTCTTCCAGACCCCCCACAATTAGCACTGCGTTTTCTTGGTCAAGGATATTAACAACAATTTTGATGCTGATTTTGTAAAGTACTATAGGTAATAAACATATGTTTAAGATGCCGACTTTGTATTTCGGCTACTTCTTTCATAAATACTGTGTTATATAATTGTGTTTGTCTTGAACTTGTGTAAATCAAGTCAAAAAATGTTACGAAGTAAAATTTTAGCAAACAAGATGTCAACATGCTAAATAGTAAATAACTTATTAGTAGTATGCTGCGACCTGACATTCATATATTCATTAAGATATTATCGCCTCTTTGGTTAAATCTTCATAGGGCTTTTAAGTTGAGTGTTTGGCGCCCGGTGACAAGATCCATTTTAAAGAGGCTCCCCTTTCTTTTTTCAACCCTCAAACCCATTACTTTCATCAATAAAATAATATCAAAGTAAATGTTGGCACCCTCAACAGCCTGGCGCCCATGGATATCTGTCCCCTTCTTCCCATTTGGCTCGGCCTCTAAATTATAGCCACTCATTTGACTGTTTGTTTCATATTCAATTAGATCGATTCTTCACTTGTCTCATCTTACTGTGTAGACATACATACCTATACCATTGTCTATCGACATTTAGCGACACGCGTATGTGAACCTTAAGTGACACAGGTTGAATATCTCTGATCTAGAGAATTCTTTCATTGATGTGATTAATAATTAGAAACTCATTGATGTGGTTAATAAAAAAAATGCGTTTGAACGCTTCTTCAATCATTGTAAAATGTTCATTTCATCTGGGCTTAGGGTTACAAAGAATTAGTCGATTATTGTAAATAACGGGATTTTTAAAAAGATATATTTAGGCATAGCTATTTTTAAATGGTTAAAGTGGGGCGAGCTTGGAAAAAAAAGAAAGAACATGCCGAGTTAATAATTTAGTGAGCAACCCCAACATTCCAGCCTCCAGCACCAAAGAAACGATGACGTCAACAGACTGGATTTTCATATAGACAAGAAATATGCACTCTCAGACACGCTTCTCTCCGTTTATTTTTGATTTAATTTTTGTTTGCATTCGTAATAGCCAATGGCTCCACGAGGACCCGGCGCATACTTGTCTGTGTTACACATTGAGGTCTCAGCATCTCCTAAGAATAATTGTCCTTAGTGAACGCAGAATTTGCCACATTGATTCTTGCTTCTGGGTGTTTTGAAGGTTGTCGTTCTTTGACGGTGTAGTTAAAACAATTCTTGGTTTGTTGTAGTTATATCGGGAATACGTTATTTCACAAGCGATTTATTGGATATCATATATCAATCAGACCAGCCATCCGTACTTGTAAAGAGGTAGTCTTGCTAGTTACATTTGGTTTTATTGTGTGATCCCATCAACTTCACACACAACACGGTATACTACTTTGCTGGTAGGGGTGTTAGCCTTAAGACTTGAGTAAATTAGAATTGCCTAGTCACAATCCATGCTCATGTTAGGCGATGTCAATCATCCAGATATGCTAAACATGAAGGCTAGGCAATTCTTGGTAGATAACTGTGGAGAATATTCAATTGTGTATCAACGCATAATATCTTTTTTGTAACTGTCTCTGACCAAGTTTGTTAATCATAAAGAAAATGTTAAAATCATCGTATATCTGTTTCCTAAAATTAGCAGAGCATAATAAGTTTAAAAGCCTTGCAAACATGTCATAGATCAGTGACACAATACCAACATTTCACTCAATTCTTAAGATACCAATAAATGCAATAGTTAATCAAGAATTTAAAAATCTGTTGACATGTAGGAGCCCCAACTTATATTGTGAGGAGTATAGCCAGAGCTATTATACTCATCTAACAAGGGAACACACGCAGTTAACGTAAATGACTGAATGCAATGAAATGTTTGACCCAATTTTGACCTCAGCTCCTTAACTTGACCTCAGCCCCCTAACTTGACTTCAGCCCCTTAACTTGACCTCAGCCCCCTAACTTGACTTCAGCCCCTTAACTTGACTTCAGCCCCTTAACTTGACCTCAGCCCCTTAACTTAAACTAAGCCCCCTAACTTGACCTCAGCCCCCTAACTTGACCTCAGCCCCCTAACTTGAACTCAGACCCTTTACTTGACCTTAGCCCCCTGACGTAAACTCAGCCCCCTAATTTGATCTCAGCCCCCTGACTTGACTTCAGCCCCCTAACTTGACCTCAGCCCCTAACTTGACCACAGCCCCCTAGCTTGACCTCAGCTGCTTAACCTCAGAAACGATTAAGTTAATAGATGGAAATGTATTCTTCAATCTTTTTGACATTAGCATGACTCCAACATGACTGGAGACACTACACTTTAGTTAGGAAATAATATTTTGTTAGGGAGAGGTTGTGTAATGACTATGGGGGTTTTACAGAGCCAGTTTTATAACACAAAGTCTGATACATTTATCCAAAGAATCTTTTCTAGCATATTTAGCATGAAAAGTAGCAGAATGGCCATCCCTCCGGCCACGCATGCTACCCTTTTGGCTACAGGGGGCCTCCGATATTTAAGAGGCCCAAATTGTGAAAAAAAAGTGAATAGAAATACTATTTTAATTGCATTGAAGGGTGGGGGGCCTCTTAAAGTCACGCAACGGTTATGAGCAGCAGATCCGAGCAATTGTTGAATAGTAATTTGTATATATTATTCTACATACTGGAATACTATAAATATGTTGAGAACAATATTGAGAATGTGAGATGGATTGACACAACTAACTACTCTCTATGTTGCAGTCCGTGAACGTCTACCCAGGTCTTCACGTGTGAGACATTATTACGAATTACAAGTTCAGCTGAATTCATACATCTATCAAATTAATTAGCTAACATCTAAATAAACAAACAAGTTTTTTCTACTTTCTTATACAAACAGATAGCACTGACGTCTGTTACCAACAATTTAATTATCAGTAGAAGTATCTAAAGATATACCCACTTTGAACTACGCATATCCTCGCATGTATATCTCTGCCTAGTGCAGTCACAGTACAAGCATTTGAAGAACAGACTGCCAGCATCTATTACCCGGAGTTGGTGGTAGCAGAGTTAGGCGATGGATCCACTGTAGTAGAGTTGTCTGCATTGGGAAAGACTCGGTTCTGATAAATATAATCTTGAACATTCGGAAGTCCTTTAACGACGCATGCGCTAAGGGCGCTTCGGTAAAGACTCATATCGGTAGCATCATACCTAGATGAGTGAAATAGATCGATTCGATGCAATCTGAACAAAGGCTTGTTTTCAATTTACTGAAAGCAAAGCAAAGCTGTTTTATTTTAGTGTATCTCATTTTAGTTACATCAAGAAAAGCCATTGTTAAGAGACCACATGTTGTACTTAATATTATGATACAATATATGTTGCGCAATAAATGACATAAAACATAAATCTAAGAAAGTAATAAAAGAGTGTAGGTATTTACATAACATAACATAACTAATTCCAATGTATAGATCCTTAGCTCTTGAAACAAATATAGCTAAGACCCAAAATCAAGAACCAGAAATGCAATTTATGACCCAAACGCATGTACCTACATTGCAGCCTAAGACCAAAAACCTTTTTCCCACGTTATCATCTACGACCAAAAAAAACAACAAGTACCCAAATTAGCATATGCGACCAAAAACCGCGTACAAATATTACCACCTACGACCTAAGACCATGTACTCATAATATCAACCATGAACAAAAACCGTGTATACATATTGCCATCTACAACCAAAAGAGTTTCCTCATATCACCATCTATTAACAAAAACGTTGTACCCACATTACCAATTACCAAATTGCCGACGACGGTCCACAATATGGAACCAACGATACTGCTGTGACCCCCACCCAAACACGCACACACTACTCATTTCGTGTAACAACATTACAATCTTCGACCCCCATCGATAAACCGACATCATCATTCACGACCCCCATAACACCACAAAACCATTAACGACCCCCCCCCCCCAACCTTGAACCCACATTAACATCAAGGACCTCCCTCTCTGTCAAGGACCTCCCTCTCTGTCATGGAACCCTCCAGCCCCTTTACCATTCATCAGCGTTTGAATCATAGCACTCCACATTGAAGATGGTGGTCACTCCATTGAAACCTCCTATGGCAAACAACATGTCGTCTATGATCTAGGGATTAAGTCAAGATAGTTATTAAGGGATTGATATTAAATTAACGTCGTTAAAATGATTGATAAACACTGGTTACCGGAAATTTGATTGAAAGAAATTTCGTCGACGGAAAATTGATCGACGGAAATTTGATCGAACGGAAATTTGGTCGAATCTTTTTTTCAGTTCAGACGTTAAAATTTTCGTCAAATTTCTTTTTGAACGCACTATACTATATAGTAAAACAAAATAATGCGTTGAAAAAGAAATTTGGCGCACAATTTTAACGTATAAACTAAAAAAAAGATTCGACCAAATTTCTGTTCGATCAAATTTCCGTCGATAAATTTTCCGTCGACGAAATTTCTTTCGATCAAATTTCCGGATACGATAAACACTGATCATAAAAACAGATGAGACGAATGGCTCAAGACAAATATTGTCTGGTCAGAGGTCAAATTTAAGCTGTAGATTCAGATAGAAAATTCTTTTTGTCTTCTAAATCAACATGTATTTCCTCTCTAAATATTTTAAAATGTATATATGATCAGCTGTTTTACCATACATATACAATGGTAGACCATTTTACAAAAATAATAATAAATAAATAAATTCTTCTGCTATTTCAGGGGAAGCTACATCTGAAATTTATTGAGATGTTAATTCTGTTTTTATTTCCCTTGCTTTATTATTTTTTTTTCGTTTCCTTTCACTTGCGAGAGGGTGTGACATTTTTAATGACAATCTTTATAAATAAAGTAAAAATGGATGACCAATTATATCTTTGGATGAATGTATCAATGAAAAGCTGGATTGATAATTTGGTGATCAAAATCGTCAATCCCATGCCAGAAATGTGTAAAAATGTTCAATTTGTCGGATTATAAGGCGCCTAACTTCAAGCTTGCCCTGGACACAGCGTATGCTCGCCACAGCCCTGACACTGTTGTCCTTGCCTTCATTAGTCGATGTATGGATACATAGATATGTGAATGGGTTATCAGAATGGTGGATGTCCAGGTGGTAGATTGATTAACAAACAGAAATCGAAAGGATTATGATGGACGAAAAGATGAACTAAAAAAAATTGATATACGGCTTAATTAAGAGATGAATCCTGAACAACTACATAAGATGCCGTTTATTTTAAATGGAATAAAATCAATTATATAAACATTTTTACATTTGTAGACAGAGTATGTATTTGTATTTATTAACCCTGTAACCGATCTCTTTAACCGCTTGCTCATTACCTATTTTTACAGCAAAATACATTCAATGACTCAAAGCGAAAGAAAGGAAGCTAATACAGTTCAAAATGTGCTGCGATGACATTTTGCATGCACACCTTATTCCAATAAATAGTTTGTGTTAAATATAGAACACTCTTCACTGAAAGCAAGCTGTCACTTCAATGGTATCGGTCCTCAAAGGAATGAGTAGACGCATCACTGACCATCTACATATACAATCAAGCTTTTGCTAGCCTGGATCTGGCTTTTAAAGGTACAAAGATCTTCCCTCTATAAAGGTACAGAGATCTTGCCCTCTATTAAAGGTACAAAGATATTGCCTTCTATTAAAGGTACAAAGATCTTTCCCTCTATTAAAGGTACAAAGATCTTGCCCTCTATTAAAGGTACAAAGATCTTGCCCTTGCCCTCTATTAAAGGTACAAAGATCTTGCATTCCTTTAAAGGTACAAAGATCTTGCCCTCTATTAAAGGTACACAGATCTTGCCCTCTATTAAAAGTACAAAGATCTTGCCCTCTATTAAAGGTACAAAGATCTTGCCCTCTTTTGCGATTACTAATGAAATCACATTTTCTTGTTTAAAAGGACCGACGCGCTCCGACCTTTGTCTGCTACATCTAATTCGACACGACAGCCAAGGCAGACATCAACTTCATATTCATTCATATAAAAACCCGTGTTATTGGATCACGCTTGACTGATGCCTGGGGACGAAATGTCAAATCCAGGCTACGAGTCTCACACCATTTCAGAAACTCCTTGACTTCGACTTTTCGTGATAAGGATTATAAAGTCGTTTATTTGCTGTGACACTTTCAGTCTATGCAGTATCATCGCACAGATGGGCCGTTACAAAAAATACACTTATTAAAAAAAAACGTAAAAACATTTGTTACTTCTTTGTGTCAGTCAGTGAGTGCCACCTATGAAAAAGAAGCCGTAAGATTTCAGCTATGCACCCAATTACTTTTTGACAGTTTGTTGACCTCTGCGAGGCTAAAAGTGCGAACAAACAGATCATGATATGAAAAGGCAGTGTCTACGACGCTAGTGGTATGATTGGTTGTAGGACAACCAAGGGATCATATGTGGGGCTAGTGGTACGACTGGTTGTAGGAAAACCAACGGATCATTTGTAAGGCTAGTTCTGTAAGGCTGGCTGCTGGACAACCTTGTGGTGCTTGTATGGAGAACAGCTTACATCATTTCGTATATAACATAACTTAAACACATTCCTATAGACAAAACTAAGTCATTCAATGTTAAAAGCTCCAAGGAATTATACAATTTACCACCTTATCTGTTACTGTTATTTATAATACAAAATTTATGTAACGTTGAATTGCAATGGAAACCAATCAAATTTCACGGAAAAGCAACCAAAATATACGCCATCAGCCAGAACTCGCCAAATGTCCTTCACTGAATAGTTATTGGTGAAATGCAGCGATCTCTCGTCACCACTATTTTTGTAAATCCACCCTTTTCTTCTCTTTCGCTCTCTCTTTCTCTTACTCTCTCACACACACACACCCCCTGCAACGTTTTGATGAGTGTCGGATAAACGTACTAAGACGTGCGGGAGCCCCTAGCAGTCAAAATTTGCCTCCCGCAGTGACGCACCTAGAGGGATGCGAAGGAGGGACCCTCCCGTTGCGCTATTTTAGGTTTATATTTAGACCTAACATTGTATATGTATATGTGTGGTTATATTTAGACCTAACATTGTATATATCTATGTGTGTGTGTAAGGATGCTCACTTTTTGTAGTCGAACGGTTAAAAAAATATAATGCGGCAACTGCAGGTGCATGTCACAGTGACATATGGTTAATTCCTAGACAGATGTCATTACTAATTGACATGCTGACATGTGTCAATATTTGTTGCTTATACCTTGACACGTTTCGTGGCTTGACGTTTATTTGCTTAATTGACATGTAAGCATGTGTTCACCTGATCATCGTGAGAATCATATTTTTTTTTTTTACAGCTCACTCTTCGTTTTCAACACACACACACACACACTCAAAATCTTTAAATCTAAACATTGGAATTGAAACTAAAGAAAGAAGATTCCAACCGATTCACTCAGCAACCATTAACGATATGTAAACAGCGAGATTGTCATCGCCTTAGCCCATTTAAATAAAGTCTCCTATGCATCACTTCATGTCTGCTGATTTAAATACAATTTCGAAACATGAACAGTGTACTAAAAAACTTTGAGCCTGTTACTTACGATACATTACGTTTGATGCCAACATGGCAGTCTTCATAGTTATTCAAGTTGTAATGCACTGCGAGCACTTGGGAAGTATCACCGTTGTGAGCTTGTATAGAAACAGTTGAACTCAAACGTGTATCACCGTTGTGAGATTGTATAGAAGCAGTTAAACTCAAACGTGAATCACCGTTGTGAGATTGTATAGAAGCAGTTGAACTCAAACGTGTATCACCGTTGTGAGCTTGTATAGAAACAGTTGAACTCAAACGTGTGTCACCGTTGTGAGATTGTATAGAAACAGTTGAACTCAAACGTGTATCACCGTTGTGAGATTGTATAGAAGCAGTTGAACTCAAACATATATCGTCTGACAAGCTCACTCGGGTCAGTTCGCAGCGGAGTGCAAAAAACTTCCAAAATTAAAAAGTAAATGCAATTACGAAACACGCGCACTGGAATGAACCGTAAGTGCGTTGTTTGTAACAGTGCCGTTCGGAAAAAAAAGTGAAGGGGCGGGGGAGAGATGGCACTTGTCATGGGCACCAAAATCGTCTTTAAATGGGGAGTTTATAATGAATTAAACGATGAAATGCCACGTAATAAACAAAGGGGCGCCAAAATCGTATTTTACAGGTCTTCCCCGGGTGACGCTATTCCTCGGCTCACGGCCCGTGTCCTTGCTACCATGACAACCCGCTAGGAGCTTCAATGATATTTTTGATGATAGTGGTAACAACCAATAACGACTTTGTAAGAGAAAATACAAATAGTCTTCGGAGATCCCAGGAACTAAAATGAGACTCTATAATCAGCAAGAAACAAATCAAATGTACGTGTAAGGGGTTTTGCCTATTTTAACAGTCTCAGTTTGTTGGACCCTTTCCAAACGTTTATTTTGATAAGTTGTTGCACTTATTAGGCACACACGGTTAGGGCTGGGCTGGGCTGGACCAACGGGGCAGCGGGAAAAATCCCATTGGGGTTGAGCCGCCAGTGCCTGTGATATTTGGGCCCGCCAGTGCCTGTGATATTTGGGCCCGCCAGTGCCTGTGATATTTGGGCCCGCCAGTGCCATGTGATATATGGGCCGCCAGTGCCTGTGATATTTGGGCCGCCAGTGCCTGTGATATTTGGGCCCGCCAGTGCCTGTGATATTTGGGCCCGCCAGTGCCTGTGATATTTGGGCCCGCCAGTGCCTGTGATATTTGGGCCGCCAGTGCCTGTGATATTTGGGCCCGCCAGTGCCTGTGATATTTGGCCCGCCAGTGCCTGTGATATTTAGGGCCGCCAGTGCCATGTGATATTTGGGCCGCCAGTGCCTGTGATATTTGGCCCGCCAGTGCCTGTGATATTTGGGCCACCAGTGCCTGTGATATTTGGGCCGCAAGTGCCTGTGATATTTGGCCCGCCAGTGCCTGTGATATTTGGGCCACCAGTGCCTGTGATATTTGGGCCGCCAGTGCCATGTGATATTTGGGCCGCCAGATCTGCTTCCATATTCTTTAAGAAAAACGCGGACAAATGAGTCCGCCACTGCAAGCAGCGAGTACTTTCGTTTGACCAAATGAGAGTAACTGGGAACTTATAACGCACTCTATGAACTCTACTGATTAGCATTAGTCAAAATGGACCCAGACACGCAGCGCCACCATTCGCACACGGGTACCATTAGACTCAATGCTAGTCGGATGTCATTTGTAGTAGTTTATTTTAGTAAAACTGAAGAATTAAGATTACAAACGTATAGTACATTCAATTATCTTTCATTTGATACCTCATTTGGTCTTACAAACCCAACAATAATATTTCAAATCGTTTTTTAATCCCAACCTCTCAATTCTGGTACCCGGGTACCAGTAAGTGCAGCCTTGACCTAATGTCAGTGACAAATTTAGGGAGGAGCACTTAGAAGACCAGCAAAAAAATGTCATTTCCTAAATTGTATTTTATACACAAACATAAAAAGATGAGAAAGTGTTAATGTTGATACCTGTTACATTCTAACTCCGTATTATTTGCTCTATCACAGTGTCTTGTTTCATCTCTACGGCTTGTTCAGTCTGACGTGAATCCATGTTTATTTTTTACAACACCAATTTTTTTATTTTGTTTGCTTTAAGTGAAAGCCCTCCAAACATACAAAGCAGTCTGCCACGTAATTTTTTTTTACTAAAAGCGTGACGTCGCACTATACAAAAGCAAAAACTTGACACCAAACGTCGACCCAAAGACCCGTTAATAAACCACAGAGACACAAAAGGGGATTTTCTAACGACTGTGGCATGGGGTATCCAGCAGGCTTGGCCTATACAATATATTCAGACAATGGCCACGCCTTGCTGAGAGCCAACATTTGTGTGGGCTGTACACAGGCTTTCCAGATGAACATTTGTGTGGGTTGTACACAGGCTTTCCAGATCAACATTAGAAAAAAATTCCAAACAGAGCTTCTAGAGAGGCCAAAATGATCCAATGTTTTTAACACTTTATATTATATACAATAGCGTCCATTATCCGAAAACCGGTTTCCGAAATTTCGCTATCCAACTTTCAGAGACGACTGACAACGTGTGATATGATTGTATGTAAAGGTCCGTTTCGTTTATAACAGTGGTCATTAACCTTCCTAATGCCGCGACCTTTTCATACAGTTCCTCACGTTGTGGTGACCCCCCCCCCCCCAAACATAAAATTATGTTCGTTGCTGCATGATAAATATATGTTTTCCGATGGTATTAAGGCGACCGCGGGTTAAGGGTCGATGGACCCCCAAAGAACCACTGGTTTTTAAGGTGAAACTATTTGGTATACTTTGCACCTACTGCTTTAGCGCCAAATTTACTGAGATTTTTTGGTTATCTGAAACACCCTTGTTATCAATACATTCGTGAAATCAACGTTCTGCTGCATACATATATGTATATGCATATACAGACAGACAGACAGACATACATAATTGGTTAATAATATAATAAATTTCCTCAATTAAACATCTATATCCAGATATGAATCCCTTCCTTTACAAGAAGAAGAAATAAAATTAGGAACATTTTAAACAATACACCATGCATCGTGAACAGACATGGGCAACGTTGATTTGAACTTTAAAGTCAATGGAGGTGGGATAAGACTATCAGGGACAATACCCACGTTGTTTGAACTTGGTATTGTTGCAAATTTTTTTCCTTAGACAGGGAGGTCAAAAATGAATGCGAGGCTGGGTAACTAGACAGCTTTTCTTTACGCCATAACAAGCCTCCCATGGTGCCATTCCCTTTCTGATCCGCGCGAAACTTAAAGAATGGACCAGACTAGTGAGCTGCAACAGTCTTGTATTTTGACATCGTCACAAAAGTCTACTCAACAAGCGATCGCAATTTTATGTATCGGACATAGATCAAAGTCCTTTCTCGGAAATTACATAGATCAAAGTCCTTTCTCGGAAATTACATAGATCAAAGTCATTTCTCGGAAATTACATAGATCAAAGTCCTTTCTCGGACATTACATAGATCAAAGTCCTTTCTCGGACATTACATAGATCAAAGTCCTTTCTCGGACATTACATAGATCAAAGTCCTTTCTCGGACATTACATAGATCAAAGTCATTTCTCGGACATTACATAGATCAAAGTCATTTCTCGGAAATTACATAGATCAAAGTCATTTCTCGGACATTACATAGATCAAAGTCATTTCTCGAAAATTACATAGATCAAAGTCATTTCTCGGGAATTACATAGATCAAAGTCATTTCTCAGACATTACATAGATCAAAGTCCTTTCTCGGAAATTACATAGATCAAAGTCCTTTCTCGGAAATTACATAGATCAAAGTCATTTCTCGGAAATTACATAGATCAAAGTCCTTTCTCGGACATTACATAGATCAAAGTCCTTCCTCGGAAATTACATAGATCAAAGTCCTTTCTCGGACATTACATAGATCAAAGTCCTTTCTCGGACATTACATAGATCAAAGTCCTTTCTCGGATATTACATAGATCAAAGTCCTTTCTCGGACATTACATAGATCAAAGTCATTTCTCGGACATTACATAGATCAAAGTCATTTCTCGGAAATTACATAGATCAAAGTCATTTCTCGGGAATTACATAGATCAAAGTCATTTCTCAGACATTACATAGATCAAAGTCCTTTCTCGGACATTACATAGATCAAAGTCCTTTCTCGGACATTACATAGATCAAAGTCCTTTCTCGGGAATTACATAGATCAAAGTCCTTTCTCGGACATTACATAGATCAAATTCCTTTCTCGGACATTACATAGATCAAAGTCCTTTCTCGTAAAAAAATTTTAGGAAATGGATATTATTGAAATTTATTTTCATAAAGAAAAGGAAAAAAAAAAAAGAAAAAAAAGCCAGGAAAAAGCCAAAAGGCCAAATGAAAATTTGCAGCCAACCGTTTAGAAAAAAAAAAGACCAAATTTGAGGAATCATGTCTAATAAGGTCAAATCTGAAGCCTGGACATACAGCAGTTCCAGGTGCTCATGATACGGGTTTATTTAAAAAATAATATATCAATTGAATGACAAGTATTATTCAAACCTTTTCAAGATCATGTCTGTTTGAAGACATGTATTTGACATTAATTAAATAAAATATTTACAGAACTTTGTGCTCAAAATATTTATTCGTAAATGTAGAAAAGGGGGAATATTTCAAAAATGTGTTCAATAAGAAAATAGTTGTCCTAATGCTCCTCCTAACCACACTAAAAAATGCTAAAGAAAAGCCAGCTTTGATGAGGATGACACTTGATAAGTTCTTTAAAAAGCTTATTTTATTGTGAGTGACTACAGATTATATATAGAGTGGAACAAGAGACGTGTCACAAGAATTACTATTCCGTGGGTCCTCGTACGACTACAACCAAACAGCAAACGTTTCGTATCTCTAATCCGGGTTGCAGGCGCCTTTTGTACTATTTTACGTTTACCTAATTCACGTGTGTAATAAAAAAAAATATTTATATAACGATTGTTTTTGTTTTATAGAATAATAGTATGTCACATCGCGTTTCATTACACAAACTTTGTATACCATGAACTGGTTCTTGAGACAAACTATGTTCGCTGTACGAGGTCCCACAGTAGTAACTTTCGTAATCATCAGTACAATATTCATATTAAAATAGTGCATGAATAGACGAACAAGATATGTTTGTTGTTTTTATTATTTAAACTAGTGACGCGTTTACCTCCGTGGCAAAGTTGCTCCGTGGGCTGTACATCTCTGGAATGTCCACCCATTGGCGGGTCCTGGGGCAGAACCTCTCTCCGGTGTTCATTCGGGTCACGCCATTGAATCCGCCGAGTGCGTAGATGCAGTCGTTGTATGCGATGACCCCGACGCCACTTCTTCTGTTGTTCATGCTGGTGATGAGTGTCCACTGGCCGGTGTCAGGACAGTAGTACTCAGCCGAGTTCAGACACTCCTGGCCGTTGAAGCCGCCGCATATGTACACCTTTCCTGGTCGATATCAAGTACACGTTACACATGCCTTCTATAGGAGATGGTAACATGTTACACATGCCTTGTATGGGAGATGGGAAAGCATGCCTTCTATAGGAGATGGTGACATGTTACACATGCCTTGTATGGGAGATGGGAAAGCATGCCTTGTGTAGTAGTTGGGGACATGTTACACATGCCTTGTATAGAAGATGGAGACATGCTACACATGCCTTGTTTTGGAGATGTGGACCTGATACACATGCCTTGTATAGGAGATGTGGACATGTTACAAATGCCTTCTAAAGAAGATGGGGACATTTTACACATGCCTTGTATAGGAAATGGGGGCATGTTACACATGCCTTGTATAGGAGGTGGGATATGTTACACATGTCTTCTATAGGAGAGGGGGGAAATCTTTTACATCAATAATAATGCTTTTTAGCAGGCCTGCACAAAATGCTGTCCGCCAACACCCACTTTGCTGCCCGCGAATTAACAAAATATTCGTTTTTATTATTATTTTCTTAATAGCTTTCCCAGCTGTCCTATTTTCTTTCGGGGCGCAAAAATTTGTCCATAAAGTATTTCGGCCCACCTTACATTTTGAGTTGTGCAGGTCTGCTTTATAGAATCATAGTGCATACTCACTAATTTTCGCGGTACTTTTAAATTAAGGTATTGGTGAATATATTATAAATAATTTTTTTCACGTCATTTAAAAATTAGTAAAAAATTCAATGAATTTCGTTAAAATTTTCAATTTATTAAAAATCGTAATAAAACACTAATTCAAGCTTAAACCCTGTCTAAGAAAATACATTTTATTATTTCTTAATTTATAGCGTACAACTGTTGTGAAGGAATTTTCGTGCTTTTCAAATTGCAAGGCTGGACGTACCGTTCAAAGTTGTAGCGGAGGCATCGCTGCGCTGGTGGTGCATAGGTCTTATCAAGCTCCATTGGTTGGTCTCCCTTGTGAATCTCTCCACCGAGTTCTGCCGCACGTGGCCGTCAAATCCGCCCATAGCGTAGATGTGGCCGTCCAGTAGGGCCACACTCACGTAACACCTGACGGACGCAAGGCTCTGAATAAGCCAATTAAGTTTCCTGTTCAAAAGTCTTACTGTCACAGAAGTAGAGCTAGTATACTAAGTACACACTCAAAGGGAGTCTACAGAAATTGTACAGTAGAGCTAGCATACTAAGTACACACTCAAAGGGAGACTACAGAAATTGTACAGGAGAGCTAGCCTACTAAGTACACGCTCAAAGGGAGACTACAGAAATTGTACAGGAGAGCTAGCCTACTAAGTACACGCTCAAAGGGAGACTACAGAAATTGTACAGGAGAGCTAGCCTACTAAGTACACGCTCAAAGGGAGACTACAGAAATTGTACAGGAGAGCTAGCCTACTAAGTACACGCTCAAAGGGAGACTACAGAAATTGTACAGGAGAGCTAGCCTACTAAGTACACGCTCAAAGGGAGACTACAGAAATTGTACTATTTAACTAAAGAAAAACACAGTCAGAAAATCGAGGTAAAAAAAAACACGACCATTTCATTGAAGGCAGCATTTAGATGTTAGAACCACTGAGTAAGGATTTTTTAAAGATATTAAAACCCCAGGAGGTGGAAGGAGTTTAAATGTTAAACATATTGGCGGATGCGGAAATTGAGATTTGAGAATCACTGAGGGAAACAATACTTTAAATATTAGACCTATTGAGAAAAGTTGAAATTTAGATAGCAGGACCAGTGGGGGCGGTAGAAATTTAGGTTTAAGAACCTTTGAGGAAGCCATAATTTATATTTTAGAGTTAGCGTAGAAGGCGGGATAAACCACCAAAATAAAATTACAAATTACGGCAGACAAGAATTTTAAAGAAATCATAGGACCTAATTTTATCCATAGTCAGATGTAGACGTAGATTTCACAAAAGAGACGGACATATTCAGCAAGAGAAAATTGTTCAACACAACAAACTTTAAAACGGCTGCGGATTGCAATCAAAATAGTTAAACACACACATTATGATCTCTCTTTTCTTATTTTATGACATGAGATTGGTTAAACGCTGGCAAGACACTCTTTTGGGGTAAAAAAATCTGTGTTGCGTCATCGAAATGTCATCAAGTGCCGTAAAATATCGGCCATTATACAGGTTTCTGCTTAATCGTCAGTGGCAAATTATAGATCAAGAAGACGCTTGCTCTCTTAGCACATTCAACATAGTACAGTCGTCCGTCTTCGCGCTTGGACTTTCGCGACTTCACTCCTTCCTAATATCACATTGTTTTCATTAAAAAGTTGATCTAGATAGTGAAAATGATACAACGCGCGCTCGGTTGTCTGAGCCAATTATACACCCACGTCTTACTATCAAAATTACTGTACTTATGGATTGTAGGCCTATGTATTTGACCTTCCCCAGCGGGTCTAATAATGTTAAAAACCGCATTGAGAGGGTCGCATCCATGTTTCTATGCACTAACTACGAAAATATTTGATCTATAAGTAAAGAATCATACTGCGAGTAAATTCACTTAAGGCTGTAGAGCCTGGAACTGATGGACAGCGATAAACCAGGGACAACTGTATCGGTCATTGGAGGAGGAACAAAAAAAACGGGGGGGGGGGGGGGGGGGCATGCACAGAAAAAGCTTGATCTCTTTTTATTTGAATTGAAACGAAAGTTTGTTGGATTAAATGTTATATTTTTGCTTTCTAAAACTTCGTGCAGCACAGATAATTTCATCATACCGACTGCATCCTACACATGGATTGACATGCACTGGGACAATATTAATAAAAAAGTTTCTCGACTTACTTTTTCTAAATGTCTATATCAATTTTTCTCTACCTTTCTTTTAAAACTTAAGTTTTAGGAGCTTACCTCTTACAATTCATGGGAGGTGCTTCAGCCCACATCTTATTGATGGGGTCAAATGTCCGGCAGCTGTTGAAGTACTCCACACCATCAAAGCCACCGATGACATAGATGATGTGGCCCATTGTGATCATACCATGATATGCCCGGGGCCCTGTAAGGAGCAACATGCAAACAGCAGCGTGGGAAAATAAGTCAGTTCGTTTGGTGAGGAGTTCATTTGCGCAATCGTAGAGTTAATGAAATAAAGTAAACAAAGTTGTTAATGGCATGAAATAAGCTTTTTAAAAATTTATTGACGCTTTTTTTTACTCAAAATGTCTGGTCCGTGTATATTTCAACAAAAATAGAGTCAGTACGACTGGAACTAGACCAGAATGCAGTAGAGGACCAGCACTGTCTTTTGTCTCACTGTGACCAGGATGCAGTAGAGGACCAGCAGTGTTTTGTGTCTCACTCTGCCAGGATGCAGTAGAGGACCAGCAGTGTCTTGTGTTTCACTGTGCCAGGATGCAGTAGAGGACCAGCAGTGTCTTGTGCGTTTTTCACTGTGCTCTTTAGACGTGAGACGTCGCAGGAGTTGTCGAAACTTTCACTGCGACCATGTCATGCCGCCTGCGGAGTTTGTCTTGTCTTAGATGGGTCGCCATTTTGAGGTTAGCGGCTACCATCCACCCGGGGGTTCTGGTGATGTTTAGGCTCCTGCTGGGGATTGAACTCCGGTCTACAAGCTTGGGTTTGACAGTTTAGACCACTACGTCACCCACAACCCAAAAATCTCTCCCAACGCACGAATGCAAATGTCGTTTCAAAACCTTAATCATAAGATAAAACACCATTCCACCTGGTCACCTTAACCACATCTCACCTGTGTCTGCCACTGGACATACAACCCAACGGTCAGCCCGTGTGTCGTATGTCTCCACCATGTTGGTCGGAGCTCCTCCACTCCAACCACCGATTACAAACATCACCTGCAGAAACGGGGGGGGGGGGGGTGTGGGACTAGGTGTTAGTATGGCTTCCATGACTCGATGAAGTGTATTACCCGTTTGCTATCATTACTTGTGCAGTTGTACGTGTAAAGTAAAAGGACTTATGTTAAGAAAATCTCACAATCGCAAAAAACAGAAATCGTCAATGAGTGGATATACAACAATATTTTTATTTTTTTTATTTCAAGAAAATTCAAATTTTCTCAAAATATTCAATTGTTTTTAAGATAAAACTTTTCTCTAAACATATTTAGATTAAACGGTGTCTTGACAATAAATAACCTCACGTGTTTTATTGTATATAGGTTTCCGCCGCAGACACAACATTTAAGTGGTTGTCAATAATCACAAATTTATTTTGAACGTATCATGACCGCTAACTTAGTTCTTGCGTCGCAGCTGTAGCTTGAACGTATCGTGACGACTGACTTACCTCGTGAGGTATTCTGGGACGTGCTATGGGGTTGCTCATATCCACCTCCCTCCTATCGTCCATATCCAACTCATACAGAAACCTCAAAGTCTCAATTATAATCGGGCGGCACTGTTCACTGTCTCGCACATACTCATGAGGCTTTACCTAGGGGAAATAACTGGCATTTAAATCAACAGTTTCCCCGTTTTAAAAATAGATACACCATTATTGTTTCCGAACATCGAACAAACACAATAGCTCGTGTCAGTATTTTTGTGAAAGTTTATTTATATCTGGGATAATTGCTTCCTCTTTAATGGTCTTTCTGACAGAAAATTCCATGCTAGAAATACACCACCGTGGTCTACGAATTTTTAAAGCATGAATGTGATACCAATGCGTCAATGCTGCCATGAATTAAGATAATAATGGGGGAGACTGCAATCAGGTTAGCACAATAGAAAATTAGTAAAACACAGTAAGGTTAAACCTGATGAAAGGAACGCAACAAAACAACGAACGTGTCGGCAGGAAGCCTTCATCAGCGAACAAACAGAAACACGAATAAAATTAAAAAATGTATCAAAAAATATATAATATAGCACTTAGCTCAGAAATAGTATCCAAGAGGGCAGCAGAAGATAAGTGACAGAGAGTATCCAAGAGGGCAGCAAAAGATAAGTGACAGAGAATAAGTGGGAGAAAGGTTAAATAGGGAAGAGGGAAAGAAAAGAGAAGAAATAAGTCCACTGCGATAGGTCGTGACGTGGAGGGGCGGAGCCAGGTTCAAACAGTGAATAGAGACATGACATTCAAACCATGTGGGTACAAGGTGTTATAGGTCAGAATAAGCTTGTGCTCCAAATTCACCCGGCTGGGTGTGTTCGTGCTGGCCACAATCGCACAAATTGAAAAGTCCGCCTTGCCCTGGTGGTCGGCCCTATTGAAGTGTTTGGAGACAGGACACTGTTTATCTTGTGTAATATTACGAAGGTGTTCAGTACATCGGTCAGAGAGTCTGCGTCCTGTCTCCCCAATGTATGACATCTGGCAGCGGGTGCAAACAATAGCGTAGATAACATTGCGGCTAGTACAAAGGAAGCCGCCGCGTATCTGAAAACTACCCTTAGGGAAATGTATGTTTTGAGCCTGGAAGACAAAAGAGCAAGTGTTGCATCGGCTGCGGCCACATGGCTTGGTCCCGAAGTGGGAGGGGGCAGCATTGATACGACTGTATACAAGGAGGTCTCTCAGATTTTTGTCCCGTCTAAAAACAATGAGAGGCGGGGAGGAGAAGATGTCTCGTGTCTCATTGTCTGCGAGTAATATAGAACGGTTTTTAAGGAAAACACGTTTAGCTATCAGATTGTGTGGGTGATAAGTGATGATAAGTTTGGTCCTGTCAACATTGTCGCTCAGACGAGGCCTGAATGCATCAGCACGGGTTATCTTCTTAACCCTTTGAAGGGCTGATGAAAGTACGGTCTCCGGGTAAGACCTACACCGGAAATAGTCTATCATCTCAAGTGCTTTGTCCCAAAAGTCCTCCTCCGACTGACAAAGTCGACGAAGACGAAGTAATTGAGAAAAAGGAATAGAGTCTTTACAGGATTTAGGGTGGGAGGAGGAGTAGAGTAGATAGCTGTGGCTGTCAGTAGGCTTAAAGTAGGCGGAGGTGAGTAGGCTGTCAGTGTGAAGGGTGACTGTGATGTCCAAGAAGTTGACTGAGGTTTCAGAGATAAGAGATGTGAATTTAATGGAGGGGTGAAAGGAGCCTACAAAGTCAATGAAAAGGTCAAGTTCGCTCCTCTCCATGGTGGTGACCCCTATACCGTCATCTATGTACCTTTTATAGAATTCGGGAAGACGTCCAGTATATCTGCTTTCGACCATGTGTTCGAAATGTCCCATAAACAAGCATGCATAGCTGGGTCCCATTTTGGTCCCCATAGCAACACCACTGATTTGGTCGAAGAATTAAGAGTGGTGAGGTGTCGTTAGCCGTGATATAAGCTGTGAAACGTTTGTGATAGATGTGTTCCAGACATTGTGTAGGGTGGAAGAAACGTATTTCCGGCCATGGGAAATGCCTGGATCCGGAGATCTGGGTGGTTAAAGGAAAGTGTTTGGGGTGTGAAAATGTTAAAGAGATGACGCGTGTTTTTTGTGTTCCGTCGGGTTGTCACCGAAGATGGACGCACCACGGTGCGGCCCTGTGCGGGGATGGCACGGCACTGCTATTGAACGCCTATTCAGACATGTGCCTGTTTGTACAAAAAGGATATGGCCCTAAATGTCGATTTTCCCAGCCTGATGTCAAAGGATCTTATGTTGCCAACTTGACGCCCTGTGAGTGTAATACTTCAGGCGGCGACTCTGCTAGTAACGAATGTTGACACTCGTACATATTTTTGTTTTGAAAAAAACATTGTCTCTGGCCTTGCCAGATTTTAAAAAAAAGAAAGTGTTAATTATCAGATGACGCTTGAGTTTTCATGTTTAAAATAAAATCTTTAAAAGATCTAAAGGCAACTAAAACATTTTTGTGGGAATATATGAACTATTTAATATACTCAAATTAGGCGGAAGAATCAATCATTTATATTTACTTTATCAATGTATCTTAACTTTTTTTAAAGGCATGGCTGATTAGTAGGACAACGATACAAGGATGTGCACTTTTAGGGTTGGTACATCAAGGTGTCCCGTTAAAATATATCACTATGGATCAATTTAAACAAGAGGTCACCAGCCCCCTGAGCATTACAGGTTAAGATTAAACCTTGGGAAAGTAGTCTGAAATAGCATGGCATTTTTACATCAAAGCAAGTTATTCACTAAGTAGGCGGTAGGGTTGAGATTCTATTTTAGTTAGCACTTCCACATGTGCACTAAAAGGTGGCAATACTTCAGATTTTATAAGGGATTTTCATTTATATTTTCTCCTAGATGAAGTCATTTATGAAGGGTCCTTTAGGGGACACGCCTAAAACTGACTTGAACAAGTTTGTTCTTAAAGTTTACTGTTTTGTTTATCATACAAACCTATATCTCCAGAATTGATTATCATACAAACCTATATCTCCAGAATTGATTATCATACAAACCTATATCTCCAGGATTGATTGTCATACAAACCTATATCTCCAGAATTGATTATCATACAAACCTATATCTCCAGAATTGATTATCATACAAACCTATATCTCCAGGATTGATTGTCATACAAACCTATATCTCCAGGATTGATTGTCATACAAACCTATATCTCCAGAATTGATTATCATACAAACCTATATCTCCAGGATTGATTGTCATACAAACCTATATCTCCAGGATTGATTGTCATACAAACCTATATCTCCAGGATTGATTGTCATACAAACATATATCTCCAGGATTGATTGTCATACAAACCTATATCTCCAGGATTGATTGTCATACAAACCTATATCTCCAGGATTGATTGTCATACAAACCTATATCTCCAGGTTTGATTGTCATACAAACCTATATCTCCCGAATTAATTGTCACACAAACCAATATCTCCAGAATTGATTGTCACACAAACTATATCTTCATGTACCAATCGATTCTGTAAAATGTGAATATAATAAACTTACTTTTTCAACAAAGAAACTTGTCGTTAGAAGACCTAATCGGATAGTACGAAGCAAGCGGGCAATATTCCGTTTCCTCCTGTCGGGGCTGTAGTCAATCCACCTACAGAGGGCGTCAAATACTAGCTCCTCAGTCCTCACATTCAGGTGCTCTGATTGTAGTATATCGCACACCTGCCACATAACAAAACATATTATATTTAGATTGAAGTGACTATGTAACCGAGTCTTCACATTCAGCAGGTGATTACAATATAGAAGTGTTCTGAACAAGGGAACACAGCCTCTAAGGAGGCGGAATATACTAAATCGATAGTGTATTGAACTTATATATTTCCTGGGACTTCCTGTCCCGATTGAAATTTATGAGTATTTATTCCCTTGAAAATGGGTTCGCTCGAAATAACTTTCTGTAGGTTGGTAAATATGTAGTTCAAAGATACCAAAATAAAAGGAATAATAACCGTTTTAAGTCCTGATAACATTGAAATCTAAGTTCTAATCAGTGTCAAATGTGTAAGTTCTTTTCATAATGAGACAGGATATATCATTGGGGCCAACAAGAACATCAGCTCACCTCATCAATGTCCAGCTGAAGGAATTCATTACTTGTAGTGTAGACTGAAGTAAAATTGACAAGAATGTACTTCAGGGCTTGCTGCTCTAGGTGAGTACAAAAGTAGGTTTGTGCAAATTTCCGGATCCCGATACAGTTGTCCGCGCATAGCTCTGTTATTAAAAAGTCGCAACAATCCTGGAGAAGATGATACCTGGCAGTTAAAGAGGTGACTGGCACTGACAATACTCATAGAATATTATGACTAAGCTCAGACAGGTGGAAACAAAGTATCGACAACTATTATTGTTTCAAAAAAAGGGATTATTGTTTCAGAAATGGAATTATTTTTTCAGAAATGAGATTATTTATTCAGAAATGGGATTATTGTTTCAGAAATGAGATTATTTATTCAGAAATGGGATTATTGTTTCAGAAATGGGATTATGGTTTTAGAAATGGGATTATAGTTTCAGAAAGGGTATTATTGTTTCAGAAATCGGATTAGTGTTTCAGAAATGGGATTATTGTTTTAAAAATGGGATTATTGTTTCAGAAAGGGGATTATTGTTTCAGAAATGGGATTATTGTTTCAGAAATTGGATTATTGTTTCAGAAATGAGATTATTTATTCAGAAAAGTGATTATTGTTTCAGAAATGAGATTATTGTTTCAGAAATGGGATTATTGTTTCAGAAATGGGATTATTGTTTCAGAAATGAGATTATTGTTTCAGAAATGGGATTATTGTTTCAGAAATGGGATTAGTGTTTCAGAAATGGAATTAGTGTTTCAGAAATGGGATTATTTTTTCAGAAATGGGATTATTTTCGCTGATCTTGAGGCAATCTGTTATTCCTTATTTTTATTTTTTTTTTGTTATTCCAATCAATCTCCCAAATCTTTTACATTTCTTGTTTTTACGTTATTGTCTCATTGTCCTGTTTCTTAATTCAAGCTTCCAAATATGTTGTTCAACTATATCCTTGTTTTTGCGTGGCGTTTACAAAATAAGCCTGTCAAATTTAGGGTGGCATCAGGAACGAAGTGATAATGGCTTGTCTACCTGGTCATAATTCATAAACAGCACATCTTATTAAAGGCCAATTTCAATTTTTTCTTAGATTACCCTTCCGATGCCCGCCCTCCCACACAAACCTGCACCCTAGAGACAGAGGCGTAACTGGGTTTTTGGCGCCCTTGGCTAATTTATTTTTTAAATAATAAAAATTTAAAAATTAGAGATTTAGGGGCGCCCTTTTGAACTGGCGCAGGCCGGCGCCCTTGGCAACTGCCCCAATGTCAAGCCGTTGTTACGCCTCTGCCTAGAGATCTCCCATATGACACTTTTCTTTAACTTTCCATTCAATTAAATTTAATGCATACGTCATGTTAGGGCGTTGTGAGGCTTGATGTAGTTTTGTTATTTACATTTTAAAACTATTTCTAATTAATCTTTATCTTAATCTATATTTCTGCAATCTACAGTACCTTAACCAAGCCCTTATTCTGTGCTCTATATTACCTTAACCAAGTACATACGTCATTGCTCTTCATTACCTAAACCTAGCCCATATTCTGTGCTCAAACATTACATTAACCAAGCCCATATTCTGTACTATACATTACATTAAATCAACCAAGCCCGTATTCTGTGTTTTTTAAAACTTTAACCAAGCCCATACGTGTTAGCTCTACATTATCTTAACCAAGCCCATACGTGTTAGCTCTACATTATCTTAACCAAGCCCATATGTGTTAGCTCTACATTACCTTAAGCAAGCCCATGTGTGTCAGCTCTACGTTACCTTAACCAAGCCCATGAAGTGAAACTGGTCAGCTGCCGGAAGCAGTTGTTCGACATTTGCAGCCGTGACCTTGGCGTGTCTGGTGTAGGCGTAGTCTATTATGACGGACATGATGTCACTGTTCACGTGAGTTAATGTTATTTCGTGCTGATTTGTTGGATTCTGCAGGAACAAAATAGCACACTAGGATATGTTGGATTCTGCAGGAACAAAATAACACACTAGGATTTGTTGGATTCTGCAGGAACAAAATAGCACACTAGGATATGTTGAATTCTGCAGGAACAAAATAGCACACTAGGATATGTTGGATTCTGCAGGAACAAAATAACACACTAGGATTTGTTGAATTCTGCAGGAACAAAATAGCACACTAGGATATGTTGAATTCTGCAGGAACAAAATAGCACACTAGGATATGTTGGATTCTGCAGGAACAAAATAACACACTAGGATTTGTTGAATTCTGCAGGAACAAAATAGCACACTAGGATATGTTGGATTCTGCAGGAACAAAATAGCACACTAGGAAATGTTGGATTCTGCAGGAACAAAATAGCACACTAGGATATGTTGGATTCTGCAGGAACAAAATAGCACACTAGGATTTGTTGGATTCTGCAGGAACAAAATAGCACACTAGGATATGTTGGATTCTGCAGGAACAAAATAGCACACTAGGATATGTTGGATTCTGCAGGAACAAAATAGCACACTAGGATATGTTGGATTCTGCAGGAACAAAATAGCACACTAGGATATGTTGGATTCTGCAGGAACAAAATAGCACACTAGGATATGTTGGATTCTGCAGGAACAAAATAGCACACTAGGATATGTTGGATTCTGCAGGAACAAAATAGCACACTAGGATATGTTGGATTCTGCAGGAACAAAATAGCACACTAGGATATGTTGGATTCTGCAGGAACAAAATAACACACTAGGATTTGTGGGCCAGCCGTTTTTGTATTTTTAAACCGATGTTCTTTACTAGAGTTACATTTCAAAGTCGTTAAGAATCTTTCAACCCTTTTTTTTTAGTATTGCACATTTTAAAGTACTTCATGATATGTGTATACCTTCTTTTACGACACCGGACGATAGTGACATGGGTTCATTTTTAATAGAAATGGTTTATCATTGTTAAAATTTTAGGATGAATTTCAAGGCCTTCGATTTGTCGAAATGAAACTTTTTCACCTGCCTGATTAACTTGACCTGATTCAACTTGTACCTTATCAAACTAATAGACTCTACATCATACATCAGTCTCCTAAATATTTCATATATTAATACACTTCATAAGATTTCACTTAGAGTGATACATAGAGAAATAGAATTATAATGATATATCTTCTGACTTGATGCTAACATCAGAAACTATTGATTATGTGTCCAATTATTAAACAACTTTGAAAATATTGCCTTGTTACAGCACATATCTTAACAAATTGATATATTTTACATATTTGTATACCTCTATAGTCGTTATGCATCTCCTCGGCTAGAGAAACACATTTGTATACCTAGCCAATGTAGAAACACACATGTACCTAGCCAATGTAAAAAGACATATGTACCTAGACAATGTAGAAAGACATATGTACCTAGCCAATGTAGAAAGACATATGTACCTAGCCAATGTAGAAACACACATGTAGCTAGCCAATGTAAAAAGACATATGTACCTAGACAATGTAAAAAGACATATGTACCTAGCCAATGTAGAATGACATATGTACCTAGCCAATGTAGAAACACACATGTAGCTAGCCAATGTAAAAAGACATATGTACCTAGACAATGTAAAAAGACATATGTACCTAGCCAATGTAGAAAGACATATGTACCTAGCCAATGTCAGACCAAGCATGATACGTACCTCACCTACCTGGCTGGTAAAAAGGGCCCTGAAGAAGCTGCTGCACGCAGAGAGGATGTTACGGTGGATGGGGAAGACGACATCGCCAACCCTGATGACAGCGTCACAGAGCTCCCCCTGTTCACGCAGCTCTGCGAGGATGTTACACGCCTGGCAATAAAGAAATGGAACAGTTTTGTTTACAGGCCTGGCAATAAAGAAATGGAACAGTTTTGTTAACACGCCTGGCAATAAAGAAATGGAACAGTTTTGTTTACACGCCTGGCAATAAAGAAATGGAACAGTTTTGTTTACACGCCTGGCAATAAAGAAATGGAACAGTTTTGTTTACAGGACTGACAATAAAGAAATGGAACAGTTTTGTTTACAGGCCTGGCAATAAAGAAATGGAACAGTTTTGTTTACACGCCTGGCAATAAAGAAATGGAACAGTTTTGTTTACAGGCCTGACAATAAAGAAATGGAACAGTTTTGTTTACACGCCTGGCAATAAAGAAATGGAACAGTTTTGTTTACACGCCTGGCAATAAAGAAATGGAACAGTTTTGTTTACAGGACTGACAATAAAGAAATGGAACAGTTTTGTTTACAGGCCTGGCAATAAAGAAATGGAACAGTTTTGTTTACACGCCTGGCAATAAAGAAATGGAACAGTTTTGTTTACACGCCTGGCAATAAAGAAATGGAACAGTTTTGTTTACACGTCTGGAATAGTTAACTCATATCTTCAGGGCCGACCCTAACAATTGCGGGGCCCTATGCGAAACGGATTGCGCGGGGCCCAGTCTGGGTAGGAATAAGGATAATAAGTGAAAATTAAGATTATGTATTAGAAAATAAATTCGGGGCGGGGCCTATGAAAGTGCGAGGTCCACTGCGGCCGCATAGGTTGCAGTGGCCTAAGGCCGGCCCTGCATGTCTTTGCTTAATTTTAACACGTCTGGAATTGTTTACTCATGTCATGGTTTAATGGTTACAAGTTACATTTTGGTGTCTTTTAAAGAGATTTTATTATTAATACAAAGGTCGAAGGATTTCTGCAGAGGCGCAGTGTGGTAAAGGATTAAACCAGCCAAGAGATAAATATGGAATCGCGTGGACGAGAATGGCCCTGGTATTACAATAGGCCAGCTGTCAGGATACATCCGATAATCCTCATGGGGGCAATTAATATATATATATGTGTGTGTGTGTGACATTATGGCTAGACAAATCAAATTAGGAATTAGCATCATTCTTGCAAATATTTTTATTTTTACAAAATTCTTGCTCACTAATCAATGCTATGGTGCGGGTACATGTATAAATTTTTCAGTAAATTTCAAGTACAAATATAACAAGTTGATACAACCGAATTATGTTAATTTCAAAAATCATTAACAAAATGCTTTTTGACAATTCTTTGTAAGGAATCGGGACAGATGAGAGTCCCATTATTACTCGAATAAGTCTTGATAGTACGAAGACACTCATAGTCATAAAAAATTTTAACCATTGGAAGCTTCAAGCCATTTCCTGTTTTGGAGATTTAATTTAGATGGTATTTTACATGTCAAGTGCAAGAGAACACAACATGACACACCTGATACAATGTGACTTCATGAACAATATTTAATCCATAGTTTTCTTTTGGAGTTTTTGCTATTTTAATTCCATAGCCCAAGTGCAGTAATGCAAAATCTTAAATTTTAATGGAATAACTAAACCCTAACGATGTACTAACATTAATAGCGTTGAACCTTAACCCCGATATTAGTTTCGGATTGTCCTCGGCCATAGTTACAAAATAAAACTGAATTGTCCGATTTCTATTAATATTTGATTTTTTAATATAGACAACTGAGAAAGTGAGGTTGTCAACAAACTGCTTCTTTAGACACCGAAACATACAAGAAACGCATGCTTGTTACTAACTTCGGTAAATGCGAAGAGTTAGAACCGCGTTTTTTTACCATGGCCGCCAACCTGATTGCCGTGACCCGTAAAATTAAGAATAAAACGTTTAAAAATAATTTTAAAATTTCCTAAATGTATCCCTAAACCTAACCTGAACCCTAAATCTATCCCTAAACCTAACCTGAACGCTAAATGTTTTGCAAACGAAGTTACGGTGCTATCTCTTCGCATTAGCACTAATTTCAATATCTAATTCATAGTCAATGGACGACGATGAGTCGAGTGTTTTGTCATGTGATAAGAGTAAGTACAAGTAAGACTTCGGGGACGCTGTCTGCGACACACTAGTCGCTCACAAATTTTTCTTCAAACAGCTTTCTTCCTTTAATCATAACTGAATTATAATTATTGTCACATTTAATGAATGCCATTTTAAAAAACACGTGTATTCAAGAATATTTTGAAAAGTAAAATTTTTAATTAACATTGGGGAGGCGCTGATGAAGACAAACATTTTGCTTAAATATTAATGATAATGGCTGATCAGCTGTCATCTGTTGTTATGTGTTGTTATGTGTAGCAGACAGCCTACCGAAGGCTTACTCATATCACGTGACAAAACAAGGAAGTGACTCATCGAAGTCCATTCAATTGTTGTTGTCGTATTTTTTTTCAAATTAAACCCAGACCACCATTTATTGGATTGTCTACTATCATGATTACCTGTGAACTGAAATCCGACTTGAGCGATGTGGACATCGCCGACTCTTCGGACACTGAATCGTCCTGCCGCGCATCGACGGCGGACATAGTGATGGTTCCGCCAGGAGTGGGGCGCTCCCGGGGCCTGACACTACCTAAAGAAAGTGTCAATGTCCAGCAGAGATGGAAATTTGCTGGTGTAATTTGTGAATTGTGTTATTCCAACAATATGGAGAGGCGTGCTGTAGAGCACAGCTCTATATTTTGAGAGTAGTACGAAGAAAGTGATGACGTAAAGCGTGTTCAATGCGGATAGGTTTACTCCATTTAAATCAAGCTATTGAACGCCTTTTTGCAACATCTTCTTTATTTGAGTGCGTAATTCCAGAATAAAAGGGATTAATGGAGTTTTTAATTGATCCAGTTATCTGATAATATTTAATATTTCTATAAGTTATAATGGAACTAAATCAATAAACACAAGATTACCAACAATAATGAAAATTATTAATTTATAAAGTCCTTTCACTCATGCTTACATTTAAATTTGGAAGAAACTACTGAAAGGAGAAACAAAGACGAACTATTTAAGATGTGTTTGTCCCATCGGTGTTGCCAAGTAACCCGGGCTTTGGTAGATGAGGCAAGTTGTACTTGTTTTGTCTGTGGCTTCGTTCCTGCACAGATCCACGCGATGATCAAGTGCTGAGAGTCCACGTTTAACAGACGGAAGTTTTCAGGTTTTTGTCATAATAATAATAACTAGATATAGCCCGCCAAACATTGGTGACAGCAATGCGTGAACTTCCCATCTCCTAAAGTTACTTGACAAAACAAGAACTCAAGTAAAGCACATTTAATAATGCCAATTTTTGCTACACCCCTTCCCCCATGATACGTCACTGCACACTTTTTATTTCACGCCCATGAACTATATTAAATATTCTGATGTCTTAACCACTTTTAAACCGAATACTTTTTAAACCATAAATAAATTGAGATGATTTCATTTTCCGAAAAGGAAATATTACGCGCAAAACAAAATTGCGTTTAAAAAAAAATATATATCATTTAGCGTAGTTATCGGGAATTATATTTTGCGCGCCATTTAACTCATTATTAAACCATATTTTCTTTCAAACATATAGAATTATTTTTAATATACTCTCAATACAAAATTCGGTCATTAGAAAGCAGCCACAATTTTTAGGAAGCAGCCGCCGGAAATGGAAACAGTCCACGAGTCACACCAGAAGCGTCATATATATAAGAGATTAAAAAGTACATTTTAAACAATACGCTACATCCCTAATGGACTACGATGAGTCGATTGTTTTGTCATGTGATAAGAGTAAGTTCGAGTAAGACTTCCGGTAGGCAGTCTGCAACACACTAGTCACTCACAAATTTTTCTTCAAACAGCTTTCTTCCTTTAATCATAACTGAATTATAATTATTGTCACATTTATTAATGTCATTTAAAAACCACGTGTACTCAAGAATATTTTGAAAAGTAAAATTTTTAATTAACATTGGGGAAGCGCTGATGGAGACAAACATTTTGCTTAAAAATTAATGATAATGGCTGATCAGCTGTTATCCGTTGTTATGTGTTGTTATGTGTAGCATAGGCTACCGAAGGCTGGGACTCCTCTAAGATCCGTCTGAAACATGTCTTCGTACACTAACACAGCCCTTACTCTGAGTAGGCTTCTTTTCATAGTATTTATCTTTCCTAACGCAACAATATAAAATCTACATACAAGCCTATGGACAAAAAAAGCCAAGATACATCGAGAATGTAAGCAAGGAGGTAGACTACATCACCCCAGCAGGTGAGTTTGCAAAATGTGTTTTCAACTCAGTTTTAAAAGACTGCAGTGTCTGGCTGTTTCTGAGAGCGACAGAAAGGCCGTTCCAGATACTTGGGCCAGCAAAAGCGAAAGTGCGCCTACCGTAGGTCTTAAGGCGAACTCGCGGTATCCAGAGTTTGCCACTATCGGATGAACGTCGTGATCTGGTTGGTACATAAGGCGTCATGAGCGCTTAAATATATGGACGGCGCCAGGTCATGCAAGCAGCGGTGGCACAGAGTTGCAATTTTGTTGTCAATGCAGCTCTCTCAGAAGTGTTTTAACTGGCCAAATGTGCGTTTGCGCAGAACAATGCGAGCCGCATACCTCAGTCATGTCGTCTAGGCAGGATTCACTTTTTGCTAATTTTCCCGCCACCTGCTGTCTCCTGGCACTCCATTTTTCATTGTAGATTTAGGCCATTTTATTACTAGACAGCTGATTGACACGTCCTTGGTCAGTTGTGTCTGTGCGATGACATTCATGATCCTAGGGACATACAGGGTCAACCAGAGCTTTCCGACACTATGTTCCACATCATGACTTATCTATCGTATACATTCATGAGGATTCAACGTCTGGGTCAACCACTGGGGAGCATTGAAGGAAAGATAAATACTATGAAAAGAAGCCTACTCAAGGGAGAGTAAGGGCTGTGTTAGTGTACGAAGACATGTTTCACACGGATCTTAGAGGAGTCCCAGCCTCCTTCTTTGGGCCCAGTTATATCGCTGGACATTCAGTGGCACCTGAAGGGCTCTTGTTTAAATCAGGAGCAGAAGTACTTTCTCGAATGCACCCACTCAGACACACATAACAATAATAATAATAATAATAATAACAACAACAATAATAATAATAAAGTTTATTTGAAAAATCACGCTTCATCCCCAAAGGCTTGAAGCGCGGTACAAAGTCAACCACATTAAAAGAGAAATGAAACATTCTATATTTTACCACATTAAAATACAAAAACGCAACGTTACAAAAACTACACAGGAGCACACCCATTGAAAGTCTTACATCCATTGCAACCATACACAGCACACCCATTGAAAGTCTTACATCCCTTGCAACCATACACAGCACACCCATTGAAAGTCTTCCATCCCTTGCAACCATACACAGCACACCCATTCAAAGTCTTCCATCCCTTGCAACCATACACAGCACAAGCCAATAGGTAGGAGAGGCCATACTTCAGAAGTATCCAGAAATGCTATAGATGAGGTGGATCCTGGTGCGTCTGTGCAGTCACCACCTCTAAACAGAAGAGGCGTTATCAGGAGCATCAGTGTTTTATCCTTGCCTCATTTAAGATAAAATGGGAGATTTTTTTTATCGAAATACGTACGTAATAAATCCATTTTCTAGTTGAGTCACATTCCAAGTGAAACCTATCGAAACCTCTGTTTGGTATTATTTTCGGCTTTAATACTTTCTTGACATAAAGTTGTGTGAACACATCGGAGTATGCGTGCCCCATTGAGCGCTGTGTGAAAACGTTCTATACTGACAAACACAGTAGCATTCAGTGATTCGTTTAGCTATCTATTTTTTCACACCCCAAAATAGGTCTTTCCTAAATAAATTTGTTTGTGCTTTATTCAGCGTTTATATTGTTATTTTGTTGCTACTGAAAATAAGATAGATGGCAGGCATGTCCTGATATAGAGATATGGCAGGCATGTCCTGATATAGAGAAATGGCAGGTATGTCCTGATATAGAGAGATGGCAGGCATGTCCTGGTATAGAGAGATGGCAGGCATGTCCTGATATAGAGAGATGGCAGGCATGTCCTGATATAGAGAGATGCAGGGATGTCCTGATATAGAGAGATGGCAGGCATGTCCTGGTATAGAGAGATGGCAGACATGTCCTGATATAGAGAAATGGCAGGCATGTCCTGATATAGAGAGATGGCAGGCATGTCCTGATATAGAGAGATGGCAGGCATGTCCTGATATAGAGGTAATGAAAATTAAATTACTCTCGATTATTTGGCGGTTATGTCTTATATTTATCTTTGGTTCATCAACTAATCGTCTCTCACTGGTAGACACATCATTTATGGGTGATGAAGTGGGCTTAACTTAAGATTATGCATCCACACATTTCGTCGCCATAATAATCTTTCAATAACATTGTAAGCTAACAATAATTAGGATAGTTGGTAAAGTAACACATCTACAGCAGCTTGGAAAGCCTTCAGTTTTTGTGTGAGTGGAAAGAAGTGGCGAAGCAGCCCAAAGAGATGGATGATATGCTTCTCAAGAGATTTGATTTAGAAATACAACTTTTTATAATGGGACTGCTCAATTGAATTGTTGAATTCCTCTGTATTTTTGTATTTCTTGATGCACCTTTAATCTTCTAATATAGCCCCCTCCCTCCCCCACACACTATTTTCCAACCGTATAAGTGCAATGGTAAATGTTATATGCATCGATACAGCAGGATAGTTAATAATATCTTGACTGGTTCACTTTGACCTGTACTCACTCCCCTTACCGCACCGAGTGGTAAATATTTTACATTTCTTTGAAGGTATTGAAGTATTCTGGCACTTAAAAAGTGATTATAACAAAATAACCAGGTGTAAGAAAATTTAAAACACCTGAGTCGTGGATCTCTATAAACTAGTCTTGTTTATTTTTAGAGAGCTATTTTAAGCATTCTAGGAAACATCCCAATGTTCCATTCGCGGGGTCAAAAAAAAAACAACCAAAAAAAACCCCTAAAACATGCAGGTAATTACCGAAGGCAGACAGATCAAACAGCCATGTAGACATAGCAAAGTTGGGATAAATAAACTCTCGTCTGGGTGTGGCCACACAAGGTAGCCCAGCCTCTGACGTTGTCCATTACCCCCGGAAGTCGTACAGCCACACTTGTTGATCTCCGCGGATTATTTAGTCCAGGGCTGCTGTTGCGTAAACGGGCTGTCGTAGGAGATTAATGGCGCTTTGTTTCGCCTACGTCATCTCTAGTAAACACGGTATCGATGACTCGAGGTCATCACCTGGCGTTGTGCCATGGAGATGGGGAAAAAGACGACCCGTCACAATGTGTGGGAAGGGGGGAGAAACGCCGCATACATTACACACGGTAAATTAAATCCAACTCCGCTTGACACCCATGGCAAATAAATACAACTCCACCACATTCACATGGTGAAATAAATGCAACTCTTCAAGGAAGTGCTTGTAAAATAGATGCAACTACAACATGTACACATGGTAAAATAGATGCAACGCCACCAGGTACACATGGCAAAATAGATGCAACTCCAACAGGTACACATGGCAAAATAGATGCAACTCCACCAGGTACACATGGTAAAATAGATGCAACGCCACCAGGTACACATGGCAAAATAGATGCAACTCCACCAGGTACATATGGTAAAATAAATCAAATTCCAGACACCAGTACACATGGTAAAATATTTATCGCACCAAACACATCCCATGAAGGTGCGATTGTAGATTTGATTTGGCGACTTCTTCATCCCCCAATTCTGAATCTCTTTATATGTGTCACGTGACTTTCTTGCCGATATAAAATAAATATTTTAATAATTGACAAAATAATAATGAATACTAACTATAATCTTAAAGTAGGGCGGTACTTGCTGGGGCCCTATACAAAAGGGCTATACAAAACCCAAAGGTCCCTTATCATTTTAAATTACAGGAGCTGGTCAAAGAAAGATTTAAAATATATATAGTCCTTAAAATACGTGGATATATATTGTCTTTTCAATGTATGGAAATGTATTGAATTTTAAATGTATTATTTTCAGGAATAGTCGAAAAAAATGTTTCCAACATTGCCAAAAGTAACTAAATCTGGTCTCAAGAGATGATTTGAGACAAATATTTTTGATGAAATTATTCTATTTCAGGGTAATACTGCTTTAAATAGTCATGGAAGTGTCTCAGTTACATAGTCATGAAAGTGTCTCAGTTGCATAGACACGGAAGTACTTCAGTTACATAGTCATGGAAGTGTCTCAGTTACATAGTCATAGAAGTGTCTCAGCTACATTGTCATGGAAGTGTCTCAGTTACATAGTCCTGGAAGTGTCTCAGCTACATAGTCATGGAAGTGTCTCAGTTACATAGTCATGGAAGTGTCTCAGTTACATAGTCATGGAAGTGTCTCAGTTACATAGTCATAGTCATGGAAGTGTCTCAGTTACATAGTCATAGTCATGGAAGTGTCTCAGTTACATAGTCATGGAAGTATCTAAGTTACATAGTCATGGAAGTGTCTTAGTTACATAGTCATGGAAGTGTCTCAGCTACATAGTCATGGAAGTGTCTAAGTTACATAGACATGGAAGTGTCTTAGTTACATAGTCATGGAAGTGTCTTAATTCACTCATGAGATTAATATCAACAGCATATTGACGCTCTTTTACAAGCTTATCGCTTGCTTGGCGTAGCTGTACATCTAGATTTAATTTCTTCGGTATTGTCAAGATGTCTTGTAAACTGCTTAAAAGCCATTACGTAATGCGAACAATACATTGTAATACGCAACTTATGTTCATAGAAAATTTTGCAATGAAAAAATAAGTATGATTCTGGAGTCAAAATCCTAAAAACATGGACAAAATGTGAAGAATATAAGATTTGCAACACTCTAAAGGACACTGTAACAGTTAGTATTGAGATTAACCCTAGATATACCATTAGATTTAGAGGTGGACAAACTGTCCCTACTGCTCAAGATTACACAAAGCAGGTCGGCTTTTGGTCAGTGAAATTTGTATAGCTGTCTAAGTCGCAACCATTTTAATATCAAGATAAATATCCTCTCCAGTACCAGTCAAAGAAACATTGCAAATCCCCTCTACATACATAGGATCCAGAATTATCAATAAATTGATCGTGGGCCCTTATTATTTAGAAGAAAAAGAAGAAACAGAGAGAGGAGAGAATGGATATGAGAGAGAGGGGGAGGAGAGAGGAATTGTGAGAGAGGAGATGTGAGAGAGGAGATGGGACAGAGGAGATGAGACAGGGGAGATGAGGGAGAGATAGAGGAGAAGAGAGAAGGAAAATGAAAGAGGAGATCAGAGAGAGGAGATTAGAAAGAGGAGATGAGAGAGAGTAGATGCGAGAAAATAGATGAGATAGGAGAGAGGAGATGAGAGAGATGAGATGAGAGCAAGAAGATTACAAAAGGAAGAGATGAGATAAGACACAGTAAATGATAGAAGGGAGATGAGAGAAAGGAGAGGGGGATGCATAAGGGAGATAAGAGAGGAGAGAGGGTAGATGAGTGAGATGAAAGTATGAGTGTTATCGTGTAGGGAGAGATTTTGGAAATAAAATATGATACATGTATTTCAATAAAAATTAATATATGACACCGAGATATACATCAATACCAATATGTAGGCAGTGACGCATCAACGGACGCACCGAGGGACGCAACAAGGGACACACCAAGGGACGCACCAAGGAACGCACCAAGGGACGCACCAAGGAAGCACCAAGGAAGCACCAAGTGACGCACCAAGGGACGCACCAAGGGACGCACCAAGGGACACACCAAGGGACGCACCAAGGGACGCACCAAGGAAGCACCAAGGAAGCACCAAGTGACGCACCAAGGGACGCACCAAGGGACGCACCAAGGAAGCACCAAGTGACGCACCAAGGGGTGCACCAATTGACGCACCAAAATACAATCGGGTGATCCAGAAACTCCGAGTACGATGTATGAGGCGCCATTTTTACGTTTAACTTTCAGGAGTCATCTACCATTCGATTCACAAGAGCGCCTCTCCTTTTCATGCTTGCATCTACCATTCGATTCACAAGAGCCCCTGTCCTTTTCATGCTTGCATCTACCATTCGATTCACAAGAGCCCCTCTCCTTTTCATGCTTACATCTACCATTCGATTCACAAGAGCCCCTCTCCTTTTCATGCTTGCATCTACCATTCGATTCACAAGAGCCCCTGTCCTTTTCATGCTTACATCTACCATTCGATTCACAAGAGCCCCTCTCCTTTTCATGCTTGCATCTACCATTCGATTCACAAGAGCCCCTGTCCTTTTCATGCTTACATCTACCATTCGATTCACAAGAGCCCCTCTCCTTTTCATGCTTACATCTACCATTCGATTCACAAGAGCGCCTCTCCTTTTCATGCTTACATGTGTCAGCAAAATAAATCCTGAGCCGACGACAATGATATTCTGTAACATAAATAACATCTTTGACCAAGTCACGTGTTTATTATTGCCAACATTTCGTAAGTGCTGCCGCAGACTACACGGTTGAATAACCTGAATAAAAAATGGTTGAGAAAAATAAAATGTATATCTTTTCATTCCCCTTCTCCACCCAGGAGGGAAAAAAATTATGTCAGTTAACCAGCCAAAGTACAGGGAAGGGGTAGATATTCCAGACGAGACGTGTCTGTATGCTGTTATCGTAGAAGACTGGTGCTAGTTTGTCGTGACCAGACGAGAAAATGTTAGACATTTTTTTTTCATGAAAGGTATTAAAACTCAATGGTTGAGCAGTTACGGGCGAGTTGAGATGGGATGTTGTTTTGGTGTAAGCCTAAGAGAAAGCAGGTGGTGTCAATACCGTAAACACTCTAAATGTATCACACACTTACACATTGAGTCACCATTGCAAACCAGAATTAACCAACGTGCTTCTCCCCCCCCCCCCTTTTTTTTGTGGTTACCAAATCTAAATGATTACTAATTAAGTCGTTGTTACTAAATAAGTTCAATTGTGGCTGATGTCTACGCTAGAGAAATACGTTAGATGTTTTGTGTTTCAAAAAATAGCTATAATTTAACTGTAAAATGTTGTTTTGGCTTCAGTAATGTATTTATTCAAATGCTGAAAAGAAAATGAAGATGTAAAATGTAATGTAAAAAACATTTTCATTTGTTTTGGATCAATAAAGAATCTCAGCTTATCTTAGTAAACATTGACCTCAAGAATGCATTAATTCTTATGACAAGATACACAAGGGGTGTCTCATTTGAAAACATTGCTCTCTCTACTAGCCACATCTTCACAGGCGAGCCATATCACAACAGTCGAGGCAAACCACAGGCGAGTATCAACACAGGCGAGCCACGTCATAGGCGAGCCACATCATCACAGGCGAGCCACATCACAACAGGCGAGCCACATCACAACAGGCGAGGCACATCACAGGCGAGCCACATCACAACAGGCGAGGCACATCACAACAGGCGAGGCACATCACAGGCGAGCCCCAACACAGGCGAGCCACATCACAACAGGCGAGGCACATCACAGGTGAGCCACATCACAATAGGCGAGGCACATCACAGGCGAGCCCCAAAACAGGCGAGCCACATCACAACAGGCGAGCCACATCACAACAGGCGAGGCAAACCACATGCGAGTATCAACACAGGCGAGCCACATCACAGGTGAGCCTCATCACATGCGAGCCACCTCATTACAGGCGAGCCACCTCATCACATGCGAGCCACCTCATCACATGCGAGCCACCTCATCACAGGCGAGTCACGTCACAGGCGTGCATCATTAAGCAAGCGTGTATCATAAATTAAACGATTAAGGTTTACGGAACTGACGTGTCAGAACTCCCGTCTGTATCAGGGCACTTGGCAATAAGGTTGTTCGACTGTCTCAGTGGCCAGGTTACAGAGTCGACAGTTCAAATCTGTAGTTGACTAGAGTCTATGTAGATAGCATCGTGTCGGACAGTGCTCGGATCGCCTCCGTGTAGTGAGGCTTTGTTCACTTTGAGTCAGTTTGCAACAAGGGTCACTCTTGGTCGTGGTAATTATTTAGTAATGCAAAATTGTGCGTTCAAAAAGAATTTTCACGAAAATTTGATCGTGTGGACTGAACAGTGAGCTAGGCTTTGACTCCCGGTTGAGTAATGGGCCGATCGAAATGGGGCTACATGGGCTGAGCTGTATCATCTAGCACAATGGTATCTGCTCTTGTTTCGCACCTCAATGTGACAAAGGCCCCATGGAAGTCGTCTACAGTTTCCAGAATGGCACTTACCGTTCTTGAATCCATCGAGCTCCTCCCTACATATTAAATAGCAAACTGTGAGTCGTTAAAGACCCCAATGATCTGTTAGCTTTTTGTTTACGGCGCACTTGCTTCAATGCAGCAAAAATAGCTTCGAGCTCTGAATCGAAGTTTGTTATATTTGTTTATATTTGTACCACTGGACAATGAAGTCTCCTCTGGTGGAGTACCCCACCCCCTCCTTGGATACTCTATAAGTGCACCATACATAGCTTAATTCTTGCTTGCGAAACACCATCCGTCATTAAAGACTTTAACAAATTGGTCTGTGAAAACTGGTATCGTCCCCAGAGCGTCTTGTCCGAAGTATCTGAAAGGCTGGCCTTTGTCATGTAACCAGATCATCTGCGAACATGGCATTCTATGACTCTGGTTCCCCTTGTATAGCGTGTACATATGCTAGGAACAAGGTGCATCTCAAGGCCGATCCCAGCGAGAGTCCGTCCTCGAGTACATGATACTTCCTTCCCTCCCCTTATTCTTGTTGCGAACTGAAATATTACATTCATTGGAAAGGGCCGAGCTATTGCTCTTTTATGGCCCCGGCAAGTAAGGTACAGGCCTGCCGCATCTGGTGGGCAGTCCCATAAATTAGACTCTCGACATGTTTGGCTGGGAGGACCCCAGTCACGCCAGTCGCCAGCGTTGAGCACTCGGCTAGAAGGTGCTCGATTGTCTCCGGTGCCTGACCACAATGGCGGCAGCTCGGGTCCCGCAATGGGTGTAATCTATTCAGATAGCTGCGGGTAGGGCAATGCTCTGTTCTCATTTGAGTGATGAGACTCTGGTGGTGGCGTTTAAGACTCCACCACTCATCGCTTTTGCGGTTGTTTTTAGGCATGCTCCGGTAAAGTTTACGGGCCGTGTTCCCCTGTTCCCATTCTTTTAGCCATTCCTCGTGGCAGAGGTCCTTGATCCAGGCTTGGGCCCCCAGTTGGGTCATTGGCCGGTTAGGTTGAGGCCGGGAAGAGCCTTGCCTCGCAAGACAGTCGGCTCTGTCTTGTGGTGGAATCCCCGCATGTCCTGGGATCCATTGAAGGGTCACTTTGCCTCCGTGTGACTGTATGTCTCGCACGAGCTCCATAATTGCGTACACCATTTTCGTGTTCATAGAGCTCCTTTTCACAATTTCCAGAGCACATTGTGAATCGGTGAACACTACGATGGGTGGAAGTGGTTTGCGTCTAGCTAGTCTGCTGCGCACTTGTTTCAAGTGACATCAGGTGGTTCGCAGCTATCCTGTGGTGATCTCTCCTGGATCAGGCGTATTTTCTCCCTGTTTTCTGGTAAAGGGTGCTTTTCCTCGAGTGCGTAGACCGCATCCATGAAGGAGGGTCTCTTAAGCCTTGTCCTCTTTACCCAACGGTCTTGGAGTTGAAAACAGGGTTCCGTCTTTTCCATTCGACGGTAGCGCTCAACGGTCGTTAGGATAGCCTTGTCCCTCCTGATGTTTAGTGGTTCTATGTCTGAGATAATTTCCACAGCAGACGTGGGTGTGGTACGTAACGCCCCGCATACAAATCTTAGAGCTAGATTTTGTATCCGATCCAGGCTCTCTAGAGCATTTTGCAGATCAAATGGGCCTCTTTTTGAACATCAAAGGGACTTTCGTGTACTGATCGCTCGTGGATCAACCGCAGCTTTTCCCTGTTGTCCGGTAAAGTGTGCTTACTCTCAAGTGGGTAGACCTCATCCAGAAAGGAGGGTCTTTCTAGCCTTGTCCTCTTTATGCACCGGTCTCGTAGCTTAACACATGGTTTCGTTATCTCCATACGACGTCATCTTTCCACCGACGTTAGGATGGCTTTGTCTCTCCTAATGTTGAGTGTTTTCCACATCCGACAGAATTTCTACGGCAGCCGTGGGTGTCATGTGCAACGCTCCGCATGCGAACCTGGGAGCTAGGATCATTATGCGGTCCAGACCCTCTAAAACGGGTAGGCTGTAATCGATGCTCCCCTTACGCTCCCAGGGGGTAGCATTCTTAGGTGGCTTGCATCGACCCCCCAGGTAGTGCTAGCCAGGTTGTATTTGGGGGGGGGGGGGGGTTAACTAGGCTTAATTTCGACTTGACACGAGCGCAGAGTTCAGGAACATGGCTGTGGAGTTGTCTATCCCAATAAATGGCCCGATCTACTAGTCTGCCGCTAATGTTCAGTCAACCCATGCAAGGCCCCACGTCGTGCAACTACGGAAGTTTTAGACCAGACAATGATCGTCAGAGATTACGAAGGATAATTTAGCAGAAATCTTTAAAATTTTAATGAAAAGGTAAACACAAGCATCATTCGTGAGTGGCGAACAAAAAAAAAATGTAAAAGATGTGAAATGGGTGGACGTTTAACTGCTTCATTCTAATGATGTTCTTAAGTTGCTCTGATAAAATTTGATATCTTGAAATCCATTCTATAATTATCCGCTCTCTTTTCTTTTCTTTCTTTCTTTTATTTTTTGGGTCTGTTTTTTTATTGTTTTGTTGTTTTTTGTTGTTGTTTTTTTCATTTGTTGGTGGTGGTGCTGTTGTTGTTCTTGTTGTTTTTGGGAGGATGGGTTTAGTTGGGGGGTTAAGAGGTGGATGTGAGAGGTGGGTGTGAGAGGCGGGTGTGAGAGGTGGGTGTGAGAGGTGGGTGTGAGAGGTGGGTGTGAGAGGTGGTTGTGAGAGGTGGGTGTGAGAGGTGGTTGTGAGAGGTGGGTGTGAGAGGTGGGTGTGAGAGGTGGTTGTGAGAGGTGGTTGTGAGAGGTGGGTGTGAGAGGTGGTTGTGAGAGGTGGGTGTGAGAGGTGGGTGTGAGAGGTGGGTGTGACTTTTCAAATAAATTCAACTGAAAAGCATAGGTTTACTTTTGAAAATTAATTATTGTAATTTAACGTTGTAGGCCCAGAATGAGCAAAGCTAATTCTCTCAATAACAGATGGAAATCTCGTCGCATTCTCAAAATGAGGTTCAAAGACCACTTCTTCAAAATGACTCCTTTTCAAAAAGCACTAAAAAAAGAAGAGCTTTCCCATTTTTTCCCCCCGTGTCTTGTTTTTAGTTCCGTACCACGCCACTTGCCGGGTAGGATAAGGTAATCTTGTCTATTTCTGGATCTCTCCAGGTTTCAGAAGCGGCTCAACACTCAACAAAAACGATCGTAATGGTTAGCGCAACTCGGTCTGTTCCGTGCTTCCTGTTTCACCACATCATGAAAAAATGGTTTCTAATGTGCATCAACACCATTATGTCGCGTCTATTTCAACAAGATGAAAAGTACATCTGTTTCTCGTCAGTAACGGTGTACCGGTTCAGCCAGTGCTGGGGTTGGCGAGTCTCTCTCTTCTCTGATGTCTTTACCTTGCTAGACAAAACAACAATTCCGGTGTATTTTGAGTTAACTTGTCTGCGGCGGGGAAGAATGTGTGTGCGGTCCGCCTTTCTGTGTGTATGTCTGTGTGCGTGTGTGTGTGTGTATGTAGTAAATAGCAGGGCGATAAAGTTTGGGTGGTGTTTTGAAAAAAAAAAAAAGCGCTCTACAAAATAAAAGATACGACTGAATAAGATTCCGCTGGTGCTATGCATATATTTCTGCTGGTGCTATGATTTAGTGGCCGCTGGTGCTATGTATACGTTTCTGCTGGTGCTATGATTTAGTGGCCGCTGGTGCTATGTATACGTTTCTGCTGTTGCTATGATTTAGTGGCCGCTGGGGCTATGTATACATGTCTGCTGATGCTATGATTTAGTGGCCGCTGGGGCTATGTATACATTTCTGCTGGTGCTATGATTTAGTGGCCGCTGGGGCTATGTATACATGTCTGCTGGTGCTATGATTTAGTGGCCGCTGGGGCTATGTATACATTTCTGCTGGTGCTATGATTTAGTGGCCGCTGGGGCTATGTATAAATTTCTGCTTGTGCTATGATTTAGTGGCCGCTGGGGCTATGTATACATTTCTGCTGGTGCTATGATTTAGTGGCCGCTGGGGCTATGTATACATTTCTGCTGGTGCTATGATTTAGTGGCCGCTGGGGCTATGTATACATTTCTGCTGGTGCTATGATTTAGTGGCCGCTGGGGCTATGATTAAGTGGCAGTTGGTGGTGTTAGGTCCCAGTGTGCATGGACACAGAAGGAAGTCATATGGAGTGCGTTTTTGCAACAATACCGCCGAAATTATGGAACAGTTGCCTCAATCTTTGAGGGGAAATAAAAATGATATAAAAATCATTTATGAGGTATTTAAAGGCATTTTTCTAAACATAGAGGTTATGACATCAGAGCGCTTTGAGCATGCTAGAATTTCATGGAGACAAGAGCTATACAAGTAATCAATCATCACCAATCATCGCCATAAGTTGCTCTGGTGCTATGCGTATATTTCTGCTGGTGCTATGCGTATGTTTCTGCTGGTGCTATGCGTATGTTTCTGCTGGTGCTATGCGTATGTTTCTGCTAGTGCTATGCGTATGTTTCTGCAGGTGCTATGCGTATGTTTCTGCTAGTGCTATGCGTATGTTTCTGCTAGTGCTATGCGTATGTTTCTGCTGGTGCTATGCGTATGTTTCTGCTGGTGCTATGATTGGTGTCTGCTGGTGCTATGATCCATGTTAGCTTGTGCTATGATTTAGGTCAGCTGGTGCTTTTTGAACACAAAGATGCTAAGCTATGGTGAACTTAAACGTCTTAAAATGATTTTATTTCACTCAACATTTTCAGTGAAAGATAATGTCCTCTTAAATAAATAACACGCTTTCATTCACAAAACACCCAATGATTTACATCTTTTGTTTTCTAATTAGGTCTAAGTCTGACACAGATAGAGGACATGTTTTCTAATTTGGTCTGTCTGACACTGATAGAGGACATGTTTTCAAAGAATCTCATTCATGTTATAATAATGTAGGTTTTTTGTCGTTATTTTTTTGTTTTGCACACGGTCACCTAAATCATGCTTCCATGAGTTCACCATTAGTCCCTACTGCACGTTTCTCTTGACCTGAAGCTTTCAAGTTAAGAATAAATATATATTTGACACAGATTCTCATGTGCTCCATACGATAATATCAATACAAGTTTTATTATTATTATTTTAAAAGATACTTTTAATGTGCTTTATTCTCTCTAGTCTCGAATCAATGCACATTTCCAAATTGTATGACTTTTTTCTTCTCACATTTTTATCATTAGCGAATTCCCAATTCAAAGGGGTATTTAGACATTTCCTCATGAGCCCTACTAGTAAGCACTTTATGGTAAGCACTTTATGGTAAGGACGTTATGGTAAGCACTTTTTGGTAAGCCCTTTATAGTAAGCACTTTATGGTAAGCACTTTTTGGTAAGCACTTTATGGTAAGCACTGTATGGTAAGCACTTTATGGTAAGCACTTTATGATAAGCACTTTATGGTAAGCACTTTATGGTAAGCACTTTATGGTAAGGACAGTGTAATTTTTTGTTTTTAAATTTTGGATTCTAATGTGAAATTACTTAATGGATAAAAATATTGTAATTCCCTTGGATTTGGAGCACTATCTGCTTCAAAGACGGGAACTATGTGTACACATTAAATTGGTGCAGGTCTAAAAGACATATGTGTACACATTAAATTGGTGTAGGTCTAAATGACACATATGTACACATTACATGGGTGTAGGTCTAAATGACACATGTGTACACATTAAATGGGTGCAGGTCTAAATGACATATGTGTACACTTTACAAGCGTGTAGGTCTAAATGACATTCTTTCTTCATTTATTTCTTAGTTCCATCTTCATTCGTCATAACTTAATATTATAAAGGTTAACTACTACCTACGACACAAATATTGTATAGCGCCAATGCATAAAAAAGATGTTCGCGATTTCAAAGAGAAATTAAGCCTATTGTCATTAAGAAAAGACATCCAAGGAGCTATGTTACGCTATTGAGTTAGTGAGTCCTTTGAGGTGGGGTGAAAAATTGCAACAATCCTATACAGAGTTACACCAATGTTATACAGAATTGCAACAATCTTATACAGAAAGTTGTCCTCGTGTTCAACACAGGAGTAAAGGATACCCGGTAGACTGTAGATAGAATTGCGCCATTTCCGAATGGCTCAGACTTCAACAATTCACTGATTCACTCCCTAGCTACGTGCACCAATTGCTGTCTCGTACGCCACATTTCAAACATATGTTTAGCTCTGTCTCTTCTGTAGATTCCTTTAAAAAATTTTGATTCAACTTTTTTTTAATTTTTTTTTATTTACAAATGTTATATTTATGCTTTAGCGCTAAGCCGTATAGAACCTTACTATTGATTGAACTCGGCATTAATAGCTTGAATATGATTTTTTTTTTAAAAACTTGACACGCATTAATTTGACTTTATTGATTTTTTTCCCATTAAATAAATCGAATATTAAAACTTTCTTGAGGGTTTATTTTTGTCTCCCACCCCCCCCCCCCCAACCACCCCAAATCCAAATTATTTATCTTATCAGAAAACTTACTTAATTCAATAACGAAAGATTTCCTGGCACGCTATGGCGCTGTTAATTGCAATGCACATTTCACATGTGGGAGTGCATTTTTGATCACCGCAGACGAGAGATGGATCATCAACACACACACAAAAGAATCTGGCGATGCTCAGTGCATTTGAGTGTGAGCGCACAGTCGTGATAGTTGCGGGTAAAAGGAAAACCAGAAATAATATAACCCTTTGAAAACGTAATGATGTATTATATATGTCGCACATTAAGAAAACGTTGTCCCCCCCCCCCCACACATCTACTTCCAATTACCCACCCCTCAAATGCACACCTCTTCTAACTCCTTATCCAATCAACTTTACCTATATCATTCACGCCTAAACCCTCCCTCTCCTCTAATCTTCATCCTCTAAGACACCTACCCCTCATTACATTCCTCTTGCTGTTCTCTGGGCTACAACATTCTAGAATACAACATTCTAGGATACAACATTCTAGGATACAACATTCTAGGATACAACATTCTAGGATACAACATTCTAGGATACAACATTCTAGGATACAACATTCTAGGATACAACATTCTAGGATACAACATTCTAGGATACAACATTATGGGATGCAACATTCTAGGATACAACATTCTAGGATACAACATTCTAGGATACAACATTCTGGGATACAACATTCTAGGATACAACATTCTGGGATACAACATTCTGGGATGCAACATTCCGGGATACAATATGCTGACACAGGAAATGAAAGGACAGAATTTGTTCAGATTGAAAGTATTAAATTTTTTTTTTTTTTTAAATTGTTTGTTGTGTCTGATTTAATGAGTCCAACCAAACTTAGAAACATCAAAGAGGAATTTTGAAAAATTGGAAGGTGTCCCAGGGCAAGCTACTGTGTTTTGCCAAAATTTAAACTTAAACCATCAGAACCATTATAAAGCGATTTCTGTGTATGGTATTAGAGAAATATGCGCTTGTAGTAGCTTTCTAGAAGGATACAAAAATCACGCGGCAGACACGTGAAAATCAGAAGAGTCACGTTTCTATAGATGTAGCCATTGCTAACAAATTTGATTGGGCCTTATCTGAAGACTACTGGTGTTTATTTTCAATAACGCAACAACAAAAAATGAAAATTGACCTCAATAATCAATATTTACTGATAAATTAATGTAGCCGTCGTGGTATAATTTAATATAGTAATCTTATTGGAATCTAGACAATAAAATAGATTCAATTGATACCAATTCGTCAATGCACGACAAAGATCTTTTTAAAAAACTACATAGAACACGCACTTAGTAAAGATCTTTTGAGAGAGATCAACTTTAAAACAAAAATGGAAAACATTTTCAGATGCAATAACCAGTGTTCAATTAGTTGTTATTAGTATCGAATTTATTGAGGTAAGCCTTCATAAGCTCTAAACTCTTCTACACCACGCTCCCGCATTTTTTATTTTTTTTGGCCTCAAGTAGCACACGAAATTTGTTTAAGGTCCGACTAAAATATAGCAAGTATAACGGCACACGGCCCGGGGGGGAATTGAAGCCCATACAGGTCAACTCCTTGACCCCTACCCATCCTCCAACCTCCGATCCCCTTTTCCAAGTTAAAGGACTACATGTACGAACTAAATCCCTTGACAGACACTAAAAGCTGTCTACTACTATCCAGGGGTCCCAGCCCTATCCTTCTATTTAAATTCTTGGTTCTAACTCTTAAAAAACAAAATTCCTTGTAGCATTTGAATTTCCCACGGCTCTAAATAAAGTTAAAGGATATTTCATTCATGTGTACCATACGCCGTGAACTGCTCCAGAAAATTCCTGATAGAAACCTTGTGGAGACCTGAATCCTTTTAAAAGGAATGTGTTCGAAAAGAAAAAAAAAGAAATTATGTCTTTTGTGAATGGTTTGTATGTGGTCTATGGCATCCTCAGTCAAGCGTTAATAGTTGGTCCAGTGAACCAGTTTATTGAGTACTTTCATTCATAACTAGCGTTGCTGGCGCCATCTCAGCTCGTCTCTCCGGATCGGGCTCGGTGCGGCTATGACCTTCTTTAAAAATGGTTTAGAGTTTACTGTAAATATACAATTGGTAAATCCCTCTTTACTTTTTTTAAAATGCTACTAATACCATGGAGCCTTAATTTAAACCATTGTTACTCTACTTTCATTGTCACTTTTATTTGGATTCATTACTGCTTACATATACACAGCTTCAATGTTTTGTCAAACAAAAACAAAACTAATTTTTTTTTTGTATGTCATTAAAATGGACCCAAAAAAACAAGGCCATACATGCAAGCGACTCAAAGATTATGCATCTATAGATTAAGATTTAAAAAAAAAAATTAGTTTTGTTAGACAAGGGATAGATATTTGCCAGCGTGTGCAGAAGTTTGGTTAAGCATCATCAAAAAAGTATACTTAAGTGAACAATGTATACACTTAAACCTAAGGTGGAGCTACAAACTAAAAACCCGGAATTATAGGTTTTTTTAGAAGCTGCAGAAAATTTCCACAGAGTTGTGCTCGAATGGAGCGTTGATTTTTAACGTTGCGTCACCCCACATAGCCACGGCGTGGTTCACGCGTGGCTGAGGCTGGTGTTGTTCTGGGTCACTTGGTACATCAGCGTGGGCGTTGGAGATTACATTTCTAGGAATTCCCCAATGTTTTCTTCTTCTTTCAAAACCAAACTCTTTTACCAGACGCTGCTATCGGATGAACGCTTGCCGCACCAGCCCCTGCCCGGCCTCTGGACCACGAGATGTTACTTACCCTGCTGCTACGTCTAAACGCATCACCTTCCTGGTCTATCCACAACAGGGGTTCTCAACCAATTCTCCGCGGACCACAAATTGTCCTCAATTCACCCTCTGATCTCTCAAGAAGAAAGTTTATTTTGTAAATAATTTTAGTTGCACCCTATTTAGGGAAACTCTAAAATTGTATCCCTCAGCCCTCACATATTAATTTGCTTTTATTTCTGGACATATTCAATCACTGGTTGATAAGCAACATTAATTCCCTCTTACTTCTCAGCCCATTCATTAAATAAATGTATTGATTTCTTTATCCTAAAAGGAATAAAAAAATATTTTTTTACTAACTGACCCTCTAAAAGAGTTCGCAATGACAGTTAATTCAATCAAAATCAGTATTAAGTATATTTTTACTTCCAATTTTTTATCACCGTATATCTATTAATTTTTAAAAAATTGTCTTTTATTATGATATCTAGAAATTTCAGCTTAAATGACTTGCGTGCAAAAAAGCTTTGCAATACGTTTCAGACCGCCTGATGTTAGTTGCATATGTTTATCAATGTAGATTTTTTTGGAAAATTCACGTTAATCTTTTCAATCAATTAAGTTATTACTTTTAAGAAATGTTGAGCATTTGATACATGATAGCAACAGGACAAGCTCGGGCGTCATTTTTCTTATCCAATAGCGATTCGTGTCAATTAAATTGTCAAGTTAGGTCATGCTATCACGTGACAGTCAGCAATCTACTGATGTATGTATGTCATAAAATAACACTACGGGTGTATGTACGTCATATAATCAACACTACGGATGTATGTACGTCATAACATCAACACTTCGGATGATCTGCCAAAATAAATTGCTCTTTTATTTAATCTATAATCTGTGTGTACGACATATAATTATTAAATTTGTCCCTTACAGCACCCGAAAACATCAGGGCGTGTTTGTTGCTGTTTTGAAGGAAAAGGGGGGAGGGGGGCATTCTTTTCAAAAACTCGACATAACAAAGCTTCCCCGTCTCCACCTCCTCCTCTGTCTGCCCCCCCCCCCCAAATCCTTCCACTTACTATGATGTCTGTCTGACCCTACTACGTACTACCATTTCCCGTTGGTTCACTATCTGAAGACATCTACTTCTGGCGGGTGGCAGACGGCTATCAACAATGCCAGACTGGAACACGGCCAAAAATAATAAATCGTTTACTGGGTCAGGCTGGGGGGTTACGATCGTACGACCTGCGTCTGGCGGGAAACTTTTCCACTATACGACTGCTCCCCCTGGTCGTGCTGTCTCAATCCGGTTTTCCGGTAATTTAGTGTTCATCGCTTGCCTTCTCGGCTTCAAAATATCGTCTTTTTGTTTATTGCGGTCAATATAATTACGCACATGTGAGTCTTACAGGCGTTTGGCATTTTCTACTGACCGCTAGAGTTAGATATACAAAGTAAAACTATTAAATATTTAAACAAAAAATTTAAAACTCTACCAGATCGTAAAGATTTTCAAATATAAAGTCAAATAAAATCTCATTACCTCATTGTCAGGCAAGGCAATTCTTAGTTTTTCATTATGGTGTATTTTTTTTCAAGGGTTATAATTTTGTTTTTCTTTTTGTATTGGTGGATATTGTCTATAATGATGCTGAATAATTATATTGTCTATAATGATACTGTGTATAATTATATTGTCTGTAATGATACTGTATAATTATATTGTCTTTAATGATAATGTTTATAATGATACTGTGTATAATGATATTCCTCGTCGAAATTGTACTTAATCGTGCAGGGTTTATGGTAATGCTATAGGTCAGGAGGTAAACATGATCACGTCATGGGGGCGGGGCCGCCTGGTGGCTTTTGTGGGCTTCGTCGTGGTGTTGTTGTAAGCCCACTTTACTGTGCCATCCGGAATCTATGTTGGAATTCAAAGATTTCAAAGCCAGGGCATAAGTGTAGACTGGCTTTGACAAGGCCGGCCTTAGGCCACTGAAACTTATGCGGCCGCATTGGGTCCCGCACTTTCATAGGCCCCGCCCCGAATTTATTTTCAATACAAAATCTTAATTTTTCGTTTATTATCCTCATTCCTACCCAGACTAAGCCCCGCGCAATCCGTTTCGCATAGGGCCCCGCAATTGTTAGGGTCGGCCCTGGGCTTTGACTAAACGCACATTATACAAGTGTATGCGTATGTGCTCCTAGACATACTTAACATCCTCTACATATAAACACCCGATTGCTTTTTCTTTTCCTAACTCTTTCCTACAGACCTTATGAAATGACTTTTTTCATTTAAAAAGAATTGTTCGCGTGAAAGAATTTAAAGCGGGATCAGATAGATTAACAGACCGTGGCCATGGGATCTATAGAGTCACACTGACGACTGAAGCCAATTTATTCGCCAAAGAGGCTTTATATTCAGCTCGTTGTTGCTATAAGTGCACAAAGGTTAACGTTCAAGGTTGTTGTAGATAAAGTATTACAAAGTACGAGAATTTCATTCGTTTATATTAAAGTACTTAATAACATATTGTTCATACATTTTGAATAAACGTTATCAAATACTACTTCTCCATACTGCCAAGGTAAAATCAATATCACTTAGAAGCGATGCGTTGTCTACTTGAACTTAAATGTGTATTGCGCCTAGAAGACTTAAGATTTTACTGATCATAATTTAGTGTTTTATGTGTAATCAAAGGTAAATTTAATAGCAGAATTGTAAGAAGATTTTCAGAAAATAATATCGAAAACACAAATACAACTCTACTACACCGATACTTTCATTCAGTCCCTAGTGTGCTTCATTGAATTGCATTTTTTTTTTTTTGCAGTGTTTTAAAAAAGGACTTTCAGCTGAAGACAATTGTGAGAAAATTGTGATTAAATTTCATGGAAAGTCTTGAAAGTATACAAGTGTTTACAAATAATTTACCACGTGAGAACCCAAACATATGCACTCTACTTGGCAGTTACATCCTTATTTCTAGAAGACTTTCAGTACATTAAATACACATCCTAAAACTTAACATGTACATTGGCATTTTTTCAAAAGGAAAAGTTAGTAGGAAGTCGAACTGCAGTGCTCTCCGCAGTACGGCATGTTCGGCTTTAAATTACCCGCTTACAGAAATCACACCAGTGTGATGCTGTGAATGTTATACACAATATGAACCGATGACAAGAAAGTAACATATCTTTATAATTTGTTACACGTGAGCATCGTACTGACATTAAGGAAATCAAAGCAACGCCGATCAGTGGCGTAGCGAGCTTAACTCGCGCCCGGGGCACAATACATTTTTAGCGCCCCCCAATACCTTTTTAGCGCCCCCCCTATTAAAAAACCATACAATATATAGTAAAGTATACCATTTGGCGCCCCTTTGTGAGTAGCGCCCGGGGCATGATGCCCCCCTTGCCCCACCCCTCACTACGCCACTGACGCCGATAAAGATATTTGGAAAAGACAAAATAACAAAAAAGGAGAAAGGAGCTTCAGGACTTTGTACCTATCAAAACTACCCGAAAAGCCAATAATCTAACCCAGTGGTTCTCAAACTTATCAATACCGCGACCCTTTAATACAGTTCCTCGTGTTGTGGCGACCCCAGCCACAAAATTATTTTCATTGCTTTTTCATAAGTGTAGAGTGTATATGTTTTCCGATGGTCTTGGGTGACCACTGGGAAAGGGGCGTGCGACGCCAAAAGGGGTCGCGATCCATAGTTTGAGAACTGCTGATCTAACCAGTCTTATTCTTACAGAGATACGGGGCACGCAGTTCGGGAAAGCTTGCAAAAGACACAACATAGGATATCTCGTTTTCGTCATTGTTCAGGTCAACGGTACGCCTTAGGCCGTTTATTCGTACATACCTTCCAAACATTTTGAAGAAGATGTGCCGAACTTTGAAACGAAAAAATATAAAAGTGACCATTTGTGTAACCAAATTTGATATATATAGTAAACGTGAAAGAAAATCAAAATTTAGCTTAAATGCAAAGTGTGTGTGTGGGGGGGCGGGGGGGGGGGGGGTTCAAACTTTTAAATCAAGGGGTCTCTTCACCGTTCTTGCACTTTGTTGGCGGTGGTAATATAGTCTACGAATCATTATACCTAAATGCACACACCTCATTTGTAGCGTAACATAAAAACAATATATAAAAGTGAGAACTTTTTTATCAATATAAAGTCATAGTTTTTCAATGGGACGTATGGACCTGCTTTGACTAGACAGTTGGTCAAAGTCCGGATCACCGTGAGGTGGCAAGGCCGGACGGAATAAGGACACCCTAGCGGGCTCGATCGGGCTCGCAGTTTGGGAACCCCTGATTAACGTATTGGGAAAAAAACAACAACAACAATCATAGTGCGCTTATTTTAAGAATAAAATATTTTTTCAAAAATAGTAATGTAAAATGTCGTCATTAAGTCTGTTTACGGATCTGAGAAAGGTCACTGTCTGCTACTAAATGATTCTGACCACACCCCCTCCCCCCCACTTTACCGGGGCGCAAAAATAAAATGAAAACAGACATGGAAACAAGTCCATCAATCAAGATGTGAGTAAACAAAATATTGAATTCAGTTGTGTTTGTTTCTACGTATTACCCTTCAAGCCTTCTGACCCTGTACCTCAGACAAGAAGCAAGCATTCAATGATAAGGATAGCCTACCGCTCGTCACTTCCTTATATTCTTGAAACGAAACTTTACATTTAATTGCCCACCTGACGAACCTCATTTCTGCAAAGTGACAGCGCCCTACCTAAATTTTGGGGGAAAACCCATCTAATCGACCGGCTTGTCATGATGAAAGACTGGAAATGAGTGTAATAAGCTATGCTAGAAGGTAAATAATGTCTGGCAGAATAAGCTTTTAAAAAAAAATGGCGTCTCGCCGTGTAGACAAGGCCAACAACCAGTCGCAGTCACCTAGACCACCTGAGTTACCCACCTTTAAAGCTGCAAGCTGGCAGCGCTACAAAATGCCTGCACTTGAAATATACTTCAAGTGCGTCTGGTGGCAATTGCCTGCAAGTGAAACATACTTTCAGTGCGTCTGCTGGCAATTGAAAAATACTTCCAGTGCGTCTGGTGGCAAATCCACGTGGTAATTTAATTTTTTTAGTGCTTATGCTAGCGTAATTAAGCTTGTATGGAAGTCACAGGAAACGAGTTCTTTTGTATGCAAATCTAACTACATCTGTATCATTTAATAAAATTATAAGCAATATGATGCATTAAAAAAAAAAGACAATATCGCAACAAAAATTAAAATATTTTAAGAAATAACTGAAAAACTTTATCATGTAACTTTCAGTTGTAAACGTTAAGCATATAAGTGGAAACTTAGTTATATGAAGCTGAAGAACTGTCAGAGATAACAGAATAGTGCATGTCTTATCAATAGATGGCTGTACACGGTGGTGTAGGAAATGGGGCTGTGGCGGAGGAGGCTGTTTCGGCCGACTGCATTGTTAACTTTTTTTTTTTTTTCGTGGAAAGGGGTGGAAAAAATCTTTACCCACCACGGTCGGCACTAAGCCTAGCTACACCACTGGGTGTACATGTCATTTCGGATATGTTACTATGTAAGTTAATGGCGTCGAATGTAAGCGCCGAGGGCGTAATGAACATAATGTATTTTAATTTGAATTATTTAATTTGAGAATATTATAAAATTAATGGACAACAGAAATCATTACAAATAGATACGCTGTTCCGTTCTTCAAAATTGAATGGCATATATTCTTTCTAAATAGCTGTGCTTAATAGCTTATGGCATAAGTGTTTAGTAAACAAAATACAATACATTGATCGTGGGCCCCAAAAATATAGAAGAAGAGGAAAAGGGGGGGGGGGGATTGTAGGTTTGACAGCTTATGAACTGGCACTGAGTGAAATTGGTGGGTAATACAAAGATCTGGAAAGCTGTCAAGTTAGATAGTAAAATAATGTCAAAAAGAAACTATTTAGCTGATAGTATACAGGTATCTATAATAAAGGAAACGATGTTTCGTTTTCCGAAGACATCAGAAGCAACGGATATGACGCACGAAGTAATTTATCGCTGGTTGCAGTTTGTGGGGTAAGGTCTGTACTTTGGGAAAACTCAAAACAAAGCTTGTCAGAACTACTGTCTTTGCAATTGTCAGGGCTATTGTCTGTGCAACTGTCAGGGTCACTGTGTGGTCAAATGTCAGGGCTGCTGTGTGGTCAGCTGTCAGGTCACTGTGTGGTTAACTGTCAGGGCCACTGTGTGGTCACTGTTACATACCGTTAGAGGTATAGAGAATGTAATCTCTTATTTTGCTCAATGGCTCGTGTCAAACAGAACATAACGAAGAACGTTACCATTAATTAAATACAATAATAAAGAAACGATACCCAAACTAGGGCCAATTACAAATAATTATTTATTAAGTTAATTTAAAATTACAAATTTAAAAAAGAATAAAAACTAAAGGCTATTGACTTACAGTACATTTATAAACCTGTACCGGTACAATGTTGATGGAAGTTGCACATACACACTCACAGTGTAAATATTAATGTACAAATCTTTGTCTCGTATCGTAAAAGCAAAACTCTCTTGTAATAACTCAATCTCTCTCCGCTCCGCTATCCCTCCCTTTATCGATAGGCGCATCTATAGTCTTTGTTATAGACTTTTCCAAAAATTGGTTCGGCATCTTATAAGATCCTCGACTCCTTTAGTATATTCTAAAGATTTCTAATTCGCAAGACTATCGATTGTTTTTACTTGTAGACAAGGTCAATTGAGACTATTTGTAATTAAACAACACCCTTCGTGTTACCAAACGTGGGGTCAGCTAAAGATCATGCACGAGAAAAGATTATGTAAACAAGACGCCGTCATAACAGTCACTGTCTGTACCACAGTATGGGCAACTATCAGGGCCATTGTCTGGTATTGGTTTTTCACATGCTTAAAAAGTCATGTTTAAATGGACGGGGGAAACTGTATTTATTCTTTGACAGTCGTTATGTTCAGAAAAAGTGAGATATGGGGAAAAGAGACACAATTCAAACTCCTTGTTAGCTGAGATCAGATAGTGTGAGCAATATTGCAATAACTATCCTCAGGTATACCACAAGGAAGTTTGCGTTTTCCAAAGCAGCGTTTTGAGGTGAGATTGTCTTCATACTGGGATAAAACTCACTCAGCCGTGTGCCCTTGTACAACTCTACACTCACTAAACACGTGTGACGGGTGGAACTTAATAGTAATAAACTAACAAACGCTATGTATAAAGCACCAGGATATACTTATAAGACGTAGGCCCATAGTATAGCCGTTCTTAGGCATAAGCAAACTAGACGACCGCCTAAAACCCCACTGCGAAAGGGGCCCGCCAGGCGCTTTTTATTTTTTATTAGCCTACACCTTGCAAGTCCATATGTTTCAGGAGTACAAATTTTCTCTAGTGGTGGAATTATCAATATGGTTAGTGGTTACATGCGAGCAAAGAGGAAACTGTGACGAAGGCAGAATGGAGGTGCCGCAGTGGTGGGTGGTGTTTTCTCGTCAGCTACGCCCCCGCAACCCCCTTCCGTGCCCCCTACCTTTGCTCCATGCCAAGGGACGCCAAAATCCTAAGAACGGCTCTGCCCCGACACGCGAAAGTTAAATACACTGCCTCTACTATGTCTTGTATAGACTACACGTGTGCGTGCGTGCGTTTGCAACTGGCAGCAACAAACTATATCAGCATCGTTACACGTGTTGAAATGCGCTTTGTCTCCAAAAGGCTTAAAAGTACTACCTTGCCTTAAAATCGAATAAAGACCCCGGTGGGTAGCCGTATCATTGTAATAGCCAAGTATTCAGAACTTTTAAAAAAAAAGGTACGGGAGACCATTTGCGAAAACATAAATATATTAAGATTTGTACTGGACACCTTCGCATCACAAAAATTTGTAGCGCGGCAAAATTGATTAATTGAGTTATATAAGCTATAACACCACAGCATAAATTATGTTTGATTAAATATAATTCATGAATTATTTTATTTTCTCTTGGGATATTCATGTCGGGTCTACAATTTTAATTGATTATCTTTACTATTCAAATGTATTATCCAACCTTATGCATGTTTGTCATACTTTGGATAACCTGTTTAATCCAGAGTTATTCCTCATGTCTGCTGAATGCTTACGATATTTGGATAACCTGGAAAACATTTGTTTTCCAGAGTTGTCAGATAATATATTGCTGGTTATAGATAGATAGATAGATAGATAGATAGATAGATAGATAGATAGATAGATAGATAGATAGATAGATAGATAGATAGATAGATAGATAGATAGATAGATAGATAGATAGATAGATAGATAGATAGATAGATAGATAGATAGATAGATAGATAGATAGATAGATAGATAGATAGATAGATAGATAGATAGATAGATAGATAGATAGATAGATAGATAGATAGATAGATAGATAGATAGATAGATAGATAGACAGATAGACAGATAGACAGATAGACAGATAGACAGATAGACAGATAGACAGATAGACAGATAGACAGATAGACAGATAGACAGATAGACAGATAGACAGATAGACAGACAGACAGACAGACAGACAGACAGACAGACAGACAGACAGACAGACAGGCAGGCAGACAGACAGACAGACAGACAGACAGACAGACAGACAGACAGACAGACAGACAGACATACAGATAGATAGATAGATAGATAGATAGATAGATAGATAGATAGATAGATAGATAGATAGATAGATAGATAGATAGATAGATAGATAGATAGATAGATAGATAGATAGATAGATAGATAGATAGATAGATAGATAGATAGATAGATAGATAGATAGATAGATAGATAGATAGATAGATAGATAGATAGATAGATAGATAGATATATAGATAGATAGATAGATAGATAGATAGATAGATAGATAGATAGATAGATAGATAGATAGATAGATAGACAGATAGATCTGTTAGTCACTTTAAATAACTTTTATGTATATTTGCAGTTCTTGTCTTTTTTCTTTCTCTATTTCTGCCTTACCATACATTAAAACATATTATAATGATGTAGTTCTCAAGACCTAATTTCCATAGATTTGTAAAGTGTAGTCTATAGTCTATTAATTATGTCAACAAGATGGGGGGGAGGCTGGAAATTTTTGACAATTGTTGACATCAATGTTTTCTCAATTAAAATATTAATCTTAAAAATTGACTGGCTATTACATTATTTTAACAAATTTAATGAGTGTAATTTAAAATAGTTATAGAATTTTAAGGCTTTTACCAATATAAGATTTATTTAATTTGTGTCTGTCTGTGCAGTGCTGATGGCTCGTCAGAATGTTAGCACATTTTTTTAAAAAGAAGTCAAAAGTTGGCCTCTCTTCGCCTGTAGATTATGTGTGTCGCAAATGACTAGGGCGGTATGTTTGCAATCGTTTAGCAGGTATGGAACAAGGACAAGGCTCAGTTATCATGAGCAGTCAAGATGACTGCTATTGATAGATTAGGATTGCAATATTTTGAGAGTTTGGGGAAAATAAAGTAAGCAACAATAATAACATCGTTGTTTGAACGTATTTGCAAAATCTGTAACATCTATTTTGCATCACATGTCATATTGAAATAGCATGTTCAACAGCACCGACAATGCATAAGAAATTACCACATGCTCCTCAACAAAACAGGATTCGACTAATGCAAGTTGCTGCCAGGTGACAGAGAGAGCTTATGGCAATTATTGCTCACACTGACAATACTTCTATTTTAAGTGCTGAATGGTCAGATGAGGATGATGTTGACTTATCTGGTATATCAGTTCTGAAAGATGAAAATGATAAATCAGCTGTTATGCTCATTGTTACAATAGAGAAACACCTGACTACTCCATGGGAAGATGATAGCAGCTAGAAACTATACTATAATTGTCAGCTTTACTGACAAAATCATATATATACTTCCACAAACAATTATATTAGTCTTTAACAACCTTTTAATTGACTCTGCATTATAAAATTTAAGTGTAAAAACGTTCTAACTTGTTGATTAACAGGCTAAAGATGTATTAAAATGTTTTTCCTACAATTTTGTGTTATTAAAATAGATCAGCGTAAAGTAACATCAATTTATATATTTATTTTTATTATAATTCATTTTTTGGGGGATAGGGTTACACAAATGTTGACATATTTACTTGGGAAGTGGGGGGGGGGGGGGTTTGCTGAAAGTTTGACAGTTGTTGACGTAATTAATGGACGCCCCAAAAGTAAATTTGAAGCTCACCGTCGCCAACCAATCAACCGCTCGTCATGGCTACACATGTGCACAGTCTACACATATATTAATGTGTGCACAGTCTACACATATATTAATGTGTACACATTCAACACATATATTAAGGTGTGCACATTCAACACATATATTATTGTGTGCACAGTCTACACATATATTATTGTGTGCACAGTCTACACATATATTAATGTGTGCACAGTCTACACATATATTAATGTGTGCACAGTCTACACATATAATAATGTGTGCACAGTCTACACATATATTATTGTGTGCACAGTCTACACATATATTAATGTGTGCACAGTCTACACATATATTATTGTGTGCACAGTCTACACATATATTATTGTGTGCACAGTCTACACATATAATATTGTGTGCACAGTCTACACATATATTATTGTGTGCACAGTCTACACATATAATAATGTGTGCACAGTCTACACATATATTATTGTGTGCACAGTCTACACATATATTAATGTGTGCACAGTCTACACATATAATAATGTGTGCACAGTCTACACATATATTATTGTGTGCACAGTCTACACATATATTAATGTGTGCACAGTCTACACATATATTATTGTGTGCACAGTCTACACATATATTATTGTGTGCACAGTCTACACATATAATATTGTGTGCACAGTCTACACATATATTAATGTGTGCACAGTCTACACATATAATATTGTGTGCACAGTCTACACATATATTATTGTGTGCACAGTCTACACATATATTATTGTGTGCACAGTCTACACATATATTAATGTGTGCACAGTCTACACATATATTATTGTGTGCACAGTCTACACATATATTAATGTGTGCACAGTCTACACATATATTATTGTGTGCACATTCAACACATATATTATTGTGTGCACATTCAACACATATATTATTGTGTGCACAGTCTACACATATAATAATGTGTGCACAGTCTACACATATATTATTGTGTGCACAGTCTACACATATATTATTGTGTGCACAGTCTACACATATATTAATGTGTGCACAGTCTACACATATATTAATGTGTGCACAGTCTACACATATAATAATGTGTGCACAGTCTACACATATATTATTGTGTGCACAGTCTACACATATATTAATGTGTGCACAGTCTACACATATATTATTGTGTGCACAGTCTACACATATATTAATGTGTGCACAGTCTACACATATATTATTGTGTGCACATTCAACACATATATTATTGTGTGCACATTCAACACATATATTATTGTGTGCACAGTCTACACATATATTATTGTGTGCACATTCAACACATATATTATTGTGTGCACATTCAACACATATATTATTGTGTGCACATTCAACACATATATTATTGTGTGCACAGTCTACACATATATTATTGTGTGCACAGTCTACACATATTATATTAACGTGTGCAATAATAATGAAACAAATGATTGTTCCGAATAGCTTCATATTGTTGTTTTGTTTTTGTGTTTGAGAAATCCGGAGGACAATTTTCCTAATAATATTACTTCTAGAGGCGTATTTTTATTCCAGATGGAGATTTTGAATAAATTAAAATATAACGAGACTAGCTAAGGCTGAAGTAGTATTGACTTACTCGTCAGGGCTCGCAGTCGGCTGTTCCATTGACCTGTAAACTTCCAGAGTCCATATCTAAAACTTAAGACAACTTTTTTTTTCCAAGCGATTTGAGGTTACTCCTCTAGACTGATTACACCGCGTCACTGGCAAGGTTAGGCTGACCCGTTGCTACCTGGAGTCACTGGCAAGGGTTATGTTAACCTGTTTCTACCTGGCGTCACAGTCGCGTCGACAGAGACCATCATTAGCACCCAGTCATCTTACACCTGCTTTCGACCATAAAAGGAAGTGCGAACATGGAAAAAAGGGGGGGGGGTGGTAAGAGTATAGTTTTATAAATTAACTGACAAAAAATATTGGTTGTGGCCTTATTATAGATCTGCCATCGCTGTATCTGTTACTGTTGTTGTGTATAGGTATATAGATCTGCCATCGCTGTATCTGTAACTGTTGTTGTGTGAAAGTATATAGATCTGTCATAGCTGTATCTGTTACTGTTGTTGTGTGGAGGTATATAGATCTGTCATCGCTGTATCTGTTACAGTTGTTGTGTGGAGGTATATAGATCTGTCATAGCTGTATCTGTTACTGTTGTTGTGTGAAGATATATAGATGTGTCATCGCTGTATCTGTTACTGTTGTTGTGTGGAGGTATATAGATATGTCATCGCTGTATCTGTTACTGTTGTTGTGTGAAAGTATATAGATCTGTCATCGCTGTATCTGTAACTGTTGTTGTGTGGAGGTATATATATCTGTCATAGCTGTATCTGTTACTGTTGTGTGAAGGTATATAGATCTGTCATCGCTGTATCTGTTACTGTTGTGTGGAGGTACAATTTTTGATAGACTGCGGATGGCAGAGGGAAAAGCGGCAGTGACATAAATAGAAAATTGTGCTACTCGATTCTTTTTTTTTTTTAAAGAATGTTCAACATTTACATTTGCTTTCATATTTGTCTAAAGACAATTTTTTCTAACAAACAGCATTAGTATTTCTTTCTACCTCCCGCACAAAGTACGTGACCGCGCAACGTTATTTCAAAATGTGTGCCCCCCTAATGACGTCACTCTACTACATCAGGCAGTGGTGTGCAATCTTTTTGAGCAAAATAATCTCGTGAAAAAAATTTTTTTTACTGGTCTGCCAGAAAATTTTTGTAGGGAATCTATCCACTACTTTGAATACATTTTTAATTAGTCAAAATAGATTTAATGTGATGAAAACTTACAGTTAACATTGCATAACTAATTACATGTTAACAGTGCAGATGGTGATAGTCGTGTAGCTATAAGTTAGATATTTTAAGAAATGTTTGTAGTTTCATACAAATTTGAGTAGTTTTTTTTTTCATTATCCGGAATGCATAATATTAGAATTCAAATCTGTGTCGTTGGGCTAAGCTTTGGATTATTCGTGTCGATCGCGGGTGAAGTTTGCTCACTTATGTAAGAAGAGCCACACACACAAAATTCTTCATTTGGTTTGATAACTAGGCGCCGTGATGATTAATTTTCAAAGGCTTTTAATATAATCATTGACATGATATAATCCATTAAATGAAGCACTGATCCAATGCCCGGAAGGTATTGCATCTCGAAGTAAACATTTCAGTGGGCCCTCGCGTGGCTCGCGGGTTATAGCTTGACCACGGGCCATAGGTTTCCCACCCCTGGCCTGCAATATAACAAAGAATCGGCCGAAATCGAATGTTAAAAGTTGTCCTTTGATGAGTGGACCAATTAAATCCTTGCTAGTCCAAAGGAACCGGTACTTTAAAGTTTGGGCGAACACTTGGCGTTTGTCGTAAGTCAATGCATCTTTCTTAATAAGCTTCTTTTGAATGTTAGTTTCTTTGTTGCAAAGCACACGCTACGGTTGCCGTTAGGGAAAGTAGTGCCGGGAAATGTTCAAAAGTGCAGTTGTCGATAGAGTTTCTCAGCTTTTCGAAGTGTAAAATAAGAATAATGAGAAAAGCGGCATCGGCAACTGGGCTCACACAAATTGGGATTAAGCACAGTCACGGGATTACTGTTACAGACCTGTTTACTCTTACGATTTTGGGGTACACTGTACGATTTTGAGGTGCATACATTATTTAAATATTGTATGTTTGTATTATTATTAGATAATGTTTTGAACGATTTTGTGATGACATGATACGATTTTAAGAATTTTATGGTAAACAGGTCTGCTGTTAGTGTGTCAGCTGTGTTTAACAGTTAAAACAATCATTCTAGGACACCATTATCGCTTAGACTGCTGAAAAGAATATTGCACTGATTTATAAAAATAAAGAATAAGAAACTGACATGAACACGTTTATTTCCTTGTTCGCTGTTTATTTTTATCCATTTATTTATTATTTATGTTTTTATTAATAGTTCTAATAAATATGAATGCTTTAAAGTCTGGATATAAAGTGCTTAAACAGTCAAACGTGTACGCCATACGGTGGATGATACCTCTTAGCTCAAGATTATGTTGGTGGAGGCTACTATTAATGTCTTAAAATATGTGCAAAATTTGGTGGATCGTACGCTGGCATCGTGACGATGCACAGGGGCGTAAGGCGTACATCTAGTGATTACATAATACATAATACAGCTCAATGTCAAAGAACGAACATCGACCGAATTGCACAAGCCGCACGTCACAGAGGAAAGATTGAGTACTGTGATTGTATCAGGTTAACTATATTATCCGCCTCAGTGTTACAGAAGTTCGCTGCCAATGACTTGCTGATATCGGGCCTGATTACCACGTGAATGGCGAGGATGAAGTATATTTTATGCAACAACTGTAATGTAATTATAATAATGATAATGGAAATACAAAATAGGAAAAGGTTCTAAAATTTCTAAATACAGTCGCTTTAAACGTTTTAAAAATTTTGATTTACAATTAAAAGGAAGGGCAGAGATTTGAGCACACAAATAATGAGTTGTTCAAATTCATATTGAAAGGACTGTATATAGTCGTAAACTTGTATTTTAAATTCATGTCCATTGCTTTGTTATGACGTCTAAATATTTTCAGGACATTTTTTTGGATGGAGTTATTTTAATTATAGTTTAACCACATTTGAAATTAAATATTTTTTTTAGGGTGTTAGCGTTAAGAGTCAATCTTTCGAGGTGTCAGAATTTGACAATAGTTTAAATAAGTGGTTCAATAGGGGAACATCTAAGCACACCCGATATATATCTACCTTTTTAGCCCCGAGATACATTTAGAATGTTTTGGGTCAAACTGTAAAAACACCGATATTTACTTCTAAATCTTGTAAAGATGGTTTTAAGCCCATCTCCTTCCTCTAATTCTGGCCAATACATTGTCACAGTCGCGTATTGTCCAGACGTGCAGTTCGTTTCAACTTTTGTCCATTACCTGGTTGATAGAATAGAAAGACACGACAAAATTAAATTGCTTAGCACATAGCAAAGTCATGTAATTGATGGGGACAGATTTGGACTATGATTACAGTTCCCATTGGGATTTGAGGTGTGGACTTCGTGCATCCATCCTAATAACTTGGTGCAACCATCATAACAACTTGGTTCAGCTATCCTTATAACTTGGTGCAACCATCCTAATAAATCAGATTATGCAATATATATCGAAGAGATTATTTCAGGACAACCGTTTCGTCCCAGTTACTTTCACACTAGTGATAGAGGTGACACTAATTCCTCGTTAAAGCTACTGTCCATATCCCAGTTACGGGAAAGTTTGAGCAAAGGCTCCAACCAAAATCTTAATTTCAGACAAATAGAAATCCAGGAAACTCGCCTCCTCCTAAGATTCTTGATGGTAGGCATACAATTCTTTCTTTCCTCCTAAGATTCTTGATGGTAGGCATACAATTCTTTCTTTCCTCCTAAGATTCTTGATGGTAGGCATACAATTCTTGCTTTTCTCCAAAGATTCTTGATGGTAGTCATACAATTCTTGCTTTCCTCCTAAGATTATTGATGGTAGGCATACAATTCTTGCTTTCATCCTAAGATTCTTGATGGTAGGCATACAATTCTTGCTTACCTCCTAAGATTCTTGATGGTAGGCATACAATTATTGCTTTCCTCCTAATATTCACGATGGTAGGCATACAATTATTGCTTTCCTCCTAATATTCTTGATGTTAGGCATACAATTCTTGCTTTCCTCTTAAGATTCTTCATGGTAGGCATACAATTCTTGCTTTCCTCCTAAGATTGTTGATGGTAGGCATACAATTATTGCTTTCCTCCTAATATTCACGATGGTAGGCATACAATTATTGCTTTCCTCCTAATATTCTTGATGTTAGGCATACAATTCTTGCTTTCCTCTTAAGATTCTTCATGGTAGGCATACAATTCTTGCTTTCCTCCTAAGATTCTTGATGGTAGGCATACAATTCTTTCTTTCCTCCTAAGATTCTTGATGGTAGGCATACAATTCTTTCTTTCCTCCTAAGATTCTTGATGGTAGGCATACAATTCTTTCTTTCCTCCTAAGATTCTTGATGGTAGGCATACAATTCTTGCTTACCTCCTAAGATTCTTGATGGTAGGCATACAATTATTGCTTTCCTCCTAATATTCACGATGGTAGGCATACAATTATTGCTTTCCTCCTAATATTCTTGATGTTAGGCATACAATTCTTGCTTTCCTCTTAAGATTCTTCATGGTAGGCATACAATTCTTGCTTTCCTCCTAAGATTGTTGATGGTAGGCATACAATTCTTGCTTTCCTCCTAAGATTTTTGATGGTAGGCATACAATTCTTGCTTTCATCCTAAGATTCTTGATGGTAGGCATACAATTCTTGCTTTCCTCCTAAGATTGTTGATGGTAGGCATACAATTCTTGCTTTCCTCTAAAAACTATTGATGGTAGGCATAAAATTCTTGGTTTCCTCTTAAGATTCTTGATGGTAGGCATACAATTCTTCCTTTCCACTTAAGATTCTTGATGGTATACATACAATTCTTGGTTTCCTTACGTTTCGCGACCCATCCCGCCTTACGACCCATCCCGCCTTACGACCCATCTTGCCTTACGATCCATCCCGCCTTACGACCCATCCTACCTTACGACCCATCAGTTATCAAAAATGCTCTTAGCTCTTCGAAAAATGACAAAACAAACGAATCCACCATATTCTGGTGTTGAGACACTCGGACATTAGCATAGAAATCCTCGGTAGCTTCGGAAACGCAAACAACGGTATGTCCAATTCCAATGCACCCTGGGTGCCATAAAGCTGCCGTGGCGTCCCAGACAATATATCTAGACTAATAACAATAACTAATGGCCAAAAGCTGACAGTCTGGTATTGGATATAGCGTTAACAAAAGCCCGCCAAGTGCAAGTCTCCACAATCCTTTTGTTTTATAAATTAATAAACAAACTAAATATTCCCTTGTCAGATATAAAACTACCGACATTTGCAATGCGTGGGATTACCTCATATCCGAATTCAATTATTATTATTTTTTAACGTTTTTGTTTAGTTTTAAAAAAAAATTGAAAAAAAAAAACTTGGATCATTACTCCGTATTGTTCAAAACGTATAACTCATGGTGCCAATATTTTTTTGGTTGTTGTTGTTGTCCATAGCGTTCTGTGACAAATAATTTTTTTTTTTTATTTTGGGGGTGGGGGGATATTTCTGTTTTTGTATATGCAACTTCCTTAAAACATGTTAACATTATAAAATATTTCTCCCCATTTATTACTTTTTAATAATATATCTTGTTTGGACCACAATTGTATTTTTAATAACATATATGTTGGCGTTAAATGGCAAACCGGTCTCTAAATCAAGATAACCCGGTTAGCTCTGTTCTGAAAATTAACAGTTCTCCCCTTGCCCCTTGCAGAGTTACCGGGATTTAATGAATGGGGGCATGAAGTGATGAATGAACTAGCTGGGCCTTGTACTTTCTCACCACGGTCGTGGATTGTATCTACATCGCGCGAAACCTCCAGGAGCGACTACGTCTAGGTATAGAATCCTGTATACTACGGAGCACCACTGGTGCTTCCCGGTGAATGTTTTATTAATGGGGACATTCATTTAAACGTCGTGTGTCCCTCTGTAGCGTTTAAGGCGTAAATGTGTACATCTGAAATGTTACAGTGGGGCATTGAATGGCCGACGGACATAAACAATAAAACCACTAATATTCGTTTATAAATCATACATAAGCAATAGAATCAGAGATTATTTTAATTTTATTAATTTGTTTGTTTTTTAGGTTGGTTTTTTTTTATTTTAAAAACTTAATTTCATTTTATACTATTTACCTTTGTATAGCCTAATTGGCAATTTTGTTTAAAGTGTCATATAATTCATAGGAACTTCAGTTATAGTTGAGAGGGGATATTTTATCTCAACAAAGTTTTGATCAAACCCAAATTTACAAAAAAAAGGATATCTTTAATTCTCCTGCTACAGAACAAATGATCGACAATTGTTAGCTTAATATAGTCCTTACAATACTTACTTTATACAATATAACATTATTGGTCTTTCGGCATACACCAAATAAATGTAATATCCGAGCACCCAGTGCACTAGACATTTTTTTAAAAATCCTCTAACACCCATTCAGATCACAGATAAGCAGAAAACGCCCTACGAAGAGGATGACATATTCTCACATGAAAGACAAATATTTCCTCCGTATGTCTAGGTGGTCCTCGCAGTCTCATCAAAAACTATATGCACCCAATTTTACGAAGACACTTTGATCTTCCGTTTTGTTCGAACCCACGCGAAAAAATATCTTTTATAATGCTGGATAATGTGTGTACCCATAAACCTACTGGTCTTTAATTTCCAGTCGGTAACGCCCACAGATTCCAACACTTCATAGAGGGTACCACCCACATATTCAAACTCTTCACGAAAGGTACCACCCCAGGTCACAGCATTTACCTCCCCTCCCATGCAGGTATGTGATATTACTCATAGTTGGTATTTGGCATTTGTTCAAAAGGTAACCTGGGATTTGTTCAAAAGGTAACCTGGGATTTGTTCAAAAGGTAACGTGGGATTTGTTCAAAAGATAACGTATACTATTATTAATAACATCCAAAGAAATACTCGTGTTAAAAGCTTAACTTAGTGCCAAAATGAACAACTTTTCTTCACTCAACACTGTCATTTTAAAAATGATTTCCTGTTCCATTGAGTGATGTTGAGTGGCATTTTCTGTTAAGTAGGGCACTTCAGTCACGTCAGCGAAGACGTTTTCGAGTTGGAAGACATTGTATTGTGTCTGGTCAAAAGACTCCGGTAAGTTATGGGACGTAATTTTTTTATATATATTACCGATTCTAATGTTCTATATTTTAATAGAGTTAGTGTATTAATGTTTCTCTTTGTAATGGATATTGCGTTTATAAAAAAAAATAATCCGAAAAAGGTTATCTACTCTGGCTGTGTATAAGGCTTGGCAAACATTTTATCTGGAAATGTTACTTCTAGCCTAGTCGGAGCACCATAAAACGTCTCAATGGACGTTTGCAAACCCGCACCGTCGGGTTCGTGGCCATTTCCGTTCTTTGCTCGCCTATAAAAGGAATGCAAGCGCAAATGTTCAATAACAAGTGTTCTTCACACTATAGTAAGTAAATATTCGCTTTAAATTATTGTCTTAAAATGAATATTAATCAGAAATCACTCTAGACTCATTAACAATTTTTTTTTAGTTTATCTAAATTTTCCAAGCTCATTTATTAACATTTTCAAGATATTAAATTTACTTTATTTGTTCATTTTTGTGTGCATAATTATTTAAGACATAATAGTAAAAGGATAGTTAAGTTAAAAAGGATGAAATTAAAAGGTAAAAAACAAACATCATACAACGTATAATAATTATTTTCAATGTTTTATTACGAATTACAAACAATAAGATGCATTGTATTTTAGGTACATAACACATAATTTTTTAATAAAATAATTAAATGAACATTACGCTGTTCATAAATTTAAAGTCATTTCTAAATATTTTGCTTCAATAATCCACTATCAATATTTAATTCTTTAAAAATTCCTATGTCTTCGATTACACCATTTTTGTTGATATTGTATTCCATCCAATCACTGAACGTTGATATCAATTAATTTAAATATCGATGCATGTTTCAAAATTTCTTCAATAACGAGGAAAACTTAAACTCTAGTTCAGTACGAGAGAATTTTTGACACACAATTGTACGCCTAAACGAATAGGTGATCATTTTATTTCTTTTCTTATTGTTTTTTCGTTGGGGTTGTTGTTGTTTTTTTTTTTTTAATTCCCTCCCTCTCCTCAATCCGTTCTTCCCTCTCTCTTTATCATATAGAACTATATATTTATGCGTCATCATAATTTTTTCTCCTAAATTTTTTTACAAATATTCAATGCTACGAAAAATGTCAAGATAAGTGCTTTTTATTCCCCTTCCTTTTTTTTTTTTTGATGATGCAATAAAGGAGATTTCACCTATGGTGATGCAAAATAGGCCTACTGGTCTGAACCCTTATAATGATGCAATACAGGCCTACTGGTTGAACCAATGTCTGGGCTTAAAAAATAACAGTGTTTGGAGAGGTGTGCCATAGAAAATAGATTACAATTATTAACATTTTAGTCAAACGAATTTTTTAATGCATCCGTATTGAAGTATAATAATCCTTCTTGGTGTCTTGGGTCAGTGGCGTAGCGAGCTTAACTCGCGCCCGGGTAACAATACCTATTTAGCGCCCCCAATACCTTTTTAGCGCCCCCCTATTCGAAAACCATACAATGTTATAGTAAAATATACCATTTGGCGCCCCTTTTGTGAGTAGCGCCCGGGGCATGATGCCCCCTTGCCCCCCCCTCACTACGCCACTGTCTTGGGTTGATAGAAATGTATTGTGAATGTTCTACGGATTAGGGGTTTAATATTTGCACTATCCCAGACGCAAAATTCACCTTGCCAAGACGGTCAGGGCCAGACAGTCGTTATTGCATTACTGTAAAATGAGAAAAAAAGGTAGATCCAATGGAAAAGAATGCCGTTTTTGTTCAATAGCTTTTCGTACCAATGGCTGTGTAGTGTTAGGTGAGAGATATTTCCAAATGTGTATTCCAAATGAGACACTATATCCAGTCCATGTGTTTGCTTACTAAGTGTGGCGTTTTAATAAAGGTTGCTTTCCCAACTACAAAAAACAAAGCTTAAAGATTTCAATTCCATACGAGTTATTAAAAATAATGGGTTTTGATACATTACAAAAGTAGGGTATCAACAACAACAAAACAACAAAAAACAAGACATTTTCTTTTTTTCATTCTTTTTTTAAATAATCTTTGAAACTCTTGCAACTTATTTTAATGGACTACGATTAGTCACTTCCTTGTTTTGTCACGTGATACGTACCAGCCATTAGTAGGCTTTCTGCTACACATAACAACACATAACAACAGATAAACAGCTGATCAGCCATTATCATTAATTCTAAAGCAAAATGTTTGGCTCCATCAGCGCTTCCCCGGTGTTAATTAAAATTTTACTTTTCAAAATATTCTTGAATACTCGCGTTTTTTTTAAAAATGACATTCATAAATGTGACAATAATTATAATTCAGTTATGATTAAAGGAAGAAAGTTGTTTGAAGAAAAATTTGTGAGCGACTAGTGTGTTGCAGACAGCATTCCGGAAGTATTACTTGTTTTTACACGTATCACGTGACAAAACAATCGACTAATCGTAGTCCATTAGATTGCCTTTTCACTGAGTTCAATTTCGCTAACTAATTTTTGTTATTTTTTTCTTGCAGGCTATTTTCTAATATTATAGATAAACTGTATCAGGGTTCTTTTATATGACAATATTGAAATCCATAATTGCAGAGTGTTAAAAACAAAAGTTAAGAGCTTTGAGAAAAAAAAACAGATTTGAACGTTAGTGCTGCTCACTAGTTCACATATTTTTTTTTTTTTTGCATTACTTTAAACCAATAACATTCCTTTAACGAGCGGCAACAAACATTGTGTAACTGGTTCCTGCAATTTGTTCAGGCCAACATGAAGCATCGCGTGCCTCTGCCGGGATTATCGGTGGTTCTGATCCTTTCACTCAGCTGCCCTCTCCACAACTTTCTAGCCGCTGCCGAGGAACAAACAGGGGAGTCAAATCACCCAAATCCACGATTTTCATATCAGATCATCGACCCGAGTCAAAATAGCGGTGCTAAAACTGTCAGCGGTGCCGTGAGGCAAGAGCTGTACAACGACGAAGACGGCGACGACGACGACTTTGTGGAAGAGCTGGGTGCAGTGACCACAGCTTCATCTATCCCGGTGTCCGTTGCTGCTGTAATTGATCTGGAGACTTCAAGAGAAAGGTAAGGAATAAAATCTATAACCTAGTGAAGACGCAGTTGGATAAATTTTCATTCGAGATATTTGATTGATTATCACGTGACTTTTGAGTCATTTCTCCGACATTTTCTTTTGGAGGTGCGTTTCACTCATGCCTTTACTTTTCCCCAAATCACGTACATGTCATGACTTTGAGTATCGTGTGTGCGCAACTCATTACATCATCATCATCGTCCTGATCCGGCAGCCATGTGTGTCCTTCGGCCCGAGGCCATTAAATTCATACACACATTTCACAAATCAAGCAAAGGGACTGTGATAAAGCCAGGTACCAAACGTTGCTTTCTGTTTTTTAAACGGTAACATTGTCTTACAATCATGAGAGCGTTTTAAACAACGTGTTGGCTCAACAGGGTGAGATATTAAATTTATCTACGATTGTCTCCAGTGGCGTAGCTGGAGTTGCGTGGGCCCTGGTGCGAGATATAAAACGGGCCCGGAATTAATTAATATTTTTCTTTTATACTTCTATATGCCTGGGTCCCTTTTGGCTTCGGGTCCAGGTGCGGTGGCTCCACATGCACCATTGTAGCTACGCCACTGACGGTCTCCTACAGCAATTAAATGTGTGGGAAGCGTTACATTATATTTGTTTTTCTTTATGTTATTAAGTGTATCTTTTGTTAACATCAGAAGCTCTTTGCGGGGGGGGGGGGGGGGGGTGAGTGGGGTGGGGGTGATTTGCGTGCGTCTGTGTCCTTATTATTCCCCTTGTTGTTAGGCCTAGAATAGTAACTGATTTTAATCTCGCCATAAGATGATTATCCTCAAAGTCTTTGATAATTCTCGAGCGATATGGTTACCATGAAGAATGTTGAAAGAAAAGGGCGACCAAAGCAGGTTCAGGGGAAGGGAGGGAAACATGTACTAATTTTCCCATAATCGAAACTCGGCCTTTTTGTGACATAATGAAATATTTATTTTTTTCCGTTTTTTTTTTTTTTAATTTTATGTTTCAATTAAACACATGGTTTCACGCTAACTTAAGACCCCATATTTCCTGTGTTTGGATATTTTCTATCTCTGCTGTCCCTGCCCCTGTGGATGGGACGGTAAGAATCGATTACTGTCCCAGCCTTACCGCTGTATCATTAAAAAATTTGATCACTGAATTAATGGTTGCTAGTAAGTAACTAAAACCATCTGAAATATTAAGGGTATCGATTTCAATTGGTGGCTTGAATATTGGCTCATATTTTTTTTTAATTACATAGTCAACATAGAAAGCCAAGTGAAACATTAATTGTAACGCTCGTTATGTAATGTTCTTAGTAGTTTGGACAAGAAGAAATAAGCAGTGCTTAAAATCTGATAAAACATGGATACAAGTAACGAACTTTATAAGAATCACAATTAGTGCCGCCCCTACCCCCCACACCCCCCACCCACTCCAAGACTCCCAATTGTACATTTGTTCACACCCCTGAACTATATTAATATTCTAATGTTCCACCCGCTTTTACATCGCAGATTTATTACACCAACAATTTCAGAAAAACAAAAGAATTTACGCACGAAACGGACACTTGTAATAACTTTAAAAATCTCATTTAGCGCAGTTATCGGGAATTTTATTTCATGAAATCTGTGTCATCATTTTGTCCTTCGCCTTCCTTTTAAAATGAACAGGAAAAACTGATTTTTGGGGTTTGGGGGTAGGAGGGCGGAGCTGAACATTTTCGCGCAATAGTTTGACGGCAAGTGGGTCAATTAACAGTCTGAAGATTTTGACAACCAGCTAGCCACGAACAAAAGTGAAGTTAAAGTAAAGAATTTTTTTTTTTTAATATCTTTTGTGTGTTCCCCATTTTTAAATAAGGATGTTTTTTTTGTTTTTTGTGTGTGTGTGTGTGTTTTTGTTATTTCACCAATTTGAATATTATTTGGACTTATTTTCATTTATGTTAATGCTTTTATTAAGGTTAGCTTTAAATATTCTCAGGCTGTGTTTGCAATATTTCAGGAATGTTTAACATTTTTGAGTAGCAACATAAAGTGAATTCCATAGGTTGGCTCTAAAGTTCATAGGTATTGGGGACGTTGTCCTCTAGACTAGAGGTTGGAAAATCTTTTATGGGCAAAGGCTGGTAATTATGATCTCATGGGGCTCTGAGGGCCAAGTGGACTGTGTCAAAATCAAACTGCCCTTATGTATAATCAGAACACCTCACCACAAATTTATATTTCATTTAAAAAATGGGGGGGGGGGGGGGAAGCATGAAACTGACGCTTTTCAAGCGTAGTGACATTCATCTAAGACTCAATGTTAGAACTCCTTAACATCACAACTGCTAGCAACCGCTCATTAGTCAAGGCTGCTCTGTAAAAAGATTTCACGTGTATCGTTTTTTGAAAATGTCTTCTCGCACAAGAATAATGAGAGAGATACTGCGATCGGGTCTAGCAATAGGAAATATGAAACATAGTGGTACAGAGGAAAACCTGAGAGAAGACAAAACAAAATAGCATACATTTATAGTAGTCCATCAGTTTCCCCCTTATTTGTTGTTCCAACAAATCTTTTCGAATAGCTTCAGATCGATCACTTACACTTGAGGTCCCAATTATCAACAATCAAGAAGGTTTAGGGAGACATCGCGTTGGGTAACAACGGCTCCGGAGCTTTGGTCGCAAGTCAGAAAACACTTCCTTTGCACAAATTCGTATGAGAATAGGCTTGTTGCTTCTTAAACAAATGTTTGACGGTATGGAAATTGGGTGAAGAAAATTATCATGGACGGGGACTCTAAAATATGTTTGTTGTTGTTGCAGAAATGCGTGTACATTGGAGTACACTTGGTTTCATTGATACGCTATTCAATTCATTCATTTTAAATCTGCAGGATAAGCTAATTTCAAAAGCCGTTTCTCTGTTTGTAAGTTAATTTTGTCGGCGGTTCTTTCCATTTAAAGGAAATTCAACTTCATCTCTCAGTTCAACAAACAAAAAAAAAACCAAAAAAAAAAAAAAATCCTGACAAAACTATCTTCCTACTGAGTGACTTAATGTAGTGAGATACAATCAAGGGCCGGACTTAGGCCACTGCAAACTATGCGGCCGCATTGGGCCCCGCACTTTCATAGGCCCCGCCCCGAATTTATTTTCTAATACAAAGTCTTCATTTTCACTTATTATCCTTATTCCTACCCAGACTGGGCCCCGCGAAATCCGTTTCGCATAGGGCCCCGCAATTGTTAGGGTCGGCCCTGGATACAATAACTCAGATAAACTGGATGACTTCATGAAGTGAGATACAATAACTCATGTAAATTCCGCTTTTATTTCCTTCTGAAGTTTGCGGATATTGTAAAATGATTTAGGCCGTGAGAGCGATTTTAATTATGCGTTGAGGACAGAGGTTCAATGACACAGGATACATTCGGGACACAAGTCCGGTTCTCTGTTACTTTCCATGTTTCATACTTTGAAATGCTGTTAAACTCTTTCTACAGCTAACGCTGTAATCAATTATATGATCTCTTAGAAGAAAATGACATGAGCTTAATAACCACAACACTACCTTTTATAGAAACTACATTTATTTAATAACTTTACGTCTAGGGGGATCCCCATAAATAGCGTCATTCGTTAAAAAAAAAAAAAAAATAAAAGGGTGGTGGTGTGGAAATCATGAAATTTTGAAAAGATGTGTGATGAATGGGTCTTATTTTTGTTACAAGTTTGCTACAATGGGGTCTGTGTCGAAAATGACCAAAATAATGTGACGTCAAAATAGATTTCCCCACCCCACTTTAAGTCCATATATATCTTTATGATACTGATAGAGACTTACAGGAACATTTTAACTGATCCTTTTCCGGTGAAAAACTGGTAAAATTTTATCCTTTCCCCCACGTTATTGGAGAGTGATGTGTTGTTTAAGGGGGGGGGGGTGAGCCCGCAAATTGCTTTAACATCATTGGTATTTTAACTAAATAAAACTATGATTGTGAGGAATTCTTATGCTAATTATTCAATATTTTTATTTGTAAATTTTTCAAATGCCATGGAAATTTATCTCAAAATATAACTAAAATACCTGGGGACTTGCCATGTCCAACTAAATCACAGTCGATACGCCTCTAATTAGCATTAACAACTCATTTTAAGACAATTTAGCTCTATGAATCTCTATGACGCGTGCATTAGCTAAGTCTTTAGATAATGTCTTGTTCTTGTATTTATTTTTTAAAATCTCCATACATATTGGTATGTAAATATCACAAATTTCTGCTGTGATCACAGGTGTTGACTAACAAATCGTCTATGCCTGGTACTCTTTTTAATGACGCTTAATGTCATTTCACAGAGAAAAACAGGCAAGAACGCGTCTCGCTAAAGAAAGGATTCAGCCAGCGTCTCAGATCGAAAACCTCCAGAAGCATAAGCAGATGGTCTACGACAGGTTCCGTAATGAAATCAACATGTTCCTCAATTGGAGTCCGGCGACTCAGTACAGGAACTGTTATTTGGCAGCATGTAAGTTATGGGGGGAAGGGATTCGAACGAGGAACAGTTTTGTAACTTAAACAACCCTTAAAAACAAAGTAGTTTCGTGTAAATCATTTATAAAATGTAATATCGAGCAATTGGGGGCCTGAAATTAGAATGTGTTGTCATCGACAATGAGTCTATGTGCCAAGTTTCAGCTCGATAGGTTGACGGGAAGTTGGTCGATTGGTTGTCCAACGATTTTGCCAGCCGGCCACGAATAAAAAACAAAGTTAACATAAGGGGTTTTAAAATATTGGGAGATCTCTCAATGTAAGAGCAAAGTCAGATCATTTTATCGTTTACTTTAATTTATCTTCTACATAAACGGTTAGCATAGAACGTATAGATTGTTTTGCTGTTTACAGGCACTGCCCCAAAATCTATAAGTGATTTGTTGTGGAGGAACACGTCGCATCCGGGTATGAAGCTACATTTTACTCTGCCGAGATTCGACAAGAAACGAGACGTCCTAGAGCTGAAGTCAGCCAAACTGAGGCTGTTTGTCAAACCCAGAAAAGGTAAATTCAATACAAATAAGTAGTCTTTTAGGTAATTTAAAAGGTAACGTCAATACACACCAAGTAGTCTTGTGGTAGGTTAGGCCAGTTAAAAGGTAACGTCGATACACACCAAGTAGTCTTGTGGTAGGTTAGGCCAGTTAAAAGGTAACGTCGATACACACCAAGTAGTCTTGTGGTAGGTTAGGCCAGTTAAAAGGTAACGTCAATACACACCAAGTAGTCTTGTGGTAGGTTAGGCCAGTTAAAAGGTAACGTCAATACACACCAAGTAGTCTTGTGGTAGGTTAGGCCAGTTAAAAGGTAACGTCGATACACACCAAGTAGTCTTGTGGTAGGTTAGGCCAGTTAAAAGGTAACGTCGATACACACCAAGTAGTCTTGTGGTAGGTTAGGCCAGTTAAAAGGTAACGTCGATACACACCAAGTAGTCTTGTGGTAGGTTAGGCCAGTTAAAAGGTAACGTCGATACACACCAAGTAGTCTTGTGGTAGGTTAGGCCAGTTAAAAGGTAACGTCGATACACACCAAGTAGTCTTGTGGTAGGTTAGGCCAGTTAAAAGGTAACGTCGATACACACCAAGTAGTCTTGTGGTAGGTTAGGCCAGTTAAAAGGTAACGTCGATACACACCAAGTAGTCTTGTGGTAGGTTAGGCCAGTTAAAAGGTAACGTCGATACACACCAAGTAGTCTTGTGGTAGGTTAGGCCAGTTAAAAGGTAAAGTCAATACACACCAAGTAGTCTTGTGGTAGGTTAGGCCAGTTAAAAGGTAACGTCAATACACACCAAGTAGTCTTGTGGTAGGTTAGGCCAGTTAAAAGGTAACGTCAATACACACCAAGTAGTCTTGTGGTAGGTTAGGCCAGTTAAAAGGTAAAGTCAATACACACCAAGTAGTCTTGTGGTAGGTTAGGCCAGTTAAAAGGTAACGTCAATACACACCGAGTAGTCTTGTGGTAGGTTAGGCCAGTTAAAAGGTAACGTCAATACACACCAAGTAGTCTTGTGGTAGGTTATGCCAGTTAAAAGGTAACGTCAATACACACCAAGTAGTCTTGTGGTAGGTTAGGCCAGTTAAAAGGTAACGTCGATACAAACTAGTAGTCTTGTAGTAGGTTAGGTTAGCTAAAAGGTAAAGTCAATACACACCAAGTAGTCTTGTGGTAGGTTAGGTTAGTTGTGCGGTTAGGTGCTCGTCACGCGTGCAGTAAGTTGTACACATTTGTTTTAACTGTTCATTGCAATCTTACCGCTGCTGCTCGTTGTGGAATCTCGATAATCAAAGTTTGAAACAAATGTTCTTATTAACATGAAACGAGAACAGGGAATATGAAACTGGCCATTTGTATTGTAAAGTTTAGTTTGAGACTTATTGAAACTATTTTTTCCTTCACTTTCAGAGTGTCCTTGTTTTGATGAAGATAATGAAGAAATCGTCCAATATTTGGTCACAGTCTATCAGTTCATCCGTCCTTTGTCCATACGAAAGAGAAACAGAGGTATGTGCAAAATGTGTTTACGAAAATTTGATTTCATTCTCTAGTAGGCATGTGTCCAACATGTTTGTTTCACACGGAGTCCTATTCCTCCTTTTTAATAATGTGGCTTTTTTTAAATTAAAAGAATCTTTTTCACAAAATTAAGGTGTTTATTAAGCGCTAGATAATTTTTTTTTTAGAATGAGCAGAGATCAAATAACCTAACAATCCTGTTAAGTCTTTTAGTACTTTCCTTTTTTTTAAATTCCCTTTAAATATATCTCCCCTCTTCTTCCCTCCCATACATCACTATTTATCATGGGTTTCAACTATAGTTGTTTAATAGTACAGCGAAAAATAAAAACAAAATCTTAAAAAAATTATAACCTTAAATTCTCCGAATCTATTTAAAAAACGCTTGAAACAAAATATATGTAATATATTTTTTATGATTTATTATCTTTCACAGTTGTCTACAAACAGAAAATTTTGAACGCCATCATGATCCCTGCACGAGGCAATGCATGGATCAGCTTAGACATAATGAGGGCCGTCAGTACTTGGATAAAGAAATCGAGAAAAAACTTTGGTGTCGAGGTTATGGTGCAGGGCGTCTACGGGGAGCCTGTCAGAGCTAGTGACATATTTGTACTCCCAGACTGTTCACCAGCAACAGGTGATTTACTTTGCTCCTCTCTCCTTGTGGAAATGTACACAAAAATAGTGATATTACTTTTATTACTTTATTTTATATGTAATGGAACAAGTGATTATAAAAAAAAATAATGTAATTGGTTTTTAAAGGTATACAATATTTTTAAAGCAACACCTTCCTTAAAGCTTTAAACGGCATGGCCTACGAATAAATGTTACAGCCTACGAATAAATGTTACAGCCTACGAATAAATGGTACAGCCTACGAATAAATGGTACAGCCTACGAATAAATGGTACAGCCTACGAATAAATGGTACAGCCTACGAATAAATGGTACAGCCTACGAATAAATGGTACAGCCTACGAATAAATGGTACAGCCTACGAATAAATGGTACAGCCTACAAATAAATGGTACAGACTACGAATAAATGTTACAGCCTACGAATAAATGTTACAGCCTACGAATAAATGGTACAGCCTACGAATAAATGGTACAGCCTACGAATAAATGTTACAGCCTACGAAGTGTCCCGCCTGGTTTGTTGAAATTGCGTACATAATTGGTAGAGACATCTGCTTAGTTCCACTTCTCGATTGCCTTAATAGTTATTTATAATCATTACAATAATTATTTTTATGACGTTACATACATGATTATATATATATATTTCGTCTTTCTAATGAAACTACCCATTGCAGTCTATTCTAAAGCTAAACTTGTTTTTCCCCTCAGAACGAACCTGTGAGGACGACAGAGGAGACACAATACGACCCGTGATCTGGACGCCCAAGATGACAAGTGACCTTGTTGTCAATGCCAACACGCCATATTTAGACGTGGTCGTTATTAACCGGACAATGGACCTGGCCATTGAGCGCATGGTTTCAGACATGAATCAGGCCTTTCAGCACCAGATTAAAAGCGACGACTACAGAGCCCAGCTGGATGTAGACACGTGAACAGCGCTGCATTGTGGCCAGAAATAGACGTGTTTTAATAGACACACCAGACAGGGTCCAGATCTTGGAAGACAAGAGTAAAACAATTATTAATAATTATTGGTATACTTAAAGGAGTATGTCAGTTTACTTAATGGAAAACTATGTTAACTGCTATGGGATGAATGTTCTTTAAGATTGATCAACTTAGTGATTTATTGTCTTTGAATTTTTTTTTATTTTGGAATAGCCTGACATATTTTTTATGATCTTTAGAAACAACATTTATTTAGCGAGGGCACAAAACTATACAGGCAAACTCAGTGAATTACATCCCTTCCCCAAGGGAAGCTACTGCAAAGTTTGCATAAAAGATGGCTAGTTGCGGTACTTGGAACAAATTCGTTTATTGTTTCTTTAGGTTTTAAATTTCTTGTAATTACATCCTACAAACACATTACGTGTTACAGTCGTGTTTTCTGATACTAAAGAAACAACAACAACACAGTATAGCACAAAATTATGATTATATCTTAATATAAGAAAATAAAATTAAAAACCTTCCCAAATGTAACCACGTGATTGTCGCCTGAAAAATGTTTCCCACACTTTTAAGTTTGGCGGACCGGTAGACAAGTTTTTGAAATTGCAACAGGGAACGGTGCAAAAATCTATCTATAGTATTTTCTTTTTATTTGACCATAAATATGCATGTTGTGTGGACCAGCACCGTAAGGCTCGCGGACCAGTGCCGGTCCACGGACCACCGTTTGGGGGACTCTTTTCTAAAGGATCAATCCTCTGTAAACGGCTGGAAACATGGCTTCGGTAAATCATAGGATGAGTAGCATGCAGCTTGCACGCAGTATTATGGCTGCCCGGGCTGCAGGGCATCGAGTTAAAACTTAATTGCAACAGCGGGATGATGCTTAAATAAGTCGATATCAAGATCCTTCCTTTGATCGAAAACTTCCTCCATATTAATTATGAATACATCACGGGAAAGACACAAGAATGTTGAGCTGATGACACCACCAAAAATACTCAACACCGTGAAGAGAGAAAAATTGTAATTAAAGTTACTGAAAAATGTCCCAGGAGTTTTTATAGAAACTTTTCTGAAGTTTATCCAACTCTTTGGCCAAGGAAAAGCAATTCAGATGACCAGATGTATTGCTATCTCAGCCCCAGGACCAGATGTATTGCTATCTCAGCCCCAGGACCAGATGTATTGCTATCTCAGCCCCAGGACCAGATGTATTGCTATCTCAGCCCCAGGACCAGATGTATTGCTATCTCAGCCCCAGGACCAGATGTATTGCTATCTCAGCCCCAAGACCAGATGTATTGCTATCTCAGCCCCAGGGCCTGATGTATTGCTATCTCAGCCCCAGGACCAGATGTATTGCTATCTCAGCCCTAGGACCAGATGTATTGCTATCTCATCCCCAAGACCAGATGTATTGCTATCTCAGCCCCAGGGCCTGATGTATTGCTATCTCAGCCCCAGGACCAGATGTATTGCTATCTCAGCCCCAGGGACTGCAAACGAGGAATGATTTAGACCATGTGTAATAAAAAAATGTCTGAAACTTTGATGTTGAATTCGAAGTGTTATAAATGGCCCTTTGAAAAGGTGATCTGTTCAAAGCTAGAAAACAAAAGTTAGCGTAAGTTGAACAGCTTTGTTCCCCGACTCAGCAAATCGTGGCATGCTGTTGGGACCATTGGAACATGTGCTGTGATGGTTGGCGTCAAACACGATGAAGTAAACAATTATTGTTTTTTTAAAGGATGGGACCAATATCATGAAATGTATCTCACGCCTCGCAGATATAAAGAGCTAGAGCCTTCCAACCATTTCCAGATATGTCAATAACCTGCACTGGTGAAATGACGTCTATGGACGACCACTTCAAACAAAAGAGTTCTGACAAGTGGGCAAACAATACAAACGTTAAATGTGTTATTGCCAATATGCAAAAGCGAAACCAGGCGGACTTCAACTAAACAAATCCTTTTATGCTAATACTTCATAAGGGCTTCAAAAGTGAAACTAGGCGGACTTGAACGCAACACACCCTTGTATGAAAATACTTCACAAGGGCTCGTCGGGGACCTCATCTGCACCCTTGTTCGCTAAAACAACACCCACGTGCTAATCGCTTCGTTATCTGGACCTCTTCGAGGCTACAGGCGAGACCAACGTTGCATCAGAGCTGTAGGGCATTTCGCACCTGATGAGGCTTGTTGCAGATGTATTGTTCGGAGTCATGAAGAGCGATGAGGGTCGGTGTTTATTTAAGATGTAGAGAATCCAGCAGTACTTATGTGGATAAGAGCCAGTGTAAATGCTGGCAGGCGTTATAGTTTTTTTTTTTTTTTGTTGTTGTTGGAAACCTTTTCTGCAGTTCACCCTCGCTCTTAAAATTAAACAACTAATTCAGTTGTGAACATTACAGCTTTTCCCAAATTATTTATCAAAGAACAAAAGAACATAAACCAGTTTAAGACGGCGTCTTGTATGTATGCTGAAAGCCCTCAAACCCCAGAGTTATATATTATGAAATATTACCCCAGAAACGCTCTCAGACACATCTTTAAGATGATTGCGTCTAAGTAAAGCTTTCATTAAAAAAAAACACAGAAAGCAAAAACAAAAAACAAAAACGATTGCGTGTTCATGCTACTCGTATGCTATTTAACAGTATTTTTAAAAAAATCAAGTTGACCACTTACATGTTTAGCACACTAACATCAGAATTATTAATTTTTTTTAAAATTGTTTTTGAAATAAGGCTCTTTTTTTTTTTGCTCCAAGAAGTATTGTCAGTAGCGGGCGAGGTCGTGGATCTCAATATGCGTTCATTGCAAGCCATGGAAAACTGATCATTATGTTTAGGGTAATACAAAAAGTCAATTTGCGCTAATTATTTCAGACGATCTAGCACAGTGGTTCTCAATCTTTCTTTATGCCGTGACCCTTTAATACAGTTCCTTATGTTGTGGTGACCCCCAGCCACAAAATTATTTTTGTTTCTACTTCATAAATGTAGAGTATATGTGTTTTCAAAGACGGGAAAGGGTCGCGTGACCCCAAAAAGGGGTCACGACCCACAGGTTGAGAACCGCTGATCTAGCAGCTAACCACCTCCCCCGCCGTTTCTTGATAAATTGTCAGGTCTTATTATTTAAGTTTCGCTGTTTTGTTTGACTACACATCCATTGTTTTGATAATCTTATTTAGTAATTATTTCTTTTTTAATTATAAGGGCTATTTGCATTTTTAAAAAAAACGTGTTGAACCATCCCTGTTCAATCGTTATTTCCAGCTGCTCTTAGCACTGGCGTAAAAGGGGTGTGCGAAGGGGTTGGGCCGCCCCGTGTGGCACTTTTTTTTCTTTATAGAGGGGGCATTATTTTCGGCAAACTGCATAGTTTGCTTTTTTGGGTGGGGCGGCAAACATGTTGGCAAGCCCCGGGCGGGATTAACCCTAGCTACGCCACTGGTTGTTAGTCCTTACAGTCAGGGCCGGCCTTAACAATTGCGGGGCCCTATGCGAAACGGATTGCGCTGGGCCCAGTCTGGGTAGGGATAGGGATAATAAGTGAAAATAAAGATTTTGTATTAGAAAATAAAGTGCGGGGCCCACTGCGGCCGCATAGGTTGCAGTGGCCTAAGGCCGGCCCTGCTTACAGTAATCACCATGTGTATTTTGTGATATATATTTTTAATGTCTCTGCTGCTGAACTCATCACAATAAAAAAATGGAGGCCACGAGCGCCATTTTAACAATGTATAAATACTTATTTCATTTGGTTGTATCTGTTAATTTGATGAATTACGGTACTTGTAAGTATCACCTGGTCAGAACACAACTACCTCTCAATTGCTGAATTATGCACTGTTTATGGTTAGCGTCGGTGTTGCTAAAAGTATGTGTCATTAGGCCCATCACAAGATGTTGCCGAAATTGTGTATGTATGCTACATGAAGTTGGATTTTCATTTTAATTATTGATGTTCTGTTAAAGCGATCTTAGTTTGAATTCAGTGACAGTTTATTCTCTTTACACACAATCTTTTTTTCCTATCAAATCAGTCTTTTGGTTGGAATTCAGTGACAGTTTATTCTCTTTACACACAATCTTTTCTCCTATCAAATCAGTCTTACGGTTTGAATTCAGTGGCAGTTTATAAAAATTTTCAAACACAATTTTTCCTACCATTAATGCAGAAAGAATTCTGTGAATGAAAATAGTACTAAACTTTGGCTCATTATTTTAATTGAACCCCCCCCCCCCCTCCCCCAACCCAATCGCTGGTTATTTCAATCTAAAACTTCCCATAGAACTTTATTATCTGAACTATGAACCTGTCTCTACATATAAACTATTTCAATAATTTGTTTCTATGTCTATTCATTTAGAGAGGTTTATCCCCTTCTTTATTTCTGTGACATAGATGACTTATTTTATAGTTGAATAGTGTTGTAGGATCCACCAATCAGATTGATGGATCTCATCTCATAAAAGTAGCAGCCCTTGAGTGTTTCACTCCTTCATTATGTGGCATGGCCAGGGCTGGGGTGGTGGTATTATAGTTGGGGGGGAGGGGGGAAACAAGAGAGGGTGGATGGGTTGTTGTTGACAAAGAAGATTGGTCACCATTGTCCAAGCCCTGACTGAATGATTCTTGATACAACTGCCAGTCAGATTACATATTGTAAGCGCACTCTTGAATTTTATTTTTGTTGTATCTGCATTAGGTTACAGTTACAGTCCTGGTATACGTTGCTAGTCAAAATGATGGACATGGGTTGGTGGCTGGACCATTTTATAAAAATGTGTTTAGTCACTTTTATAAGTGGATAACTTAATGATGAAAGTGGTCATGTATATATTTATATATATATATATATTGATGGCATACACCAATACGAGTTGAATTAATGTTCCTTCATTTAATTAAATAGTAATTTATTCATTTTTGCTTTGTCTATCTTCCTTTATGTAATACATTTTGATAGTTTAAACATCTTGAAAATTCTCTTTAAAAATGTGTACAAAAAATCTATTTAGTTACCCCTCAAAAATTGTTTAATAATTACACATCTTCCTATCCCTATGTAGGTTGAGTGTTCAAATTTCATCGGCACATTTTTTTATTTATTAATTATTTTACTTGTGTCATTCCATTATAACTTATTTACCCAAGATATGTAAACTACACTCAAATATTGTCACTACATTTTGGTCTGGCACCACTGACGGATAAATATGTTTGGTTTTAAAATATGTGAACTAAAGATGGCCAGATAAGCATTTCATTTCACTGGTTTCATTTGTTGACTTTAATTTTATCTTACAGAAATCTAAGAGTGTCAAAATCGTTTTTGAATAGTCTACTATTTTATACAGTAAGACATTTTCATTATTTCACCTTATGCACACAAAAAAAAAAAAAAAAAAAAAAAAAAAAGAGAGAGGGAGCCAGTCTAAATTAATTTAAAACAAGTCCAAGATTTTTAATTAATGGGATGTTTGATGATTTGGTCATGCCTTTCAGGATGTATATAAAGAAATGTAAAATTTTGAATGCATGTTGCGCAACATTTCGTTTTAATAGGAACTGGCTTATATTATTTCTGTTGTTTTTTTTTTATTTCATTGTAATTCATGATTTAATTGTAAAAAAAAAAATGGATCAAATAAAAGTCAAAGGCATTTATAATATACTAAAGTGAATTTTGCTCTTTTACCTGCCTGAATTTAACTTAATAAGAACACCCCAGCAATCATTGTTACTTGAAATTAGTAAAAGAAAAGTTAGATTTTAATTTTAAAAAATGTTACTTTCTTTTCATTAAGTAAAACATTGACTATTGTAGAGCAACAATTATTGGTTCCGCAAACCATTTATTACAACATTCAACATATTTTTATATTTACAAAAAATGGATAAACATTCAAATAGGAAAAATGGACAGTGTAAATCTGAATCATTAACTTAAATATTTTTTTGTTGACAAGGCTATTTATAAAACTAATAACAATGAAAAACTCTTTGTCACAGTTGAATTATCATTGTGTAAACCAAAACCTTAGCTACAAGATTTCAAAGTCCATTGACAGCATGTCCTATCAAACACATCTTCAACAGACTTGATATTTGTCCAGTTGGGTCAAGGGCAATACTGATTTCTAAAAGACAAACATAATTTTAGACCAGGAAGGGGGGGGTGATGTAATTTTTATCCTAACCATTTCATCTGTTTACAGTTTGGTCAAGGGCAAAATCTGATTTATAAATGGCAATTCACTCCCAGAATTACCGGTATACAAAATTTATTATTACATATCAGTTTTCTTCTTTACCCTACTAAGAAAATATATAATAAAAGGTGTAATATCCAGTCAGAGATACAAAGATTCCATTGTTATAAATGTTTCTTAAACGAACTTAAGAAGTTAATTTTTTTTTGTCCTACATATTTGTGGCATAACATTTTGTAAGTACTTAATGCTTCCAGAACATTTTTATTTCTAAGAAGTTCTAAGCAAATTAAATATCTTTTAAAAACAATACAAAAAAAAGTAAACATTAAAATCTTTAATAATGTTTAAAAGTATTCATTAATTTATCAATCTCATCTAAAGGGTCAAGATAAACAGCGGTCTTTCACAACAATTTAAAACTAACTTTTCAGTCATGGCAAGGAGAAATATCTGTAGGCCTACTAGCTCCTGACTATCATAGCATTCATTCTGCACTCTCTCCAATGTCAAGATTTACATCCATTGTCTTATGATAAACACTGAACACTCCTGCACTCTCTCCAATGTCAAGATTTACGTTCATTGTCTTATGATAAACACTGAACACTTCTGCACTCTCTCCAATGTCAAAGATTTACGTCCATTGTCTTATGATAAACAAAGATTTACATTCATTGTCTTATGATAAACACTGAACACTTCTGCACTCTCTCCAATGTCAAGACTTACGTTCATTGTCTTATGATAAACACTGAACACCTCTGCACTCTCTCCAATGTCAAAGATTTACATTCATTGTCTTATGATAAACAAAGATTTACATTCATTGTCATGATAAACACTGAACACTTCTGTACTCTCTCCAATGTCAAAGATTTACATTCATTGTCTTATGATAAACAAAGATTTACATCCATTGTCTTATGATAAACAAAGATTTACATTCATTGTCTTATGATAAACACTGAACACTTCTGCACTCTCTCCAATGTCAAAGATTTACATCCATTGTCTTATGATAAACAAAGATTTACATTCATTGTCTTATGATAAACACTTCTGCACTCTCTCCAATGTCAAAGATTTATGTTCATTGTCTTATGATAAACACTAAACTAGTTTACAATTAAAATATAATTTGTTTTTTAATTTTATCTCTTATTTGGTCATGACTTTTGAAAATGGTCACATTTCTGACAGTTCACAGCCTTCATCAAGAATCAAGCACATTTACCACTTAACTACTTTACACTGGGGTTGACATCAACAAAATAGGGATGTAGGAGACTGTCTTCTGCAGACATGCGGTCAGGTGGATAACAGACTAACAGTTTCTGTGAGGAAAAACAGCTAAGTTGAAAAACAGCTAAGTTAAGAATGGTGATTTGGCACTGCTATGACTCATCAGAAGTTTGGATCAGATCTTAAGTTTTACAATTAACAAATATGTCAAATAATTTTAAATATTAAGTAGCATCAACAAAGAATCATTGACTCATTTTGTCCTCAAAATTACACCATTTTTTACAATTTTATAATACTTGATATTATTCCTTTACACAAATCCAAGTATCAACCATCTCTGTCTTTTGGGTACACAGACAATCAATTAGGAATTCCATTCTTAAATAAGACCAACCAAAATGCAGTAAAAGACTAAAGTCATTTCTTAAGCTAAAGAGTAATACCTGGAGTAGATCCCTGCCTTTGGAGTTCAGTTTTGGGACCACTTGCTGCCATGTTGTACTCACATGATACATAGGGAAAGGCTGGAGGACAGAAATGTTTCTCCCATTAGAGTTAGAAATATTCTTTGGTTATTTAGCACTCACCAAGAGGTATCAAGATTTTTAACAATTCAATTATATTATGTCACGGTTAGAAGTAGTTTCCAAGGACTATTAACATTGGTATACAAAATCTCAGGCTAAATGATGACTTATTTCAACTTTTTTTTTTTTTAAATTCTAATTTAGAAACATGCAAATAAGTTAAAAATTAGATACATTTGTATAACTAGGATGGGGTACTGCGCTATATAAGACCAATGTAATAATAATAATAACTAAGATGTGAATATGTTAATGTTAATTTAATCAACACATGAAACATCTCGACTTTGGTTATTTCATTCATTGTAATCTTTTTTTTTTTTTAACAAATCTGATGAAAGTCATCAAAAATGAAACTGTTATAGCAGAGTATGTTTTACAGGTGGGAAATCACCACTAAAAGAAAATTAAACCAAAAAAAACTTCTGAAATATAAATCTTACGATCATTGTATTTAATTAATTGAGGCCAATGTATCAGGATAATGATTTCATTAATTGCATCATTTGAGGTAAAGATGGAAAAAAAAAGAAAAACGTCATGAGTGTATTAATATTAAATTAATATGAACTTAAGATATTACCCTATAATTAGGAAGTTGTGTAAGCCCTGGCCAGGTGTCCTCTGTAGGTGTGCCCAAAAGTCTGCAGTTTTGGTGAAGGCAACAATAGGTGATGTCATTTCATCAGTTAACTGTCGTCTTCATTTAAAATATGTAAATTGACCATTGCCTGTCCAGTATTGGTTATCCAATGTTTAATAATTAATTAGTGTGGCTTATATTTTTCGCATGCAGAATTTCTACCTTACCTTTGTCAAAAAATGGATCAACTTCGTTCTCACTAATAACATGAAGAATTTGCTTAAAAGAAATAGTTGGCATCTGTTTTAAGGACTCAATTGAAAGAACGAAGATTAGATGACTAGCAAACAATAAATGGTCACAGTTTCAAGTTACAAAGGATATTTAAATATTCTCTTTAATTGGTCATCGTCATCATTTCCTGGGAAAAGTGGTCTTCCAGCATTGGCTAACTCTGGAACATTAGAACAAAAATAAGAGATGTTTTGTAGACAAATTGATTACTTGGTCAATAAAGTTAAAATAATTGCACAATAAAAAGATAACCTTTGCCCCATAAAAAAATAAGTTGGTGAGAGACAGAAAAACTGGAATTAATTATTGGTTTTACACCATTAATCAAGTAATGAAAAAAAAATTGTACCTGCAAAAATGCATCCTGCTGACCACATATCAATGGATGTTGAGTACATTTTAGCACCAAATAAAACATCTGGAGGACGATACCACAGTGTGACTACCTGATAATTCATAGTTTTAAAACATTTTACACTGTCCTGCAATATATTTTCTAATGTGTAACTTATCCCACATAATTTTAATGGAAATGAAAACAAAAGTTTCAGTTTCAAAATGTAAAAATTTACAAATATTTAAAAAAACTTAATTACCCATTTAAATACATTAATTGTAAAAAAAAACTATAAGTAAAAAAAGTATTAGATATGTAACTTTTTTTTTGTTTTTGGAGATGAGATCAAGATTGCAATAGGCTATACAAGGGTTTGGATAATGAGACAGAGCAAATCCAGACTATTATATTATCTGGTATGCCCCCAAAGCTGAGAATGGATTTTAAAAGGTTCAACTGCTAGAATATATAGATATGACCAAAAGCTTGGCAATAAACACATACACCCCTTCCCACTCCTTCCTCAAACCAGTTATAATAAACAATTCCCCCTCCCCAAGTGAGATGCTGCCCCACCACTATACATGTACTATGATTCCTCAACAGTATTCTTAGTATTAAGATGAGGAAATCATTTTATAAGAAGAGGGAAGTTTCTTTTATTTTTTCAAATAAATGGAAATGTGTTTTGATTACATTGCACATATTCCTTTTCAGCACATGACTAAATCTTGGGATTATGAAAACAACTAGATCAAAATACCCCTAAGAACTTTTAAGTGTTTCTCAAGTGCAAAAATCATCCATTAAATATAATTACGCCTCTCTTTCTTTGAATGACAATACTGACTTTAAGAGTGATTATTTGATTTTTATAACAGCCAGGGTTGCTGGCTGATGAATTCTGACCATTTCAAAAAAACATAACAGACATGTGTTCCATGGGGGGGGGGGCGCAATCCTCCCCTTTACCCTCAGCATTAAAAACCAGTAAATTCTTTTACTCCCCTGCTCTATTAATAAACTTTGCACCTTGGCATGCAGCACTTTAGGATTTAGTATTTGGCCCTTTACAAAAATAAAAGAGTTGCCCATCTCTTAGCCACACTGTCAAATGTTTACAAAAATAAGAGTTGCCCATCTCTTAGCCACACTGTCAAATGTTTACAAAAATAAGAGTTGCCCATCTCTTAGCCACACTGTCAAATGTTTACAAAAATAAGAGTTGCCCATCTCTTAGCCACACTGTCAAATGTTTACAAAAATAAGAGTTGCCCATCTCTTAGCCACACTGTCAAATGTTTACAAAACTTGATGATAGTTTTCTCATATCCACCAACCTCTGCTGAGTAAAACCTAACAGGAAATCCAAATGCTCTTGCAAGGCCAAAGTCAGCCAACTTCAGTTCACCATTCTAATACATGGAGACGACAGAGAAGCAAGATGACCAACAAACAAAATGACTCTTTCATGTGTTTAATTTGTCCAATCATTATTGAGTGAAATACTTATAAATAAATTGCAAGTGGAGCATTATTTAATAAGTTTATTCATATAAAATAACAAGTGCATTACTGGCTCCACATCTGCACAGTAACCATTAAATTGAATAAAATGAAAATTACATGCAAATTCCATTTTTAAAAACTGCTTCAACGAATATGTATTAGGGATAGGACTGAAAATATTGAATCAAATATAGGTATAACATAAACCTTTTATTTTCTTCAAATTTAAAATTTGATCCCCAGACAATAAAGAAGTGTCTAATTCAAAACTCAAAACCGTAAAGAAGTTGATGAGTTTCTGAAAACAGATCTCACCTTATTTATTAATAAATTTTGTGGCTTAAGATCTCTGTGAAGAACATTGTTGCTGTGGCAAAAGGCTATTCCTCTCAATAATTGACACATGAATGACTGAAATCAAAATTTTTTTTAAATAGAACTAAAAATCTGGAACTGTATATGACTGAATCTTATTTGTCTAAATGAAAAAGAAGACTAAAAAATAATCAGGAACAAACTTTGATGCAGGTGTCATGGTGTATCTATTGTGTATGATGTTTAAGAGATCAAGGTCAGGATACCAGAAAATATATTTGTAAGAGATGAGAACTAACATTTGGTTAAATTCCACCTGCAATGGTAAAGAAAGTGAAAAGCATTTTAAATAAAAAATATTTACTTATATACAAATCAGAGCAACCTTTTCACCTTTACAACATCGGGATCAATTTCTCCATTACAAGCATCAAAATATTTCTTGAGATCTTGGTCACAGTATTCAAAAACAAGAGTGAGCTTCCTTTCACTATGTACCACATCATGTAATCTTAAATATTATATAAAACAGTATAATCACAAATAATTTTTTATTTTCAATTAAGATTAACACTCTTTTATTGATAAAACCAAATGGAAATTTGTTTTGATTACATTCTTTATTTTCAGCATATTAAATTTTAAAATTGTATTTTTAATCATCTTGGAACTGCTGAATGAAACATTTGAATTTTAAAAATATGAAATCTTTAATTTTTTTAAATCCATCATTCAATAAGTAAGTTGCATATTTTATTAACCTGATTGCTCAAGTATTTCAAAAAGGATATTTATTTATTTTCCTTTGATAAACAGTGCCAATTAAAGATAAAATAATGTTCTATTATTAGCACAATCCCATAATTTATTTTTTTAAATTAATTTACTTAGAAGTATTAAATACCTCACAACATTTTTGTGCTTCAACTCTTTCAACAAACATATTTCTCTAAGAGCAGAACTCGGAACTCCCTGGAAACAATATGGAATGTCTAGATTAGGTTTGCACTTTTAAATCGACAGATAATTGCTAATCAACCCATGTGGCGTTTGCAATTAATTGGCATCAGCAATTTTTTAAAACATATAAATCATCTGATTGGCTTTAGGGTATCAGAAAATGCTAAGCAGATAATAGCTTTAAATTATATATGATTTAATTATTTTATTAAATTTGTTAAAAAATTGATATATGTTAGATTTTGAATTGCTGTTGTGACATCCAACTCGTATTTTTTTCATTCACAAAAGTTCCATTTTTGTTTGTTTTTCTTATTTTTAGAAGTTTTTAATGTCTTTTTTTAGTTGTAAAATTTTATTAAGTAGACGATGAATGAATGATAAGGAGCTTTGTGTGTGCACTCTTTCCACATTCATAAATGTTAATGAACTGTTAATTCTTGAAACAGATTGGTTACAATACATTAGGTATACCTCATCATCATCATCAAGCCGAACACGCTTCAGAGCAACAATTTCCAAAGTTTCACGATTTTTTGCCTTGAAGACTGTACCATAAGTGCCTGTGAGAAATTTAAAAAATGAATGCAGATATTATCAGTTATATGGAAGATAAAAAAATAAAAAAACATTATAATATTTAATTAAGCAATTCAACATTTATGGAATGCATTATCTACTAATAATCTAGATCAGTGGTTCTCAACCTTCTTAAAGCCGCGACCCTTTAATACAGTTCCTCATGTTGTGACGACCCCTAACCACAAAAATTATTTTCGTTGCTACTTCATAACTGTAGAGCATATGTGTTTTCAGATGGTCTTAGGCGACCCCTGGGAAAGGGTCGTGCAACCCCCTAGGGGGTCCCGACCCACAGGTTAAGAACCGCTGATCTAGATGCTAATATAGTTTACCTTCTCCAATTTTCTCAAGCTTTTCATATTTCTGCATTCTTTTTTGAGTTCAGATTCAATCGCAATTACTTCTTTATTATTAAGTAGATATATATATTTTCACTGAAATATACCTGCTAAAATAGTTAATGTAAAAACAATATTAGTATAGAATACATTTAACCCTTTCATTACCCCTGGTTTTGGCATCGATTTTACCTGACTTAGCAATAAAAAACTTAACAGAAGAAATTTTCAGTATTTTTAATTCTTTATCCAATTTGCTTTTTAACTTCTCTATAGATTTAGGAAAAAGAAATATATAGCATTGAAATATGACATCGACGTGATGTCCTTGGTATTTCAGAAAAGTTCTTTGCCTCTTTGTTATGACGACAATGTGACGCCCTTGGTAATTGAACGTGGGTGATCGTGACATCATGTCGACATCATTGGTAACGAAAAGGTTAAAGGAGCATACTTATCTTTCAAACAAAATTAAATAGTGATGATTTAAATTCTTAAGTTAAAAGAAAACCTAATTCAATTCTGGGGGATAAATTATTTCACATTCAAATAGGTGCAATGTTTTGTTGTTTTTTTTTAATCTTGATTATTTAGATATTCATTTTAAATTACATTTTTAAAGTTGAAAATAAAATGTCTGTATGACTTTTTTTAACTTGGAGATATTATAATAATTTTGCTTTTAAATATTCTATCAAACCATCTAACCTAGTATAAAGAATTTGTTGCAAGTAGGCCCTTAACATTTCAAAAAAATTAATTTTGGAATGGTTACAACAGAGTTAAAATTTGGGCATAGCTGCCATTTATTTTTCTATTAATAGTACACTACAGGGTATTACATAATACATTAAATATATTAAAATTATTTCTTTAATACTTTCTTTAATACTTGTTAGATTCCTTCAGCTAGTTCTAAAGGCAAAAAAATGTGATCCCGTCACACCACTACTTCATTCACTTCATTAGCTCCCTGTACTTGTACAAGCACGGATTGACTACAAACTCTCTGTTCTCTGCCACAAATTTTTCTCAAATTCCTGCCCTTCCTATCTAACCATGCGTCTCTCTTTCTATTCACCCCTTTGACAGCTTCGCTCCTCCGCAGATGTACGTATTTTTTCTGTCCCCAAGACTTACACAAAAACAAATGGTGAGCGATCTTTTCTTTTCTAAGCCCCCAAACAAATGAATTCTCTTCCACATCCGCAATATGACGACCCTCACAGCCTTCAAAACTGCACTCAAAATACATCTCTTTAAACTATACTATCCTGAGTGATGCTGCTGGGTGCCGTCCATGGCTTGACATGTAAAATGTTATGGATTGTGTGAGTGAATATACATTTTTTTTGTTTTATTTAATTAATGTATGACGTATGTTAATTTTTAAAGTTCATGATTATGTTTGTTAAATTGTATGTACAGCGTGGTGTGTCCAGCCCTAGGCTAGGGTACTGCGCTATATAAAACAACTACTACTAATAATAATAATAATAATCAAAATAATGGGATCATGTACAATAATTTATAAAAGTACAGAGATCAAGGGAATGGTAGTAGTAACAGTAATATTAACTCTAAGTCTAAGATATTTTGTAAAAATATTAACGTTATTCATTTAGGCTTAATTTCATTTATACATTATTTCATTTTCTTTAATTTTGAACCTTGTTTTTTGTTTTACATACATAGAAATAGGGGAACAAAGCTTGAATTGAGTGCAAAATTGATCATGGTCCTTTAATGAATATGTCTCTCACTCTCACATATGCGGGAAGACCAGCCACAACCTACGAGTGCTCATTTGCCTTGTTTCAGTTGTGGTTTTGTTAATTTACATCACACCACAATTGTGGAAATTCATAAATTTTAAGTCATGAGGTATTTTGACATGTTTTTAGATTCAATTGTAGCCTGATAACAATTCGAGACAAAAAAGTTTGGGGACCTCTGCTATAAATGAACTAAAAATAAATCACTAAAACTATTACTATTAATATTATTACTATTACTAAACTAAAAATTATTACGATTACTAGTATCATAGAATAGTATAGAATGCATCATACTATTTCGGATCAAATTTCGGATTTTCGCGTGTTAACTTATGCGCATTCTGTATTAAAGGTATTTTTTAAAGAAAAAATCTAATCTTTTTGTTGAATTTACTAGATTTTAAAAAAGTACTTTATCATGAATCTTTTGTCTTTTACGGAGCCATTGTGGTAAATCAAGCATAACTCTTCTGTTTTCAAAGATACGTTATAAGAGTTGCCAAATTGGACGTAACTTGATTAAAATAAATGTTGTATTTATTTTATCAAAGTGGCTATTGGTACACATTTTGTCATTTGTAGTAGTTTGTTTTAGTTAAAATGAAAAATTAAGTTTACAAATGTATAGTACATTCAATTATCTTTCATTTGATATATCATTTGGTCTTTACAAACCCAACAAAAATATTTTAAATCATTTTTTTAATCCCAACCTCTCAATTCTGGTACTTGTGTACCAATAGGTGCAGCCTTATTTTATAACTTTACTAACCATTACCCGACGTTGCACGGAATTGCATTCGGAAAAAAAACATCTGCTGCAGCCTTTTAATTCACATTGATATTAGGGGCCATCCATAAATGACGTCACGCAAATTTTGCCGATTTTTTACCCCTACCCCTCCCCCCATCGTCACAAATCGTCACAAAAAGTTAGACCCCCCCTAAAATATAACGTCACAAATCTCTACACCCCCCCCCCCTATAAAAAATCCCTGTGTCCACTACTGTCCTTTACAAGCCCTTAAGAAACTCACCTCCCGTGGATATCAAATTACTGCACCTGTGTCAGAAACACTTCACTAGAACAGTGGTTCTTATCAAGTGGTAAAAGTACCTCCCCAGCCCTGAGGTGCCGAAGACTAGAAAATTGCATTCAGTGGCGTAGCCAGAGGGGTGCGGACCGCACAGGGGTGACACCATCTCAGGGGGGTGACATCAAATTGAAAAATTGCGTATTTACAGAGCACACAATGCTCGGTCTAGCCGAAATTCATAAAAGGATAACAGATGGCACGTACATTTTCCACCCATGTAACCAAACAAGATTCGTTTTTTGTTAAAATTTCAAAGGTGATGCGTCAGCAGTTAGGTAACCCTATTATTAGGTCAGAAACACACCGTTTAGACCATGTTTCAACGCCGAATGAAGTGTTTGGTAACTTTTGTATGTGACAGGAAGCTATAATTATCTAAAATCTGATAAGTAAAACTATCCTTTGATAACATTCTAATAACAATAAGCGATTCTAAGTACATGTCACAGTTCTTAAATACATTTACCTCCTGACCTTCAATACTGTGGACTAAGTTTAACAAGAAGAATTACATCGTGGAGGGTGGAGGGTTGACACCACTAGCTTACTGGATCGGGTGACACCAACCCTAGCTACGCCACTGGTTGTAATTGCTGCCATTGCTAGCTGCTTTTTTTTAAAAATAGTTTGTATCCATTTTGATTAGCAGCAGTAACTTTCTTTCTTGTGAATTTTGTTGGCGCATTGCTTTTATTTGTAATTTTTTTCCTTTGCTTATAAAGTTAATGAAAGAAATTAAACTGCGATGACTAAATTGTTGATTTATTTTTAATTTTATTACAATATAATTTATATGTTGGGGGGGGGGTGTTTAAAACGAAGTGGGCCAGCAGGGCTGCAAAAAATGTTAAGAATCCCTGCTCTAGAGCATGTACTAAGATACCCACCCCCCGGCCCCTGCCCTAGAGCATTTACCACCACCCACCCCAAGGTCAACCATTGTATTCTTTCAATTCCACTTCCTCTGGATGACTCCTGTCCACATTTAGCCCTAAATTCTCACAACTGGCATGGCAACCACACCCCCAGTTCCCTCCTTCATGGTGTCTTGTAACCTGATCTGAGCCATTATTGGGACCACACATACCTGAACTGATTCTCTCAGTCTCAGTGATAGTAGTTTAAAAATAAAATAATGATTTTTGTATAAAGGAATATGTTAAAAATGTCAAAAATGTAGGGTTATTAAGTGCAATTCTTTACTACAATATTCTACTTTTCATGTGACGTCACATTGCTTGAGAGTCCCCCCTCCCCCTCGTCACACATCGTCACAAAAATCTGACCCCCCCCCCCCTCTTTAGACGCGTGACGTCATTTATAGATGGCCCCTTAAATGAAATGTCGACAACAACAAAACTCACCGCTATAGTAAAAAAATTAAATAATTAATTTGTCTCCTATAAAAACACATAATATAATAACTCTTGTTATCCTTTCGTTCCCGGGTGGGATTCGGAGCCCGTTTTGCCGATAGCATCCCGTTTCCCGGAGGGATTGAATGAGATCCCAATCCGGTAGGATCCCGTTCCCTTTGAATCCCGATAACTGTGGGATCCAGATACCAATGGGTTTCCAATCCCGTCAGTATCCGGATCCCGATGGATCCCAATCCCGGTGACATCCCGATCCCGATGGAATCCCGTTTTCCAATAGGATCCCGATTAGGTCGCGTTATCAGGTCAATTTTTAGCGCCCCTTATCTTTGTGAAGTAAATGGGATTTTATAGTTTAATTCACTATAAAGGTATTTTCTAAAGACGATTTTAGCGCCTATTACTCTTCGCCCCATTCTCATTATATTCTGGGGGCGCCGAACAGCCAGCGATGAAAATCCGAGTCACATTTTGTTTAGTAATGTAACATGACAATTATGAAAAGATTATTGGAACTCTCAGCTTTTCGGTCAGTTCAATTGTGTGGAGAACAGAAGAACTTCGAGAGAACATTGTGCCACAGAAAGGTGAGAAAGTTAGGAACTTGATGTGGTTGTCTCGGGCGCTAGATGAGTCGACTGATCTCTCGAGTACGTCACAACTTCTCGTGTTTATGTGTTGTATTAATCTGGACTTTCAGATAGAGGAAGAGTTGGCATCCTTTTGCATAATGCATGGAACAACAACTGGAAAATACATTTTCATGGAAATGCAAAAACTTTTGCACACTATAACCTTCAGTGGACTGATCTTCGAGGTGTTACAGTTGATGGAGGAAAAAATTTGGCTGAAATTAGGAAAGGTCTGGTGGGGCAGATCAGGACCCCATTGGAAGATTTGAAAATTCCAGGCGCTCTGTTCATCAATTGCATCACACATCAGCAAGCACTCTTTGGGAAAAACTTAGATGTTTCTTGTGTACTGAAACCAGTCGTTTCTTCAGTGAACTTCATTCGGGGACATGCACTCAACAAACGTTAATTCCAGGCTTTTCTTGAAGAAATTGATTCTAAATTCTGTGACTTGCGTTATGACACGCCAGACATGTGACTCAGCTGCGGTAAAATCCTGTTTCGTTTTTACAAGCTTCGAAACGAAATAGATGGTTTTCTCACTGATAAGATAGAGCTGATCCACAGCTTTCAGATCCTACCTGGCTGTCAAAGTTGTCATTTTTTTTCGACATCACATCCCACATTTATTATAGTTGGAGTTCATTGATTTGCAAGCAAGGCTAATTGAAAGAGAAGCACAGAGTAGGAAAACTTGTTGAATTTTACCGCTGCTTACAAGATTTTGAGTTTCCGAAAATAAAAAAAATTGCCGCTGGGGTTTGGAACAACTTATGCTTTCAAAAATGAAGTGTGTGAAATTAAGACATTGAACCCCTGTGACTGATGAACATTTGAAAACAATTCTCTTGATTGGATGCAGCAATTCCAAACCAAACATTGATGATATCCTGAAAGGCTAAAGTCAGTTTCACAAATCTCACTAACCTTTTTTGCTGCTTATTTTGTGAGATTTGAATATGTGCGCTCTAGGTCTAACGTAACTATCTTTTGGCTAACGTCGCCTTCTTTGAAAACTTTTTTTTTAGGAAATAAATATGTTGGTTGTGTTTGGGTTTTGTGTGTGTGTTTGTGTGTACATTGCACGCCACTCACCCATGATTAACATGGAATACTAAACTTAGTTGTTCGTCTTTTTTCTCAGAGCTTTCGTTCTGGCTTGCAAGTATTGTACCGAATGATTATCCGGCCCGCGCGCGCTCGTCATTTTTTCCCGTTATCCGACCCGCCGTGAAAAAAAAAGTTTGGTGACCCCTGCTGTAGAGTAACAAACAATAACAGAAAATATAATGCATGGTATAATCGCAACAATTACAATTGAATATCAATGATTGACTTCCCTTAACTTCCATTCCAGATTTAGCCATGGAGTTAAATCGATATCAATTTTTTAAATAACTAATAAATACATTGAATGAGTCCATGTAACACATGATTTGTCCCACAAATCAAAGAACCCATTATGCACTGCTTGCGTAAGCCTAAGGCTCACCACTATCATTCCGACAAAAACTTCGCCCTGAATTAGTTGATCTGATATAAATGACAACAAATTTATTCCTAAAGTTTTAGCACTAACAGCACCGTTACAAAGAAAGGTAGAGCTACCAGTATTAGTTGGATGGATGACACCCAAAAGCATTATTAGAATCCTAACTAATAAACCAGTATTAGTGTTCATCATCATCATCATCATCATCATCATGTCCCTTAATCATTGGACCGTTGGGGCACCACAGATGACATGAAATCTATCCTTCTCCATTCCTCTCGGTCTTCTGCACTATGCATAGCATCGCCTAGTTTTAATCCCGCCCGCTCTTTGATGTTATCTTCCCATCTTTTTCTCTGTCTTCCTCTTCTTCTCCCTCCTCTAGTTATGCCCTGCATGCTTTCTTTGGTAAGTCCTTGTTTTCTTGTCACGTGGCCATACTAATCAAGTTTGCGTTTTTTTACAGACACCAAGAGGTCATTGTACTGCCCAATTGCTTGACGAATCTTTTCTTTCACTTGCTCATTGGTGATATGGTCTCTATAGCAGATGCCAAGAATGCCTCTGAAACATCTCATCTCCATCGCCTTTATTTTCCTTTCAAGTTCTGCTGTTAATGTCCAGGACTCACAGGCATATTAGAAAATGGAGAGGATTAATGAGCGCATCAGCCTAATTTTGGTGCTGGGGGCTATATTTTTGTCGTACCATATTTTCTTGAACCTCTTTAGTGCTGTTGTGGTCTACGCAATCCTGGCCATCAATTCGGGCTTGGAGCCTTCTTCCGAGACTATTTCTCCGAGGTACTTGAAGCTGCGAACTGTCTAATCTTTCCTCCCCGACCTTAATTTCAGTGGCGATACCAGTGGTGCTATTCGTCATCATTTTTGATGAGTATTAGTGTTACCAGACAATAATGACCGGTTTATAGTTCGAAACCAGCATAATATTTAGGAGCTAATAAAATGGCACTTTGCAGTTTTAATATGGGATTTAATGTAATGGCACTATGATGCTTTCATATAGGAGATAATGACGTGGCCGTGGCACTATGATAGTTTCTTAAAGGAGCTATATAATGACAAAAATCTCGTTTGCAAATTTGAGTTATTGTGGTGACACTTAGAAAGTTTAATATAGGGTTTAATGTAATGGCACTATGATGGTTTCATATAGGAACTAAAGTAATGGCACTATGATTGTTTCATATAGGAACTCATTTTATGATCAACTAGTGTAAACAAAATATTTTTGCATGTGTTCATTTCTTCAATAGTGTGTTTACCATCTTCAATTGATAACACCATATACTTACATGTGTAGGTTAATTCTATAATTTACATGTGTACGTTTATTCTATAAGATGTTCACCATCATCTAGTGATAACAACACATTTAAATGTGTACATTTATTCTGTTAACAAATATTTATTTTGTGACTGTTTTTCAATATTTTTTAAAATGTCGTATATAAATAAAATTGTCCCTTCATACATAAAATAGTAACGGAGTTAATCGTGATTCTCTTAAAAGTACTTCCGTTATGGCCGCAAGATTTTACTAATTTTAACAAAGACGATTGACAGAAAATGCAGGCCGGACCCCCTCGATATCCTAATCAAGGACCAACAATGAGACCCTCATACCCACAAGGAGCTTATGCTTCAGTAAGTAGTTATTTTAGTTTAATATATGCAACAAATGTTACAGTAAAGTTTAAAAAATTAAAGAAATTTAATAAGAAAACACTGGTCACTGGAATTCTTACTTTCTTGAATTGAATCTTGAATTTGAAGTTTCAAGTAGTGTCTAAGTCTATACTATAACTGTAAGTGCTGTAACTTGACGACTTGAAATAGTAGTGAGTGGGACTATGTCCGTCCTCTACATACTTTTTAATACTAGTAGAAGACAGAAGAGGTGTCTCAGGTATCAAGACTATTTACTACTCAGGCTCAGGACGGCACTCCTCAGAACGGCGGTCCCATATTATTTGTACAGACATAAAATTTAAAAATTTAGTTTGTACCTTATGGAACTACATTAAAAACGTCAGTGGCTACTATAACATTTATTTATTGTTTTCCAATTGTTTTGTCATGTATTTTCAGTGGTTTTAAATTGAAATTTTATTATAAGACATGTATTTACAAAGTCAATCAAACGCTTAGGTTGTTTTGGTCTATTTATCCGATTTTGTGGCCAGATTTTTTTCCAGTCTTAGACCAAAAGCAATATTCATACGGTTAAAATAATGTAAAAATAATAGACCATTATTAAGTCAGATTCAGGGGCATCAGCTTACACTAGGGTGTATGACCGTGGTCCATACACTGTAAGTCCATCTAATGGGGTATATGCCAGTATGAAGGATTGGGGGTGTTACGTACTGTTATCAATATGGAGAAATTAATCTCTTATATAAGTGTATGGCTCGTTCTAAAACAGTACCGGTACACAGCAAAAGACGATACAAAATGATAAATACACTAACAAAGAATACGATAAACAAACCAGGGCTAATTACAATTAATACGTTTTATTATGTTAATTATAATGAATTATAAAACCAAAAGAAATATAATTAAAAACTATTGACTGACAGTATACTGTAAGTCAATAATTTTTAATTACATTTAGCTCATTCGGCGCTAAAAAAAGATGGTACGAGATATGATCATCGTCCACTTAGTGGATGAAAATATTTTGTCTGAGGATGAACTGGCCTCAGTCAAACAGCCGAATGATCCTAGTATGGAGCTCCAACTGAAGCTCAAACAACTGGAGCTAGAAGAAGATAGATAGCTTAAACAAATGGAGCTAGAGCTACAGAGAGAGGAAGAAGAAAAAGATAGAGAACTACACATAAAATTTTAAAAAATGAAAATAGCTGCCAATTTTATAGCATATATGAGGGTATATTTCCCTTGTCTTGATCTACTGCTACTGTGAGCAACATCCTGTTACGAGGCGTAGAGGTGGGATTCATTGATTTTACTTTACATGTCATCCATCTCAAATCAGACCTAGTCTCCGGATCTGTCGTTGTGGGTGTCCATTTTTATCTAAAATCATTGAAAAACTAGTTCTAAAGCAACGTTTTGCTTACTTAAAAAGGACAACTCTCTTCTCATTTCTAATCAGTCGGCCTATATACCTTTCCATAGCACTGAGATAGCTCTCTTGAGCGTCACCAATGATCTCTTGCTAGCATTGGACAGCGGTGATGTCTCCATCATGATCCTCTTGGACCTCAGGGTTTTCAAAACCCTTGAAAATTACTTTGGAATTTCTGGTTCAGTTTTTGCTCCCTTTAGGTCCTACCGCCCCAAATAGAACGCAAGCGGTCGCGGTCGCTGTCGATAGCTGTCTCTCAGGCAGTGCTGACTTGGTGTACGGAGTGCCACAAGGGTCAGTTTTGGGCCCGGTTCTATTCACAATGTATACCAGGCCCCTGCTCCTCTTGCTCGGAAGGCATGCTGTGAAGTCAGTCATTCGCGGATGACACGCAGCTATACAAGCATACTTATCCCTCTCTTGTCGATTCCGCTGTCCGGACTTTGCGGGAGAGCATTGGTGATGTCAAGTAATGGATGACACTCAGCAAGTTGACGCTTAACCATGACAAAACAGAAGCACTAAATTCACGATCACAAATTATCCTCGCGCTCAGCTCTCCCCACATCATTTCAAATAGGAAACTCCGACATACAGTTAACATCCTCCGCTAGGAATCTTGGTTATATTCTGTTCAACAACATGTCAATCGATAATCATATCTCTCACATTTGGCTCTGCATACACTGCTATCAGTCAGATCAGCTCCATCCGCCACTACCTAACAATAAGTGCAAAAAAAACCTAGTCTGTGCTCTTGTTCTCTATCGTCTTGACTATTACAACTCTCTTCTGTCAGGTTCACCGAAACACTTCGTAGAAAAACTACAAAAAATTCAAAACTAGCTGCTAGGCTAGTTTTAAAGGCAAAAAACCGTGATCACGTCACACCACTACTTCATTCACTTCATTGGCTCCCAGTGCAAGCAAGGATTGATTATAAACTCTCTGTTCTGTGCCACCACTTTTTCTCTGGTTCCTGCCCTTCCTATCTAACAGAACTTCTCTCTGTCTATCACCCCTTCGTCAGCTTCGCTCCTCCGCAGACGGGCGTATTCTTTCTGTCCCCAAGACTCACTCAAAAACATACAGTAAAAGATCTTTCTCTTTCTGCGCCCCCAAACAATGGAATTCTCTTTCACTACACATCCGCAATATACCAACCATCACAGCATTCAAAATACATATCTTTAAACTTTAATATCCTGAATGATTCCCCCCTTTGACCGATAGACGATACTGCTGGGTGCCGTCAATAGCTTGACATTTAAAAAGTTATGGAATGGTTGGGCGAATACACATTTATTTATTTTATTTAATAAATGTATGTTAATTTTTAAGTTCATGATTATGTTTGTTAAATTGTATGTACAGCGTGGTGAGCCCAGCCATAGGTTCGGGTACTACGCTTTAAAAAAACGTCTTATAATAATAATAATAATCTCGTTGCTGAATGACTTAGCTGGTAGGAAGGTGGTAGCCGAACCCATCGTTACTCATGAACCCTGTTTCACTGAATCTCAAGAAGAATATCCAGAATTATATTCAGCATGTCCTTTTACCAGGGCCATGAGTTTGAAGATCTCCGAAAAAGAAGTTCACCAAAAATTAATAAAATCCAATCTGAAATCAATCTGCCACTGTGAGGCACTACAAAATCAACACAAACCTAGCCAGAATGATATGCAGCTTCTATGATAAGGCCACCAGCGCAGTTTTTTTCAACAATAACATCAGAGAATGGTTCAAGACCATGGTTGGGGTACGACAAGGTTGCTTGCTCTCCCCCACCCTCAACATCTTCTTAGAGAGAATTATGTCAGATGCACTGGAAACGCATGTAGGGACAGTCAGCATTGGTGACAGAACAATCACCAACCTACGCTTTGCGGATGACATATAGACGGACTGACTGGAAGCGAAGAAGAGCTAGCCAACCTAGTAAAGCGTCTCGACAAGACTTCATCATCCTTTGGCATGCAAATCAGTGCAGAAAAGACAAAAATGACGACGAATAACACCACTGGCATCGCCACTGAAATTAAGGTCGGTGAGGAAAGATTAGAGGCAGTTCGCAGCTTCAAGTACCTCGGAGCAATAGTCTCGGAAGAAGGCTCCAAGCCCGAATTGATGGCCAGGATTGCCCAGACCATAACAGCACTAAAGAGGCTCAAGAAAATATGGAACTACAAAAATATAGCCCCCATCACCAAAATTAGGCTGATGCGCTCATAAGTCCTCTCCATTTTCTTGTATGCATGTGAGTACTGGACATTAACAGCAGAACTTGAAAGGAAAATAAAGGCGATAGAGATGAGATGTTTCAGAAGCATTCTTGGCATCCGCTATAAAGACCATATCACCAATGAACAAGTGAAAGAAAGGATTCGTCAAGCAACTTGGCAATACGATGACTTTCTGGTGTCTGTAAAAAGCGCAAACTTGATTAGTATGGCCACGTGACAAGAAAACAAGCTCTTGCCGAAGAAATCATGCAGGGCACAACTAGAGGAGGGAGAAGAAGAGGAAGACAGAGAAAAGATGGGAAGATAACATCAAAGAGTGGACGGGACTAAAGCTAGGCGATGCTATGCGTAGTGCAGAAGACCGAGAGAAATGGAGAAGGATAGTTTTCATGTCATCTGTGGCGCCCTTGGTCCAAGGACTAATGGACATGATGATGATGATGAACGAAGAGTCAAAGGATCACAAAACACCAACTTGAACGCAGCTCGATTAAAGGGCAGAAGAATGATCCAGAAATCTTTAAACTTCGAGAGAACGCTATGACCAAAGAAGAAGCTGAGCAATTCCCTGTTTGTTAATTCTTACAAGATGACATACTTATTAGGAAATAAAAAGGTGACGAAGAATGGAAGATAGTTCATCAGATAGTAGTTCCTACACTTTTCCTGAACGAAATCCTGAGCTTAGTCCATGATTCCCAACTTACAGGCCATTTGGAAGCGAACAAGACATATCACAAAATCACGTCACACTTTTTTTGGCCCAAGATCAAGAAAGATGTGTTGACTACTGCAGATCATGTCATACTTGTCAGGTGGTAGGGAAACCAAATCAGAAGATACCATCAGCTCCTCTTCAACCCATTCCAGCTTTTAAAGAACCATTCAGTCGTGTCATAATAGACTGCTCTGGACCTCTGCCAAAGACAAAATCAGGTCACCAAAACTTGCTGACAATCATGTGTGCGTCAATGTTATGTAGGCGACTTGTTTGCTTCACGCTTCCCCCGTGCATGAACTCTAGCAGACAACAAACTCGAGACCACATTTAAGGTGTAGGTAGCAAACGAATAGTCTCCCTTTAACCTTGTTTACAACAAAATAAGTATTGTCCTTGTCATTCGGAATTTTATAGAAAAATCTGGATAAAACTGGAAAGGAAGACAATGCGTAAGACGGTTCTCGATAGATGAGTAGAATAGACTATAAAAGCGTGTGGAGACAAATGAAAGAGAGAGGCAGATCATTTATCATGAGATTCTATCGCATGTGTTATTTGTGCTTCGAGACAGAGCTTTGTTTACAGTGTGTGTGTGTGGATTTCTTTTCATCATTGTACTATTTTTGCACATTGTGCTTTATTTAACATCGAACCGATACAAGCCAAACAATATATTGTAAGTCAATGCCCCTGAATTCTCGACCCCACACGCGCCCGCCCCCCCCCCCCCCCCCCCCGAGCATGATGTAATTTGTAAACGAGCCTTAATATATGCTTGCTATTGTTTTGCTTATCACGATTAAAAGAAGAATAGACCAACAAATGCACAAGTAGTGAAAAGCCTGTCCATTATGCTAGTGGAGCCTCCTGTCCATTATGCTAGTGGAGCCTCGTGTCCATTATGTTAGTGGAGCCTCCTGTCCATTATGCTAGTGGAGCATCCTGTCCATTATGCTAGTGGAGCCGCCTGTCCATTATGCTAGTGGAGCCTCCTGTCCATTATGCTAGAGGAGCCTCCTGTTCATTTTGCTAGTGGAGCCTCCTATCCATCATGTTAGTGGAGCCTCATGTCCATTATGCTAGTGGAGCCTCCTGTCCATTATGCTAGTGGAGCCTCCTGTCCATTATGCTAGTGGAGCCTCCTGTCCATTATGCTAGAGGAGCCTCCTGTTCATTATGCTAGTGGAGCCTCCTGTCCATCATGTTAGATGAGCCTCCTGTCCATTATGCTAGTGGAGCCTCCTAGCAAGTAAGGAAAAGCATGTCCATATGCTACTTGCTATGTCATTGATATTATTTTTCATCATGTTTTTAAAGATTTTCCCTCAACTCAAAAATATATTAATATGCTTGATGAGGGGGATAACTAATTTTCAAGTGTTATGTGTTATAAATTTTATGTAGATACTAGATACCTTGCTTCTTAATCTTTTATGATTTTTTAAAAAAATGTGCCCCCCCCCCCCCCCCCCCCGACAGATATAAAATAAACGTCCTAATTATTGTAAAGAAATTGTGAATTAATTTAAAAACCATAGGCCTATGCCTATATCTGAATATCCGATTTTATTAGTGAAATAAGACCTTATTTCACAATAATAAACCAATAAAAGATACTTTAAATATGTGAGACCTAAATATTTAAAATTGTAAACCCACTACTTGTTTAGAAAGATATATCAGACACCTAGACACAATTAAAGTAATAAAATAAATACAACATATTTATTTTAATCTAGATACATCCAATTGGGCAACTTTCATAAGGTATCTTTAAGGACAGAAGAGTTCTCCTATATTTACCACAATGGCACCGTAAAAGACAAAAGATTCACTAAAATGTAATATTTTTGATTTCGTAAAATTTGTCAAATTGTTGTTTTATTCAAACAAAAAGATGTTATTTTACTTTTAAAAATAATTTTAATGAAGTTCCATGAGGTAAAAATGAATTTAAAATTTTATTTTTCTAGAAACATTATGTTTTGAATTTGGGACCGCCGTTCTGAGGAGTGCCCTCAGGACTACTACTGAGTGTGGACTAGCATATTAGCAGCAAATGTAGAAATAGTAGTTAGTAACTTAGTATAGTATAGTAAAAAAATACATCAGTCGGCGTAGGCCAACGCGGAGTAATCTTGTATTTAGCATAGTCATTGAAGAAAACGCGATAATGCATCATAGTAAAGTACATGTTACATGACATAGTATTCTACTCATACTCTACTTAGGTAAAAAAAAAAAATATTTGAAAAAATTATTAAACATTAATATTATTAACTTAGGCCATTAAGTGTGAACTTCAAATTTAAAAAAATTAAACCAAAATCAACTTTCTAGCTATGAATTTTCAAAATGCAAGATCATTTGTAATTTTGGTAAATGCGAAGAGATATTACCGCGTTTTTTACCATGGCCTCCAACTTGATTGCTGTTACCCGTAATATTAAGAATAAAACGTTTAAAAAAATGAAAAAATATCTTAAATGCTATCTCTTCGCATTCTGCTGATCTTGTCATGCGCTATAAGTCTTGTTTAAATAATAATATTAACATAAAACTTTTATTTTCTGATTATTAAAAGTTTTAGTTTTAAAATTAATTTTGACGCTGACACTATTATACAATTATAAATAAATTATTGGATATAGTATATAGCGACCAACATATTATAATGCTCAAATTGGAAACCATGGCATCTCAAGAAGTGGCGCACGGGTAAATCATAATATACCATAGAGACACAATAAATAGGAATAAGGCATATGTATTAATTCAACTTAATATTAATGATGAAAATTGCTGTAAATTCACCAAGGATTTTCTCTAAGTTGACTGATTGTAAATGAAAAAGAAGTTGATTAAAATGTAGGCCTAGATGTCATCTTGAGTGAAATGCCAGAAAAGGAACTTAATTGTTGGATATAGTAATTCTTTTATGACTGAAATGGTACCAACATTAAAAGATAAAAATCTTAGATTCTTGTGCGTTTGTGCCCGTTTCCCATACAAAATTTTAAGTAGTCTCCCTTGCTGTTCCAATGTACCTATACATACCATTGAATACAAATGAAATAGAAAAATAATTGAAACTGATTTTGTTTGGAGAGGCTAGGCTATTTATTTAATATAGGTTCTTCAGTCTTCAGCATCATAGGTAAAAAAAAAAATTCAAACTATTATTAAAAATGCAAAAAAATTAAACCTACATCATCTTTCTAGCTTTAGAAGTATTTGAGATATGCTTTTTTTGAAAAGCAAATTGGTTTGTCATTTTTTAATATAGACTGCATCTCCACATTTTGTGATTTTAAAGTTATGTCTAAAGTCTTGATGTTGATGATATTCAGTGTCTTCAAATACTTAAAAATAATTATTTTATTTGGAAATATTAAAATATTTGAAATATATATATGTTAAATAGTTCAATTTGCAAAATCAGCTGTTACCAGAAGTGGGGGAACCCTCTCTGAACCTTAAATGTAAATCCAAAAATTTCATAATTAAAAACACAATATTGTAAATGTTGATATTAAAAATAATTAACCCTTTCAGCGGGAACATATTGTATACCCTGTCCGTCGTGACTGGGTGTGGCACACCCGTACTCTTATTATAATTGGTTTCTGGCGATTGCTGGCAACAGGGTGGGTTACACCCATAGTTTTATATCTCAGTAAATAGTTCTCTTCAGGGGCGTAGCTAAGGGGGGTCAGAGAGTGACAGATGTCCCTGGGCACCAGACTAGTTAGGGGTGCCAAAATGTGCTTTATTGTTGTTTTATTGATGAAAATAATGGGTTTGAGGGTTGAACAAAGAAAGGGAGGCTCTTTAGAATGAATCTTGTCCACAGGTGCCAAACACTCTAGCTACAGCTCTGTCTCTCTTTATGTTATTTTCTTTTTTACAATGGGGCATGATTTAGTTGCCTTGCAACCAAACTCCCTTCAACGATCACATAGTTTTGCCACAGTGAAGCATTTTGTTCTGTACATCAATTGAAAATGATACAAACAATAGTTGACTGCACCAACAGGGAAGGTGAAGAAAGTAAGAGGAGACAAATGGCAATGGAATGATGCGTTTTTAGATGAAAGATTTTATTGGCTGTTTACTACACACTGGCGCTCTTCACCTAAACAGCATTTCGGGGAAATTTTCAATGAAGAGATTCAGAAAACCTATGATTCATGACAACAATGATACTAGATCAATCCTTTCTAGCGCGTGACATCTTTGATCTCATAATAAGAGATTTATGAGAAGCATTCTTGAGTCATTTGGCAGGGTACTTTTTTCCTTGATAGAGCATCACAGTAGGTTGGTTTCAGAGGTCAGTGCAGATTTATTCAATATATGCCAAGCAAGCCCGACAAATATGGAATAAAAATCTTCTAGGCCTGCGAATCGATTTTGAACTATCCTCTTAGAGGCTGCCCATATCTTGGCAAAGAAAATGCAAGTCCCTTGCCAGCTAAGAGAAATGCTGGAATATTCCCAGATACTATGATTTCTCTCACATCTGACTTCCATGGAACAGTGAAATGGAACAAGATGTTCCTACCCAAAGGGTTCGAGCAAAAGAAGGCTCTGCCCCTCAATAAATCAAAACAACCTTGTCAAATATGAGAGCTCGAAGCATAAAAATATGTTGCTCTTGAACACAATACACAATCATCCAGATATAGAAAGTGAAACTGAATGTAAGAAACCAAAGATTGTGCTCTATAACAACAAAATCAAAGGAGGCATATATGCCATGGACCACATGGGGAAGGTGGTCTCTGTGAATACAAAAAACTAAAAGTAAAAGATGGCCTTTGAAATGTGTTTTTTAGCATCAATTGTAGCAAGAGTGGCATTTAAATATAAATAACAGACTAACTCACTGCCTCATGAAGACAACAGACAATCAATATTGATGTTGCACATTTCCTCACTCCTCCGCAAGTAGAGACAATTCGTCCTGACACACCAAGATATTGTGAGGCTGAACATCGCCAGTGTTTTGAAATCTTTACAAACGCTTCAAACAGCTGCCCAAACCACATTAACTCAGCAAGTTTATTAGACATATTTGCAAAGAACATTCTGTTATTTTATGTGTGCAAGCTGAGCTGCAAAGCCCCTATTTTCCATGTGTATGTGTGACTGTTTTGCTTTGAAGTGGTTTGTGAAGTTGAATACATGTTATTATTGTTGGTACCCCGTTTCCCAAAATCATTCAGAATAATTATTTATTGTCAAAATTTAAATTTAAAATCTAATTTATGGCATGGAATACAGACTCAAATAATCATAATCAACAAACGACAACCAATAAAAAATGTTCACAAGCCAGTTTAGATGTTTTTTTCTTCTAACAAATTATTTATAACTATACAAAAAAAGTTTAGGCCCCAAAAAATAAATATGCTTTATACAATTGCATCCACCAAGGTGTTCATGCCAACTACCTTGTGGATTAGGTATAGTATGAGAAAGATTATTAAAAGGAGATTCGAGCAATAAAAGTCTGTCTCTTGGTGTGTTACACCCAATTGCAGCGGAAAGGGTTAAACAATAATTCTACAGAACCGATGCTGATAGTTTCTTTGTGGCATTTATCAGGCATTGGATTAATTATTAAGAATAAGAGCTTTGAAACTGACAACAAAAAAAGTTAACATGCATAAATTAAAAACTTTAAAATTCCTGCAATGTTTCCCATACATATTTAGTGGTAGTCTCCCTTACTTTATACATAGATAAACATTTAATGTTGATAGAATAATTATTTTTAAAGATTCAACTTTTTCATTTTTATAGGATTTTTAAATCAGTCATTTGCTTTCTGAACCAAAACAACTATTTGATGATAAAATAATTACAATCCAGTCATTTTTAATCTTTACATAATCCAACACTGAATTGCTCTTGTTAAAGAAGTCAATCTTCTGCTTAGGTAACTGCAAGTTATTTAAAACTCATTAATCTATTTCAGATTATTTGGGCTGTTAAGATTCACTATAAAATCAATCTTGATAAATAATTATTGTCATAACCACCTGCTTGCATTTTGTTAATCCTACAATTGAAAAGTTTTTAAATTCATCCATAAAAGGGGAGATAAGAAGTAAATAATTTTAAAAGCAAATATATGATTATTGGGTAATGACCTTAAATTTATTAAGCCAACCACTGATCTAGAACTATTCTGACCTCTGCACCACTCCATGCAGCAGATGCACAAGCTCCCATTTTTTTTCCATGCCTGTATTGTCCATATGCTCACCAATGATGACAAATGCACATACACGTTAAAGATGCAGGTGTCTCAGTACTGTTAATTTGGCGCAAACATTTCACAGATACTAATTATTACATTTATATTAAAATTTAAAAAATCAAAAGTAAGCTAGCTATTTATTTTGTTTCTTCTAAATTATCTATGATAATTATAAGATAAGATAAAATCTTATTGGTGCAAATAAATAGAAATTTTCTTTTATTACATTGTACATATTCATTTTCATTACATAACTATATGCATATTGAAAGCAAGACAACATTTTACAAAAAAATAATTTAAACACAAGACATCTAAAGTATTTCTCTAGTGTAGAAATCTGCCTTAAATGAGCTCTTTTAGTGACAATAATGACTTCATTGGTGATCGCTTAGATTTGGTAACTGCTGGGGGAGCACGCTGGTAAATTAGTACAGACTGGGGAACGAAAGAATTTATATATATTTTAGTCCTAACTTTAAGAGAAAAAATTCACCTTGATCGAGCTGATCTTAGGTATCTGTGATGAAAGTGGTGGAATGTATCATCCAAATTTATTTTAGTTTTACAACAGAGATTTTTATACAGAATTTTGTTGTGTTCAAGCCACATCAGCTTATAATTAATGGTAACACCTGGGTACTTACATGTCTCTACTTGCTCAACACTGTCATTATTTATTGTGAGATCTGCCATTGGGTGATTCCCCCTCTAGAATTTGACAATTTCTTTTGTTTTTTGAGACATTCAACTGAAGAAAATTTTCATTGCACCAACTGATAAAGCTTGTAATTAAGTTGCAGTATAAGTTTTCCCCTTCAGATATTAAGCCAACAATGGTGGTATCATCAGCAAATTTAATTATTGGAATGGTGTAGCTTGGGCTTTGGATATCATTGGTAAATATTGTATACAGGACAGGCGAGTAATTGCACTCCAGTACTTATTTGTCTAGTTAATGATATTTTTTCATTCACCTTGACATATTGTGTGCAATTTCTTAAAAAGTTCATTATCCATGTTTGAATATTTGATTTTACACCTAACAAATAAAGCTTTTTAATCATAATGTGTGTTTAGATAGTGTTAAATGCAGATGAGAAGTCTAGGAAGAGCACCATAGCATATTTTTTAGTGCTGTCTAGGTGATGGTAAAGTTGTTTCAATGATCTGTACTTCTGTCAAATTTAAAAGCAAATTGGTGGGGGGTCAAGTTTTGTATATACTTTGTAAGTTTCTCAAAACATTTTATTACAATAGAGACAAGTGTGACAGGACGTAAGTCGTTATTGCAAGTGACTTTATTTTTCTTTGGAATTGATATAATTTCTGAAGTTTCCATATCTTATCAGTGATTCCTGAAGATTACTTCGTTAAAAGCAGCATATAAAATTGCTTTTACTTAAATTCTGTTTAATGTTAAGTCAAGAGATTCTCTCTTTTTTTTTTAAAGTAGTTAGTTTGTATCAAATGTATGTTATAATTATTATTTTCTCCAAATGGTAAACAATTTATAAGATTTTATCCTGCGCAAATTTTTTAATGTCTTAAGTTGTGGCCTTTGATCCCAAATGGTTGAGGACTAGTAGGATAGAAAGATGTTTTACATGTAATTTGTATTTAAATGTAATCTGCAGAGTCCAAGACCTGGGTTTCCTACACAGATGTCAGGAGGGCGAATGACCATGCCTGGACCTGGGATGTCTCCACACCAAACTTTTACAGGTGAATTATTATTTTTTTAAAAACGTTTTGTCATATGGCTTTATATATGGGTTACATATAATGTAAGTTACAATCATACATTCTTTTATCTTTATGAAGCTTAACTCCCATTAATTTTCCTTTGCAACTGTGCTGTAATCTTTGTGAGCTTTTCTACTATCTTATAGTATTTGTTAAATCCTATTTTAATATTTAATTACCTCAATTAAAAGAATATTATTTTTTTAAATCTGTAAAAATAAAGAAAAATATTCTTGAAAAAGGAAATGGCACTTGGAACACAATTTTAATTTCAAATGACATGACTCATATATTTATTGTAACATTTTATAAGTTGTACTTGATTGTTAGAATTAATAATTAATGATTTTTTTAATAACTTTTCATGTCTTTAAATGAGAAGAAAATTAATCCAAGTAGCCATCTACGAAAGAAAGTTTTGTAATTAATTAAACGAGAAAGTATGGATTCAGTACTGATTCTTTAAAGGCTTATTTAGTCTCAATTATAATTAATTTTTAAAGAATTTATTACAGTGTTCAGTTAATTTGCAAGCTTTGCTATCATTTACCAGCTTCACTTACATGATTTATATTTTTTTACCAACTACTCTCAAGGCCTTACGAAAAATGTATATTTTACCTGTAGTGCTAAAGTTATCTTTCCATTTTCTTTTCCAATAAAATAGATATAAATCCATAAATTCTGTTCACTCATCTTTAAAAAATCTCTGCTTTTATGCCTTTTATGGTGTGGAAAATTCTCATGACAATTTATAAATAAAAAAGGAATTTAAATTAGCATCAATAAATTGTGCTGCTGAATTTCATGGAAGAACTGGTTAATATATTTTGATAAATGAAACTTTCTATACTTGCTAATGAAGTAATCCAAAGTATTAACCTGCTTTTAATAAATTATTCTTCATTAAATAAATTTTTAAAATACTGCTCCCGAAGTTAGCAATGTCAGGACAATTGAATCACTGAGCTTTTCATACTTTGACTGTAACCGCTTTCATTTAAGCAATGCTAAGAGTCTCCAGAAATATGACCTGTATACATAAAATGAAATTATATTTAATTATTCTGTTTCTTTTCCATTTTAAACTTTCATTATTTTATAATTTGCATACCATAATTGCTAATACTTATTTTGAATATCGCATAACCTATGTTGAGAACAGCATATGGCAATAAACTGATGGGTCTTGCTGGCATAAGTTCCTTAACAAGAAAACAAATATTTCTTGTTAGATTTTAAAAATATTTCTTTGCGTACTCTTTTTTTTTTTCCCATCATAGCATCTTCAACTCCACCTCCCACCTCCTCTGTTAAAACAACAAGTAAGTTTGCATCCCATAGATTTAGAAAATATGCTTTTAGTTTGAAATGTGTAGAAATAAAATAGCGTTCATGAAGTACTGTTAATAGTTGTTAACAGTTGTTAACAGTTGTATTCCATTGTTATTTAATATAATTGTTCAATAACCATGCATTTTATTAAAAATGTGTTAAGATATCATAAATGTTTTTTTTTACTTAAAGTTTTATTTTGGATTCCCAGAGTGCTTAACCCATAACTTATTTTATTGACATCAAAAGTCAATGGTAGCTTCTTTTATTCTGAGATTAAAAATATCTGTAATTGGTGTAAACAGTTTTAGTTAGAAACTCATCTACAAATACCTAAAAAAGAATTTAATAAATGGAATGATGAAAAAGATAATGTGTATTGTATAAATGTTTATTATTGTTAAGTAGCAGTATGTTAAATGCTGTTAATTTCATTTTAATGTCCTATTCTATTTCAAAATACTAAAAAGCATGTTGTTTAAATATAATTAAATCAACAGTTTTGAATATTAACAAGCCTCATTCCATCTTATTCATGTGCTGCATTAGGGTTTTTTTTATAAGTATTGCTTAAAAATGAATTAAATGAGCTAGTTAATAATATAAACTATTGTATTAAAATTAACACCTTTAAAAAAAAAAAAAAAGCTCCTGCGAAATTATAAATAATAATAAGTGAAATGCTCTCAGTTGTAAAAATATAACACTGAAAAAATACAACTTGAATGTACAATAATTATGCAGCATGTCAACAATTTCATGGCATTTGCGGAACTGAAGGAAACTTTCAGGATTGGTGCCTTTAAGTAGGATTATCATACTTATGTTATTTTTTTTTATGTCTCTCTTTAAATCTTATATAATCAGCCTGGTATAATAAGTATTGTGGGATTTGTATGGACCAGATTATCAACTAGACACATGGCAGGTCTCTCTTAAAGTCCACACATATCAGGGATGGGTGGGTGGCCCTGTTATGTTTGTTTTAATCAATATTGGAGGAACTCAAATATTTGAAAATGCCAGCGAAGAAGGAATCAGAAAACAAACTATTAGGTTTTTAGTTGTTTAGAATGAAATCATTTCATTTTTCAAAAGTTTAAACATTTTGACATTGCCCTTTTTTTTTTAATACAAAAAAATATCCTGTTTTGGTTAATCACCTATGTAGTTGAACATAAATGTTAAACTTCTAAATGTTTGTAACTTCTAAAAACTCTCAATTTGAGATGGGTGGCTTGTTTAAATTTCAAATGAATGAGTTATCTCTTAAAAGGAGGAAAGAGCTTTATGTATACATTGTTATATTAAATAATATCCTTCTCCTTAATCTTATAACAGCGGCTTACCCTTGGTTTAAAACATATATCCTTGTATAATTATATTGTGAATGTAATGACAAAGCATGAACTGTTTTGTTGTACATGTATGTTAATGGTGGCTTAAAGTTATTTTTTACTTTGTTTCCATGAGTATATTTAGTGGTACCATTCATTCTAGAAATTATATAAAGTCTTTTTTATATAACTGATATTGTATAAGTAACAAAGTGTTAATTTTGTCAGTTGGATGGTTTTCATTATAATTATTGTTATTTATCCTTTGTAATGTTTTATGCTCATGGAAACCTAATTACTACTTAAAATACTAATGTCTGTATATTGTATATTGTCTCTTTAAATTCTGGCTCTTGTAGGCCAATTTTTAATACAGTATGTTATGTCTCATTCCTCTCTGTAAATTTGGCCTTATGCCACCAATGTCTGACCTCAACAGCAGAACTCTCATTTGTTGACTTAGGGCTATGTTGACTGAACAAACACTGGCCCAGTGAGTCTCCTCCATGGCCTACCCTCTCTCTATCTCACTCCCACTCTTTTCCCTAACTTTCCCTCCCCTGTTCATCCCTTGCATCTTCCAGACTGTAAGTCTCCTTGAATATAATTCAGTTTGAAGAAGCCCACACTGAATAGGCTCCATTTGGTGATTGCTTGGTCAGGGGAAGGGGGGGGGGGGGGCACCTCTTGACCCAATGTCTTAACCTTTGCTAGTGCAGGGCTTCTTCACTTTTTCATATTTAAGGATTGTGTGAGGAACCACAAGGCATCAGTTGTGGATTTATTTTTTAGTTGTCAAGTTAATTGTGGAGTTTTTATATTTTTATAAAATATGGGTTACAAAGATGCCACCACTAATAATATAAATACAAATATTTGATTTTGATTTGAGTGGCAAAAAATTTCATGTGAGGCACTGCTATATTTCCATAAAATAATTAAAGGATTAATAATAAATCACAACAGCACCATAATACACTGAATTTTTTTTCTCTGGTGAGAATATTGATTCTGTCAGGAGTGGTATTGCCTCATAAAACAGTTTCTATTTGCCACCGACCTTTAGCTGCTTGCTGAAGTTGATCCATTCTTGGTGTTAACATTGGTATTTGAAAAAGACAAGTGCATCAGGATAGCACTGCGTTCTGGTTGTTTCAGTTGTTTGGATCAGTCATAGATTTAATTCATATGAGTATTCCTAAATCTTCCAAGAAAGAGAGCATGTCTAAAAGTAAAGGTAGGATATACTGTGTTGCCAGATGCTTTACCCAGATGGTGTGTAGAAACCTGGTCTGGATTTAATATTAGTGTAATAGCAGTATTTAAAAAAATATTGAAACATCTGAATTCACACAATTTGTATGTATTAAGTGAGCTTTTTTTTAATTAACTGGGTAGCAAATGAATGGTCCTCACAATCTTCTAACACTAACATTGCATTTCTGACTTAGTTAAATAGATTACAAATGGTCCATAGATGCAATTATTTGAATGAAATATTATATATATATATATCTCATTCAAACTTTTGTTGTCTCCCATGTATGTGAATATGTGCAATGTTTCCCTATTAATATTGATCAGATGCTTAGTATAAAGATCTTAGCAACTAATTTTTCTGTTCATTACCAAAAATTGTAATAAATGTCGTCTTGACCATGCCGCCATGAAGTTATCCCTATACTTGTCAGCATCATACAAATGACTTGCAGTACATTTTTAAATACCATTGTCTAGGTACGCCAGTGAAAACAAAGGATGCCAGCTGTGAGTACAGGAATATAACATGGGTGTTGACTACCAAGAGCATGTAGTAATATTGTTAGGGTGGCATGATACTTGTTTGTCTCTAGTTTGTAGTACTCACGTCTGTTATTCAGAAAGGTAGATTGTATCCAACTCCCCACAACATTGAACTTGTTGACAGTTAGTTTATTTTTTCAACCTAATTATATTTTTCTTTTCTCATTTGGCAATGTGAAAAAGACTTTAAAAAACTCTGGACAACTTCAAATTACTGTGACTGGTTGTTTTCTGAATTATCACTTATAGATAATTTGGCGCAGCAAACCATTTACATTTTTTAAATAACACTGTTTACTAAACTTGGTCAATAACAGTAGGCAATTACAATATCTATTTAAAGTGTAGTTATTTGCAGAGCATGCTGAATACCTCTGGTATTTTCTGCATATCAGTGCATGCAATATTTGTGATATGGGAATAGGCTGCTATATATTTTGTTATATTATGACAGTTGATAAAGAAGTGACTTTGAGGTTCCAGCTTCTTGTGTTTTCAGTCAAGTATAATAATTATTTATTATCATTTTTTTTTTAACATTCAGTTTTTAATCCAATGTGTTATACTTATTATGCTGTATCATATATGCCTAACATTAGAAAGAGATCGAAAGCATGTTTTTAAAATTCATTCTTAGTTATGGTAATTCTTGTGTGACTAACAAATTGTATAGCTGTAGCATGATGTCATGAAAGCTATAGTATAATTTACAGTATGTGTGAGATATGTCTACCCCATTGAGCACTGACAGAAAATAATAGAAAAGGTTTTGCTTCACTATATAAAGAAAAGAACTATTCATGAATGTTAAGTGAGAGCACATAAAAAAAACTATAAGAGTATGGAAAATGATACCCTCTGAAATGTAAGTCAAGTGTAAATATATCAATCTAAATTAATATGCCAAATGTGTAAACTTGTTTTCTTTCTCAAATATTTGATTCTTTTAATTTATAGCTAAATATCTTTAATCATCATATAATATCAAGTACTGTTAGGAGCATTTAAGCAAATTATTGATTAAAATATTTGTAGCAATATTTTTATTATCATGCATATAATTTTTTTTTTAATAAAAAAATTGAGTTAATTAATTTTAAGATATTGAAATGCATTTATAATATTAAGAAGGAGAAATGATACAAGTACATTGTTATCTCTCATTAATCAAAAAATATGGAGGAAGAAACTAATATTTTTTACACACTCCCCCATCCCCCTTCTCTTTTTTAAAAGATTGGGTTTGTGTGTACTGTGTTAAAAAAAAAGGGGGTGGGAGACGTTACAGCTGGTCACTTTTGAGGGGAATAGGATTCTGTCTGCTATGATCTAACAACATTATTTTATTTGTGGGGAAAGCTGCTTGTCATTGTAACATGTATTCCTTATGTTTTCTGTGAAGGTAGAAAAGTAATGATGGTGCACAACTTTCAAGCACACAGACATGTTTTCATTTAATTTTGTGGGATTGTGAAAGAAACTGTACCCTTTAAAAAACGCTTGTTTGGCCTTCATGTGTTAAAGAGCAGAGCTAAACTTGTGCTATTGATTTTTGTGTTCAGGCTGTTGACATAGGCAACAAATTACCTTTTAACAGGACGTTAAAGTAGTTATCTGTTGCCTGGCTACTCCTTTTTAATGTCTTTTTTTTCCAAGGCAAGTATTGGATATCTTTTGACCAAAATCAATGCTTAGCTGTTTAGTCAGACTTTGGCATGATAACTGGTTGAATGACTTGTATATTTACAATGTCGATAACCCCTTTTGAGCTTCATATAAAAAGAAATATTCCTATTATTATAATTACAAAATGATTTACGTCCTGTGCTGTACACCCCCCCTCCCCCACATGTTTTTCAAACAGCTGAATTTACAACCAATGTGTTTCCAATAATTGTAGATAATGTAATAAAACAGCTTATCTTGTTTTATGGTTTTTATTTAATCAAACGTGTATTCTATATGGGTGTTAGCATTGATTCAGATTTACTGTTTAAAAAATTAATTAGAAGTTGTCTAAAGTGACGCTCACATTAGTACTGTAACTAGTCTTAAATAGCATTTCAACGGAATTATCTTTTTTTGTGCCCCTTGGAATCTTTTAATAATTCATTTAAAACACTCGATGTGAGTAAAGACATATTTTCTTAAGAGCTCTTTTAGTAGAAGAAAAATATTCCATTGTGTCAACTCACTTAAACTTTATTGAAAATTCTATGCTTTATTTAGGGAATTCTTTCAAAGTACATTCCTGTATCTGAATAATATGTGTACTAGAAAATATTGTTTATTGTGGTGTACATGTGGACTTTTTAGTACAAGTATTCCAAACATCCATTTATTACACACCTTATTCCTTAGCATGATTAGAGAGAAGTCTTAGCTAGTCGTGCAATATTCAACATGTAACTTTTCACTTGTGATAGATTATTAAATTTGTTGAAAAAAGCAACTCTTTCTTGTGCTATATTAAACAATGATTTTAAAATATTTTTGGAATACAAAACACAATTCTTCCAAATATAACTTGTGAGTGAAGAGATTTACATAATAAAAATGTTACTGTTAATTTAAAATAAATATCAATTAATTAAGGTGCTAAGTTTTTACTAAAAATTAGATTCCTCTTAGTTGTATTTTATAAATGCCAGTATTTTGGAATATTGAAACAATATAATATTCTTAGCGAAACAGAAAGTTAACTGAATTTCTAGGTGTAAAAATTTAAAATCTATATTTGTACGCAAATGTCATCATATAAATTGATTGTAGCAAATAAATGAGTTAACCCTTTAATGGATAATCCTGTTCTGCAGATAAATATCCATCTATCTACCATTAATGCTACAAATGAGCATTACGTAGAAAATAACAATGCCTGACAACTAGCTAAATTACAGTTGTTATTCTTTTGTAATGTAAATAAGATTTGAATTAAAAAACTTGAAACCTTTAGTGTGCAAGTAAACTTTCTAAACTCTTCATATTTTATGATATAAGCAAGGTTAAAAAAAAAGCAAGACTCTTTGCAAACGTATCAAACTATAAGATTTTAATTTGTGATTGGCATGCATAGATGTTTCCTACCTATTTGTTGTAAATTTAATGCTTGAAGTTTAACTTTTAAATATGTACATACTGTAAGTAATAAATAAATTAATGTAAATATATAAAAATTTAACAAGGTGTATTATATAATATGAAAAATCTCTATATGGGCCTAAAGATAACAATTATTTTATAAATCATGTTTTTATCAATAAAAAATCATGTGCAGTTGATTTTAAAAGTTTATTTTATTACAGTAAAATGCAAATGGTTTTTATTTAATTCATTTCTTAATATGCCAAATTCGGTGCTTTGTATTATAACCAAATTGATTTATTTTTCCCAGGCAACACGGTCACAAAAACCAAAGAGATCAGCAGTAAGTGTGTACTAATATGCTGCATATTCAGATATATACAAATTCAGTCATCTACCATAACATGTCATCAGATAAATATATGTGTTTTAAAAGTCTGAGCAACAAGAAAAGGATATTACTATGAAGTTGTATGATTGCCACATTATTATTTAGATCTTTAAACAGGATTTAAGTGTTTATTCCGTGATAAGAGGTTTCACTTTTTTGTTCTATAAATAGGCAATTTAAAATTATTGTTTGTCTGCTTTTTTTTTTTTTTTTTTTTTTTTTTTTTTTAAATCCTGAAAGGTAAAATTGATGATTAATGTTAAATGTAATTATATGTTGGTGTACAATTGAAGGTAATTGTACAATTAACAATAATAGGAGTAGACAACAAATCATTAATTTTTTTAACCAAGGCAGCCTTCCTAAATAATATTCAAGAGCTAATCAGAAGTTTTTCATGAGAGATGAACATAAACACAGAACAAAGTTTTTAAGAATTTTTTAAAATAATTGTTACATCAAAAAATAAATATTTAAAAAAAAATGATCCAAATGACTGAGTAATGCCTCTTTTGTCACTGTTCCAGTGTAATTTAATGTGACGTTTGTCTATATTTATGATTTATTTTCTTTACATCATAAGAAACATTTGGGTACCAGCAATTATGTGATGTAGAGTTCAGCGTTGACAAACTAACTTCTATACCATCTTAATAACACCTAGTATCTTCTATTTTCAGTTGTAAAGAAAGGGCACATTTATATCGTAAAAAGAAAGTATTATTTTAGTTTGTAGCATTTTTTTTTAAGGAATCAGATTTATTCCCCGAATTGTGCTTGTTGAATTTCAGTTTGATTACAGTCTTCATCTTTGAAATGTATTTATTTAATTTTCATTTGCTTCATTTTATTTTCTTCTGTCCAATTATCTTTATCTTTTTTTTTTTTAAATAGATTTTATGAAGTTATTTACAATATTATTTTGTTTAAAGCTATGTTGTTGATTATTTAAGCATTCATGTTTTCCCACTGTTTTTAGTTTTTCTATCGTTAACAAATAAAGCGAGTTATCTTTTCCGCCCTTGAAATATGCTTCCTAATATGTCCAGTATATAAATTAAATGTTTCAACATATTTATTATCAAACCAATTGTATAGATGATTGATAATGTCCTAAATAAATTAATCCTCCTTGGTTTTCCTTACCTACTGCAACATTTATAATTAATGGTAGGGCTATAGTAAGCTATACCACAAGGTGACTTATTCATAGTTAAAGCACTTCCTAATCATATATTTACTTCAATTTTTAGTTGGTATCTCTCAAAATGTTATATTTTCTCTTCAATTGCAACAAGTGTTATTTCATGTAAAATTATAGGGCAGAAATCAAGTTAACCTAACCAACATCTAGTTTTAAACCTCAACTTTATCAATTCTTTGAACCATACTGAGCTATTGCTTTAAATATCCAAATGCTCTTTAAATATAAAAATATACTTTAAATTTAAGGTTCATGCATGCAACAACAATCTAGGCAATTGACATGGATAAGCTGTTATCATGAATAGAAAACTATGACTGTCTATATAGGCCAGAGAAATAGATTTAATCATGTCATCTAAACAAGAAATATAAAAACATATCACTAAATAAGCAACAATAATTATTTCTATTTTTTTTTTGTTGTATGTATTTTTAGCTCTACATAAAAGTCAATTGTTTTGAATGCTGCCATTAGGTTAAGTACCGTAGCTTGTGAAACAAGTGTGGCGGTTAAGACGAAATATATTCAGTTCACTTTAACGGAACTAATGTTTTGAAGCACAAAATAATGTATTTATTATTATATGTATACAAACAAATTATATTCAGGGTCTTCACGCTGTTTCAAAAATTTGGATAGTTGTAATATATTTTTTTTTACAAATTGAGTAATTTTTTTCTCTTAAATTTTTGTTATAAACTATTTTCTAATTTTGTTAAAGTTAAAAGTAAAAAATATTTATTTTTTTAAAATCAATGTCTAAATTTTCTACTATATGATTGAAAAAAAAATAATTCAGTTTGAAGGCTCTGCTTTGCCACTACTTACTTTTTTGCATAAAATACTTGACTTATGAAAATACTTCTAAATATTCTTAATTTTATTTACCTTGTCGATATAAATTTTTTATTTAAAGAAAATCATTAAAAGCAAAAAAATGGAAAATAGCTTTATTTTATTGTTAGAAATTGTGAGGATTCATTCTTTGACTAACACTCATTTATTTTTTTTGCCATAGCAGGTATGCCAAGAGCTGGCATGCCACCACCACCCCCTGGAGTTGGTATGGAGAGAAAACGTCCTCCTTCACAAGAAGTTAGAACAGCCCATCAGATTAAAACGTAAGTTATTGTGTTTTCTCATATTTATTAAAGGTATCAAAAAAGAAAGTTGATAAGTCTATTTCCTTGATATCTAAATGTAAATAAGGAAAGCTCAGCCCTCTTGCGCCGCTAACATTGCTTGCTGTATGTTTATATAAAATAAATTCACTTCTTAGTAATCCTAGGTTTAACTTCAAATACAAATATGGTTTAATAGAAACTCATTTTGTGATGTATAATCTAAGAGAAGTTTGCAAAAGTTCTTTTTTTTTTTTTTTTAAATCTTAGGAAAAGAAAGAAGAAGATTGCTGATAAGATTTTGCCCCAAAGGGTGAGTATGGCGAAATAATCAAAGATAATCATCTTAAACCCATGTACATTTAAGCACTTGGTATTATTCTTAGTACCTCCTCCACTGTGTAGCACATTGGACAAAAATTGTTTTTCTGACCGCTTCCTCTTTTATATCTTTCCTTACTCACTATTTCCATTTTGGGGCATCCAGTGTACTACAGCAGTTTGAGCTGTGCTGTGTTGTTATGTCTTTTTGTGTGTCTCACTGTGGGGCATCCAGTGTGTAACTGTTCACCCAGTTGTTAATGATACAAGAGGGATAGTTAGCTATGTCTATAACTGTCACTGCCGCATTAAAACGGTAACATAATTAAAATAAATTATCGAGTCACTTGATGTAACTAGTCATTGACACTTTATTTCAATAAAAGTGAATACACATAATAAACAACTTCACATATAGTACAGGAAATCCATAAATCTTCATTTCTGTGTTGATTAATTATCTTTTCTGTCACCCTCACATTATTACACAATTTATTGTAGCCCAGAAACATAACACAACCTCTTCCAAACATGGTTGCCTAAAATATATTTATTATTGTCTCCCCGATTCTACGTAACATCAAATTAGCATACACAAAGTTATACTGTTACACAGTGTACAGCAGTTTGAGCTGTGCTATGTTGTTTTGTCATTTTGTGCATCTCACTGGCATATTCACAGGAAGATATTTACTGTACTAAATGTATTCCATGCTTACCAAATTTAAGGCAGCTGTTGAAATCTTCAGAACTATTCTCTAGATCTTTTTAAAAGGTCTCCCTTGGTTTGGAGACCATGCTGCCAAGGTAAATCTGATACCTTACCAGCTTCCTGTTCTAGGCTGGCTGTCATTAGTTTATTGTGTTTTCTATATGCCATCTGGTCAGAGTCACCCCATGGGTTATAACTTGTCTGCATTTATTTGTTGTGCAACAGGTGCGAGACTTAGTTCCAGAATCGCAAGCTTACATGGATCTACTTGCTTTTGAAAGAAAGCTGGATGCAACTATTATGCGTAAAAGGCTTGACATTCAGGAAGTACTGAAACGACCCATGAAGGTTAGTGTTTCACAATCAATTTCAAAGTATTTTTTAGTAAAACAATCAATTTCAAAGTATTGTTTAGCAAAACAATCAATTTCAAAGTATTGTTTCGCAAAACAATCAATTTCAAAGTATTGTTTCGCAAAACAATCAATTTCAAAGTATTGTTTAGCAAAACAATCAATTTCAAAGTATTGTTTAGCAAAACAATCAATTTCAAAGTATTGTTTAGCAAAACAATCAATTTCAAAGTATTAGAACATGGTGTGCCATACAGATTTCCATTTAGTTGTCTAAAAATAATTTTCAATTTAATTGTCGCACAAGTGCATTTATTGAATTGGTTATTCAGCTTGAATATATATGTTCCTCTTGCCTGGGATTGGTCAACTTTGCAAGTTGGCAGTAACATATAAATTTCATTTGAGTCTTATTGGTTATTGATGTAGTTACTGTGCTATTTTATTTGCTTTCATTAATTTACAATTACATTGTTTTGTTCACACCCATTTCAGCAAAAGCGGAAGCTCAGGATATTCATTTCCAACACATTTTTTCCACCAAAAGAGGTAGAGGTAAGCTGTTTGTTTTTGTTGTTTTGTAATCATATGTTTCTGTTGTTTTTGTAATCATATGAATAGTATTATTTATAAAAGATAATAGTTTTAGTTACAAAAGTTCTGATAGAAAAAGATTTTTAAAAATTTTAACATTTGCAAACTTGTGCAAAAGATTACCTGAATTAAAAAAAAGTATTTTTGTTAATTGTTAGTTATGAAATTTGTTTTAAAGATTTTACTTTCTCTTTCTGTAGGATGGAGAGGAATCTGTGCCATCATGGGAACTTAGGGTTGAAGGTCGCCTGCTTGAGGATGTAAGCCCCATATTGTGTTGATCTGATGTTATGTTAACAAATTTATTTTATTTAAGACAATCATTAAAATTGAATTAATGATTTTAAAATGTCTAAGAAAGTCTGCTTATGTCATAGGTTTAGTATCCTTATGTCCATATGGCAGACCTGTTTACTCTTACGATTTTGGCGTACAATGTACGATTTTGAGGTGTATACATTATATATACTGTATGTTTTAATTTTTACTATTAAGATAATGTTTTGAGTGATTTTGTGATGATATTGTAAAATTTTAAGAGTTTGAGGTTAAAAAGGTCTGATATGGTACATTATGATAAAATTAAATACACCTAATTCCTAGCTCACATGTTCCCTGCCTTTTTTGAGTCACAGTGCCATTTTATAGAAGCAAAGTTATCTACACCACTTAAAAGAACCTAATTGACCAGCGACACCAATTCAAAAAAAAAAAAAAAACCAAAAGAGAAAACACATAATAGATAGATGCATTGAAATGAAATTTTTCAAACTTTATTAAGACTATTATTAGTGATGAACATTTCTCTAAAATCATATCAAAATCACATATCTCCATGTAGCAAACAGCTCTTGAAAAGTATTCAAAGAGTGAAATTTTTATATTGGTAATTTATTTCTATTTTTGTAAAGGCTGCCTCTGCAAGACTCTGTGACAGTAACAAAATGAAGAGGAAATTTTCTTCCTTTTTCAAATCTCTGGTGATTGAGCTGGATAAAGAATTGTATGGTCTTGATAATCATTTGGTGGAGGTGAGGCTTGTATTATGCTATAGCTGTTTTATGGAAGCTGGAAGATAAGAGAATGATTCACTGAACTAAAATTATATTCAATTTGAGTTTCAACGTTAAGTAACATAAGTCCATCTCTTGTTGGCAAATTTACTGCATTTAACTTACATTTCTCTTTAATCACATTGACATACACACAGACATTTTCAATTTTTCAGTGGCACCGTACTCCAAGTACACAAGAAACAGATGGTTTCCAGGTGAAAAGACCAGGTGATCAAAATGTGAAGTGCAAGGTTTTGCTCATGTTAGACTATCAGGTATACCAAATATTTTTCTCTTCTATTTACATGGTAAATATATTTATAGTTTTGAAAAATGTTATGGACTAATTATCATTCTACTATGCCTTTACCTAACCAATTAATTCAGACCCATACAAACGTATCTACATGATTTTAAGTAAGATTCTTTGCTCTTCTTTAAAAAGTGATGTATTATTTGCACAAATACTAGACACTTGAATTTATGGAAAAAAAATATTTGTATATTATAAAAGCAGCATTTAAAAATTTGTTATTAAAATTCAACACATTTTTGTGTAACGTTTTAATTTTTAAATATTTGAATAAATAGATCTAGTCTTCTTGAAATGTTTTATACACAGACCTGTTTACCTTCACACTCTTAAAATCATACAATATCATCACAAAATCGTTCAATATATTACCTTAATAGTAAAAAAATAAACATACAGTATATATAATGTATACACCTCAAAATCGTACATTGTACGCCAAAATCATAAGAGTAAACAGGTCTGCATACATATACTGAGTACTACTGATTATATTTGCAGCCTATGCAGTTCAAATTGGACCATCGACTTGCCAGACTGTTAGGTATTCACACTCAGACCAGGCCATTTATTGTTAATGCTCTGTGGCAGTATATTAAAACTCACAAGCTCCAAGACTCAAGTGAGAGGGAGTACATTAATTGTGACAAGTACTTTGAACAGGCAAGTCAACTTAATAAATAGTTTCTTACTTTCAGTATTCCAATCTACATGGCAGCTTTTGTGCTATAAACATTCTGGATCCACTATCCCTCTACGCTCCATATTTTAACCTTTCCCCTCTTAGATTGCTTCATGCATACAACAAAGTGTATATAAGTATCTTGTAAAAATATAAATTGACATGTCATAAAGTTGTACTTCTTTTAGCCAAAGAATGACTTATTCCAAAACACCATCAATGCTCATCTTCAGTAATGATGAATTTCTGAAATTGTAATGCAGATATTTGAGTGCAAGCGGTTGAAGTTCTCTGACATCCCCTCTAAACTCCAGCCACTTCTCATGCCCCCTGACCCTATCATTATTCATCATGTAGTCACGTAAGTATACTAGGCAATTAGTTCAATTAAAATTAATATGACACATGGCTAATAGTCAGCTAATATAATCAAGCACTTCATCCATTTTGTCAAGTGTATGTGTGGGGTTACAGTAAGTTATGTTCACCCGAAGGAGTGCAGATATAAGTGAACAAGGCTTAAGATTGTCATTGATGATGTGCTGGAGGGTGTATAAATATAGTGTGTCAGGAGAGAGACGGGGAATGTGATGTGTTCAATGAGTTTGTGAGAGATAATGGATTACTTCGAAAGTGCCTGCTGTTATTAAGAATTTTATTAGGTTATTGTAGTACTTCGAAAAAGGATTTTTGGTAGGCGATTGTTCGGATAATCAAGTAGTCTGTTACTTGACTCAGGACTTTGTAATTGGAGATGCATCACTGTCAGCTCAGTGCTGAGTAACAGAGTGTATTATAATCCACAAGCATAAGTAGTAGCAATAGTAGTAGTAACTAGACTTAACACATTTCAAATTTTATCTTAAATCTTATGTGGCCAATTTCTTACATTTCCAGAGTGGAAGGACCAGATGCCAAGAAAACTGCTTGCTATGATATTGATGTTGACATTGTAAGCTGTTTCTTTCATATTTTAAATTTAAGAAACAATGTATAAAAATGCTCTAAAGTGAGCTTTGAGACTTCTGGGCAACAATACAAACTCTAATTATTGGTCTGTATACCATACAACCCCATAACCACCAAATACATCTGCCATACAAACTGTTTACACATTGCTATTCAAAAAGCAAAGCAAAACTGTAGCTATTAGAAAGTTTTCCAGAATGATTGACTAAATGAGCTTACTACTAAATACTTAATGATCTGGGGAAGATTAATATGGCAGCAAATTATAAATCACTTTATTTCATGTAATTATGTCCCATATTAGGATTTATTCTTATTTTATCCTTAACCTTTCTACATGATATCACTTTTGCTTTGTGCAGGTTGAATGGATATAAAATGTTATGAATTTTTTGGTAACTAAAATCCAAAATTTGAAAATGTATTTCTTTGTAATGAACAGGATGATTCTTTGAAGCAACAAATGAGTGCTTTTGTCATGTCTACTCAGAATCACACAGAAATTGCAAACTTAGATGCCAAGGTAAACAAAAGACTGGCTAGAAATAGTGATAAAATACACTGTTGTTTTTTGAAGACATTATTATTTCTACTGAGTTGTGACCCTTTTTTTAAATTATACATATTACCGGGTATCTTAAAATGTTAGACAATTAGAAATATCTACCATTAAAGATCAATATTGTTGTAAATTGTAACTGATTTTAGAGCATTATTATTCATTTTTGAGAAATTTGTTTTTTTCCTTGCCATTTTATGAAAATTATAACTCTATTTATTATCTAAAGAAACATTTAAAGAATTATATTTCTGATAGTCTCCTAACCAATCATATTTACTCAGATCCATGAAACTGTTGAGAATATCAACATGCTTAAGACTCAAAGAGAGTTCTTTCTAGGATTTGCCAAAGATCCACAAGAATTCATAAGTAATTTCCTGATTTCACAAACCAGAGATCTCAAGGTAAATATCTGTACATGTTACATTTTCAATTGTACTGTTAACTAGAGTGAATAAGTTGTTATTTCTGTTTGGATCAGAATAGAAGTAATGCTTGGAAAATATTTTTATTATGTTGCTTGTGTTGTTTTTTTTTCAAAATAATTTCAAAATTAATCGCTTTTTCAATGAACCATTTGTATTTCCAGACAATGACAGATGTTGTTGGAAATCCAGAAGAAGAAAGAAGAGCTGAGTACTTCTATGAGCCCTGGATAAATGAAGGAGTCAACCGATATTTCTACTCATTGGTAACTTTTTACAACTTTCAACAATTCTAAGGAAATAATAGTGGTGCATTATATTTTGTTGCTGATATTCTAAATCTTCACATGACTATTTTTATTTATTTTCTGAATACATTATTTTTAAACTGAATTTCTAATTTATAAAGATTTGTAATCAAAATAATTTGAGTGTGAGCATCACTTAATACACATGTTAAAATATTATATCACTTGTTAAACAAATATTACATGTAATACACATGATATATAACCATTTTAATGTCACCTTAATATTAATTAACCTTTCTTTGTTCAGGTACAACAGAGGAGGATGGAGCTAGAACAAGCTCTACTGATGAGAAATGGAGGCATGTAAAATCTCATCACTGATGACCTTCTTTTACATATTAAACCATCATGTTCATTTAGGCTATCTGTAATATAATAATATTCATTTTTTTTAATGATGTCATTTCCTTCTCACAATGCAAAATCTAAAAATAGGTCCCAAAATGAAAGGGTAATTAATGGAATGTAAATAGGTTGTGAAAACTAGTCTGTTTTTTTTTCAAATTATATTTTATCAAATGAGAATCTTGCTCTCTAATTGTAATTTGATCTCTATCTTTTTGAAGAGCATTTGAAAATATAATCACAGATAAGTGTAGATGCACAATTATATATATGGCCTTCATTTTGATAACAACTTGCTTTGTGACTTTGCATTTTATAATAAAATGTTCAATGAAAAATGAGCATGAAATCTATCAGCTGAACATTTTTTGCATTTTATTCTCACAGAAGAATTAAGGCAAAGTAATTTTGTATTTTTGTACTTGTTTGGAAATGGCGTGTCTATACAATAATCGATTGAGGATCAGTTCAATTTTTAACAAAATTTGTGCAGATGTTTTATTAGAAAATACTTTAAAATAAGTGATTTGAGTGTAGCTATATTCAAAGTATTCTTATTGGAAAACAAAAGATAAACATTGCTGCTGATAATAAATACTCGCGTTTCTTGAATAAGCAAATCAAGATCCAAGAAAACGTGGCCAGTGTCATGATTTTACTTATGTTTATGAAGTGTTTAAGAAGTGTGCCCTCTGTTGCTAGAGTGGGCACTTTGTTTGGGGCACTGACTAACTTCACTGGTTAAGAATAAAATTTGTTTGGCTCATGAGATTTTTAATTTGGTTGTAGACTAACTGTCCAATGTGAATACAAATTTCACGCTAAGAAATGGCTTTGCTCTGAGTTTTTTAAAATGATTTTTTTGACTTGTAAATGTTCTAAGCATAATGATAGTTTTCAAAAGCATTTAATTTGATAAAATGATTTATTGAATAAGAATAATTATAACACTTCTTTAAAAAAAAAATTGTAATAAATATGTCCTTTATTCCTTCTGCTTTCCATCCATTATAATTGAAATCATTATTTTGTATTCATCCATGATTTACTTTTAAACCATTGCTATAAATATTTCACAACACTGTCGATGTGGGACATCAGCTAAATAATTTGTGTCATTTTTGTATTGGCTGAAATATGTAACTGCAGCCAGCTATGTATTTTATTATTTTTAGTTTGTATTATTGTGAAAATGTTGTCTCCCTACTTGTCAATGGCAATTTGTTTTCCCCCCAAAAAATAAAAATAAATTTGATGAAAAAATACAAGGAAGTTATAATTTCTTGCTCATCAATACCAGTGAAATAGTCTTCTAAAAATGATATTATGATACCTAAATTCTTTTACTTGCTGTCATCTTTTGGCTAGCATTCTAAAAATGATATTAATGATACCTAAATTCTTTTACTGGCTGTCATCTTTTGGCTAGCACAGATGTTTCAGTTTTGGACAACCTAATTTCCATCAATAAAATAATGCACTTCCGCCTCTAACATTTTCCCACAACACCTCCCAATACTGACTGCTTAAGTTTTTAACTCGTTTCTATTTCTTTGTTGTTTCTTGTTTTGTCTGCTGAAGAAGGCTTTTAGCAGAGCCGTTCTCTTTTCATCGTCCCGTTCTTTCAATTCCAGCTCTACTTACCCAGTACCACTATTCTAAAAAGAATGCATACATTGGAACAGAGGAAGTGGCTGTTAATAAATATGAAAAGATTCCTTTATTGATCAAAATAAATGGAAATGTTTTTTAATTAAATTGTACATATTCATTTTCAGCACATAAAGAAATACATATTTAAACAAAGACAACATTTTAGAATTAGAACAATTGAAACACAAGAGATCTAAAATATTTGTCAATATATTTCAAACAGTCCTACTTGAGTCTGTTATGGTTTATTTAATTTAAATGACTATTTTTTTAACTTGGTTCATTCAGTATGGGAAATTTATCAATGTTAACCTATACCGTCCAGTCAATGTTTCCAATTATGTAAAATCTTCTGCTTAATTAAGCAGAATTAATAATTCTATTTATTCTATCCTAAATCCAAATATATTCCTTCCTGAGACCTTATTTCTTACCAGACTTAAACCCTTATTCTTCAGATAGGGACTGTATAAGTATAACGTCAAAGCACTGATTTAGCAATATAATTATTAAAACACTGGTGGTGTTGCACACACATGCCTGAATATAAAATAGATAAGGACATTTGTTTTAAATGTAATTAATTATTTTACCCCAAATTTTCGGCCTATGTAAGTTTAATGCTGTTCAAAGACCGTTATGGTAAATTAGAAACCTAAAATTCAAGTTTAAATCTAAAAGCTTAAATATTGTTTTAAAAAAAACGAAGTATGTATATTATATTGTTACACTAGCCCAAACAGCTAAGCCCTAATTGTGACACAACTGGTAGGCCAACCTATGATCCTGGTTTCTTTGTCCTATATATCCAACTTCCGGAGAAAAAGGAAAGCAAAATCATTGTGGTGTACGCATAGTAGTATGTCCAAAACAATGTGTTCAAAATATGATCAGAGAGTTTGAGAATCACTTATTTAGGCAATGAATAAGAATTTGCAGTTATATATTTGGCATTAATTTTTAACAGAAATTGGGCAATCTAAGTTCCTCTTTGCCCTAGTGACTTTGTCACAAAAATCTAGTTCTAACCCGATACCCCGCCAACTTAGTATACCTAAAACATCACATGTAGTAAGCAGTACGTTTGGGCCGCTTGCAACCATATTCGAAAGGTGATTGTCTAAAAATTATACTAAGAATTGACTCAAGCTCCCAAAATATCCACCGTGAAGAGCTAATGCCAAACAAAAGAAAGTGTTTGTTCGTAGGTATTTCTAAGGGATTACACTAGCCCAGGGCCAGGGCGCTGTTAAAGTAGAGAGCGACCAGGAAGGTCACGTGAGGAAATCGACAGTAGGAACGTCCCTGATCTTTAACACGGGGTCAGCGTAGGGAACCGCAGAGGGACAGCTTCATCGACTGATGATTTCGTGGGTGGTAATGCGATTTGGCCATTGTTGGAGAAATCGACAGGACCACGATAATAAATTAACCCTTGTACTTTACATTCATGTAAATTCATTGTGGATATTAGGTTCATTTAAAAGTCGTTTTCAAAAGATGTAGAACCTTAAACATGCTCAACATCCAGTGGTATACTGGCGATATTTGACATCCTCAGCAAGAAGTAAATATGCGCCCCTATGAAGCTTGAGAAATCTATTTAATATAAATAAGATTAAGCGAAAAAAATCCAATCTAGGTACACAGTGTGGATGTAATATATTATATTTGTAATTCTTATAAGCAAAAACTAATTACTTTTTAAAGTATAAAAATTTCTTTTTGCAGCTCTTCCATTTTGCACCCCCTTCGAGTGATGCCCATGGCACCTTCCGTGGCTTGTCACAACCTGGGTACGCCTCTGTCAACATCTCAGTACTTTTTAAAATGCCCACTTAATGATATTAATTCACGTTGAAACTTAGATATATTGAATATAACTTAGATATATTGAATATAACTTAAATATATTAAATATAACTTAGATATATTGTATAATATATTTATGTATGTTATGTAAGCGTTATTTTGTGTCAGTGTGTCTAATATTTATCCGCCGGTCCATCCGTCCCCTATATCTGCTGACACACATCGAAATACGGCCTTTCAGCGGTTCTATTTGAACCTGATTATGTCCCCTATCAAACAGGAAACACGAGCTGAATCGGTGAATGATGACAAAGTACAATGTCACCGATGAGTTGTGAAACTGTTTCATAAGGGTGGAGGGACATAGGTCACCACTGACAATGCTACTGACATTCCAGAAACGTGCCTGTTACCCTATATCTGGTTCTGGTTCGGTACGTTGCTGCATCAATAAACTGGCATATGTGCAACGGTTGGGGAAGCGATGTTGCCAATCTAATGGCTCCTAGCAGATGTCAGGGCGGCCTTGAAGCTTTCGATCGTTGTCGAGTTCACGGCTGTATTGTATCAGTGTTTCTTTCAGGCATACCTCCGGGGGGCAGTGCCCCCCCGGAGCAAGTCAAGTGCCCCCCCCGGGGGAAAAGGAGTAAGAAAAAATAATTTTTAAAAAAAATACTCTAAATTTAATTTTTATAAAATTTTTAAAAGTATTGAAATGTGTGCCTTTAATCGATTACAATTATTGGAACAAATAAAATATCGCTTTGTTCGATATATATTGATGATCCATAGCGTTCAGGTTAATCTTGTTAAAGGCTCGCAGAAATCGATTATAAATATGGTATTGTTTTGAAAATTGGCCGCTCCTGATCATAAGCTAAATCTTACTTTTTCTGATTCGCAGATATTGGTATCTTTTATTTAATTACATTTTGCAGCTGCAAAAGTTGAAAGACTTTTTAATAACCCTGTATTAAACTACCTTTTCATCGATATAAATGTCTGTAAATTAAATATAGTTCTTGCTAAGAAATAAACATGTGCAATCTGTTTTCAAATTATATTGTATAATAGCATCATGCTTTAAAAAATCATTTTAGCAAACATTTTAATGTAGTAGATTCCATAGATGTATGCTGACATAGATAAAATGAAAATTAAAAAAATTATAATAATAATAATTTTAAAACAAAAGAATTAGGAATTTACCGGTTACATACAACTAGTGGACATTTCATCATAATTATTAAATCGAGTGTTTCTAATTTTTTAACACAGTTTCGGGAACAGAGTAAAATGATTTTAAAAAAATAGTCTTTATTTATTAAATCCCCAATGACTTTTCTCTGTTAATATAATAATAATAATAAACAATCTTCCCCAGCTGCTTGAACTATTGAAAAAAAATTATTTTAAGATGATAATCCAGTAGAAAGAATATAATATATATTTAAACAACGAATAAAAAAAATCGAGTATTTCGATTATCTTGTAAATGCCATTTTTGGTAGTAGTTTAAAAAAAATTATATGGAATTGGTTAAAAAAAATGTTTTCAAGTATAATATCGAAGAGGCAAGTTGTAATGATCTAAAGCAAATTATAGTAGTCTAAATTTCTTAATTAACATTTCAATCAACTTAATATTGAGAATTGAAACTTTAATAATTTATACGAACAAAATCACACATTAATAAATATATGAGTCTTTTGTAAACAATTCTTGACTTCTGAACAATTATGTCGGTTACATATGATTTATAAATACATAGCAATTTTGAAAACCCATAAAGATATAGTCTTTAGCCTTTTGTACAGAAAAGCTTTTTTTCTTTTTGACTGTGGTGAAACTTTGAAATATTTTGAAATAAACGTATGTTTTTGGTTTTTCTTTTTCGTTCAAAATGTAAAACTATTTTAGCATACCCTAAGGGCTCCCAATTGGACTGAATTTATTTAATATTGTGCTGGTGGAAGAGTTAGTGATATCCTGTTATTATAGTTATTTCTAGCGCTTCCCACCCAAATGTCTGAAATGTTTACATCAGTGGCGCTTCATCCCATTTAGGGCCCTGGCCTGCTCCACCCCATTCTTCCATTGGGATCGATCCATCGCTTTACACCTCCATGTGCGAACCCCAACCTTTGTAAGCCCTTCTCTACATCGTCAATCCATCTCAGTCTTGGTCGACCAGTGAGCCGTCTGCCCCTAGGTTTCTGCCTGTAGATCGTTTTTGTTGCTCCAGAATCCGGCATCCTTTCAATGTGTCCTGCCTAGGGCAGTCTGCCTTTTTTTTATATTGTTGTGACTATGGATGGGTATTTGTACAATTGTTATAGCTCTTAGTTTGTACAGATTCCCAAAACAAAATTGTCTATCATCGGGTCATATATTTAGCAGGTCCTCTGCTTTCTGGTAGGAACCAAGTCTCACTACTGGTCTTGTGATAGTGGTGTATACTGCCTTCTTTGTTCCCTTAGTGAGATTTTTGCTTTGAAGTAGCTTTTGTAAATTGAAATAAGAACGGTTGCATGCTGTTATTCTTTCTTGCACCTCCGATTGTATTTCCTCTTGCTTATTTATAGTCACCCCTAGATATTTTAAAGTAGCTACCCTTTCAAAGGCGTAGATGTTCATATTGATGAAGTCATCAGTGCGTATTTCCTGACATTATCATAAATATTGCCTTCGCTTTATTTACATCAAGACCAGCTTTGACCGTCACATCTTCAAGTTCCCTGAAAGTTTTAATTATATCATCAATGCTGTTTCTACCAAGTAGCGCTATATCGTCAGTGTAGGCCAGGTATTGCAGTGGCTGGCTTTATAAAGTTCCTTATGGTTGTTCTGTACCACCTCTCAGGTGCTCACACGTATGTTTCTAATGCTTTTTTCTAAAGTTTTGTTGAAAATGATACACGGATTTCCTTGTCTGAGGCCCAGATTGATTGGGAACTCCCTCAAGTACTCCCTCTGTAATTTGATTCTACTTTCGTAGTTATCCATCGTCATATGTATGAGTCGGGTAAGTTTATTAAGGACTCCAAGTTCCAGCACATCGTTCATGTATTTCCTGTTTATGCTATCATAACCTGATTTGTAGTCCACATATAGTTGGTGTATGTTGATGTATTCTTAGCATTTTTCTACGAGACATCTAACAGTAAATATATGAACGTTTGAAATGCCCCTTCACACATTGTCTTAAAGATAGATTGAAAACAGTGCATGATACCCTCACTGGTAACTCTTGTTACCAGTGAAATATCAACACCAGGCACAGAAACATTGCAAATCCCATCTGCATTCATAGGAGCCATAATGATCAATAAATTGATCGTGGGCCCTTAATAGACAGAAAAAGAAGAAGAAAAATGTGCACCACAATGCATCACTGCATTTTGAATTTATTATTTTTAAATTAAGGTGACCCCTGCCCTCATTTTTGGTCAAACTCTTCGGATTCCTCAATTTCTGCTACCCCCCCCCCCTTTTTTTTTCCCTTGACGTCGATCAATGAGACTACCGGGTTGAATCTAATCTTGTGTCAAATGATTCACTTCGGCACACCACAACCAGAATGAATTTAGTTTGTTTCTGGCACTTGTCGCCATAATGCCTCCCCCGACCCTTGAAAAATTATTTCCCCCGATCAAATGAAAGTCTTATCAAAACATTCGAATCATGTATACTCCAAAATGCACCTTTTGATTGTTAAACAATCACACATTTTCTGCTGCCCTACTTCCCGATAAAAATTACTTGCCATGACAGCCAAATTTGGTGCTGATATATACACTGCCCAGCGGCGTGCCTAGTGTTAGCGCCACCCTAGGTGTGTTAACTTTTTTGCCACGCTACCTTTCTCGATAGAAACTCTGCAGATGTCCGAAAATCCCGCCGCTCTATCTAAAGAAAAAATGACACCTGGGAAGACCAAATGTTCGCCCCCCCCCCCCACTTCTACTCACTGACGTGAGTCTTTGATGACAGGGGACAAGATTCATTTTTAACCCCCCCCCCCCACCCCGCTAAACTCTGAAACCTATTATTTTCATCCATTAACACTATAGCCCATTAGATGCCCCCGCTAGTCTGGCGCCCGGGGACATATGTCCCATCTGCCTCCCCTTAGCTACGCCTCTGGCCACTGAAAAACTGGCACTGCCCCCCCGAACGTCAAAAGTGCCCCCTCGGGGGAAAATTTCTGAAAGAAACACTGGTATTGTATGCTGTTATAACCACGTGACGTCATATGAATCAAATGCATTGGTATAGAAATTGAGGAAATTGTTTCAGTGGCGACAAGAGAAAAATCTGGGTCTCATAAATAATAGGCTAAACAATGTGTAATTGATTACCTTGTCAACACTGAACGTTTATTTTTTGTGACAGCTGAGTGGCTTTTAAAAAAATGTTTATATGTTTTATATATATATTATATATATACGTTCCAGAAGTCCGTTCGAGTTCAGAATCGTTGGAGTTTTAAGACAAATGTTTCCCCATTAAAAAATAGAAAATGGATAATCCGTTCCTCGGTCCTACAAACTCTATGGATCCCAGTCCTTTTCTTAAAGTTCTCAAATTAACCTTGATAGCATTTAACTTTTGGAAAGAACACATTTTTAGGTTTTGGAGAACTCAACTTCCGGTAAAAACATGGCAACCACGGTGAACCCCAAACACTTAAGTTTTTTTTTTTGTGTTTTTTAAAACTACGTTTTCTATTTCTCGTAGATCCTTCTCTTTTCCTCTCTGCCAAAGTAGGCGCTTAGCCGAAATTCTGTCATTTTTTTTTATTTTTCTTGCTACTGCAGTGGCGTAGCGAGCTTAACTCGCGCCCGGGGCACAATACCTTTTTAGCGCCCCTTAATACCTTTTGAGCGCCCCCCCTATTCGAAAACAATACAATATTATAGTAAAATATACCATTTGGCGCCCCTTTGTGAGTAGCGCCCGGGGCATGATGCCCCCCCCCCTCACTACACCACTGACAACTCGTTGTACTATTTCCTTAACACAACTTGAAGTGAAGGCAGCCCTTCATCTATTTGGCTTTTTGAACATTATTATCAGACAAGCCTTTCACTTTGGCTTTTTTGACAAATTATCCCCTCCGACATTGCATCTACAGCTGTCTGGTTTTTATAAATCCAATGTCAAAACCTATATGTGGAGCTTTTTTCCACCTCGCCCATATTTTTTGATCTCTTAGCGGTCAGTGGCGTAACCCATTTCGCCACACCAGCTTCTTTGACTGCTTCTTTATTTTACAAAATCGTACGAATAGTCAATTTAGGCATCCCGAAAGTTGAAGCGAGATCAGCCACACGTGTCCCGTTTTTATGCTTAGCGCTAAGATTTGTCTTAACTTCAATTGTTGCTAAAAAAAAAAAAACCAACAGCTGTCCTTTTACTCTTATTTTCCTCACTACACTTTTTGGGACTTGTGGCGAATACACTTGTTGCATTTATAAATTAAATAATTTAAAAAAAAAAATAAATAAATAAAAGTGGCACAAACGCATAAAATTGGTGGCGAAAATCACACGAGACGCTTTCAGTACAGCTTCCGACAACGAACTTGCGACAAAGCGTATGGTTGGCAAATGTAAACAGCAAAAACACATGAAGAAAGTACTCGTCATTCAGATTACAAATGTCGCGTTCAGATTTTGAGCTATTCGAGTTCTAGGGCTTTGGAGAGATTTGTTCGAGTTCAAGGTCTTTGAGATTCCAATTTGTTAGAGTTCTATGACTTTGAGATTCTGAGTTGTTAGAGTCCTAGGACTTTGAGATTCTGAGTTGTTTGAGTTCTAAGGCTTTGGAATTCCGAGGCCCCGCTGTATATATACGTATTATTTCAATTATTTTTGGGGAGGGGACGAAATTCAAAGGAACAAACGATGTTCAATAAAAAATTATAATGCCTCTTCCCTCATATTTAATTCTCCGATTAAACGAATTACTTTATGGATATTGGACTCTCCACATTGGATATTATTTATGTACCCAGTAGCATCACTAGTGTGGTGCGGCCCACACCGGATGACACCACCCAGGGGAGTGACGCCAAATTGGGAAAAACAAAGTAAATTAATCAGAATTCCTTCGAGACGGTTTCATAACCGACTGTCGTTGAATACAAGAGCAGATTGCCACCAAACATGGTTGCATCAAAGCAGGTTGATACCAGAGCAGGTTGCATCAGAGCAGGGTGACATCAGAACAGGTTGCCACCAGAACAGGGCACCACCAGAGTAGGTTGCCACCAGAGCAAGTTGCTACCAGAACAAGTTGCCACCAGAACATGTTGCAACCACAGCAGATTTAATCAGAACAGAAAGTCTGGGGGAGGGGGCACACAATGAGTATACCGCACTGTGGGACACCAATCCTGGTGACGCCACTGTATGTACTATATCAAACCACGTAATCAAATGCAACGATCATGTGTACATGGATTTCTCATAAAAAGATTTCCAAATCTCTGCCACCATCATGTACCTCTCATCAGTGGCGTAGTGAGGGGGGCATCATGCCCCGGGCGCTACTCACAAAGGGGCGCCAAATGGTATATTTTACTATAATATTGTATGGTTTTCGAATTGGGGGGGGGGGCGTTAAAAAGGTATTGGGGGCGCTAAAAAGGTATTGTGCCCGGGCGCGAGTTAAGCTCGCTACGCCACTGCCTCTCATTCCAGTCACTAGCCGATGTTAAGTGGCATGTGAGCTCATGAAGGAGACCATTACAGAAATATCTGGCCTACACAAAGTCTATTTTAAGAAGAACTCGACATTTTAAATAAGACGTTGTCACGTTGTTTTTGTTGATGTTGATTTAATTAGATCGTTTCCTTATTTTCATCACGGTTTTCAATGCAAGGAATTTTTATGAAGTCTCATTGTGTTTAATATATATAGTCACATAATATGTGGAATAACATAATGTTCTTTTTAAATTAATTAAAAAAAAAAAATAATAAAGTTCTTTCATTTGTCCATTTCAGTAAACACAGTCTTAACCATTGTTACCCGCTAACTAAATAACATTATTTTGGTGATTCTAATTTGAAGGGAATTTTTGTATTGTATTAGTACAGCTGTTCTCAACATGTGAGTCGCGACACCTTTGGGGGTCGAACGACCCTTCCCGGGGGGTCGCCTAAGACCATGGGAAAACACATATACTCTATAGTCATGAAGTAGCAACGAAAATAGTTTTGTGGTTGGGGGTCGCCACGACATGAGGAACTGTGTTAAAGGGTCGCGGCATTAGGAAAGTTGAGAATCACTGTATTAGTACATGAATATTATTTTTCGCTTGAATATCGTTCTTAAAATTAAAAAAAACAACAACTAAACTCAGTTTATTTAAAGTCAATGTTATATAAAAAAATTAAATATGTAATGGATAAGTCTTTAAATAGACATAGGCTAGTTTTAAAATAGGTCGTTGACCGACCCTTGCATGGTGGGAAGAAACATGTTAATCAAATATTCACTTAAACCAAAACCTCCCCCCAAAACCTCGCCCAAAACCTCCCCCAAAACCTCCCCCCCAAAACCTGGCCCAAAATCTGGCCCATAACCTGGCCCAAAACCTGGCCCAAAACCTCTCCAAAAACCTCGCCCTAAACCTCTCCCAAAACTTCCCCCAAAACCTCGCCCAAAACCTCCCCCCAAAACCTTCACCCAAAACCTCGCCCAAAACCTCTCCCAAAACTTTCCCCAAAACCTCGCCCAAAACCTCTCCCCCAAAACCTGGCCCAAAACCTCCCCCAAAACTTCCCCCAAAACCTCGCCCAAAACCTCCCCCAAAACCTCCCCCAAAACTTCCCCCAAAACCTCCCCCAAAACCTCTCCCAGTGCCGAAACTTCTATTTATTCCCAAAACACACACTCGCACACAAACATACTCATGAAGAAACATTAATGACAACAAACACAGTGATGTTATCAAACTGACAGGCGAATCCTGCCCACTTGAAGGTCATTTAAAAGTCATCTATCATTAAGGCAGGTAAGAAATGTTGAAGGACAGGGCCTAATCATGTGTTTGTCTGGAGATCGCGCCATGTTTGTCACGGGCAAACGACTCGTCACTTCCCCCTTCCATATTTCTTGTGTGTTTTGATGTTTTGAATGCTAGTTCAGTTATCTAAACTAACGTATGCCAAAAAACCCTCTAATCCTATCAGAGAGCGTTAGCTTGCAACTGCAACGATTTATAAACTCTTTATTTTACAAATATCCTAATAAATCAAAGATATATCTATAATCTTTTTAATTTTATAAGTGAATTATTTATGTTTATTTATTTAGGGAAAGGTACATACTGTTGTAAATGGAATATACAGCAATAAAAAAACCACTTATTAATTAATATTCGACAAGAAAAATAACGTAGCTTTTTCTCTTTGCAAAATATAAATAAATTAAATTAAACAATTAAATTCCTGACCTTTGTATAAGTTCATAAAGGATAATAAATGAAGGACTGCGCTCAAGCCGTGTGAAGGAAATAGTAGAACAAGATGTGCGGTACTTCCGGCAAAAACAATGGCGAACACTTTAAGTTTTTTAACTAGTTTCCATCTCTTGTCGTATTTTTCATTTGTCCCGTACGCCGAGAAAGGTTCTTAGCCGAAACGTTCTTCGCTTACTGTCCCGTCTTTCGATCCAAGCTTCCACATACCGTGTTCTACTATTTCCTTGGATATAGTTCAGCCAAAATCTTGATATGTAATATATACTTTTAATTTTCTATTTTAAAAAAAAAATAGAGATCCAACAATTCTCTACTTCTTTAAAGTGCCTATACCCTTTACAAAACCTTAATACGGGATTCTTCTTTTTTTCTTCTTTTTTTTTATTGCAGATGGCAACTCTAGTGTCTACGTGATATTTTAAAGTACACGATATTATTAGAATCGACGTAAATTTGTGAAATGCTTGTTTACGCTTATGTCATCTATGACGAGCTGTAAGCCACATTAATAAAACAGGAATTGTATGTCTTCCATTTGATATTGTGGCTTTCACGACAGAACGGAAATATTAGATTTGAAGTTTCAGAGACATGAGCAGTGGCTTTGCCAGCTTGTTCAAATGCGGTAAAAATCGGGTATTACAATTTATGGACAGTTTAATAGCAGACAAAGTCCAATAGGAATAAATTAAGTGTTCCAATTTTAATGTCAAATATTTATTTGTATGCCACGACACATTCACATGTGCTCCCAAAGCCAAGGCCTGCGTCAGCATATTGTTAAATCGACCTCTTTGTTACAGATTAGGATGTTGAAAAACTATTATTTTATTACTCTGTAATTTTTTATTATTTGATGTTGGTTCAAAAAAAGGCCTTTTTGGAACACCTGTCTATTTTTGTGATCCATAGCTGTCTGCATTGCTTAAATATGCTGACGGTACATCCAGGCTCTGTGGGCACGCTCTCCAAATGGAATAATATGTAATGTAACTCTTAGCTTATGCTGTGATGTTAGGCATCGATTTCTCCATTAACAAACCGAGAAAAATGTACAATTTTATTGACTAGCATGGCCCTGCGAAGTATTGGGGGGGGGGGGGGGGGAGGTCCTTGTGCCAACTCCTGCATAGCGCCAAAATGGTCATTTTTGCATGTAAAACATATATCTGGAAGAGGGCGCCTAATTTTAGAGCTTGCTAAGAGCGCAATTTTTTCATGACCGCATTTCCCCCTAGTTTTTATTTCGATTGATGTTTAAATAAACAACCCCTAAAAATAACGTTTTGCGTATCCTTTAACTTTAAATGAATTTTTTCTTATTTTACTTTTTTTTACTCTAACTAGTCTAACACCGCAGATTTATTTTACCAATTATTTCAGAAAAACAAAAGAAAATATTTCGCACCAAACGCACCAGCGATATTTTCTTTTAAGAATCTCATTTAGCGCATTTATCGGGAATTTTATTTCGTGTAATCATTGTCATCATATTTCCTTAACGTACCTATTGAAAAACTGTACAAACTGATTTTTTAGACGTTGATGTTTGGGATTAGGGCTGAAAATTTGAAAGAATGTGCTATCATCGGCTACGAGTCTATGTGCCAAGTTTCAGATTGATATGTTGACGGGAAGTGGGTCATTTAGCCTTCCGAAGATTCTGTCCACCAGCCAGCCACAAACAAAAGTGAAGTTAATATTATTAATATTCATGATTTTAAAAGGAAGAAAGCCTTAGAATTTACTTCAATGTGTGTACATGGCAACTTTTATTATTAAGGCATCTAATGACGTCAGCTATAGACCCAAATGCTGAGTATGGGAACTAGAGTCAACTTTGATTAAACATCCCGGGGGGGGGGGATCAGAGAGTAAATATTAGAGAAAATAAATGGCTTCTTTTGAATCACAGCCAATGGGCGACTTGGAATAATTTCTCGATTCACAGCTTTACGGCCTGTATTATTTGATCGTTGGGGGCAGATGTTTTTATGTGCATCCCAATGAGCAGCGCATTAGCTCTCCGTCTTATCTCTCGCTCTCTCTCCACTTTGCACGTCTGAGTTACACGGATTTTTTGTATGCCCTTATTTGTTGATGTGCCGAGGTGATTCGATTATCAAACTAAAATCATTATGAAGATCATTAGATATAAAGGCCCCCCTTTTTTTTTTTAGCGAAAGGGAACCATCAAAAAGAAAACGTGTAATGTTTCAATGAGATCAATAATTTGGTCATCGGGATTCTCAGTTCATCCCGTTGCCTCAATAATTTATTGAGGTCGACACTTACTTAGCAATATCAATAACAGTTAAACAAATACGTCGTAAATTTAAATAAACTATATTTAAATAAATTGCATTCAAGTTAGATTAAAAACTGACATCATTATTTATTATAATAACTTCCCCCCCCCCCCCCCCCCCCAAAAAAAAATAAAAAAATTTGAAGGATATAGAATAAACTAATTAAAATTGAAACAAAAATGTATCTGACCATCTGAAAAAGACGAACATCATCAACGACGACTGTAACTTGAGATGACCTAATCTGACGAGTTGAGGTTGTTACATTTATTTTAAGGGCGTTAAAGCAAAACCAGTGAAGCCTACAATGAACATTAGAGTAAACACGCCCACGCCAAGAAAGGCAGCAGTCGAATGGCTGAAATTGATTTGAATTGGTTCAAAGTCAGTCGCTCCAATGCTAACTCGGTACTTCACCAACTCTCCATGAGTTGGGCTGTCATTTGAGTGACCGGTAACCGCTTTAATAAGCACGTTTTATTTGAGGGGACGTCTCGACTACCTCCAACTAAGCGGTCAATGGGTCAATAGGGCGGTACTGACCACCCACGGTAGAAACGTGTGTCATCCGAAGCAAAAGGTCGTGGCTAAACAATGGATTGCCGAGACAGCGGGAAAAAAACGAGGGATGTTAACGGATGTTTCTAAGAAGTAAGATATAGATTCAGAGAGGTGGGGGAGGGGGTGTTAAATGGGGGGGGGGGCTGGATCGACCTAATCCCTCTTGTTGTTGAATAGAAAAGATTGGAAAATAAACAAACTATTTTTTAATCTATAAAATTTGCGTTTTTTTTTTTTAATTAAAAGAAAAGCCATGAAAGTAGGAAAAACTGCTTCACCGCAAAAAAAAATAATTATAATTTAACAATCCATAAATTAAATAGAACATAGCTACACCGCTCAGACACAGTGATATAAGATATATTATATGTAAGCAGAAAATAGAACACAAATGATACATTCTCACAAAGATTCTGATTCACTTTTTTTTTTTTTTAAATGGAGATCAACAAACTTAAATTAAAATTATTTGATTTAAATTTTTTTTAAATACTATCTTACATCTTGAAATAAATATGCAACAGCCTTCTTTGGAACATCTCACAAGGTCCATACTGTTCAAACAGAAACTGATCTAATAGACCAAAAAGCAAAAATACAACTTAAGCTCCGTATAGAAAAAAAAAAGAACGTTTTCACGGCAATGCTATCTTGAATAAAAATGTAAATCTTCCGTTAGGGTCTGGACATGTGCAATATCAGATATCTGAACCGTTACTAACAAGACTTGGGCGGCTCGTCTGATTATTCGCAGGGCAGTGAAGGTCGGATGTTTGGCTTCGGTTTCTTATTTGATTATAGTGCATTGAAGGACGGATGTTTGGCTTAGTTTGTTCATTTTATCTTAATGACCTATAGGGCATTGAAGGACGGATCTATGGCTTAGTTTGCTCATTTCATCTTAATGATCTATAGGGCATTGAAGGACGGAACTATGGCTTAGTTTGCTCATTTCATCTTAATGATCTATAGGGCATTGAAGGACGGATCTATGGCTTAGTTTACTCATTTCATCTTAATGGTCTATAGTGCATTGAAGGATGGATCTTTGGATTAGTTTGCTCATTTCATCTTAATGATCTATAGGGCATTGAAGGACGGATCTTTGGATTAGTTTGCTCATTTTATCTTAATGATCTATAGGGCATTGAAGGACGGAACTATGGCTTAGTTTGCTCATTTCATCTTAATGATCTATAGGGCATTGAAGGACGGATCTATGGCTTAGTTTACTCATTTCATCTTAATGGTCTATAGGGCATTGAAGGATGGATCTTTGGATTAGTTTGCTCATTTCATCTTAATGATCTATAGGGCATTGAAGGACGGATCTTTGGATTAGTTTGCTCATTTCATCTTAATGATCTATAGGGCATTGAAGGACGGATCTTTGGATTAGTTTGCTTATTTCATCTTAATGATCTATAGGGCATTGAAGGACGGATCTATGGCTTAGTTTGCTCATTTCATCTTAATGGTCTATAGGGCATTGAAGGACGGATCTTTGGATTAGTTTGCTCATTTCATCTTTATGATCTATAGGGCATTGAAGGTCGGATCTTTGGCTTATTTTGCTCATTTCATCTTAATGATCTATAGGGCAGTGAAGGACCGATACTTGGCTCATGTTTCTCACTTGATATTGCAGTGAAGGACTTACATTTGGCTCAGATTTTGCACTTGATATTGAAGTGAAGGACGTACATTTGGCTCAGATTTTACACTTGATATTGGAGTGAAGGACCTGCATTTGGCTCATTTTCTCACTTTAAGGTAGTGAATGGCTGGAAAAAAATGAACCTATTTAAAGTTAATTTTACGTTGATTGTACCCAACACTATCAAATGTCTGATAGATTAAAAAGCAATGATCCAATCAGATACAAAAAAAAATTCATAATTACACGTCCTCTTGTAACAAGGGATAGAAACGGTACACAAATTCTCCAAATACCAATCCCTGTGGACACATCCATCCTGGCGACAATCTTTATCAAGTTTATCTCTTCTATTTTCTCCTATGACTTGCTCTGTTGACTTCCTAAGAGGACACTGGGGATTCAATAACCGAATGGCTCTTGTGGAATGAAGGAAGAATTCACAAGGGCCATTAAGATCATTTTGTGTGTGTGTTTGGTAATCGTCTTCTGATTGTACTTTGTGATGTACATATTACAGCACCGAGTATCACAGCACCGAGTATTACAGTAGCAAGTATTACAGCAGCGAGTATTAGAGCAGCGAGTATTACAGAACCGAGTATTACAGCAGCGAGTATTACAGCAGCGAGTCTTACAGCACCGAGTATTACAGCACCGAGTATTACAGCACCGAGTATTACAGCACCTAGTATTACAGCACCAAGTATTACAGCACCGAGTACTTATATCGTTGTGGCAATTCTGGGGTTTTTAGGTTTGGACGTGAAGCTATGGACTGCTGAAATGGAAACAAGTCAGACATGACACACGACAATGGACTAATGAGATGGACACAAGTCAGACATGACACACGACAATGGACTACTGAGATGGACACAAGTCAGACATGACACACGACAATGGACTACTGAGATGGACACAAGTCAGACATGACTTTAATTTTTCAAACGTCACAACTTTGGATCAGTTAAATATCTGAAGCTCATTGCGGCTGCAGGGGGGTGCAGGGTCCCGCAGCGGCTTTCATTCCAGAGAACAAAAAGAGGAATGGTACGGTACAGTGAAATGAAAGCCCACAAAATATGTTCCTGAAAATTTCTCAATAAATTAAACAAGTCAAGTCTACAATATGAATTCCGGACAAAAAGGTTAGACGACATGACACGGAGCACTGTAGCCATAGATTTATTAGCTACACCAAAAAGAAAAAAAAAACATGTATTAGAGGTCAATAATAATCGGATGCTTTTTTTAAAATTGTTGTTTGATGTCATTAAAATTTTTTAAATGTAAGCCTCAGTTTGGAATAGGGCCCGTTTCACGTAAATGCGAGAACCGCCATCTTGTTATACAGTTCTATACATTTTCCCCTGGTGCATAAGGGGGAAATATTTCGTGACACATTTAAATATGTATAAGTTACTCCCACGCGCTGCGTACACCATTTACTAATCGTGTGGGTAGATTTATGACATACACCATTTTATAATCGTGTGGGTAGATTTGTGACGGGGAGAGTGAGGCCATTCCTAGCATTCTATGAGGAATAGTTAATGTATATCATTTCAAATCGTGCCAACTTCTCTGATCATTTCCCTGTTGCTTCTCTTTGCAAGCTATCGCTGTCATAAAATATTTGTTAGGGGTTTTAGATTTAGTATCAGAAAGTCCAAATGTTTTTGAAACGCATTTGTATGACTTGTTTGGATGTGAAACTGAGAAGTGAGTTGACATTACAGTAAGATCCATCAGAGTAATTTAAAAAAAAAACAACACACAAAAACAAGCAAAGAAAAAATACAAATCGTTGTAGGATAGAAGGATAGTGGGTAAAGATGCCTAAAGTACTCATGGCCGGGGACTTCCAAAAGATTAATATATATTTTTATACATGTTCAACTAACAACTAGATGGCAGCAAATGCAGACCTGTTTACCCTTACACTCTTAAAATCGTACAATATCACCACAAAATCGTTCAATACATTATCTTAATAGTAAAAATAAAATAAACGTATGGTATATAAAATGTATACACCTCAAAATTGTACATTGTACGCCAAAATCGTAAGAGTTAAACAGGTCTGCAAATGTACGCGTACTGATTTCTTGAATATTGAATCAATCAATGTAATTCTCTATGTTTGAAAGAAAGTAATGTGTAATGGTGAGTTCAATGGTGTGCAAAATAAAATGCCCCATAACTGCGCTAAATGAGATTCTTAAAAATACCGCCGGTGCGTTAGGTGCGTACTATTTTCTTTTGCTTTTAGGAAATATTTTAACTTTAAATATCTCTTCTATATGTTTTACTTGTGGTGTGACTGCTTCCATTTCCGGATAGCGCGCTAAATATAATTCCCGACAACTATGCTAAATGATTTTTTTTAATAACGCAAAATGCGATTGGTGCGTAAGATTTTCTTTTCTTTTCGAAAAAATGAATCGTCTCAATTTAAATATGATTATGGTGTGATAAATATTCGGTCTGAAAGTGATTGGGACATTAGAACATGAATGTAGTTCATGGGCGTGAAATAAAAAGTGTGCAGTGACGTAACCGGGGTGGGGGGGGTGGGGGTGGGGAAGGTTTGTAGCAAAAATTAAGATTCTTAAACGGGCGTTAATTGAGTTCATGTTTTGTCAAGTATTTTGTGTAGATTGTAAGTTCACGTATTGCTGTCGCCAATATTTCGCAAACTATAACTATAACTAGTGATGCAATACATATGCAGTGTAAAATGGGGTAGGACATTAGAATATTAATATAGTTCAGGGTCGTAATAAAATGTGCGATGGCGTAAATTGAAAGGGGGGGGGGGTGCACTAATTAGAAATCTTATCAAGTGAGCTACTTGAATGCACGTTCTGTCACGTGACATGAGTAGAAGGGACATTCACACATTGCCGCCATCATTGTTTGGTGAGCTATAACTAGATATAAATAAAACATCCCGCTAAACAAACAAAAAAAGATCGTGCTACGTGTTTAGTGAATGGTGAGTAAAGTGAGTAAACAAAAGAACATAGCCAAGTGACGAACTACTTTTTCTAATAGTCAACTTAGCAAATATTCTTAGTTTTTTAAAAGTGGATGAACCAAACCAAACAAACAAACAAACAAAAATAAAATCCAAGAGATCTTTGAACTTAATTATGGTGTGTAAATATTGAAAGTAAACTTTAAACAGACAGCACAAAAAAAACTCTCCTGTTAATATTTGTGTTTACTGGTCAAGAGTTTGATCCGTCACCGGTGTGACAGTGACATTTAGATCCTGAGGGTTTGTTGGTTGGATCACATTCGACTATGAATCCTCCAGTTACTGATCACATTCGACTATGAATCCTCCAGTTACTGATCACATTCGACTATGAATCCTCTAGTTATTGATCAACTCCGACTATGAATCCTCCAGTTACTGATCACATGACAATGAATCTTCAACAACCCCAGTAGTTTATTTTATCAAAAGAGCATTATCTCTTTAGGGTAGATTCTGTGCTTGTACTTCTGTTTGGTAGTGTTCAGTACTTTTAATTCTGTTTGGGAGTGTTCAGTGTTTGTAATTCTGTTTGGGAGTGTTCAGTATTTGTACTTCTGTTTGGGAGTGTTCAGTATTTGTACTTCTGTTTGGGAGTGTTCAGTATTTGTACTTCTGTTTGGGAGTGTTCAGTATTTGTACTTCTGTTTGGGAGTGTTCAGTATTTGTACTTCTGTTTGGGAGTGTTCAGTATTTGTACTTCTGTTTGGGAGTGTTCAGTATTTGTACTTCTGTTTGGGAGTGTTTAGTATTTGTACTTCTGTTTGGGAGTATTCAGTGTTTGTAATTCTGTTTGGGAGTGTTTAGCGTTTGTACTTCTGTTTTGGAAGTGTTCAGTGTTTGTACTTCTGTTTGGGAGTATTCAGTGTTTGTAATTCTGTTTGGGATTGTTTAGCGTTTGTTCTTCTGTTTTGGGAGTATTTAGCGTTTGTACTTCTGTTTGGGAATGTTTAGCGTTTGTACTTTTGTTTGGGAGTGTTCAGTGTTTGTACTTCTGTTTGGGAGTGTTTAGTGTTTATACTTCTGTTTTGGGAGTGTTCAGTGTTTGTAATTCTGCTTGGGAGTGTTTAGCGTTTGTACTTCTGTTTGGAAGTGTTCAGTGTTTGTACTTCTATTTGGGAGTGTTTAGTGTTTGTACTTCTGTTTGGGAGTGTTTAGTGTTTGTACTTCTGTTGGGAGTGTTCAGTGTTTGTACTTCTGTTTTGGAGTGTTCAGTGTTTGTAGTTCTGTTTGGGAGTGTTTAGTGTTTGTACTTCTGTTTTGCAATTGTTCACAGTTTGTACATTTTTTTCAGCATAGAAATCATGCTTACATTTTGTAAGGATCCACCTAGCTTAAACAATTTGCACATACAAAAGTGCAGTCTCATTCTTTTAGCCGTTTTATCTGCTAGTTTTTAACACCTGAAGTACAATTAGTTTAATAGTTAAGTTTATTTTAAAATAATTTCTTTCGATTACAAAAAATGCTTCATATATTATGTTTAGTTAAAATATATTTGATATATATATATATATATATATTTGGTTTAAGGTTTCCGTTTGCTCTCTCTGTCACACATTGACAGCATGTCTCAGTTGTTTATATTTTAATTTGGTATTTGTATTTATCGCCATTCATATTGGGAAAATTAAATCTTTACTGTGCATGATCTAAAGGTCATTAAGGTAAATTCATCCATTCCATCCACCTTCATCTCCCCAGCATAAATAGCTTAAACATGTGCCCATCACAGACCCGAGGTCATCTCGGCGTCTGAGGACTGCGAGGGGGAGAAAAGATCGCACTACCCACGACCACCAGGGAGTCGTCTGTCTCAGTTGGTGTGTGACGAGCGATGGAAAGGTGCCTCCCTGCGTGGAAAGGTGCCTCCCTGGGTGGAAAGGTGCCTCCCTGGGTGGAAAGAAATGGATTGCTTAGCTTTACTGCATTATGATTTAAATTTGAATCTAAAGCCTCATTGATGTCGGTGGACCAACAGGTGAGCTATATGAGGATGGCTCGATCGCTTCATAGTTTCTATCTCTTCTAAAAATTATCTTTATAATTCAAACGATTTCTTCTATGGAGATTTCAATTGATTTAGTTACACATTACAAGAGTTCATATTAAATATAATTTTGAGAAATACCCGTTGTGTCCAAGTGTTACAACAAAAAGAGTTAACTTCTCATTTTCTATAATCCATGCCGGCCTTTAAACAATAGTCCTACAGACAGTCCTACACCCTACCTGCCGGCCTTTAAACAATAGTCCTATAGACAGTCCTACACCCTACCTGCCGGCCTTTAAACAATAGTCCTATAGACAGTCCTACACCCTACCTGCCGGCCTTTAAACAATAGTCCTATAGACAGTCCTACACCCTACCTGCCGGCCTTTAAACAATAGTCCTATAGACAGTCCTACACCCTACCTGCCGGCCTTTAAACAATAGTCCTATAGACAGTCCTACACCCTACCTGCCGGCCTTTAAACAATAGTCCTACAGACAGTCCTACCCCTTACCTGCCGGCCTTTAAACAATAGTCCTACAGACAGTCCTACCCCTTACCTGCCGGCCTTTAAACAATAGTCCTACAGACAGTCCTACCCCTTAACTGCCGGCCTTTAAACAATAGTCCTACAGACAGTCCTACCCCTTACCTGTCGACCTTTAAACAATAGTCCTACAGACAGTCCTACCCCTTACCTGTCGACCTTTAAACAATAGTCCTACAGACAGTTCTAAACCATACCCGTGGCTTTTTCATTCAGTACTCTTAATTTAAAACATCTTGATTTGGGTGGCGGGGACGGTTTTGAAGAGGAAACAGGACGATCCAGGTGCAAAATATATATAAGAGATGAATTTATAATAAATATTACTTTCCCTAAAAAAGGAAGAATCTCCTCCATCCCCCTCGATATACATGTTGCAGTTAACATGTATTTAGTCATTTGTTCTCCTCTATCAACTCCAATTCTATTTGTCTCTATCTCTCTTCTCATCTTTGTCTCCTCTGATCTCTCTCCGCCCACATTTATCCCAAATCCCAGACCTCGTTATGTCTTCTGGGATCCATCAAACCAATAATAGTAAAGGGAAAAAAAAGGTTTTCTCACGGGAGTCTCCTATTTGTCCACGAGTGATACCGGTGACCTCGAGTTTTTGTGTTGGCTGAATCGACAGTTGCCAGAAACAGGGCTGTCGAAGTGCGGGAGGTGGATAGACAAGTATGAAACACGGATAGAAAAGCATGAAATATGTCTGTACAAGTATGAAACATAGCTGGACAAGTATAAAACATAAATGCACAATTATGAAACATGGATGGACAAGTCTGAACATGGCTGCCAGAAAATAAATATTAGGAACAAGGTAGGCGGAGAAGGTGACAAGGAAGACGGAGAGGGTAACAAGGCAGACGGAGAAGGTAACAAGGAAGATGGAGATGGTAACAATGCTGGCGGAAAAGGTAACAAGGCAGGCGGAGAAGATAACAAGAAAGACGGAGAAGGTAACAAGGCAGGCGGAGAAGGTAACAAGGTAGTCAGAGAAAGTAACACGTTCACAAGAGTTCTAAACAACGAGTTTCTTTGAATTCATGTAGCAGATATGTTTATCAATGTTATTTTCATCTTACGTTTAAACGTTTCTGCTTATTTCCCAATAGTATTTGCAACTCACAAAAAGTTTTCAAGTTCTGAAAAAGACGACCATGATATCTATATCTATATCTATATCTATATATATATATATATATATGTGCGTATATATATATGACACTTATCAAAATATAAATATATATATGTCACTTTAGCAAAGTATAAATATATATAAGTACTTGGTCAAAATATAAATAGGGTTTTTTGTCTGAGTATAATTATATAATAAGCAAAATAAAAATAAATCTATATGGCGCTTGGCATAATTAAAGAGATAGTAAATGTGGCCACAGTAAATATTAGTACATATGTCAAATTGACCACATTAAAGAGAAAGTACATATTACAAGATGTACACATTAAAGTGTGTAATAAAGAGTATCTTTCAATTAGAACAATATCGCTTTCGTTGCCAACAAAGTAAACATTAGTCTTGAGACAAAAGTTGACCAATGACGACCAATGACTACTAAAGACGACCAGAGACGACAAAAGTTGACCAGAGACGACAAAAATTGACCAGAGATGACAAAGGTTGACCAGAGACGACAAAAGTTTATCAGAGACGACAAAAGTTGACCAAAGACGACCAAAGAAGTCTAAAGAAAGACAACCAAAGACGGCAACGTCAAATTGTATTTTGTTGAGTATGTCGGAAGGACATCTGGGTATGACGACGTACACTTCGGACTGTGGTCAGTTTTGACCTACTGTAAAACACAGCTGAGCGAATTAGGTTTTACGATCACATAATTGAGCAAGGTTTTAGTCAAGGTCTATGGGAGTCCTTTAATCTCTTACTCTCCTGAACTTTTGACCTTTACTTGTCTGCCAGACGAAAGGTAGATTAAGTTGGCTAATCCCACGGGCCATTAATATTGAGATGTTGTTACATAATGCCGTTAGCCGAAGTTTGTTTCATACAATGTGGAGCACGGTACTGGAAGCGTTTTAACAAATTCGTTTTAGTTTGTATTTATATTAGAATACCTACAAGGTGAGGTTTCAATAAGGCACACAACATGATAGAGATTCGAATGATTTGACTTTTGTGTTACAAACTGATTGGAGGTTGACTTACAAACTAATTAGAAGTTGGCGTGCAAAGAAAGCCCGTGGCATCGGGTTTTCCCGGTGATTAAAAAGGTTAATGAATTATGCCTGAGTGCTGTGGCTAACAAGGTTATATAAAAGTTTTTCAAAAACCCTAAAAACAACGTTATTCTGTTCTTTTTTTGTTTTCTTTGCATTTATGTAATTGTACGTGATTTATCATTTGTTAATAAGCGGTTACGTAAATGAGTGAACTTCTGTCGAATACAAGTTTCATATTTCTTCATTTTCCATCTTCAAAAATACATTTGATTTTTACTGCGTACCCAAAATACGTCACAAAAACAAAGCACGTAGCGACAGCTACATCTCCACACCAAAACACGCACCCATTGAAAAATCATTAACACCCCCACATCCCCCACACACTTTTTTGAAAAACAGGAAAAAAGGATTTTTTAAATTAATTTTTTTTGGTGGGGGGAGCTGAAAATGTAAAAGAATGTGTTGTTATTATCAACGAGTTAATGTGCCAAGTTTCAGCTCGATAGGATGACGAGAAGTTAACCAATAAGTCCTCCGAAGACTCTGCCACACAGAAACACCTTTAACAAAAGCAACGTTGATATCAAGGATTTAGTGCTACCTATTTTCTAAAACACAAACTTTAAGTAGATGTCCTGTTCTGTCAAATATTTTTACAACAAATTTATAAATATATTCTGTAAAAACATTGTTTGTTTATGAATATGATCTAAAGTAATACACATAGATAAATCTTAGCGAATGAAAGGTGCATTTAAAAAAATTATCACACCAAGATGTCCTAATAACTTGTTAATTTTTTTTAGCTGGTCAAAGCACTTATAATTTTATTCCATTACAAATTTGATATAATATCATTGAGTAGTTTACAGTTGTGTGCATACGTTTCAAAATGCGTCATCACTAGCCTGTGTGGACGTCAAAATTTGTTGCAGTACATTTCAAAAAGAGTCATCACTAGCCTGTGTGGACGCCACAATTTGTTGCAGTACATTGCAAAAGGAGTCATCACTAGCCTGTGTGGACGCCACAATTTTTTTAAAGTAGATTTCAAAATTCAACCACATTCATGGTAGAGTAGAAAATAAAGTTAGCCAAGGGTTCGGTAAGTTTTGACATATGTAAAGGTATCTAAATATGTTGATATATGTAAAGGTATCTAAATATGTTGATATATGTAAAGGTATCTAAATATGTTGATATATGTAAAAGTATCTAAATATGTTGATATATGTAAAGGTATCTAAATATGTTGATATATGTAAAGGTATCTACATATGTTGATATATGCAAAGGTATCTAAATATGTTGATATATGTAAAGGTATCTAAATATTTTGATATATGTAAAGGTATCTAAATATGTTGATATATGTAAATGTATCTAAATATGTTGTTATATATAAAGGTATCTAAACATGCAGCTTTGTTACACATTTCTAGCTCACCGGGAAAGTATCTATACTTTCCATAACTAGGAAACTAAATTGCTGTGAAACTAACTAACAAGCTACATTGATTAATAATTAAACAACTTATCCATTAAATAACTGATCAAATCACAAAATACTTTCCGCCCGTCCTCCTCCTCCCCCCCCCCCCCCCCACACCCTATGCTAGGTTTGGTTAATTTGAACAGAAATTTGAAAGCTGAAAATGTCGTAAATGACTGAAGCCAAAATGATCTAATGGGAACCCAAAATTGGACAAAGTGGTAGAAAATTATACTTAAAAATGTGTACACGATAATTTAACACATAGTTACTGGGGCTTGAATGCTCCTGTTATTTTTACACTTTTTTTTCATCAAATCTTCCCCAAACAAAACAGAAACTAAAACCATATAAGTCGGCTGTTTCTACAAAATAGGACGCAAAGAAACGATTCTGACCACTTTGCAATACGTTTGTTTAACATTATATCGAAATACGTTTGTCTAAGATTATATCGAAATACGTTTGTCTAAGATTACATCGAATTAATTGTGTCTAAGATTATATCGAAATACGTTTGTCTAAGATTACATCGAAATATGTTTGTCTAAGATTACATCGAAATAATTGTGTCTAAGATTATATCGAAATACGTTTGTCCAAGATTACATCGAAATAATTGTGTCTAATATTATATCGAAATACGTTTGTCTAAGATTACATCGAAATACGTTTGTCTAAGATTGCATCGAAATACGTTTGTCTAAGATTATATCGAAATAATTGTGTCTAAGATTATATCGAAATACGTTTGTCTAAGATTATATTGAAATACGTTTGTCTAAGATTATATCGAAATAAGTGTGTCTAAGATTATATCGAAATACGTTTGTCTAAGATTATATCGAAATACGTTTGTATAAGATTAAATCGAAATAATTGTGTCTAAGATTATATCGAAATACGTTTGTCTAAGATTATAATATTGAAAAAAACGGATATTTTTTAAGGTTGCCAAAATGAGTTGCCCAAACAGTGGCGCTAGTGTGAAAGTCGACGGGAGGAGCAAAAATATAACAGAGGGGGTGCGCTTTTATGAAATTTAATTCGTTTTAAATGTGAAGTTAACTCATAATTAATCAATAAATCTTACTTTATAAGTTACTAGCGAGTACCCGGCATGCGTTGCAATGCCACTCATCGAAATAAAGTGTTTGTGTTTTAATAATGTTTTTTGTTAGTACTTTTAATATACAATTTTTTTTTAACCTCTGGTGCGTATTCGAATTAATTAGAATGTTTTTCGAAGCGGTTGCAGACCACACGCTGCTGTCCATGTGGGAAGAATGGATTTTCCAAATTTAGTCCCCAGACTTGTAGCGAGTGATCCCCCCATGCAATAGCTTTGTTTAAAATTATATTTATATGGCTCATTTATTACATATAAACAAATTTAGGGCCCCGGCCCCGAAAGGAATATTGTGAAATATTTGTAATAATTCAGAAACCTATTTATTAAGTCACATATACAAAATGAAATGTCACAGTTAATATTTAATTTATTTCCACCCACCTATTCAATAGCTCTGTTTGACATTATATTTACATATCTCATATAAGGAACAAAAAACTAATTTAAGGCCCCCGGCCCAAAGCAGACTATTGTAAAATGGTTGTACTTATGTAGAGACCTAATGCGGGCCTGCACACACCAACTCACTGAAGATTTATCGCATTCAGATGAATGGTATAGGAACGCATACGGAAATTATATTTAAATAGATCATATTAGAAAAAAAAACTACTATAGGGCCCCCGGTCCAAAACTGGTAATTCTTTGTAAAATGAATGGGTTTTGATATCCATGGGTATACTTTTGTAAATGTACTTACGTTTTGTTAACGTCATTGCGAATTCTTAATGAGAATATAGCATCTATTTTTCACAACTGTAAATTCATTGGATTTAAAGAAATTGTCATCCACGTAAAATTGTACACACCCTATTTCCTAACCCCACATATATATGGACCTAAGAAGGTTAATTATTTGTCAAATTCATTCTGAGACGTATAGTGTGCTACCTTGCGCAAATTATACTATCGCATTACATATTTCCCATCCCCCAAACAGAGTTTTAAAAAAAAGAATAAAATCATCCACGGGATTGTAATCCCCTTACTTACGCAAACACAATTTTTTGCATTTCACATGCTTTGTTCTTCTTTGGATGAGTGATAAGTGCATTAGTGCATTCTATTTAGATATGTATTTTCGCTGCACTGATTGCATTAAACGGCATTTTCATATTAAAAGTATATTTAAGGGTAAGTTTTTTTTACTACTTAATAAATTTCATAAAAGTATATTTTCTGAAAGAATAAAAGTAAAAACGAATTAAATGTTAAAAATAAAAAGCTAAAGTTGTATTTAATTTTAATTTTTTTTTAGCCATTTAAAAAGCAATCTATTATATTTATTAATTTTACTTTCAGGAAGGGGGAAAAACATTATCAATTTTATTACGCTCGGTTATTAAATCAGATAACTTTTTGCATTTAATAAATAGGCATATTGCGCAATGACGTCATTTGCGTGATTATTTAGAACACATTAGTTTTAATTTTATTACGCAATATTAAGAACGTACTAAAAAAACGCACTAAAACAACAGATGAAGATGTTTTGGTTTTCCCGATAAATGTGATTACAGTATAATTCTTTGATCATAATTTTTTTTTATTTTCATAACTTTCAAACACATATAAAATGCTTAAAATAGTCCCTTGTTGTTACTGCAAATTTATTTGTAATTTATATTATTAATACTTAAAATTTTATTAAAATTTAAGCGAATATATAATATATTTTGCGCATTACCATTTATTCGATTTCCTTCAAATAATAGAAAATACCTATAGTTGTTTTTTAAAAATGGGAACGTATTTAAATCGAATCGGTTCTTTGGAGTTACGGTCAGCATCGATAATTCGTATATAATAGATGTATTACTACATTATTGCTATTCAAAATCACAACACGTTTACAAAGCTAAATCCGATTCTAAAATACGTCACAAAATTCAAGCTTATTTATAAAAACAACAAAAATACTCTCTACACTAAACATGCAAAAACGTGTTTTCTCTGCTCTTGCTACAAATTGCTGTCTGTTGGCATTTGTTCAAGGGCGGTTGTGTTGATAGCTCTGTTTGAAATTATTTTGATAAAGTTTATTTAAGAAAACAAACCGAATTTAAGGACATCGGCCCAAGCGAAATATTGTTAAATTTTGTTCTAATTTAGAAACATTTGCGGGAGCGCGCATATCAATTCACCAAAGTTTTATCGCAATCGGATGAATGGTATAGGAATGCATACGATAATTATATATATAATATAAGGGTGGAAAACGAATTAAGGCCCCCGGCCACAAACGGAATATTGTAGAATTGTTGTATACTTCAGAAACCTACTTATTGTATCACAAAATTTAAAATAAAAGAAACATCTTACTAAAGTTGTATCGCATTCAGATGAATGGTAAAGGAGCGCATACGGATATTATTTTTTACAAAACTCATATAAGAAAAAAAAACGATTTTGGGGCCAACGGCCAAAACGGAATATTTTAAAAGTGTTGTAATTACTTCAGAAACCTACTTATTATGTCACACACACAATTTAATGTCGCTATTTGTATTTGATTAAAAATCTATCCATCCATGCATTAGCTCTGTTTGAAATTTTATTTGTATAGCTCATATAGGAAAAAATAGAACATAGGGCCCCTGGCTCAAAACGGATTATTTTTAAACGGTTGTAATAATTCAAAAAGCTTTGCGGCGTGAGAAAAACATCTTACTAAAGTTTTATCGCACTCAGATGAATGGTATAGGAGCGCATACCGAATTTATTTTTTACAAAGCTCATATAGGAAAAAGAAAGATTTTGGGGCCAACGGCCAAAAATGAAATACTTTAAAAGTGTTGTAATGACTGATTAAAATGCGCGAGCTTATGGACAACCATTCAACAAACTTTTGTCACAATCGCATGAATGGTGTAGGAGCGCATATGGTTTGAAATTATATTTATATAATTCATAAAAGAAAAAACGACGATACGATAATGAGGCCCATGGTTCAAAACGGAATATTTAAAAAAGGTTGTAATAATTTAGAAACCTTTGTGGGCGTGCTCGCAACATCTCACCAAAGTTTTAGCGCATTCGGCTAAATGGTGTAGGAGCACAGAGGAAGATTATGTTTTACAAGGCTCGTATAAGAAAAAAAACAAATTAAGGGTTAACGGCCAAAAACGGAACATTTTATAAGTGTTGAAATGACACAGTTAAATGCCCGGTTAGGTGGTCAACAATTACTTAAAGATTTGGCGCAATCGCATGAATGGTGTGGGAGCGCATACGAGACATACATACATACAGACATACATTCATTTTTATTTATTTAGATAAGATAAGATTATGAAATGTTCCAAATAAATGGAAATGATTTTTTAATTTCAGCACACGAATAAATACGTATTTAAATTAATTTTTCGTGAAAATCAAAGTACCTCCCTTAACATCACAGTACTTCCCTTAACATCAAAGTACTTCCCTTAACATCAAAGTACTTCCCTTAACATCAAAGTACTTCCCTTAACATCAAAGTACTTCCCTTAACATCAAAATACTTCCCTTAACATCAAAGTACTTCCCTTAACATCAAAGTACTTCCCTTAACATCAAAGTACTTCCCTTAACATCAAAGTACTTCCCTTAACATCAAAGTACTTCCCTTAACATCAAAGTACTTCCCTTAACATCAAAGTACGTCCCTTAACATCAAAGTAATTCCCTTAAAATTAAAGTACTTCCCTTAACATCAAAGTACTTCCATTAACATCAAAGTACTTCCCTTAACATCAAAGTACTTCCCTTAACATCAAAGTGCTTCCCATAACATCAAAGTACTTTCTTTAACATCAATGTATTTCCCTTTCATTACATCGTATACAGTATTTAGATATTAGATCAAATACAATATTTAGAGATCAGATTCACGAGATATCAGCTTCATATTCATTTGTTTCAATATCAGATTTAACTACAGTATTTAGATATGACATTCACATACAATATTTAGATGTCAGACTATGCAGATCAGACTTTGTATTTAAATTAAAGAATATAAATATAAAGCAAATGTCTAATACGTTATTGGAAAAATACCTTCTCTACGTCAATTGAAACGGGTTATCAACTAAATAGAATATATTTTTTAAAACGTCTATAAGTCTTGATTGTAAATTATTATGTAACTTTATGGATAATAGTAATTAAGCAAAGGGTTGGGGTGTCCGTCCTCATTTGGGGGAGGGTTGGATTTATATTTCTTTTTAAAAAAAATTTTTTTTTTTTTTATTGGGTAGGAGGGGAACTTGAAATTCTATTGTGTAGTGGGTCATCTAAAAAAATTAGAAAACTATTTTACGAATCTAATCCATGCGTTATACTTGGAACCAATGCCAAAAGTAGGACACTCTGAGAAGAAGTTATGACATTGACGGTCCGCCTCTGGAGGAAAAGAGGAAGACCTGGCCTCCAAGTCTAGGGTAAAATTTACCATAACCGTAGTGTTATACACATTTCTCCTTTTCGGCATCAGTATTTCAGTTTCTGAGCCAAAAAGGACGCCCCCCACCCCACCCCAAAGCCTATTGTCCAGTTATCCCTTCTAGCCAAATAAAAATACTTGACAAGTTGTACAACTAGCATCTGATATTTGGTGGGGTTTTTTGTGTTTTGAAGTGGAAATCCCCGATACTAACAATAGATCATTAGTACGCATATTCGGCTCCTTGTCTTCCAGGAAGCGTAATAAAAAAGGAACTCACTGGAAAACTAACAAAAGTTCAGATTATGTTTTCGTGGCTTTTATCTAAAGACATTTGTGAATTTGAGAGAACTTTACAGACCAATGTGCCTGAGATATGCAAATATGGATTTTGATTTTTGTTTTTTGTTTTTAAACTTTTCAATGGGACTTCTAAGAGTAAGAGAGGTTAATAGAATTTGCAGCCGATTTCTTTAGAGATTTAATGTTTTCCGGTAAACAAAGGGAGATAGTTTTTTCAGTCTAACCCTCTTACTCATTCTAAAATTCTCTTAAATCGATTGATCACTCACATTTTTTTCCCCATTTTAGCACTAACATTACCGTACAACTTTCTAACGAGAAATTTAGAAACAAATTAATACCATAGAATAACTGTAGCTCTCGAGTGATGGTCTGCGACAAAAACGTTAATCCTAGCTAATGAAATGAATACCACTATTATACAAAATGGCAATGTGAATCTTTGATTCGGGCCTTCAAAGTCCACCAAAAGATTGCGCACTCGTTCCAAATTAATGTAGCCATCCTGAATTGATTCACCCATATTGGATTAGTCGAGCCTCATTCTCCGTCATACAGACTTATGGAAATCCTTATTAATCAGAGTCCACAAATGTGATCGTACAAGCTTTGGCATCCCCATACAGTATGAGCAGCCGAGCGTATGAAAAGGCCCAATCATGACGGTTAGAATTATGACCCTCCCACACCTTTCTGTCACTCGGAGGCCGAGTGCAATATGTTCATGTCCGGTTAAGAAAAAGGCCATGTGCTTGTATTTGGTTTGGCGAGTAATAACCACGGGAGTATAGCCATAATAAATAGTGTGGACCTCATTATCGTATCGTCGCACAAAAAAAGATCTCTATGTGTTGTTTACTAAATATATATTGGTGATCTACTTAGCTATATGAGACCCGCTTTTGAATGTTCTTATTTGGGGGTGGGGGTGAATATCAATTAAACACATTTTTGAATAAATGAACAGCAATTTTTCTGACCGGATTATGCGTTTATCCAAAGCTGTGTTTCTAAGCACGCAGCGCTCATATTTCGATGATTGCTTTCACGTTTTTAAAATAATAGCAAACGGTCACATGAATAATAAGAAGGTAACATATTAATTTTAAAAAGTAGTCTTACTCTCTCCTAGATGTGTCTCGCTGTCAAGGAACAAAACTCCGGGAATAAAGTCTAATTAGTACTCCGATAAAGTAAACTCTCTTTTAGATCACTTAAACGCAGGGCCGGATTAACCTCTAGGCAAACAAGGCACGTGCCTTGGACACCAAGCGTTTGGGGGCACCACAAGTCCTCAAGAATTTTTTTTTTTTTAAATTTAAGTCCAGAAACAACTGAAAATTGAACAAGTGCTATGAAAATGAAGAAATACATTATAATAAAAATTCACATTTAAGTTTGGTACAATCTTGAATGCTTAAAAATTAAGCGCATAAATTTTTTTTAAAACTCCTGGTAAATGGTAATGAGCAAAATGCGGACTCACTCGGCTTGTAAATAAATAATGCGGTCATATTCGAATTTTTAAAATTTTTGTGAAGTTTTATAAAAAATTTAAACCATTTTTAGATTTTCAATAAATAATATTAAAATAATAACATTAATTAATTAATTCCACCGGGAACCCCTTAGTAATAGACACAAAATGAGCATGTGAACATGAAAACGTGTGCTGATTTGTATTCTTCACTAGCAGATCACTTGCATAAATCTAGGAATGAATTTGAAAGATTTGAAGAAGCTGCAAAAATAATATCACCAGGTGTAGAATAATGTAGCAGTTCAATGTTCTTGTTTGGTCGATGTATCACTATCACAAAAATCTCAGTGTTGTGAAGAACTAATAAATGCTTATCCTAAAGATCTGAACAATAATTTATATACTGAACTACAACAGTTTCATTCACATATTCGCCACAAGTTTCCTGCATCAAAATCGGAAAACAACACGTTCAATCATGGAGAATTATACAAAGTAATAGTTAGAGACAACATCGAGTGTTCCTTTCCAAATGTTAAAATCGCCTTGCGCATTTTAAAAAAAAATAATGGTTACTAACTGTTCAACTGAGCGCTCTTTTTCTCAGTTGAAACGTACACAAAATCCAAATAGATCAACAATGAAACAAGAAAGGCTCGATTCCTTATCTCTGCTTATGATCGAGGCAGATGTGTTGCGCAAAATTAACTTTGACGATATACCCAAAAACTTCGCTAAATCTAGGAAAAAAATCTTTAAAATGTAAATGACAAAATCTTGTTGATTTTTTCATCTAATAAAAATAAAGTATTTTTGTATATTATTATTTCAAAATTTATTAACTATTAATTTTAATACAGAAATACTTTATTGTAGGTTTTATATAAGTGATAGTAATACAAACTACAAACATATTTGTTAACAACTGTTTTCTTTGAATAATATTGAACATACCAGCGGTCACGGTCAGTGAAAGATCAGGGGCCCCGGGCAGAAGGGGGCACCCATGTGGGTTTGTGCCTTGGGCACTAAAATGGCTTAATCCGGCCCTGCTTAAACGGAAAATTATTGAATATCACACACACATGAGTTTTTCGTGTTATGAAGGATGACGTGTTTCGAGCACGCCTTTCTCGCGTCCCACGTGCATGACCCTTCGTGAACTCTCGTGACCACCTTTTGAAGTGTGGCTAGAAAAACTTTGTTTACAACATTTATTATCATCTCTTCTAGTCAGGAAAACTTTCGAAAATAATAGAAGATTCTGGATAAAACTGGAAGGCAAAACAATGTGTTAGGTGGTTCGAGAGACATAAGTAGGAAATGCCTATAAAAAGGGCTGACAGATAAAGAGGGGAGAGAGATTTTCTTTTGATCACGAGTCATGCAATGTGTCATTATTTAATACGTTGTTGTGTGTAGATTTTTCTATCTCCTCGTACAATTGTGTGCTCATTGTATTTTTATATACAGTACCGGTACCAGCAAATCTGTAAGTTTAAGATTTTAATCATATTTCTCTTGCTGTTGTAAGTTAATTGAAATTAATAAATTAAAAGTTATTAATTGTAATTAGCTCTGGCCTTGATTGTCGTTTTATTTGTTATTATTTTTAAACTTTGGTATCGTTCTTCATTATGGACTGTTTTTAGAACGAGACATAGACTAAAGATAAGAGATTAAATTCTCCATTTATAACGGTCCGTAATATTCAAGTTCACTAATTTTGTTTTTAATGTCTTTATGTATTCCTGGAACATGTCCAAGAAAAAAAATAACTAGTTTTACTTCCTTTTTCATCTCTTCCTCTTACGGTAAAACCCGATACTTTCGGCTCTGCAGGTGAACTATTATTAAATGATGAAGAAATAAAGGGATTAAAGCTTTCATAAATTATGTCATTTGATCTAATCTTGTATGACAAAGTAATCCTGCGAAGAATTTTGAGCATATGCTGTCTACAGTGAACGAGGTTTTTCTGGAAAATTCAAGGGTTCTGTGCGTCAAGGCAATTTGTGTCATTAAAATAAATTTAAATAGAGCATTATGCTCATAGGTTAGGGCTAGGGCTAAGGTTACACAATCCTTTCAGCACACAACTGATATGACTCCAGTGAAATTTTATTGTAATTATATGTGCTGTGTCAGCTCCATTTGTAAACAATCGACGTCGTCAATTTCATGATAAAATAATATGAACTATTGTTTTGCCTTTTAATTACCGTATTTATCGGCGTATAACACGCACCGGCGTATAACACGCACCTCATTTTAAAAAGGAAATTTTAGGAAAAAAACTTAACATTATATCGGCGTATAACACGCACACATCATTTGCACCCTATTTTCAGGAAGAAAAAGTGCGTGTTATACGCCGATAAATATGGTAATTATTTAATTTCAAAGCAAACTTATCAGAAGGACAAGACTACCTCACGCTAAAATTTGGCTATTTCCTACTATCACTATACGTTGTATTATGTATTTCTGTGATAAGGGAAGAGTTTAAATGACTTTGGAACTTGATGTTAAAATTTATGACGTACTTTTAATCAAATAATTGTGTGATTACATCGGCAATAAGAAAATTATTTAGTTGTTTTTTTAAACACATTTTAAAATATACAAGTTAAAGCCCTTGTCATTTTAATAATATTAATGCTGTGCAAGTTTATTTTGAACTTACTTTTCCACAGATATCTTAATATATCTACAGTTTTCTTCTTCTATATTTTGATGGCCAACGAACAATGTATTGATCATTCTGGCTCCTACACAAATAAAACTATGTTTAATAATTATTGCGAAATGGCTGAAAACATTTATTAAAAAAAAATAAGGCAGTCGAATAACTTGATGAAATTCAAAGCAACTCAACACTACGTAGCGTGTTTACAGATCAACAATTTTTTTTCAAATACGCATAACTTTCTAGTCATACACGGATATTCACATCCTACTGCTTCACCTAACTGTACGTACTGCTACTGTTGGTCAAAACCCTGACATCTTCACATCCTACTGCTTCACCTAACTGTAAGTACTGGTACTGTTGTTCAACACCCTGGCATTTTCACATCCTACTGCTTCACCTAACTGTACGTACTGGTACTGTTGGTCAACACCCTGACATCTTCACATCCTACTGCTTCAGCTAACTGTACATACTGGTACTGTTGGTCAACACCCTGACATCTTCACATCCTACTGCTTCAGCTAACTGTACGTACAGGTACTGTTGGTCAACACCCTGACATCATCACATCCTACTGCTTCAGCTAACTGTACGTACTGGTACTGTTGGTCAACACCCTGACATCTTCACATCCTACTGCTTCACCTAACTGTACGTACTGCTACTGTTGGTCAACACCCTGACAACTTCACGAGATTCAGAATGTCGTCCACTCTCCACACGTAATTTGAGTTTCCGCAAGGACCACCAAAACAGGCCAAAACACGTTAATCCAATAGGGTTGTCCCAAACTAATGGCCGTGATATGATAATTGGAGGCCAGCGTTGCTGGACACATTGATTTTAATGTACTTTGTGAACTGGTTGGACAGAAGCTAGAGAAAGCCTAGAACAAAACGAAACATAGAACAATCTATCCTTCTTTTATTATAGCCCCCAACCTCCATCCGAAGATAATGAGAATTACATTTCCTGGATGAATTAGATGAATGGTTTTCTTAAATTTGATAATATCAAATAAATAATCAAAAGTCTTTATTTGGGGATATATATATATACCGAGTAAACATAAGTAAATCTGTAGATGTAGACTCACCATGTTATCCAGAACGTTTTTTAAATACGCAAAGAAGATAACACAATAAGAAAAACAACATAATTTGCAAGACAACATAATATTTATAAAAACAATGTATGTTTAAGTCCATTTTAAAACAAGGCAGACCGTCACGTCAAAATTCATAAATGATTTGAAGACCATTCCTGCGTGTGGAACAGGGAGATAAATAGGAAGGCGAGATCACATCATTCAAAGTCATATAATGTCTACGCCTTCCACCTAACGTGTCATAATGAAATACTGAGGGTGACAAGAGAACTGAGACAGTATTGGTCACTGGTTATTGGGAATCCTCGACCTACCATTGCTATAAGTCCGAGTTTTTTCGAGTTAAAACAAAAGTTGTAAAATCAAAAAATAATAGTCATTTGTTACAACCAAATGTAAATAATATAATGTAATTTCACTATATTTAATATATATATATATATGATAATAAAGGAAATTCTCTTAAAGGCCATTATGAATATGAACAATTCAATATTCAAAACATTTCCTTATTCTTGGACTTGGGACTGATTGAAATACTGAGCCCACCACAACAAACATCCAAGTCGGCGGTGGCTACGCCCCTGATAGATATTGAACACAGGTCGTGCCCAGAGAAGTTCATTACTGTCAATAGTCCTTGCCCAGCTGTGAAGTGCTGGTGAAAATGAAACTTGTTTTCTTCCAGGCCCCGACCACCACGACTATTCGCTATGACGTAGCGTTCCTGTATCGGTCTCACTACTTACTTGTCATAGCATTGACCCCAATTTCATTGCCTGGTTCTATGGGAGTAGTGAGGAAATACATTTCAACGAACAAAATTACTGTTTGGTGACTAGAAGACGATCATTAAATTTTTTATTGGTGGCGAAAAGCAGAGCTGTAGCTTGAGGACCTTCTTGAGGACCTTCTTGAGGACCTTGTCATCATTCAGAAGAAATGTGTTTATGGAAAAGGAAATTCAAATAAGGTTTTAAAAAAAAATATGAACATTTCCACATTCTAATTTCGACATTTGAGATGACTCAGTGAGTCAAACCGCCCTCCCCCTACTCACAACACATACTCAACAATACATCGCACCTCTTAAATATAAAATAACTTGAATTATAGTGAAAAACGTTTTGAACACTCTGTAAAATTTTAATGGCTATAAATTCGAATGTTAACAGATGTTATTTTGACAAATTCACAGTTTGAGTGTTCAAGGAAAAACAAAAAACAATTGTGGTGTGAAACAAGGCTAACTTTTAATTTGGGTGGGTGATTTTTGAGCTGGGAGATTGGGGAGAGAGGAAGGAGTGGGGAGTGGGAGATAATCTATTTGACAACTATATCAGAAGCTCTCCCCCCTTCCTACGTGATGGATGTCTTGTGTGGATGTTGTTAAACATTGAAAAGTTAAATGAGAGTGGAAAATCAATGATTTTACACGTCACCTTTAAACCAATTTATATGAAACTTTAAATTAATTATAAAGTGAACCAAAGATAACTGAAGGATCTTTTGTCTCGTGCTCTTTGGTACATTGATTTTTTTTTTTTTTTTTTTTGTATACTCATTTATAATAATATGTAATGAGGTTCTGAAATGAGCAAGGAATACGTTAATTTTCAACACGGCACTAGTTACTACTTCATTAAAGGTCATTAAGAAATTGAAAAAAATCAATAATATGCAGTAAACATATGACGTGGACAGGTAAGTTATAAAAGGGCATTGTGTCACAAAAAACGTTTTTTGGCCTATACAAAATAACATCATTTTGAAAAACCAATATATTGTGTATTTTTTCCTGTCCCCCTTTTTTTTATTTGTTAAAGAGATTTCTTGAAGAGTCTTAACAAAAACAAGAAAATAAATTAACTTTGAATTTCCGTGCTTGTAGCGGAGAAACTACATCTAAGAATGTTTTCAGAGAAACTTTTCGAAACAGAAAACAATCAAATTGCACTGATCGAACAGCATTTTGTTAATGTACATAAACCATATGTAGCAAAACAAGGCCCATCATCTTTCTTAATATCCGAATTATTAGGTGAAATATCCCAGCCATCCCAACTCTTATTCTCGTTCAGGCGCTATAGACGGCCCCCCCCAACTCTCGCCCTGTGCGTGAGCCAGGCACGGGGACCACCAGCTCCCGCCTAACAGGGCGCAGACGAAGCAGGGATTTCGTGCAATTTTATCAGTCCTAACGTCACCTCTTTTTTTTTAATCTGGTCCTCGAGTGATTTTGTTTCTTTAATGCGTTTTACGGTAAGTCAGCTGATCTTGTTTGGTCATGTGATTTGGCAAGTAATTACTTCATGTTATATACAAATTGTCATTAATTCAGAAATTTAAATTGATTTTGTGGCAACGATTTATATATATATATATTGTGATGTGGCTTTAAAAAAAAGATTCATAAATATTATGTTCTAAATAATAAAATAATTATCATTATTATTAGTTATAATAAAATAACTATCATTATTATTAGTTATAAGTTATACTAAAATAGTTATCCTCATTATTAGTTATAATAAAATAATTATCATTATTATTAGTTATAATAAATTGATAGTATATTAAGTACGTAGTAGCGGCAAATTAGTTCCCGTCAATGTGTTAGGACGGGAGGCAATACTCTAAACCGCATGACATTAAATAGCCTTTTAACATTTGTAAGAAATACTCTACACTGCATGACATTAAATAGCCTTTTAACAGTTGTAAGAAATACTCTACACTGCACCACATTAAATAGCCTTTTAAATGTTGTAAGAAATACTCTACACTGCACCACATTAAATAGCCTTTTAACTGTTGTAAGAAATACTCTACACTGCACCACATTAAATAGCCTTTTAACAGTTGTAAGAAATACTCTACACTGCACCACATTAAATAGCCTTTTAACTGTTGTAAGAATTACTCTACACTGCACCACATTAAATAGCCTTTTAACAGTTGTAAGAAATACTCTACACTGCACGAAATTAAATAGCCTTTCAACTGTTGTAAGAAATACTCTACACTGCACGAAATTAAATAGCCTTTCAACTGTTGTAAGAAATACTCTACACTGCACCACATTAAATAGCCTTTTAACAGTTGTAAGAAATACAATTGACACTGAAATATTGAAACCCCATTTGAAACCGAGTATTTTGATGTTTTTCATATTCGCTTTGCACTGCAAATATTTGGCGGCTTTCATAATGCTTATTTTGACGATTCCCGCCCCTGCAACCATGGAACAGTGGTGTCTTTACGTATTATGTCTGATACCTTTAAGTCTGACCTTATCTACCCTGCTTATTATGTCTGATACCCTTAAGTCTGATATTATCTCTACTGCAGGAATACACTCGACCGTCTTTTTTTTTATTCAGCGCCCATTGTGATCACTTGTGAATGGGTTGATGCAATTTATTAGGTTAAGAAATAACGATAAAAAATAATAATTGCAAACGTTAAGAACAACGTTTTAACACAAAAAGATATAAGAAACATAAACAAACAAGCAGTGGCGTAGCTAGGGTTGGCGCCCCTCGTAGCGGGTTCAACAATTGTGCCGCCTTCTTTTCTCGAAAAAACAACAACCTTCAGTTGGTCGAAAAGATGTCGTATGACTTGACAAAGACAATGTTGGACATATGTATACGTTTGCATGGCTACACGTAAGAGATATGTGCCAAAACTATTTAAATAATTTTTGTATGCTCCCATCGATCGTGATGTTAACAAGTGGAATGAAACTAGCGATACCGCTGCGCGAATGGCTTCGCAATTTGCAAAGAATATTAAGTTCATAGACGACCCAAGCTTTTTTTTTAGCAGTATAACAACTCTGATGTTTTTGGGGGACATTTATTTTAAACTTTTTAGTAAATTTTTTAAAAAGAATGTTTTATCATGTTTTTATATTGTTTTATTTTGTACTTATTAAACTTGGAAGATGCCCCAGGTTAAAACTATGTTGTAATTGTTGATTGTTATCGGGCACGTGTAGCCATACCTAAGAAAAAACCGATGTCCCAATCGCTTTCAGTTCCTGAGATATCCGCATAGGTCAATCAAGGGTCAATGGAGGTCATTGGTGACCTACTGATCATGAATGGTTGTGTTTTCATCCAGTTGGGTAAGTGTACAAAGTTACAGTTCATTTGGAGAGGAGGAAGTGGGTAAAAATTGAGATGAAAGATTTGGCCAAACACGGAAAGAGCAAGAATAATAATATAATAAGCAGTCCCAAGTATTTTAAATATTATTAAAGTCCAGTTCCCATGGTTTGGATATTATTGTTTCGACGATGTGACTATGGTCGCACTACTTTTTGGTGTAATTTGCTTTGGGGGGAAATACGTTTTGCAACAATTGTTGGTGTGTTAGGTCACGTACTATGCATGAAGCGGAACAACCTTTTTTTTTTTTTACATAACATCAACAAGTCGTTTGATATGTGGGAGGACATAAGGTTTAGACCTGTCGTATAAAATGTTGCATGCGCTGTCTCATCTTGGGAATCCGACTTAACTTTACTTGCAAGTAAGCGATTCTTTTAGAAAGCCGTGCTTGAGCAAGCATCAGCCCCCCCCCCCTTTTTCCCCCCGTACATGAACAATATGGGCCCATAATTAATCAATTCTCTTTTTTAATTGTTCAGTTACTGACCTTCCCTAAGGTCATACTGTTATCAAACCCGCAATGTCAACCTCTTTTATTTGCTTGAACAGATAACAAGCGATCTGATTTCATACAGTTACAAGTCGGTGAATTTTAGCCCGCATTTAATGTTTCTCAAATTTTGTACACGTTGGCTATAGTTGTATTTTATGTCAAGCAGAAATGAAATAGATTGGTCTTGTATGATAAAAATAAATTGGTCTTGTATGATAAGTGACTACTCGTTGCTGATAACAATCAACAATGACAACAAAATTTAACCATAGAGCTGTCCCCCCCCCCCCCCCCCCGGAGATCTTCCTAGACTAAAAATTTCAAAAATAAATCAATATAAGAAAACTTGTTTTAAAAATATTATCCAAAAATATATGAAATAGTATCAAATAAATGGTACTTATATGAATAACAGTAAGGGTGAACACTTAAGTTTTTGAACAACTTTCAATTTCTTGTTGTTTCTGCATATGTCGTGTCTGCCGAGGAAGGCTCTTAGCCGAAACGTTCTTCTATTATTGTCGATTCTTTACATTACAAGCTTGAACAACAATGTTCTTCTATTTCCTTCACACACCTTGAAGTGAGCGCATTTATTATTCTAGTATGCATAACAAGTCCGGTTGAAGCATCAGTACATTGTAGTTATTTTAGCGAGAAAATGTATCGCGTGACAAAAACAATTTTATTATAATAAACCCAATGTAAAACAATTTTTTATGTTGGTCTCGGCAAAAAAAAAATGTTGAAATTTTATTTAATATTATTTTTTTTTAAAAATTCGCTCATATTTCAACGATACTAACTTGTAAAAATAATGATTTTTAAAAAGTCACCAATTCGAATGTGGTTTTTATCTTCCAATTAAATGCTGGTGTGATAGATCAACAAGCAAAGTCTCACATTTGATATTGTTTCAACAAAATAAGCGGCATATTTTACAATCTCATTCATTGTTTTAGTGTCGACTTTTGGTTTCAAATCTCCAGAGACCTATTTAGGCTCTTGATGTACGTAATTAATATTTGTATTGTGTTAAGACATTTTAATGTTGTGCTACGCCGACGCATACATTACAACGGTGTTGTTAAGAGTGGAAATTGTTGTTGAAATATTGCTTAACAGTAACACTACACTTCATTATATATGAATCCTGACGTCAAGAGATTTTTTTTACGTTCTCGGACCACGATGAAAAATTTATAAACTTGTCCTATGCCGTTTAAATTTTTATTATAAATAACTTTTCATAATCTGTCTAATACTTGATGTATTAAACAAAAGTGTTCTTTCGGGTGTTTATAACTCTTGTATTGAGTTAAGGTGTCAGCTACAGACTGGTGGTCGTCACTATAGGAAAGATTGCCGTGCGTCACCACAAATCTGATTACAATGAGGAATCCCACGAACTCAACTTTAACTTGCCAGAACGTCGAAACAGTCGCGTAATCATAAACAGGTCTTTACAGTTCTAAGCAAAAGTATATTTTTTTTAAAAAGAGGAAATATTTCAATGTAACCTCTTTCTAGATGTTCAAACAAGAAGATGTAACCAGTGATTTCAATGCGGGGCTCGGTTACAAAATGTGTTGCTAAGATTTTTTTTAAAAATGTGGTGCAGATAAACAAAACAAAAAAAACAACACATTGTTGTATTGGGTGTAGGATTTGTGGTGATTTTTTTTCTCTCTTTCAAGTTTCACACTGAACTCTCAGCTGCTAACTGGGGCATTGATCGTACGTCATAATAAAATGACAAGGAAGTTGACCGGGGCAATGATCGTATGTCATCATAGCATGAAAAGAAAGTTGACTGGGGCAATGATCTTATGTTATCATAAAATAAAAAGAAAGTTGACTAGGGCAATGATCGTATGTCATCATAAATGACAAGAAAGTTGACCGGGATAATGATTGTATGACATAAAATGACAAGAAAGTTGAATGGGGCAATTATAGTTTGTCATCATAAAATGACAAGAAAGTTGACTGGGGCAATTATCGTTTGTCATCATAAAATGACAAGAAAGTTGACTGGGGCAACGATCGAATGTCATCACAAAATGGCAAGAAAATAATAACACAGCTCACTATTGTGCAGGGGACCGTGCTTTCAACCCGGTGCACATCTCAAGACGAATTGCAGCAATGATTTTAATAACTATATTTTAATACATAAGGAAACTGACATAAAAGAAAATGAAAAGAGAAATTCATTAATGAAAATGTGGAGGAAAAAAAAGACACGCTAGAGGTTTGATGATTGGGGTTGTGGATAAGGGCAGAACGGTGGGAGAGGGTAGAACACTGAGAAGATGTGGGGGTGTGGGGTTGCAGTGCGTGAAGACAGTGGAAGGCAGAGCGTTGAATTGGGGAACGGGGGGCTGCGTATAGGGTCGTTTGGGATGGGGGTTGCAGAGTGTTAAGATTGGGTGTGGTGCAGAGCGTGGAGATTGTGTGTGGCGCAGAGTGTGGAGATTGGATGTTGTTCAGAGCGTGTAGAATGCGTGTTGTGCAGAGCGTGGAGATTGGGTGTGGTGCAGCGTGGAGACTGGGTGTCTTCAGAGCGTGGAGATTGGGTGTGGTGCAGAGCGTGGAGATTAGGTGTGGTGCAGAGCGTTGAGATTGCGTGTTGTGCAGAGCGTGGAGATCGGGTGTTGTGCAGAGCGTGGAGATCGGGTGTTGTGCAGAGCGTGGAGATCGGGTGTTGTGCAGAGCGTGGAGATCGGGTGTTGTGCAGAGCGTGGAGATCGGGTGTTGTGCAGAGCGTGGAGATCGGGTGTTGTGCAGAGCGTGGAGATCGGGTGTTGTGCAGAGCGTGGAGATCGGTTGTTGTGCAGAGCGTGGAGATCGCGTGTGGTGCAGAGCGTGGCGATCGGGTGTTGTGCAGAGCGTGGAGATCGCGTGTGGTGCAGAGCGTGGAGATCGGGTGTTGTGCAGAGCGTGGAGATCGGAGGTTGTGCAGAGCGTGGAGATCGCGTGTGGTGCAGAGCGTGGAGGGTTAATAATTTGAATATGCGGCTTGTCTTGTGACTACCCACCCGAGTAACTTGAAACCCTTTAATCTGAAAATGGATTTCTCTGGTCTCTTGTGGGTGAGTACAGGTCAAGCCAGAGTGATGCTTGGTGTGACACGAATGTGACATGAATAGCCACTACACTACATTGGACCGACTCAAATAACCGCAGAGTTGATAAGTCGGCTAGATTGGTCATGTAGTGTAGTTGAACCTATTACCTATGTTCTATGGGACGGAATCACGTGAGAGAAGTGGGGATGCCAAAGGGGAAAAAATTGGGTTTGAATTCATGGCTTGGAATATGGGTCAGAGAAATTGGGACAAAACGCAGCGATGAACTGAAGGGGGGAAAACAACGTTTATAATACAAGTTAATACTGTCTTGTCGCTTTTAGTGTTGTTTATTCCATGCAAGTTGGCGTTCAGAGTTTCTTCATTAAGTCTTTGTGACGTCTTAGGGCTTATTGACCACTTCCCCGTAGACTTCAACGACCACCCCACGACAGTCCCACGACCACACCACGACCACCCCACGACCGCCCTACGACCACACCACGACCACACCACGACCACGACCACACCACGACCACACCACGACCACCCCACGACCGCCCCACGACCACACCACGACCACACGACGACAACACCACGACCGCCCTACGACCACACCACCACCACCCCACGACCGTCCCACGACCACACCACGACCACACGACGATAACACCACGACCGCCCTACGACCACACCACCACCACCCCACGACCGTCCCACGACCACACCACGACCACCCCACGACCGCCCCACGACCACCCCACGACCGCACCACGACCACACCACGACCACACGACGACAACACCACGACCGCCCTACGACCACACCACCACCACACCACGACCGCCCCATGACCAACCCATTTGCACAGCGGACCATATTATAATATTAAAAAATCAAAAGTGTGTTGAAAGCATTCAAATTTATTTTTTACAGGGAGAGATACTTTTCAACGTGATGTTTCGGTCCATGTATTTAGTGTTGAAAGGTGAAATTGATGATGATGTTGATGATGATGATCTTACAAGTAAATAGCTAAAATGTATATTATTTATTCACTTTGATGACTGGATCCGTCCAGACCAGTAGTGTATATTTTATTGCGGAGCAAAAGTTATAAAAATAATCTTCCTTATGTACTAATGTGTGCAGGGAAATGATTTGTAAATATTTAGACACTAACTTACTTCTTGCGGTGCGACGGTTCACACTTGAAAACAGATCTAAGTAAAATGGTACAAGACAAAAAGGTGGTAAAAAAGTAATCCATTTAATTTCATTTCTTTCCTTTACCGCTGCTCCTCTAAGCATATAAACAAAATTAAACACTGAGTTGCAGCTCATTCGTTGATTGTACAATGACAAAGATAACAGACAACACTCTTAGTTTAAGTATACAACATATGTTTTATATTTATTATAAAACTTAAAACGACATGGATATTTTTAAAGTATTGCAAACAAGGGAAGATACTATTCTTTGATTGGGGTTTTTTTATATCGGGAGACGGTTTACAGGGTTTGGGAATATGGTCTTACAATCCTTTCCTAAAAAAGTTGGAATGGACACATTTGATTAGATCGAAAGCAGCAGTTGAAAAATATTTTAGAACAGTCAAAGCAACTCTCAGTTTTTGCTTCTCGCATTTGAGGTATTTTATCAGAATTGACAAAACATCGACAAAGCGATTAGCTCTTACTACAAACTTGTTAATTTATATCATTAGCAACATTGGTTCTAAGCATGTGGTCCACGAAAACCTTTGGGGGTCCCCGGAAAAAAACGTATAAGGGGTCAGTAAGCTGCATTTACTTTGTAATTTTATCATAAGAAATATGAATAAGTTATTACAAGAAAGGGTCCGTAGCCTTCATCCAACAGGCCAAAGTGGTGCGTAGACTAAAAAGGTTAAGAGACCTAATACAGCAGATACCCGCCTGCAAGGTGATCACGTATATCAATCCTAGCGGAAGTCATCCATTTTCCAAAACGATCAGTAAGTTTCATCACAGGAATCGAGCACCCGTTTTATCTATGATACTTTATATGTTTTAAAGTCTTTTATTTATAAAGAATTTTTTTTTTTTAAGTCTGCATTCAAAAATATTTCCTAAAAATTTAGAAACAAACTTATTAGCGTTTTTTTAATAAAAATATCAACAACCGGTTATCCGTTTCACGTCAAATAACGGGAATTCCAGTTATTGTTTTACATCATTATTGATGTTATTGTCTTCTTTGTTGTTGTGGAAGAACTTCCATTAATGAAAAATTTTGTTCTATAAAATATTGTGTTTTTGGGGGACCCTTAGAATACGTTCCCCATCTTTCGTAAAATATTTTCCATTGATTGATTATTATTTAAATTAATTGCCTTCCTTGTGTGACATAATGATTGATGTCTTTGGGTGGAGAGAAAGAGTGTGTATCAATGGAGGAATGAAGATAGACATTTAAAAAATCAGGCAGACAAATAGACAGACACACGGCGGATTGAGAAAGGCGCTGTGAAATGAATGTCTCCTAAATGAATGTCTCCTAAATGAATGTCTCCTAGATGAATGTCTCCTAAATGAATGTCTCCTAGATGAATGTCTCCTAGATGAATGTCTCCTAAATGAATGTCTCCTAAATGAATGTCTCCTAAATGAATGTCTCCTAAATGAATGTCTCCTAAATGAATGTCTCCTAGATGAATGTCTCCTAAATGAATGTCTCCTAAATGAATGTCTCCTAAATGAATGTCTCCTAAATGAATGTCTCCTAGATGAATGTCTCCTAAATGAATGTCTCCTAGATGAATGTCTCCTAGATGAATGTCTCCTAGATGAATGTCTCCTAAATGAATGTCTCCTAGATGAATGTCTCCTAAATGAATGTCTCCTAAATGAATGTCTCCTAAATGAATGTCTCCTAAATGAATGTCTCCTAGATGAATGTCTCCTAGATGAATGTCTCCTAAATGAATGTCTCCTAAATGAATGTCTCCTAAATGAATGTCTCCTAGATGAATGTCTCCTAGATGAATGTCTCCTAAATGAATGTCTCCTAAATGAATGTTTCCTAAATGAATGTCTCCTAGATGAATGTCTCCTAGATGAATGTCTCCTAGATGAATGTCTCCTAAATGAATGTCTCCTAAATGAATGTCTCCTAGATGAATGTCTCCTAGATGAATGTATCCTAGATGAATGTCTCCTAAATGTTGGGTGAATTGTTTTGTGATGTGTTTGTTTTTTCATTTTTTTTAACCCCGATTTGATTGATGTAGGTGACGCATGTGGATATTTTCTTAAATTTTTTTTAAAAAAATGTTGTTTGAAAACAATTTTACATCAAATTAACTAAGAACTCAAGGCCACAATGGCACTGAAAAGATAAGCCTTACACTTAAGAACATAAACTGAGAGTCGACGGCAAGATGCTTGGATGGTTTTGAACCTATTTGAACTGAATAAAGAATCACACATATTGGCAACTACTTTTGATATTACATAGAAACAATATAACTAAAATCACATTTTGGCGTTATTTACCATATTGTAACATTTTAATTGCAACGAAAAATCCTCGCTAAGTTATGACAAATTTGGTAGCACAAAAACAGTTTTAAAAACAATATACCTAACTCGATAGCCTATTTTTTGTTAATATTTGGCCTAAATAATGTATGCCCTCTTCACTTGGATTCAACAATGTACTTGATACCACGCTGCAAGAATCAAAAGTACAGGTCACGGACCACCAAAAGTTAATAAGAAAAAATTGAAAAGTCGGCAGTCATTGTTTTCAAATAGATCAATAGTTCTCATTAAGGCAAGTAACTCTCTCGGGGAAACGATGGGCTCGAAACAACGGTTGACGGAGTGGCGGGACTTTGCGATTGCTGTTGGTTGGTGCCACAAAGGGGCAGATTTGGTCGAGCTGACAACCATAATGGAGCGGTTAGAGCCGTTAATTCCAGGAATCACGGGGATCTGGATTCACTTCGGAGCACATCGGATCACTTCGGAGCATGCAACATTTAAATTCTAATAGCAATTTTTTTTTTACTTTTGAGTATAATCCGATCGCTGTCACCACGTCTTTTCAGTTATTCGATTTGCTTCCAAATGGTAACAAATATAATAAAACTCAAAGACAAGAAAAAAATAACACTTTCTTATACACTTGTAAACTAAATCAATGCATTGTACCGTATCCAAATTATTTAGCTTGACTGCATGTTCTTCCAATAAGGAAATTTCATGCACAAAACGCCAGCGGTTAGAATTATACATTCATTTATTTTTGCGGATGGGGGTCCCAATATAAATTATAATTTTTCATGTTATGATTTTGGTCAGCTCAGATCAAAGGAACGTAATGAGCTACCGCCCCCCCCCCCGAGTAAATACGTATGGGAGAGTGATATGTGTCTCAGCATGCTTAGGTCGCGTGAAGCACGACCCAATAAATACTTTTCACTAGCTTTAAAACATATTTGATTGTTTTAAAGTTGATTGGGTGACAGTTGATTGGATTAAAGTTGATTAGATAAGAGCATTAAATAATAATGAAGATTTGCGGCGTGTAGTGTTGCTTGCTTTCAGGGACAACAAATTAAGTCAGTTCATTTTCCCGTCGCACTAAGAAAGAAAAAAAAACAATTCAGTTTAAATGCGTCAGAAAACGTGAAGCCTGCTCTGTTATCACGATTCGAAACAACTCGTCTTCAAAAGTGGTAGACAATCTTTCCTCTATCGTGCCCCGTCCATTTTCCTATATTGTGCCTTGCCCGTTTATCTCTATCGTGCCCTGTCCGTTTTCCTCTATTGTGCCCGTCCGTTTTCCCGTATTGTGCCCCGTCCGTTTTCCTCTATTGTGCCCCGTCCGTTTTCCTCTATTGTGCCCCTTCCATTTTCCGCTATTGTGCCCCGTCCGTTTTCCTCTATCTTACCAGACATATAGAGTTGAATTCCTCCGTAGAATGTATTGACCCACACTTGTGATTGGATCATGTTTCCAGTGTAGGCAGAGCGTCATCACGACATTGATTGGCCACGAGTTTTTTTTCCCCATATGCCTCACATAACTTCTTTTACAATTCTACATCTTTTAACGGTCCCTTAGTGAAAGTGGAAATCTCGACTCGTTAAAAAGTTCAACTGTTAGAACCTATCAAATATGTAACATTTTTAAGACATATGTTCAAGAAAGTTGAAGAACAAATTCGAATATAGGTTTGTTCAAGGGGGAAAATATGATTTAAAGGGGATTTTTTTAAAATGCAAGTGCTAACTGGAAGTGAGGGGCCTGACAAGATATTTAGGTCAAGTGAGTCTATTGGGGCCACGATCATGATGAGAGTGTGCAACAACGTATGGACGATTTGGCATGGAATGAGACCACGAGTTTTGGAAATAAGGATAGCAAGCAATAAATAAATATTGTCCGTGTTGGAGATGATAAAATAATGTGCAATTGTATCGTTTATTTCAATCAATGTCTGCGTATTCTGTCTTTACTGTCCTCTACTGCAGTGCTACTCAAAGTGGTGGTCCGCGGACCGGTGCCGGTCCGTGGGCGATCATCCGCCGGTCCGCAGAAGTTTTCAAGAGCACTCATTTCGCTACCACGTCAGTACAAGAAAATTAGTGCAACGGTCCCTGGTGCAATGGAAAAATTCCTGCCGGTCCGCCATACTAAATAGTTTGAGAAGCACTACTGTCTTTGTCGTGTTCTATTTGTCTGATGAGATGTTAGTTTTCTACTTGTTTGATGAGATGTTAAGTTGTCTACTTGTCTGATGAGATTTTAGTTGTCTACAGTCGGATGAGATGTTAAGCTGTCTACTATTCTGGTGAGATGTAAAGCTATCAAATTGTCTGATGGGATGTTGTCCACTTGTCTGATGAGATGTTAGTTGTCTACTAATCTGATTAGATGTTCGCTGTCCACTAGTCTGATGAGATGTTAAGTTGTCTACTTGTCAGATGAGATGTTAAACTGTCTACTAGTCTGATGAGATGTTCGCTGTCCACTAGTCTGATGAGATGTTAAGTTGTCTACTTGTCAGATGAGATGTTAAACTGTCTACTAATCTGATTAGATGTTCGCTGTCCACTAGTCTGATGAGATGTTAAGTTGTCTACTTGTCAGATGAGATGTTAAACTGTCTACTAATCTGATTAGATGTTCGCTGTCCACTAGTCTGATGAGATGTTAAGTTGTCTACTTGTCAGATGAGATGTTAAACTGTCTACTAGTCTGATGAGATGTTAAGCTCTCTAAGCATGACCAATGGGTGTAGGTTGATACTATTTAAGCGGCAAATGAGTTAGTGTGGGAACATTATTTAATAAAAGTCAAATTAAAGGGGCATTATTGACATTTAAAAAGTCTACTTTAAACACTGTACACTGGAGGATTCCAGGGATACATAATATGGTAAATATAGCGCACATTATATAAAAATATATCAAAATTTCTTCGATGGTATCAGTGAAGATGATCGAGTCGTTATAACCTTGCTAATATTTCCATTTCCTCTGGTTTCACTTGATTCATTAGACACGTCTTACCTGAGCTCGCTTCGTGCTTCTGGCCATATTTTCGAACGTTTCCCCACAGAATGGATACACTACCAATCGAACACAAAATGGGGGCCAGCACAATTTTTTTGATGAAGAAATCGGTGAGTGTGCGAAAGTATTTTTAAATCCTTTATATTAACTTAGCTTTCGTTCGTGGGTGAAAGGATGCGAGGGTGGCTGACTTAGCTTTTGTTCGTTGGCGGTCTTGTTCAGTGTTTTTTCGTCTGAATGTGCAAGCGAGTTCTGCAATATTGCTGACTGTATCCGGGCGTAAAAAGTTTGATAAACTTGGGTTTAATGCCGACTAGAGACCGTCCGAATTTCGGCTTTTACTTCGGTTTCGGCGCCGAAAGCTGCAATTTCTTCACTTTCGGCCCAGTTTCGGTTTCGACCGAAACAGAAAAGTTAACTTGCGGTTTAATTTCGGTTATGGCTTAAACAGAAAAGTTACTTTCAGTTTATTTCAGTTTCGCTCGAAAGTGATTGAGACTAACGGCCATTTGGCCGAATGTGACTGAGGTTTTCCTTCATCTACCAGAAATCAGACTGCCAGGCTGTCTCTAGGCCGGTAATCCGATATTCATTATTGCTCGACGTCTTGCTGTCATCGTATGTTCTATGACTAATACTCTGTGAAAACTGCTCACAGCTGCATGATGACCTACTTGACCTTTATTTCCAAAAATAATTAATTTCAATTAGGCCTAGGCTAATGTAAAAAGGTTTGTGGAAGAGAAGCTAATGGAATGGTAATCGTAACAGGTCAAATTATTTTATCTTGGATAACAGATTGTTTTAGTAAATTAAAATGTACCGGAAGTGATGAGGAATGTCAAGGTAGCAGAAGAAAAAACGGTTAGGTATTCAACAGTATGGAGATTTGTGTTTTGCTCTTCCAGAATTTCATTATGTTTTAACTTGTGTAATATTATAGTAGTAGCTTGTGTGAGGTATTAAGACAAAGTATCAGTTTCCTCCTATATCGGAGATTTTTATTACTATTGTGTCAAGTGATAAATAAATATTATAGTGATGACTAAACTTCTGTCTCGTGTTATTAAAGAGATAAGGATGACAAAGAAAGTGATTAACTGATTAGAATATAGATGCAAATTATTATATCCAGCTCGCAAGTAAAACGTAACAGCATCACGCCAAATAATGATGGTGTTACAGTAATACATATATAATTTTTTTTGTTTTAATGTTTTTTTCAAAAATAAAATTTGGAACCTTATGTTTACTCAATTCATTCATTTATGATAGTCATTTTGTTTTATCATTATCATGCTCATCAATGTTGTCACAGGCAAATGTGTATAATATTGAATAATCTCAGGGAATTTTTATAAAAATTAAGGGAACTTAGGCTTTTTCACTTCATTCATTTTTTGAAATTCCTCATTATCATGCGCACAAACATTGTTATTGACGAAATAACATGCGTCACTAGTACGTATTATAATTATGTCGTAGGCCTACTGCAGACGTGTTTACTTTTATGATATTGGTGACCAATTTAGATATCGTTTGCGATTCTCCGCCGAGACCCGTCAGAACAACAATTTTAAAGAGACCCGGTTTAAAAAAATGCGGGCTGGGAGATTTTTTTTGTCAACGCCAGCAGCACGGAACGACTTGGTGTGTTGGTACATTGCTAAATATTAATACAACGATATCTTGCCAGCTACTTAAAAACACAAAGCATTAGTGTGACGATAACCGCTAAACAGTGTGCAGATATTTGTATAGCTTTAATACGTGTAACTGATATTTAGGTGAAAATTGAAGCTATTAGAGCCAAAATAATTATTGTAGGCATATGTAGGTGGTAATCATATTATAAGACATAAGGCACCCAGGGGTCTATTTTGCATGAATTTTGAGGCCCCCAAACAGGTTCGAATCTTCTCTTACCATACTCAGAGGCATAACTGGGTGTTTGACGCCCTTGGCTAATTTATTTTTGGCACCCTTGATAAACTGAAAAATTTAAATTTAGAGATTTAGCTGCGCCATTTTGAACTGGCACAGGCCGGCGCCCTTGGCAACTGCCCCAATGCCAAGCCGTTGTTACGCCACTGACCATACTACTTTAAAAAAATATTTTTAAGAAATTTAAATTACTTTTAAATTAAAATGGTAAAATCCAAAGTATTCACTTGATAGTTATTTATTAATATTCATTATGGTCTCATTTTTTTTATAAAAAGAATGTAAATATTGATACTTTCCCCAGTCGTTGTTCGATGTTTGCAGAATGTATGCGTGAACGAATTGCAAAATATCTTAATATTTCAGTTTCGGTTTCGGCCGAAAGTCTCGTTAAACTTTTGGTTTCGGCTTCGGTTTCGGCCAAAATCAGAAAAATCGATTTCGGTTGGTCTCTAATGCCGACACACATTTCAGAACGCTACATTTAAGTGACTTCTACGTGAAGACAGTGTTATATGGCACAGCTCAACAGATGGATTTGATTGCCAATGTCCTAAGAGAGTACCCTCGAACCCTCAACAGAATATGTGCGTTAGTTAGTTCAGAGATGAACTTGTCTACACGCAAAAATGGAACTCTGTCACGCACCGAATCCTCATTTGATTCAGTCGTCTTTGTAACAGTTTCATCAGTTAAAAAAAAATAATAAAAATAAAATCCGTTTCAAGCAATTCAAAAATAAAGGTCTTTGTTGGGCAATTCTTTTGATTCATTGTTGCCACGAAAAACCAGACCTAAGTTAGATATTAAGTCGCTAAAATTAGAAACGTTAGATGATTTCTATGGTCCAAAACATCTACCCTTCCTTTAACTTTATCAGATTTGCTAAAGTTTCAGATTTTTCTGATGACACATTCTATACTTGCGTCCATAGCACTGATCCATCTTTGTGCTTGCGTCCATACCATTGATCCATCTTTGTGCTTGCGTCCATAGCACTGATCCCTCTCTGTGCTTGCGTCCATAGCACTGATCCATCTTTGTGCTTGCGTCCATAGCACTGATCCACCTTTGTGCTTTCTAATGTACTCATGTTGTGTCAACGATTCTTTCATACATTTCCATTTTCTGAATATTTCTTCTTTTTTCTTTCTTTTCATTTTCTCATTTCTTTCTTTTTACGTTTGATTTTCCGCTGTCCTAGATACTGATGCCTAGTACACATTTTCTACAAATTTAGAGATGGGGGGGGGGGGCAAATGTCCCCCAGCCCTACCCAAATGACGACCCTGAAGAAAAGTGAAGATGCTAAGAGACAGACAGAGAATGATAGAGAAAAGAAAAGACGAAGAGAAAGAGAGAGAATATGCTCGATAGAGAGCACTAGTTGGGAAAATGTGAAAAGAGACACAGGGGAACCAGTGAAAGAAAGATAGTGTTATTTGCTGAACGTGTTGTGGAATGTTAGACAGCATCTGACACACGCGTGTCCTGTATTGTGTGCGCATGCGTGATTTTTTTAGGTAGTTAATATTTCTGTCTGTATTTATCATTGTATCCACGTCTCTCTCTCTCTCTCTCTCTCTCTACCTGAGACACATACACACACACTCTGTCTTCTCTCTCTATGACACATTCCCTCTTCTTGTATCGTGATGTGTAACTGCTTGCATCGAAACTGCTAACATCCAGTATAATATCCATAAATGGATTGATCGTTTATTCGACATATTTTTTAAATAAAACATCCATTATCCATCACTAATTAATTTTCATATCCAGCCATTCATCATGTATCCATCCATGTTTGAGATATTCGCATATCAGTTATGTTAAATAAATCTCCATCATTCATCAAGTTTATTTCCATCCAGCTGTCAATCGTAAATCCACCATGTCAGCTGCCAGCATTATTGCATCCACTAGGTCTTCGTGATACCTCGTATTTCTACTCATGCCAAACAAATATAGATGGATACCATCACGCCAATTAGGCAGGCAATAATTTCTCTTGGCTACATTTCCACAGCTCAGACGGGTTATTCAAGTGTTCTGTTTGTCCCACGCTGTCAATGGCCAGGATCTACACTAAACAATCGCCAATATGACCCACTTATTAAAAACTATAACAGTAAATATACTGTGTGTCAGCAATATATGCTGTACTTCGTATCTGAAGCAATTCAATCAAATCTTTAAATTCTAATCTCAAATAATATCAACAGCCGTACATTTTATCCGCTTTCAAGCGATATTGCAAACCTTTTCTTTTAATTACCTGCGCCCCATTGAAATTGTAGTTGTAAGATGTATTTGGCCTAAATGTTTTTAAAAACAATTACAAGAAGTCCTCTGAAACCTATAGAAGGCACAAGGACATAATCATAAACTGACAATGATATGCTTATAAGGACCATTTCTGGATAGGATTATATATAATCCCCAGGATTACAAGTAATGTCACTTCCGGCTCGCCTCTCATATGGGCCAACACTGATATAACCTATAAAAACTGCGTGCAACCAATCTACCGCCTGGCAGAGCCGACCTTGCCTCACGCCTGAGTAAATTTGATTGAAGCATACCGACCCATTTCTTCACTGCTCGGGGCTTGTTAGAACACATTGTTGTTGACCGCCTTTCATTAGAGGCACGGCCTGTGCAGTACCCTGTCATTAGTAGCACGGCCTGTGTAGTACTCTTTCGGGGGCGTCACGGCCTGGGCATTACTCTTTCATTAGTGGTACGGCCTGTTATGTACTTTTTCATTCGTGGTACGGCCTGTGCGGTACTCTTTCATTAGTGGCACTGCTTGTGCAGTACTCTTTCTGTGTACGTGCTGTGTTCTCAACTCTTGTTAAGACACTACACTTCTTAAATCTTTCATTTATTACAACTAGAATAGTCGCAAGTGTTTCTCGGTGCCCTTAATTAACTGTTCAAACTTATCACTTCCTATTAATCCATTATTTTTTTTAAAAATTATTTAATTGTTTATTAATATTTTAATGTCCAACCTACTTTTACACCGAAGATTTATTCTAACAATCATGTCAGAAAAACAAAATAAAATATTACGTACCAAATGCACTTGCGATATTTTTTAAAAAATATATAATAAAATAATAATAAAATCCGTTTCAAGCAATTCAAAAATAAAGGTCTTTGTTGGGCGATTCTTTTGATTCATTGTTGCCACGAAAAAGCAGACCTAAGTTAGATATGAAGTCGCTAAAATTAGAAACGTTAGATGATTTCTATGGTCCAAAACATCTACCCTTCCTTTAACTTTATATATATATCGCACTGAATTACCTGGTACGACAAGCTAGGGGCCGTTAGATTGGCAACATCGCTTCCCCAACCGTTGCACATATGCCAGTATATGGATGCAGCAACGTACCGAACCAGAACCAGAACCAGAATCTCATTTAGCGCAGTTATCTACAATTTTATTTCATGAAATCAGTGGCATATTGTTTCCTTCATATTCCGCTTGAAAAATAGGAAAATAGTTCGATAGGTTGACGGGAAGTAGGTCAATAAACCATCCGAAGATTTTGCCAGCCAGCCACCAACAAAAGCAAATTTAATATAAAGGAAAAATGGAAATTTTAACACTGTAAATGAAATAGTTCTTAGTCATCTGATACAAGAAAAACAATGATCTTGTTATCCGTGTGTCTCATCCTATATTTCTTGGCATCAGCGAAATCTCAGTGTACGATAATAAGTTGACCGCATAATATTGTTATTATTTTTTTGGAAACAGAACAAAGTGCCCCCCCCCCCCCGGGTAGATATGTCTAAGCTACACACGCAAACATATAAGTCTCGCCAGTTATACGTGTGTCAGATGTTATATGTCTCGCCAGTACCAAGAAATGGTGCCCTATTACAGATGTTATATGTCTCGCCAGTACCAAGAAATGGTGCCATATTACAGATGTTATATGTCTCGCCAGTACCAAGAAATGGTGCCCTATTACAGATCTGATGTTATATGTCTCGCCAGTACCAAGAAATGGTGCTCTATTACAGATGTTATATGTCCTCGCCAGTACCTAGAAATGGTGCCCTATTACAGATGTTATATGTCATCATCATCATGTCCCTTAGTCCTTGGACCGTTGGGGCGCCACAGGTGATATGAAAACTATCCATCTCCATTTATCTCTGTCTTCTACACTACGCATAGCATCGACAAGTGATAGTCCCGTCCACTCTTTGATGTTATCTTCCCATCTTTTTCTCTGTCTTCCACTTCTTCTCCCTCCTCTAGTTGTGCCCTGCATGATTTCTTTAGCGAGCCTTTGTTTTCTGGTCACGTGGCCATACCACCCAAGTTTGCACTTTTTTACAGACACCAGGAGGTCATCGTACTGCCGAATTGCTTCACGAATCCTTTCTTTCACTTGTTCATTGGTGATATGGTCTCTATAGCAGTTGCCAAGAATGCTTCTTAAACATCTCCATCCCCTTTGTTTTCCTTTCAAGGACGACTATAATTGAGTCCAAAAAAAATTAGTAACCTTTGTGAGATCGTAACTAAAAATAGCATGAATTTTTACTTTGGACAAAGGTATTTTCCAGGTATATCGCACTGAATTACCTGGTACGACAAGCTTGTTAAAAGCATTTTCTATAACGCCCAAGTCGTATATGGTGAAACATTTTAAAATAAACAGACCCCTTACTGACTCCGATACTATCACCAATATCGTGGTTATCATTGTAATCAAATTCATAATCATTGCTATCTAAGTTATTTCGATAGAGGATTTATTAGTGTTTTCGCTGTTTTTTTTCGCTTTAAAAAAAAATCTCAACCATAACATTGACCTGATTGACTCAAATTTTGGGGTAACATTTGTTTTCCATATATTACTTTGTGAAATAAAGATTTAGAATACAGGTAATAAAGACCATCTTTGAATAGCTTTTCTTCTCTGTTTGTTGACTAACAATTTAGAAAACTCCAGACATAAGAATTTGAACTTTTTGTGTTTTAATATAAGTATAGGTAAGATAACGAAAATTCGTGAACGCCTGGGTACAGAATCCAGGCGAAGCAACGCAGGAAAGCATGAATATTTCTATAAAACGTATTTGATTCCTAGGTGTGTCTAGACTAGAGGAATCCATCAAATAGTATTTCATTGCCGCCAAGACGAATATTAGTGTACACTGAAGTCTTCTAAGTAGTCGGATCTCATTTTACTGCAAACTTAAGATCTTCTCCCCAGGGCAAAGACTCATTGTCCAGTGGATAAACAATTTTGAAAGCTCGTGTTCTAAGGGTCTGGAACATCGGTTCTCAAACCTTTGGGTCGTGACCCCTTTGGGGGTCCAACGAACCTTACACAGGGGTCGCCTATGACCATCGGAAAACACATATTTATGAAGTAGCAAAGAAAACAATTTTATGGTTGGCCGTCACCACAACATAAGGAACAGTATTAATCGGTCGCTTCAATATGAAAGTTGAGAATCATTGGTCTAAAACAAGGGTGGGCAAACTTTTTGTGCGGCGTGCCACATTGACAAATGTAATGGCTATTGTGGGGGGGGGGGGGCGGATGTATATTATGTCCAAATTTATGCCGATAAACATTTCTCTATGTTAAAATCGGTAAATTCGCTTTTTAGCCTTACATGACAAAAGTCAAGGACTGTTTTAAAAAAATAGAGAATTAGAAAGTTGATCAAACATTGTTAAAACAATCATAACGGTACGGTACATGAAATTCTGTAAAATTCAACAAAATAACTTAAAAACTAAGTAATTTTTTAAAAAAATGTCTTAATGCCTTCGAGGGCCACATAATATCAGTTGCCGGGCCGCATTTGGCCCGCGGACCGTAGTTTGCCCACCCCTGGTCTAAAACATAGACAGCTCCCGTGGCTCCTCAAAAGCCAACTGAACCACCACACACCAACTGAACCACCGCACACCAACTGAACCACCGCACACCAACTGAACCACCGCACACCAACTGAACCACCGCACACCAACTGAACCACCGCACACCAACTGAACCACCGCACACCAACTGAACCACCGCACACCAACTGAACCACCGCACACCAACTGAACCACCGCACACCAACTGAACCACCGCACACCAACTGAACCACCGCACACCAACTGAACCACCGCACACCAACTGAACCACCGCACACCAACTGAACCACCGCACACCAACTGAACCACCGCACACCAACTGAACCACCGCACACCAACTGAACCACCGCACACACTTCCCTTTCTCTTTGCTCAAAAAGTGTGACGCACACACAAGAATGAGGGAGATAATAGACGAGAGGGGAGTTAAGGGATGATAGGGGGAACAATTCAGATCACGATTTTCTGTCTTCCTCATTCTAAAAAAAAAAAGGCAATAATCAAAACATAAACAGAAAAATATTTATGACGTAACGTCCAAATCCAGGAAGAAAAATGTTACCAAAAAAAAAAAAAGATCGAGTAAATTAATACTAACATTTTTGGTTTGCGTGTACTTGCACGAAGCATTTGATTGTCGGGAGGTGTAAATGTAAACAGAAAAAAAAAAACAACAACACTCTGTAATCATAGATATCGCTGTTTATTTTTTGATTTATTATAATTGTGGACTCATTTATTATGGCTTAAAATAGGGTCTGAGCAATTTGGTTTCATTTGTAAAGAGAGTTAAAAAAAGAAACACGTTTCCTTTTTAAGTTCTAGGAAGTGGATAAGTTTAGGAGAGAAGTTCTAGGAAGTGGATAAGTTTAGGAGAGAAAAACATAACGAGATCAATGACGTTTTATGTCCCACTAGAGAAAGTGATGGGGGGGGGGGTGCTATTCAGGATGATGATGGCAAAGATAATACAAGCTTGAAAATTACTTTTAATTATTTTTTTTAAAAAAAGCATGCGATAACGAATAATCAACTTAATTTTGATAATTGAATAGAAAAGGCATGAACAATGATGTAATAATAAGGAAAGGCATGAACAATGATGTAATAATAAGGAAAGGCATGTACAAAGATGTGATGACAAAGAAAGGAATGTACAAAGATGTGATGATCAGTTAAAGCTTCAACAATGATATGACGATAAAGAAATGCTTGCAAAAGGATGTGATTACCAGACAAGGCATAACTATTATGTAACGACCGACCAGAAAAGACTAAATAAAGAAAAATGGTAATAAGAGGGAGACTCTGGAATCTGGTTAGGTAGAAGGAAATGAACGGAAAAAAGCATGGGAAAAACTGAAAAAAAGGGACCAAAGCAAAACAAAGAATGTGTCGACAAGACGCCTTCATCAGCGAACAAACAACAATAAAAACAATATAAAATGAAAATAAAAACTTAGCAGTGATTTAATAACCGAGAGAACACCAAGAGGCAAGTGATACAAATAAAGAAAAGATGATATTCTGTTTTTTCCTCTTAAAACTTGACAATTGTACTCGCAAATCTCAACTCCCTCTTGCGGTCTAAATCACCCGATACCGAAAAGAGCAGTCGGAAATTCATGACAAGATTTAGTCTTTCTTAAAATATTTCATTTGCGCAAATGTGTTTGGGTGAGTCGGAGGATCTAGGAAGGTTATGATTTAATTGGATCTGGGGACCACCCGGGTAAGAATGAACGAGTAACAGCCCGCCAATTGGCCTATTGTGTTCCGCCTTTTTAATTTAAACTATACCAGCCTTGTGAGATGGTAAGGTGGGTGGCGTCCACTCGAGCAGTTTTCAAGTGCAGACTAATCATCGCGTTCCTGTGGAGATCTCCAGCCAAATTCCCGCATATCATGAATGGCGGCGTTGCGTTGACGTGAAAGAAAGATGACAGAGAAATAAAAAAATCAGAAGTGACGTTGTTTGTTGTTTACGGGCGGTCGTGTCAGACGTGAGCAGTTGTGGGAATCGAAGAGTTTTTTTAAAAATATTTATGTCTAAATGGCACTGAGCTGTTTTATGGGTGGGGATAATTCTACGAGGGATGAAACAAGGGGATAACTCTTTTGCATGGTTGTCTTGATACGTAAGACAATCGTGTATGATTGTTCAATAAATGGGAAAATTGTGGTCTGTTATCAAATATATGGGAAATGTTGTTCAATTGTTTATATATGGTAGAAAGTTATATGTTTGTTCAGTTTATGGGAAAATTTGGGGCTTTTTAAATATATATCGAAATGGTGATTAATTCTTTATATATTTCATATATGTTTTTATATGATGATATTTAGTATGTTTTTTAATGTAAGAGAAATGTTGTATGGTTAATCAATATGAAGGAAATACATGCTCATTTTAATGGGAGAATTCATGACATATTCTGTATATATTTTTGATACACATGCAGTTCAGTTCTGGTCAAGTTGGTCTTAGAGGGGATGCTACTATCTAGAGTTTTGGCGAGGATGCTACTGTCTAGAGTTTTGGCGAGGATACTACTTTCTAGAGTCTAGAGTCTTAGAGAGGATGCTACTGTCTAGAGTTTTGGCGAGGATACTACTTTCTAGAGTCTAGAGTCTTAGAGAGGATGCTACTGTCTAGAGTTTTGGCGAGGATACTACTTTCTAGAGTCTAGAGTCTTAGAGAGGATGCTTCTGTCTAGAGTTTTGGCGAGGATGCTACTGTCTATAGTCTATGGTCTTAGAGAGGCTGCTACTGTCTAGAGTTTTGGCGAGGATGCTACTGTCTAGCGTCTAGAGTCTTAGAGAGGCTGCTACTGTCTAGAGTTTTGGCGAGGATGCTACTGTCTAGCGTCTAGAGTCTTAGAGAGGCTGCTACTGTCTAGAGTTTTGGTGAGGATGCTACTGTCTAGAGTTTTGGCGAGGTTGCTACTGTCTAGAGTCTAGAGTCTTAGAGAGGCTGCTACTGTCTAGAGTTTTGGCGAGGATGCTACTGTCTAGAGTCTAGAGTCTTAGAGAGGCTGCTACTGTCTAGAGTTTTGGCGAGGATGCTACTGTCTAGAGTCTAGAGTCTTAGAGAGGCTGCTACTGTCTAGAGTTTTGGCGAGGATGCTACTGTCTAGAGTCTTAGAGAGGCTGCTACTGTCTAGAGTTTTGGCGAGGATGCTACTGTCTAGAGTCTTAGAGAGGCAGCTACTGTCTAGAGTTTTGGCGAGGATGCTACTGTCTAGCGTCTAGAGTCTTAGAGAGGCTGCTACTGTCTAGAGTTTTGGTGAGGATGCTACTGTCTAGAGTTTTGGCGAGGTTGCTACTGTCTAGAGTCTAGAGTCTTAGAGAGGCTGCTACTGTCTAGAGTTTTGGCGAGGATGCTACTGTCTAGAGTCTAGAGTCTTAGAGAGGCTGCTACTGTCTAGAGTTTTGGCGAGGATGCTACTGTCTAGAGTCTAGAGTCTTAGAGAGGCTGCTACTGTCTAGAGTTTTGGCGAGGATGCTACTGTCTAGAGTCTTAGAGAGGCTGCTACTGTCTAGAGTTTTGGCGAGGATGCTACTGTCTAGAGTCTAGAGTCTTAGAGAGGCTGCTACTGTCTAGAGTTTTGGCGAGGATGCTACTTTCTAGAGTCTAGAGTCTTAGAGAGGCTGCTACTGTCTAGAGGTTTGGAGAGGATGCTACTGTCTAGAGTCTAGAGTCTTAGAGAGGCTGCTACTGTCTAGAGTTTTGGCGAGGATGCTACTGTCTAGAGTCTTAGAGAGGCTGCTACTGTCTAGAGTTTTGGCGAGGATACTACTTTCTAGAGTCTAGAGTCTTAGAGAGGCTGCTACTGTCTAGAGTTTTGGCGAGGATGCTACTGTCTAGAGTCTAGAGTCTTAGAGAGGCTGCTACTGTCTAGAGTTTTGGCGAGGATGCTACTGTCTAGAGTACTAACGAGGTGCTACTCTCTAGTTCCGCTATATTTTCTGATGAACTTGCTTATCGCTGTGCTAGTTTCCGACCTTTAGACCACAGCGCCTACCATCACGTTTTATTGTCTGTGTTACCAGATAATAATGATTTTTTCCCCCTCCATCCTGTTGAATTCATGCCACAATGTATTACTGTCAGACATTTTCATTGTCCGACTGATACTATTGTTAAGAATGAGGAAAGGAAAAAAAAAAAAACTGGATGGGGGTGGTGGAATAGAGTGATGGTCGTTTTCTAAGTATAATGTGAATTTCCATGATGTTTCCATTTGCCAAATTGTATTTTGCTATCGCTGAGTTTATTGTTGTCGAGCATAATAGAACAATGCAGATTATGTTCAAACCAGGGGCCAATACTTTCAAATGTGTTGATGAAAATATGTTTAAGTCTATGGCAGTGGTTCTCAACCTTCCTAATGCCGCCACCCTGTGATACAGTTCATTATGTCGTGGTGACCCCCCCAACCACAAAATTATTTTCGTTTGCTACTTTATAACTGTAGAGGAATGCGTTTTCCGATGGTCTTAGGCGACCCCTGGGAAAGGATCTTTCGACCCTCATAGGGGTCGCGACCCACAGGTTGAGAACCACCGATCTATGGAAACCTATAAAAGTTATATTTTAAAAATGAAAAATTAAACAGAATTCTTATAAACAATAATTAAAATGTTAAATTATTCCATAAAGATTTTTTCCTAAAGTAAATTTATAATGCAGATTTGGTCTCATTTATGTTTTTTTAATGTGATGAACAACGTCCTGATAATATAAAAATCAGTGGATCATTTAGTTCACTATGTTTGGCCTTGAACTCTAAAAGTCTAAAACAAAAGTAAAGTAATTTTGTATCTTATTAATGATTTTTTTGCCAAAGGTTGTAATCAAGTCGTTGTTTTTGCCTCACCTGTCCCAAATAGTTTGCTCCTTAAGTCGTTGTTTTTGCATCACTTGCCCCAAAGAGTTTGTTTCATGTAGATTTTTTTTAAAACCGTAAACATGACTTCTACGAATTAGACATATCCTGTGAGTAAAGCTTTTACCCAAAGAAAAGATAGATTCAGATTTCAATTCATCATTTGTTGAGAGATCATTGTTTGAATATCGCTTAGCTAAAAAAAATAATTAAGAATGCGATTTTTTAAAGTAATGAAATACATGTTCCTTAGAAAATGCTCTCACTTGATATGATCCCATCCGAAGGTCTATCAAAATAACTTGTTTACAGTGCTAGTTAGTCGGACGTGTCAAATGTTGTATGACTAAAAAAACTGCGTTTAAAAGAACAATGAGGAGAATAGCTGTATGGTTTAAATTTAAACGGCAACAATGTATCCATGCAACAATCCTTCTAAATGTTAGATTCCAATTAAACAAACTATAAGGTGCAGAAGATAACGTTATGTATTCAGAACTTAATATGTAGTGTTAAATGGGATATTCAAATGTGCCTAAGTCTAAGTCAGGGGTGCACAACATACGGCCCGCGGGTCACATACGGCCCGACAGCACCCACTTTGCGGCCCGCGAAGCTACGAAATATTCTTTATTCTTATTATTTTCTTAATAGCTACCCCCCCCCCCCCACAACCTATTTTATTTTGGCCCGCACAGGTCCTGTCCTATTTTCTTTTGGCCTACAAAGGTTTGGCATAAAGTATTACGGCCCGCCTTACATTTTGAGTTGTGCAGGCCTGGTCAAGTATACCACTGGACATACCAAAGAACAGACATGGGTATCAAAAGGGCGTTCATAAATAGAGGCGTCCATTTCAAGTATGTTTGTTATTCTCCTAACTTGTTATCTATTCTATAATTATCAACCTATGCGTTGAAAATTATTGCTAGATTTATGCTGTCCTTTATGAAATAAAAATTGGCCTCTGGTAAGATCAAGGGCTGACGATTTTTATTCGCGGTCCTGTGTTGTAACAGACACAGTGTCCAGAATCCTGTGTTGTAACAGGCACAATGTCCAGTGTTCTGTGTTGTAACAGACACAGCGTCCAGTGTCCTGTGTTGTAACAGACACAGTCCAGTATCCTGTGTTGTAACAGACACAGTCCAGGGTCCCGTGTTGTAACAGACACAGTCCAGGGTCCTGTGTTGTAACAGACACAGTGTCCAGGGTCCTGTGTTGTAACAGACACACATCAAGATTGGGTTCTACCAGGCCGAGGTTAGCATAACCTACCCTAGATAATGGACAGCAAACCGAGGGTGTGAGAGGGGAACAACGGAAATTCAACAGTCGATAATAATCAGATGGTTGCTGGAAAGTCTTGGAAGTACTCCCATCAGACTTGTTTGGTCCTGATTTATCTTAATATGGTTTCTTCACCTCTGAAGTATCGTATGTTGGTCACGAAGTTCATGAGTTGGGTCACATTTTTGAAACAAAATTATGGAGGAATTTAATTTACCGGGAGAATTCTGTCAATTCAATTTATTTGTATTTAGTTTGCTAAGCAAAAGCGACAATTGGTTAAAAGCCTGTATTAAGCGCCACCTTTTCTGAAATGGTATATAAAAATACAAAGAATTTGCAATAAATTTGACAATGTAAGAACCATCTGGAGACGGAGCTTATGCTCACACGTTCATGAATGTTATTGTCAAATAAATATATATTTTTGATGACATTTTTAACTGAGGATACAAAGTATTGGGGAGTGTATCTCAAAGAATGCGGTTTAAGGCGTGGTTGCATTGTTTTACTCAAAAGACATGCTATAAAATATTGGTTAAAATATATTATAGGCATTCGTCATTTACTTTCCTGTGGTGTGGGGCATGTACGTGTTGACGGACATTCTTGACGCTTTATTTTTTGATTGAGTTACCTTGTTATCGCCTTACATAAACAATACAATGGCCATCTTTGTTTTAAATGCCCGAATGACATTGTTTTCTTGTATGTCAGATTGTGTCACCTTTGTAATGCCCTTGTTGGCGTGTACGAAACTGTGTCCCAACTTGCCGTGCTGTTATCTGCGTGTATGACATTTGATGTCCCCCTTGAGTACTCGTATGTGTGTACGGCCAAGTGTACACCCTTATAGTACTCGTGTGTGCGTGTAAGATCGTGGGTATCCCCCTTGGAGTACTCGTGTGTGCGTGTAAGACCGTGTGTATCCCCTTTGGAGTACGGTCGTGTGTACAAAGTGCTGGAGACGTGCTAAAAGGCTGAGATCTCCTATCATTATTCGGATCAAAACTCATCAAATCGGTAAAGAACCTGACAGGGTTTTAACACGAGGGAAGGGAATTCGGGAGGTGGTCAAGCAGCCAAGTGGATGTCCATTTCAGTGATGCCAGTGGCAAACTTCATTAGGATGCTACTCTTGGGGACAGTTAGTGGGGATATCTGGGTATTTGATGGGCACGCCACCCGCTGAATTCAAGTACCCCACTCGGTGTAGTTTGGCCCCCCTAGGTCTACACAAGTGTATTTTAACGTTCAGACACTCGAGTCCTTAATTGGTCCACGGTGGGGATCCCTGCACATTTCTACCATTAGCAGTGGTCATCTATAAAAGTGCTCAGAAATATTCTGATTCTTCGTTGTTCATATTTTTTTACTCATACTTGTCCATTCAAATAATTTTAACATAGCTTCGGAGTTCACATTTGAACAATTCTAAAAATTTAGTGAGAGACAAATAAACGATTTATTTATAGACATTTCTATATGAACATAAAACAAATACACACCTTCATATGAATGGGACAAAAAATAGTGTAATAGGTGAGTGGGGAAAAAAAAGAAAGAAGAAAGTGCGTGTCTTTGAGACTCTCGATGGGAGTAAATGTTTAACAATTAAATAGCGTCGACGTTTTATCCTTAAGGACAAGTGATTAAAAACGTGCAGTCGCCGTTATTCTAAATTTAAAATTATACTTGGCCTTTTTTAAAAGTTGAAAGGAATCCTATCTAATATAGGTGAGGAATATTTTTAAATAAAAAAAAAACGTTTTTATCACAGCCGTACCGTATTTTTCTTTTTCTTTTAAAGCTATATGTAAATGGTGGGGCCTTCTTTCTAGGCTAAGTGTCATTTGAATGTTTAAGTTTCTTTCAAAACAAAGCATACATTCAGATCAGGTTATTTTAATGCTCAGGCAGTTCCTCTCGTAATAAAGCGTGTTGCTTCTTATCCTTTTTTTTTACCAGATCCTCTAATAATATAGCGTGTTGCTCCTTATGCTTATTTACCAGGCCACTGACACAGGAAATTTCAATTCTTCAATTTCGTCTCATCGCTTACTCATTTTTCAGTATTGAACACACGCTTCCATTCGACTAAGTGAATTGAACACACGCTTCCATTCGACTAAGTGTATTAAACGCGTGCCAATTATGAATAACATCAAATTATATACAAAATGAAAAAGCCACACATTGGCGACTTTCTGTCCATTCTTAATGTACTTGTACTGAAACATCTCCCCATTGATGTACTTGTACTGAATCATCTCCCCATCTTTACTTCTTGCCAGCATCGCTTATCTTCTAATGACCTCTTTTATCGTCTCTACTTTTCCTCGTTTTCATCGACAAAGTCCAAGGTCTAGTTTGCCGATACACCTTTTCTCCAAACACAACCACAGTATCAAGACCGCAGTTAATTGCCTAAACTTTACCTCCAGCCGTCCATTCACTTGACCACTGACTGACAGTACAACCAAGTGCCCCGATAGATTTATGTCCACTCCAAGTACAGATCGTCTAAAAATCACTGGAGCAACTGGTCACTAGTGGTCATTTAAGAGAGACAACCAGCTCCATTCCACACACGCGGCGCCTTCGTCAGTCTTGGTCAGTCTTGGTCAGTCTTGGTTGGTTTGTTGATTTAGCAAATCTAAAAATAACATTACGTCGCCATGCCCAGAGTCTAAATTTTACGTCTTGATGGGCGAGGGGGGTCGTAGTTTGCTAACAAGGAGAAGTGGAGAGGTGTGAGGTAATTACCCAGTTAGTGCATGATTACCCTTGTACAGATCTGATGTTGGAGGAACTGAAGATGGAAATGGTGTTTCTTTGTAAAGGAATTACTTACAGTGATAGGCAGATATGTGTATTTATATTGAATTTATCTTTACCAAGTCCTATCGAGATATATATCAAATCCTATCAAGATATATGTCAACTCCTATTAAGATATAATCTTATATCATTTCATTATATGTTTTTACGACTTGGATTGATAAGACACTTTCTTTGTACTCGGTAACTGCTCTTGATGGTGGGTCTTATTATTATATAGTAAGCGAAGATGATAATGCATATCTATTTCTCTGTTCATACAAAATTCCTTGAACATATTCTACTGAGTCCAGGCAGCCGTGCCGCATCACGATTTGCAAACATTGAGCTACTGAGCCATTCAGGGACCACCTTATCAATTCATACTTTTTTATTTGTTTTATCTCAATTGGAGATGACAAATTATGATTCCATATGACGTTATCGCGATATGGGGGCAATATCTTTACCGCATATACTCGACTATGGGTCGCACCAGTGGATAGGTCACACCAGTTGATAGGTCGCACCAGTGGATAGGTCGCACCAGTGGATAGGTCGCACCAGTGGATAGGTCGCACCAGTGGATAGGTCGCACCAGTGGATAGGTCGCGCCGGTGGATAGGTCACACCAGTGGATGGGTCACACCAGTGGATAGGTCGCACCAGTGGATAGGTCACACCAGTGGATAGGTCGCACCAGTGGATAGGTCGCACCAGTGGATAGGTCACACCAGTGGATAGGTCACACCAGTGGATAGGTCGCGCCGGTGGATAGGTCACACCAGTGGATAGGTCGCGCCGGTGGATAGGTTGCACCAGTGGATAGGTCGCGCCCTTAGTTTGGGTTTGCCAAAGTGAGTTTTTGCAGCTAATCCATAGATGGGTGGCACCCTCAGTTAAGGGAGTTGCATAACAATTTTATTTTGACAAAATTATAACTAATATTTGCTAAACAGCCATCACAAACATGTTTCCATGGTAACTTGATAACCGAAATGCAATCTTTTACGTAATGCATAGTAAATTTTAAAACAAATTGATATTCTACTTTTTAAAGCAAATGTGTCTAACTCAAGGCCCGTGGGCCATATCCGGCCCGCCGTACAATTATATCGAGCCCGCGAGGTCTTGACCAGCCTACACTTGTATCAAAGTCAACGTAATGGTGTTTCCCAATGCACACTTTGGTGAAAAAAACATAGCTTACTTCGCGCCTAGTTCACACGGCGCTTTAGTGACTTTGAAGCAAAGAAATATATTGTCCAGTGGTTTCATAACCCATTTGTCATAGACGTGGAAACTGAACCTGTAAATTTTCAGATGGAGCTAAAACAGCTGCAGTGTAATAAGACACTAAAGGCAAAGTACGACACAGTTGGGCCTGCACAGTTCAATTGTTTCATTCCTGAAGAGATGCCCAGCTTCGTCTACATGCGTCTCGAACCTTGAGCATGTTGGGTAGCGCATATATGAGTGAGCAGCTGTTTTCTGTGATGAAGATTAAAAAAGTATCACCGATGAGTCGTCTCACTGATGAACACTTGCAGTCCATCACACAGGAGTCTCTCACTGATGAACACTTGCAGTCCATCATGAGAATCTCAATGGAACAGAACATCACACAGGAGTCGTCTCACTGATGAACTTGCAGTCCATCATGAGAATCTCAATGACACAGGACGTTACCCCAAACATAAACGAGCTCACTTGTTTTTTTAGCCTAGAAAATGTGCCAAACATCCAGCTCTGACACATTGGCATAAGAACGAAAATTGGTATGAGAATGATTTTTAATTATTAAATCTTTTTTCTGTTTTCATTTATATAAATGTGGTTTTTTTTTTTAAAGAAAAGATTAATTTTCCGCTTATTGAATGATTATCCTGTTCGGCCCACAACCTTACATGTGATTTGTGTTTTGGCCCGCCGATTGATTGAGTTTTACGCACCTGTCTTAAAGCGTTTCAATTCGTCTTTGGTAGAAAATCTTTGATTGATTAAAAAGATTTTCAAAAAGACTTTTTATGGCAATTATATCTTCATATAAAACATGTTGGCATTAGTAGCAGCAGATAAGGTAAATTTTAAAGGCCGGCACATCTTGTAAAGGTAAAATGATAAAGTGTCAAATAAAGTGTTTTTAAAAGTAAACCAAGTGAACAATTAAAGTATAGAATAATAAAATATATTTTTTTTAAAGATGAAAAAAGAAACAAATTTTTACAAAAAATATTTGAATTAAAACACCCTTATCGTTAATTATTGAAACCCCCGAACCAAGCGGTCCTCAAGCATTTGCACTACCACAAGCCCACATGACCCGCGCATGACTAAAAAAATATTAAATACTTTTGGAACAGCTCCTCATACTTTCATCTGCAGTTATTAGTGAATTTATAACCCTAAATTATGTAGTCTTTAAATAATTTCTATAATCATTTTCTAGTTTATCGTTTGTGATCATGACTGTCAACAGTACCAGAAAACCCGAAAAATTCGGACAGGGCTGCTTTTGATTTAGTCCCACGGCGCATGGAAACCCCAGTACACGACAGGTCATAAAAGTGTACATGATTAAAGTTGGGAATGTATTTGAATATCAACTCCACTGAGCGAACGCTTCCGTCGCAATGACGTTGTGTCACGGGACGCGGTGTTTGGAACGAAAGTCGATTATCTCGCCTCATTAGTATAATCCACTTCTGCCCCGTGCACCAGCGCGGGTCCTTTCGTGATCTTGTTATCCAATCTTGATCCACTCCTCAGTAACGCTCTCAAGCCCATGCCTTCTTTCCCTTAAATATTCTCGTCTCTTCTGTGTTACATTTCTTTCATTAATTGGTTAATTTGGTGCTGGGTGGCCGAGTGGTCTTAACAGAGTCAATCTTAAGTTCATGATTTGGAGTTCAAACCCTATCAATGCCCAGTCAAGAAAAAAGATCACCAGCACCCCGGGTGCATGGGACTCACTGACCTTGGATAGCAACTCGTCCAAGAGAAGAACACTCTGAATTCAAACCCGGAGATGGAGTCCCCTAGGCGGATAACATTGATACAACGAAACATTACAACTCCTGCGACGCCTCTGGGGCCAAGCTGTATCATCCACATGATGTTTTTTGGGTTATCCGTGGAATGCGGCGATTTGCTGTGTAGGGAACCAGTTTATAATCCTAAAAAGAATCATTCCAGGCCTTGTGGTTTCGTCCTGCAAAGTCTACACCATCATCCCATTGAGGCGGACAGATGTCAGCCAACCTACACCATCATCCCTTTGGGACGGACAGATGTCAGCCAACCTACACCATCATCCCATTGGGACGGACAGATGTCAGCCAACCTACACCATCATCCAATTGAGGCGGACAGATGTCAGCCAACAAAAAAATTAAAAAATTCGTTGATTTGTAAATATTTTAAAATTTGTTTCTCTAGTTTCCTCAAGGCGCGTTGGTTTTATTCTTCTTTTCACTTCTCTTTCTTCTTTGCTTTTACTCTATTTCTTTGTTGGGCAGTCATTTGATTTTCGTGTCTCTCAAAATTTTAAACACCTACTTTACGGAGTAGAAGACCCTGGTAATATATAATTAACTGCTGTTTTGAAGTCCTCCAATTAGATAAGGACCTATGGACTGACATTGAAAGTGATTCAATAAAGGTTCAATTTGTAGACAATTTTGTTAAGATTGTAATCAAATGTTTGGTTAACATATTTGAAATCATTCAAAGTCCACACTACCTCTGACACTCTCAAGATTGTGTGGGTTTGTTGTTGTTTTTTTGGTCCCAAGAATTGTCATTTTTAATGATTCATCAATTTCAAATAAGATAGTATAATAATAAATCCAACTAGCTGCTGTAGTCAACTGATTAGACCATTATATAAAATTTTATCTCATCATTATATATAGCTTTAACTCATCATTATATAGAGTATAGAGCTTTAGCTTATCATTATATAGAGTATAGAGCTTTAGCTCATCATTATATGGAGCTTGATCTCACCATTTTTTAGAGCTTATTTCATCATTATATGGAGTTTTATTTCTTCATTATTAAGAGCTTTAATTCATCATTATATAGTGTTTGATCTCATCAAACCCAGACAGCAATATGAATCAAACTTGTAAAAACCACTCAAACATAAATGCAAATAATCACCAGGGAGAATTTGGTTTATTGATCGATTGCTGACAAGGTGAATAAATAGATGGTAGATGATATCAGGGTCATTTGGCTGGCTGTCAGACTACTGGGTATTACTGTCCGCTCATTCGGTCTCCGAGAAGGGCAAGATGTGTTCTCACGGCTCCACATCTTATACTATTAGCATGTGCCCTGTTCGAACTCACATAGATTAATGAGACACAAAATATTTGTATAAATAAAACAAGATATGTTAAGCTTTAATTATGATTAATAACACTGTTTTCCGAACTCCTGATCTTTATTTTCCTTAGGGACTTGTAACCATTCTTATACTTCTGTCCTATATTTTCATTTTTAGTATTAGGTGGGGTATACATATGTTATGAAAATTTAATGTATAATTATATTAATGTTTTTTGTTCTACTGATGAAGACATTTCCAAAAAGCTTTTGAATTTGTATTTTGTCTCATTATAATGAAAGCCGAACAGATATTGTTTGATTTACACATATTGTTTGATTTACACCTATTGTTTGATTTACACATATTGTTTGATTTACACATATTGTTTGATTTACACATATTGTTTGATTTACACATATTGTTTGATTTACACATATTGTTTGATTTACACATATTGTTTGATTTACACATATTGTTTGATTTACACATATTGTTTGATTTACACATATTGTTTGATTTACACATATTGTTTGATTTACACATATTGTTTCATTTACACATATTGTTTGATTTACACATATTGTTTGATTTACACATATTGTTTGATTTACACATATTGTTTGATTTACACATATTGTTTGATTTACACATATTGTTTGATTTACACATATTGTTTCATTTACACATATTGTTTGATTTACACATATTGTTTGATTTACACATATTGTTTCATTTACACATATTGTTTGATTTACACATATTGTTTGATTTACACATATTGTTTGATTTACACATATTGTTTGATTTACACATATTGTTTGATTTACACATATTGTTTGATTTACACATATTGTTTCATTTACACATATTGTTTGATTTACACATATTAATTCATTTACACATATTGTTTGATTTACACATATTGTTTGATTTACACATATTGTTTGATTTACACATATTGTTTGATTTACACATATTGTTTGATTTACACATATTGTTTGATTTACACATATTGTTTGATTTACACATATTGTTTGATTTACACATATTGTTTGATTTACACATATTGTTTGATTTACACATATTGTTTGATTTACACATATTGTTTCATTTACACATATTGTTTGATTTACACATATTGTTTGATTTACACATATTAATTCATTTACACATATTGTTTCATTTACACTTATTGTTTGATTACACATATTGTTTGATTTACACATATTGTTTCATTTACACATATTGTTTGATTTACACATATTGTTTGATTTACACATATTGTTTGATTTACACATATTGTTTGATTTACACATATTGTTTCATTTACACATATTGTTTGATTTACACATATTGTTTGATTTACACATATTGTTTCATTTACACATATTGTTTGATTTACACATATTGTTTCATTTACACATATTTTTTGATTTACACATATTGTTTGATTTACACATATTGTTTGATTTACACATATTGTTTGATTTACACATATTGTTTGATTTACACATATTGTTTGATTTACACATATTGTTTGATTTACACATATTGTTTGATTTACACATATTGTTTCATTTACACATATTGTTTGATTTACACATATTGTTTGATTTACACATATTAATTCATTTACACATATTGTTTCATTTACACATATTGTTTGATTTACACATATTGTTTGATTTACACATATTGTTTCATTTACACATATTGTTTGATTTACACATATTGTTTGATTTACACATATTGTTTCATTTACACATATTGTTTGATTTACACATATTGTTTGATTTACACATATTGTTTCATTTACACATATTGTTTGATTTACACATATTGTTTCATTTACACATATTGTTTGATTTACACATATTGCGTCCCATTAATCCACTTAAAAGCTTTATCGCATTCCAACCCTTTCATCAACTCAGACTCTGTTCTGCCTGGTGCATTTTTCAATAGTTTGGAAACGTTTATATTTTAATGATCAACAGAAAACAGGGCAACAAAGCATCAATCAGATCAATAAAATAACTGAAATGGACTGGAATATTGGGCACTTTCTGCATGAATTAACTTTTTATCTGCACATTCCCCTTTGAAATTTCTTTTTTTTCCCAATGAAACAATAAAATGCAGTGTTCCAAAGAAATTTCACGCTCCATTCATTTTATTTTGGGACCTTTCTTTTCTAATTTATCATCTTCAAATACCAGGAACATTTCCTCCCTGGTGATGTTTCTGACAAACATGCTTAAGATTGGGCTAGGATTATACGCATAATAATTTAGGGTTTATTGATGGCAGATATAAAATAAAACATTGCATCTTCAGTAAGTCATAAAACATTTCTAGCATTTCATAACAAGAGCGTTAGACAAAGCAGATTTTATAATATGGGAAGTTTTAGTCTAAGGAATGACACAATGAAGAGTATTGGTAAATATATTACATTTTCTGGTTACAAACCTTATTTAATAGTGTCGCTTGGCTTGGCATTCCTATTGAACTACATTTGAAAATTATGTTTTTTCAATATTGCCTTAATTGAATCTTTTAATTTTTTTCATATTTTAAGTAATTGGTTCAGAAAATTAATGATTGTCATCGGCTATTCTTCATCCATAGGAAAAACATGTACTACTTTGAACATGTTACTATGACTCATTTAAGGTTATTCTGATTTATGAACAGTGATGATGAAAGGTGTCCGCCGTTGCACTCACATGGGACATTAACAGAATGATAGTCATCGAGCTTCCGGTCACATGATGAATTGCATTGATATCCACGGTCCACTCCATTTGACTGACTGACATTGCCTGTAGTGGTGAGGCGTCCTGTAGCACATCCCCAGCATTATTGGTCATGATCCCTAGCCAATACACCCCATGCTCGTGTTTGTCAGTTGGAAATGACCCCTAGTCAATACAAGCTGTGCTCCTGGTGGTCAGTGAGGGTCAAAATTTTACTAGCTTCCTGAATGGAATAATTTATGGGGACCGCGATAAAAGACCTTCGAGGAAGGGTTCATCTTACGGTCACTGGAACATTTGAATGATTTTAGTCCACCAGTACATGTCATAGAGATATACGACAATGACAATTGTGAGGTGGCATCATTCATCTGTATAGTTGTTGCGTTATTTATGTTTCATCCGAAAGTTTTCGACAAGAATTTATATCTTTAGAACAGACTGTGGAAAATACCCCGTAACAACCTGTTTATTAGTGTAATAAACAAATAATATTCCAATTGTTTAATATTGATTTAAATGAGTACTCATTGTTAATGTTGATTTAAATGAGTACCCATTGTTAATGTTGATTTAATTTCGTACTCATTGTTAAGTGTTGGTTGAAAGTCCATTATTCAAGTAAGTAACTGTGATCACGAACACAGGCAACTTATGTGGAGCCATGTTTTAAACCATACTCTTGGTACAGAAACTCTATTTCTGATACTTCAAAAACAGAACTGTGTAAAATCCTTTCCTCTATGTATTACTCAACGTTCCAGTTTTATTATTTTTAACACAATTTAAAATGGTGTGGTGGTTCATTATACTATGAAATTAGGTAAGTGTAGAGTGATGAAATTCTTAACACTTTCACGATATTTGAAGACCCCTTGCATGCGCTTCGGGGATTGGTGCATTTGATTGTATAGTCATGATTGTAATGTTCCAGGTTTTCTGATCAAAACCTCTGAGTTACTCATTCATAATAAAAATAAATGCTTAACTTCAGTCTCATCAGGTGAATTCATAAAAAAACTGGATTGGGCATTGATTTAAAAAAAAATGTTCACGTTTAAGATGTGACATAAATAGGGCACAAGCTATCAGCTGATACTTTTGACAGTATGAAAGCCTTCTCACTCCCACACAAGCTATCAGCTGATACTTTTGACAGTATGAAAGCCTTCTCACTCCCCACACAAGCTATCAGCTGATACTTTTGACAGTATGAAAGCCTTCTCACTCCCACACAAGCTATCAGCTGATACTTTTGACAGTATGAAAGCCTTCTCACTCCCCACACAAGCTATCAGCTGATACTTTTGACAGTATGAAAGCCTTCTCACTCCCCACACAAGCTATCAGCTGATACTTTTGACAGTATGAAAGCCTTCTCACTCCCCACACCATCTATCAGCTGATAATTTTGACAGTATGAAAGCCTTCTCACTCCCACACAAGCTATCAGCTGATACTTTTGACAGTATGAAAGCCTTCTCACTCCCCACACCAGCTATCAGCTGATACTTTTGATAGTATGAAAGCCTTCTCACTCCCCACACAAGCTATCAGCTGATACTTTTGACAGTATGAAAGCCTTCTCACTCACACACAAGCTATCAGCTGATACTTTTGACAGTATGAAAGCCTTCTCACTCCCACACAAGCTATCAGCTGATACTTTTGACAGTATGAAAGCCTTCTCACTCCCACACAAGCTATCAGCTGATACTTTTGACAGTATGAAAGCCTTCTCACTCCCACACAAGCTATCAGCTGATACTTTTGACAGTATGAAAGCCTTCTCACTCCCCATACCAGCTATCAGCTGATACTTTTGACAGTATGAAAGCCTTCTCACTCCCACACAAGCTATCAGCTGATACTTTTGACAGTATGAAAGCCTTCTCACTCCCAATACCAGCTATCAGCTGATACGTTTGACAGTATGAAAGCCTTCTCACTCCCACACAAGCTATAAGCTGATACTTTTGACAGTATGAAAGCCTTCTCACTCACACACAAGCTATCAGCTGATACTTTTGACAGTATGAAAGCCTTCTCACTCCCCACACAAGCTATCAGCTGATACTTTTGACAGTATGAAAGCCTTCTCACTCCCACACAAGCCTTTCAGCTGATACTTTTGACAGTATGAAAGCCTTCTCACTCCCCACACCAGCTATCAGCTGATACTTTTGACAGTATGAAAGCCTTCTCACTCCCACACAAGCTATCAGCTGATACTTTTGACAGTATGAAAGCCTTCTCACTCCCCACACAAGCTATCAGCTGATACTTTTGACAGTATGAAAGCCTTCTCACTCCCCACACAAGCTATCAGCTGATACTTTTGACAGTATGAAAGCCTTCTCACTCCCATACAAGCTATCAGCTGATACTTTTGACAGTATGAAAGCCTTCTCACTCCCACACAAGCTATCAGCTGATACTTTTGACAGTATGAAAGCCTTCTCACTCCCCATACCAGCTATCAGCTGATACTTTTGACAGTATGAAAGCCTTCTCACTCCCACACAAGCTATCAGCTGATACTTTTGACAGTATGAAAGCCTTCTCACTCCCACACAAGCTATCAGCTGATACTTTTGACAGTATGAAAGCCTTCTCACTCCCATACAAGCTATCAGCTGATACTTTTGACAGTATGAAAGCCTTCTCACTCCCACACAAGCTATCAGCTGATACTTTTGACATTATGAAAGCCTTCTCACTCCCCATACCAGCTATCAGCTGATACTTTTGACAGTATGAAAGCCTTCTCACTCCCACACAAGCTATCAGCTGATACTTTTGACAGTATGAAAGCCTTCTCACTCCCACACAAGCTATCAGCTGATACTTTTGACAGTATGAAAGCCTTCTCACTCCCACACAAGCTATCAGCTGATACTTTTAACAGTATGAAAGCCTTCTCACTCCCCACACCAGCTATCAGCTTATACTTTTGACAGTATGAAAGCCTTCTCACTCCCACACAAGCCTTTCAGCTGATACTTTTGACAGTATGAAAGCCTTCTCACTTTCCACACAAGCTATCAGCTGATACTTTTGACAGTATGAAAGCCTTCTCACTCCCATACCAGCTATCAGCTGATACTTTTGACAGTATGAAAGCCTTCTCACTCCCACACAAGCTATCAGCTGATACTTTTGACAGTATGAAAGCCTTCTCACTCCCACACAAGCTATCAGCTGATACTTTTGACAGTATGAAAGCCTTCTCACTCCCCATACCAGCTATCAGCTGATACTTTTGACAGTATGAAAGCCTTCTCACTCCCACACAAGCTATCAGCTGATACTTTTGACAGTATGAAAGCCTTCTCACTCCCCACACCAGCTATCAGCTGATACTTTTGACAGTATGAAAGCCTTCTCACTCCCACACAAGCCTTTCAGCTAATACTTTTGACAGTATGAAAGCCTTCTCACTCCCCACACAAGCTATCAGCTGATACTTTTGACAGTATGAAAGCCTTCTCACTCCCACACAAGCTATCAGCTGATTCTTTTGACAGTATGAAAGCCTTCTCACTCCTCACACAAGCTATCAGCTGATACTTTTGACAGTATGAAAGCCTTCTCACTCCCCATACCAGCTATCAGCTGATACTTTTGACAGTATGAAAGCCTTCTCACTCCCACACAAGCTATCAGCTGATACTTTTGACAGTATGAAAGCCTTCTCACTCCCCACACCAGCTATCAGCTGATACTTTTGACAGTATGAAAGCCTTCTCACTCCCACACAAGCCTTTCAGCTAATACTTTTGACAGTATGAAAGCCTTCTCACTCCCCACACAAGCTATCAGCTGATACTTTTGACAGTATGAAAGCCTTCTCACTCCCACACAAGCTATCAGCTGATTCTTTTGACAGTATGAAAGCCTTCTCACTCCTCACACAAGCTATCAGCTGATACTTTTGACATTATGAAAGCCTTCTCACTCCCCACACAAGCTATCAGCTGATACTTTTGACAATATGAAAGCCTTCTCACTCCCCACACCGTCTATCAGCTGATAATTTTGACAGTATGAAAGCCTTCACACTCCCACACAAGCTATCAGCTGATACTTTTGACAGTATGAAAGCCTTCTCACTCCCACACAAGCTATCAGCTGATACTTTTGACAGTATGAAAGCCTTCTCACTCCCCACACAAGCTATCAGCTGATACTTTTGACAGTATGAAAGCCTTCTCACTCCCCACACAAGCTATCAGCTGATACTTTTGACAGTATGAAAGCCTTCTCACTCCCACACCAGCTATCAGCTGATACTTTTGACAGTATGAAAGCCTTCTCACTCCCACACACATAAACATAATTATAAAAAGTTTTATTAACTCTACACAAGACTTGTTGATAAATTCACAATGGAGTTGATGTAAATATGTTCTGATGACGTACCATTGGTATTTAGACTATTCTTTTTAAAACATAATACAAAAATAAGTTTTATTATCTACCGAAAATCCTTTACATGTTTTTTTTTTAAAGTGTGTGTTTTGGGGGAGGGGTGGGGAGTACATTTTTTATTAGGATAGCTAGATCTTTTTTTTTTTTTTAAGTGAATATTGAAATTGTGAATATTCATCATAAAGTAAGTGTACGTGCCTTACATTAAGCTAGTAGTTGTCAATGAATTTTTATCACTCGAAATGAGTGACAAATTAATTTTGATAGATGAGTAATATTTAACTGACGGACGCCCCACCCGCAAGTCAACAGATGTGTGTCACGGACGCCCCACCCGCAAGTCAACAGATGTGTGTCGCTATTTACAAGAGGAGTGCATCATCCAAGAAGTAACGAAACACTACACATTTTTTTTTTGGTCAGCGTGCCTGCCACCCGAACAGACTAAATTCAATGGTGCTAAGATATCACATCACACAGTGTCATGCATATGTTGTAGATTAATGTAGACCAAATAGTGAGCTCGTTCCGACCCCCATTCCACATTATGGATGGATTTCAAATTCTAGGTGGGAGAATACGATAACACATGATGAGCAGTCAACTGAAATGGGTTCTTTGTAATGTCCCACAGCAGTTGTAGTAACAACAACTATGGAAGTTTTGTTGCATAGTTTGAGAACATTTTCCGAACCTATAGACATGGTAGTTTACCACATGGTCCTTGGACAGGCTAATACTACTGCTGCTTTACAGTTGAACGTGGCCTTTTTCCACATGTTCCAGAGAGAGAGAGAGAGAGAGAGCTGACATCCCTGGAGATCATAGCATCTAAATGGATTTGAGTCGTGGAAAAAAAAGACTTTCGTTGTCCATCTCAAAACTGCATTACAGAAACAACAACAACACAAAAAAGGATTATTGAAAGCAGATATTTGCAACAACGAACTTTTTCGCTGATCGGAAACACTTAAGCTCTGTGCACAAAAAATTACGTATTATGTTAAGACGTAAATCTGATATATATATATATATATATATATAAGTGTTTGAAGAAAAAGACAAAACTGTAATTTTGAAAGCCTTAACGCATACCTTCGAGAACTGCACATCTTCGAGAGCTGCACATCTTCGAGAACTGCACATCTTCGAGAACTGCACATCTTTGAGAGCTGCACATCTTCGAGAACTGCACATCTTCGAGAACTGCACATCTTCGAGAGCAGCACATTTTCGAGGGCTGCACTTTGCAGGAGATTTGGTTGAGTTTTCGAAACCAAATAAATTTTACACTGAATGAATGGCCTTGGTATATTTCAAGAACTATGTCTTGAAATATAAAATACGACTTATAGGAAACTTCAAGTTTGTCAGCACTGATATACAAAAATGACTTTAATATAATTTGACAACGTGCGATTGATAACGTAATGTTCGCCACATGAGTGATGATTATATTTAAGCCTGCTTTACTCAGATGTGGTCAATTATAAATAGACGCATGTTCCATTATAATCCTATAAACAGTATCTTTAGTGTATGCGGCCAGTGGTTGGGTATGTAAAGGTATTGGCAACGACGAAGAACAAATCTTAACCATAAGCATGGCATAAAGACAGACTTAATGTGAAATAAGCAAAGCTACTAATGGCTCGGTAAATAATTGAATGATATTATTTTAATGATTTGTCAATTCTTCTAACTATATTATAAGGTTTCAATCAATTTTCTTATAACTATATTATGATGTTTTAGGGAGTAAATGTTTATCCTCAACTTCCCCCTTCTCTCACACAAAAATAAAACAAGGAATGAAAGCAAAATATTTTTTTTTTAAACCGCGCTAGACGTGCGCATTCTTACTCTTTCATTTCGAACAAAAGTATCAACCCACAAGCCATCTCCTTACCACATGAATAGTCGACCTGTCAAATCTCGTGCACAAAAAGATTAAGCGGCAATAATTTAATCGCCGATCGATTGTTGTGGTCAAAGACTTTACAAAGGGACCCCGCTGAGTCCCCGGGGACATTTTAATGACAAAGTTTTAGAATAGAAACGATTTGCCCGAGTGCCGGATCAGCCCGGGGCCATGTTCATTCTGTTTTCATGACTTAGTCCATAAAAACTGTTTCCACTTGCACCTTTGCTTTATTTGGTAATTCGGTCATTTTAAAAAAAGAAAGAAAAAAGAAAAGGCAACTTGTTGTGCTCAACAAATCTTCCGTTTATCGGTCTTCTTTTGTTTTAGGGCAGATTTAATGTGTGGGAAATAACCAACTGTACCGCTGCCCTCTATTGAACGCCAAGAAATTTATTTTTCTCAGATAGCTTCGTGTGAGGAGGATAAAAATGGGGGGGTCGGGGGGTAGGGGTGGTTAATCTGAGACTTATGGAGTCAGAGTCAGGGTCGGGGTGGTTCCCGTGAGACTTATGGAGTCAGAGTCGGGGTGGTTGTCGTGAGACTTATGGAGTCAGAGTCAGGGTCGGGTGGTTCCCGTGAGACTTATGGAGTCAGAGTCGGGGTGGTTCCCGTGAGACTTATGGAGTCTGAGTCGGGGTGGTTCCCGTGAGACTTATGGAGTCAGAGTCGGGGTGGTTCACGTGAGACTTATGGAGTCAGAATCAGGGTCGGGGTGGTTCCCGTGAGACTTATGGAGTCAGAGTCGGGGTCGGGGTGGTTCCCGTGAGACTTATGGAGTAAGAGTCAAGCAGCAGGCTTTACAGTAAAAATATGAAATAATTGACCGTCTATTCCAGGAGGACAACAAAAAACAACCTGTTTTAATTGAGCTCCCTTTTCTTGTTGATATTTACTGCCAAATTGTTGCCCTTCAAATTTTCCCTTTTGTAACCCTTCAAATGTTCCCCTTTGTAGCCATCCCAATGTTTCCCTTCACCGCAGATTATCCAGTAGAAGTCTAGCGGAGTGAGATTGAATGGCATCAATTGGAGGCAGGCCTTGTGAAGTTTAATCAAGCTTACATTGGCAGTGGTTAGAGTACGATATATTTGATATGTGAAAGAAGCAAGCAGCAAGAAACATCAATTAGTTTTCGCATGATCGTTGATTCCGTCCCATTCACGGTCCAGCTTTCTATGCCGCTGATCCAATGATTTTAATCGATCTTATTCATAGAAATTCAATAGCGAATACAATATTTCTTTTTTTTTTCCTTTCTGTTGTTCTTGAAATCCAATTTAAAAGTCGAAAAGAGAGATAAAAATCCAATTACTGGACACAGGATGTGATTGAAGTTTGGGTTTTATTACTTATGGACACCACACGTTTCGTCGATATTTTAATTTTTTTTTATCCCTTTATTGTCAACGTCCTTAATACTAATAAGATTTCATCTCTTTTAAAAACAGTGGCATTATTAAAAAGTGGAGCATGAAAGGTGTGGCATGAAAAGTGTGGCATGAAAAGTGTAGCATGAAAAGTGTAGCATAAAAAGTGTGGCATGAAAAGTGTGGCATGAAAAGTGTAGCATGAAAAGTGTAGCATGAAAAGTGTAGCATGAAAAGTGTAGCATGAAAAGTGTGGCATGAAAAGTGTGGCATGAAAAGTGTGGCATGAAAAGTGTGGCATGAAAAGTGTGGCATGAAAAGTGTGGCATGAAAAGTGTGCCATGAAAAGTGTGGCATGAAAAGTGTGGCATGAAAAGTGTAGCATGAAAAGTGTAGCATGAAAAGTGTGGCATGAAAAGTGTGGCATGAAAAGTGTGGCATGAAAAGTGTAGCATAAAAAGTGTAGCATGAAATGTGTAGCATGAAAAGTGTAGCATGAAAAGTGTAGCATGAAATGTGTAGCATGAAAAGTGTGGCATGAAAAGTGTGGCATGAAAAGTGTGGCATGAAAAGTGTAGCATGAAATGTGTAGCATGAAAAGTGTAGCATGAAAAGTGTAGCATGAAATGTGTGGCATAAAAAATGAAGCATGAAAAGTGTGGTATGAAAAGTGTAGCATGAAAAGTGTAGCATGAAATGTGTAGCATGAAATGTGTAGCATGAAATGTGTAGCATGAAATGTGTAGCATGAAATGTGTAGCATGAAATGTGTAGCATGAAATGTGTTGCATGAAAAGTGTAGCATGAAAAGTGTAGCATGAAAAGTGTGCGAGTATAAATGAATTAATCAAACCATACAAACAAAGTTTTTGGTATAAGTCCATTAAAAAAATACAATATCGAGCAATGGAAGGGGGCGGGGGCTGGGGATGAAAATTTGACGATACATGCATTCAAGTAACGCACCTTATAAGAATCCCAACTAATCCACCCATCCCCACCCCCCCCCCCCCCAAACACGCAAGGCTCACAACCGCATATTTTTTCACGCCCCCTGAAGTGTTTTAATATTCTAATGACCCACCCGCTTATACACCGCAGATTTAATTCACTATTTCAGAAAAACAAAAGAAAATATTACGCACCAAACGCAATTGTGATTTATTTTTTACGAATTTCATTTAACGCTTTTACTGGTAATTTTATTTCGTGAAATCAGTGGCATAATATTTCCTTCATCCTCCACCTTGAAAAACAGGAAAAATTGATTTTTTGTGTGTGTGTGTGGTTGGGGTGATATAATTTGTTGTCATCGAGCACTGAGTCTGTATGTAATGTTTCAACTCGATGGTTTGACGGGGAGTTGATCAACTAACCTTCCGAAGATTGTGCCACACACTTAGCCAGATGAAAAAACACGACGAAAAGTGAAGTTAATATAAAGCATTTCAAAATAGTCAGCTTCTTGAGATGATTAACGTCAGAGTCATGCGTTTGATTTGTATTTTCTTTCGCACGGTCCAAAATTCAAACCAACCATTTCCTGTACCCCGTGGGGGGGGGGGAGGGGGGGAATGTTTGAAGCCGAGTCATTTTAATCGAATATACAAAATCTATTTACGGTATTTAAAAAATCTTGTATATCGCACGAGCCTATTCTAAGTCAAAGCTATTACATTATGCAAATCTGGATTCACGTTGCTAAAACTACTTTTATTTACGCTATACTCCAGGAAATGTCTTACTTGTACATTCGAACTACGTTTATTAGGCTGCAGACGGCACCGACTATGAAACAAAATTACCTCATACAGTTTGTTTGTGTATTATTCCATTCATAAGTAAACTGTATGATTGAAGTCACATCTGCATGGACTTTCATCGAAATGTAAATATCATAACCAAAAAAAATGTTAGCAACTTCATTAGGGGCAGAAGGAAGAAGCAAAATCTACGACACCAAGAATCCGACTCCACGGCCTTGTTGACGTAATACTAGACGTCCCCACTGTCTGTTTGGCGACGCCGGTCGTGCCTCTACATTTGGAGCATTGAATTTTGATGGTGGACAGTTTGAGTTGTAAAATGAGATGAGTGTGAAGTGTTGGAACATCGATTATTACGTTAGTGTAATCGCCGCTGAGAGTTTGATTTAATTGTGGTCTGGAGATTAGGCATTGGCGCGGTACATTTCAAGTGAATTCGATTACGTTTAAGTATTTTTTTAAGTTAATCAGCTTCCAACGATTATCTTATCATGTCGAGATCAGTATATATTTATTAGATCGGAGATTCTCAAGCTATTGGATAGTACAAGTTGTGTGTATATGAAACGAGTGTTAAATATATTGTCTTGTATTACATACCCTTTTTAACTTGTTTCTATTTCTTGTCCTATTTTCATTTGTCGAGTAAGCGTCTTAGCCGAAGCGTTCATTTTTTTGTATTGTCCTGTCTTTCAATTCAAGCATCCACATACCTTGTCGTACTCTTTCCTTTGTAAAATATATATATTTCCCCACTGACACTTAAATTTCAATTCAAATGGTGGACATGTAATTATTTTTTCTTCTTTAATTGGGGCGTAAATAAACGATTAATACAAATATTTGAAAATCTATTCAATCTAAATACTAACAGAATTGTTCCCAGGTTTTTTTACAACACAAAAAATAGTAAATAATAAATAAAGGTATATTAATTAAATAAATAGTTTATCTTTTCTGTACGGTTACATTGTTTTTCCCTATGGCAGATGATCTTCTTAATCTTCACATAAAAATAGCATATAAGACGTTAATATGTGGTGCACACCATATAACAACATTGTGACTTTGATTTTTTATGCACACCATTGAACACAACATGAAGTGTGAATCTGGAAATTGATACGATTAGTCAATACTGTTTGAAGAACATAGTCGAATAAGTCAACTAACTTGTCCGTGGTTGCAGCCTACTTATTTTTTTAATTTTTTTGTTTCTAAACTCCATTCCAATAAGTTGAGCAGGGCTAATTAAAACAGAACCAAATTTTTTTTTTTTTTTAAATCTATACTTTTAATAGAAACAATTTCTTTCCATTCATTTGACGGTATCTTCATCCAACCCATGTTTACTCAGCCAAATTAGGACAACCCAAAATGATAGGAAAGCGGATATGATATGAAACCAAACCATTTTCTCTTTCCTCTCCGAAAATAAATAGTATTTTTGACCTACGTGATCGTATCCCATAGAAATACTACTTTAGATATTAAAAAGAAATAGGCTATTATATTTGGTATGTTCCCCCAACAAGAACATTTGGATTCGTGGAATATCATACTCGGATCCACGATATCTATGAGTTAAAGCTTTTGAAAATTACAATACTGTGAAGCAAAAATACCCGTAGACCAGTGATCGAAAACACGACAGAAAGTATTTACGACCGCTGCTGAGATGACATCCGTTTTCTGTTCTTGAACGTAGTTTCTTACCACAGCGAGGGAAAATTACGGCCCTAAAATCTAATCTGCCAAATGAACACAAGAAAACAGCTTTTTTTAAAATTTTCTTTGTTTTTTTAAAGTCTTTTTTTTTTATCGATAGCCTCGAAACTGTAGCTAAATCTGGCCATTTATAATCTACCATCGTTGGAATGATTCTATCACGCGAACAAGTACACATTTCATCACGTATTTTAATAAACCAACAAAACAATCAAAAAGAACAAACAAAGAACAAAAGAAAACGAGCACTCTGACGTGCACTCTCGGATGCCAGAAGAAAAAAGTGGGAACGAGAGAACAAAGGAGAATTATCGAGAAACAATTACGTTCATGGGGGCAGTAACTTGAACTGAGAAATCACAGCATTATGCCATCAACTGTGGCTGCCAGTGCGACCATTCAAATACTGCTCTTTACAGCTTAAACCTACATCACAGTGATATGAAATCTCGGAGTTATTATGGCTCTCTGCCATACGAATGGAGATTCGAGAGTGGAGACCAAAATGCCGGGGAAACTGAGAATGTTATCACATTTGTTTGTGAGTGTTTTATATGAAGATTTGTCAAAACAATTATTTTTTCTATTGCGTGAGCTGCTAACTTCAAATCTTATTTATGGTTTGATAACTGGGGAATGATTGGCTGTTGTAAGATAAAATAAGATAAAATAACTGGGGAACGGTTGGCCGTTGTAAGATAAAATACGATAAAATAACTGGGGAATGGTTGGCCGTTGCAAGATAAAATAACTGGAGAGTGGAAATACTTCATAGTTGGCTATTATAAGATAAAATAATTGGAGAATGGACATTTTTCATAGTTGTTCATTACAAGATGAAATATTGCATTCAGAATTTTTCATATAATCATTAAATGGATTTACCAAACCTTATCTTTTTAAGAAGTGATTAATTTTTTTTTACAACTGATAATCAATTTTTCTGATAAAAAAGTATTTAATTTAATCCTGATCTACACATTCTGGTATTGCTTATTGTATTACACCAGAGTCAGAGCAGTGATTGTATTACACCAGAGTCAGAGCAGTGATTGTATTACACCAGAGTCAGAGCAGTCATATTATTATCCCACTTTGACATTATGGCACAAAATTTAAATGTTCCGCACGAGAGCCATTTAATTTGATCATATCAACAACAAAAAATAATCTGAGAATATAGGTTATGGGTTTACACGAGTTATTCCCAACATTGATTATTACTTAGACCCAATAACCCTTGCCGGCACCGTAGTCCGTATACATTATTGTAGAGAAACTCCACTGCCTCTTGTCAATAGACGCTCGTCCCTGAAGGAAGTCACATGACTTGGTCATATAAAGAAGGTAGATAAATTAGGAAGCCAGGTCAAGATAACCTTTTTAGAGTCCCGGATACAACATTTGCGTCATGCACTTCACGGCTCGTTTGTTTAACCATGACCTTTGACAGTTAGTGACATTGGCTCAAGGCCTTGGAATTCCAGCTCTCATATTTTAAATTCCAGACAGACTCGTGAGGTCTTTCTAATAACGTCGACACGCACATATTTTATCAAGTGCGGAGTCAAGGATTTTAAACGATAATCGGTTTCTGTTTGTTTTCAAAACGATAATTGAATTATTTTTAATGACTTTTTAAAGCAAATTAAAAAAAAATAAAAAAATAATCAACTTTAAAGTAATATGTATTCTAAAAAACCCATAAAAACAATTTTTTTCGTATTAATGTCCACCCATTTACACACAGCAGATTTAATTCACCAACTATTTCAGAAAAAGTAAAGAAAATATTATACACTAAACGCACTTACGATATTTTTTGTAAAGAATCTCATTTAGCGCAGTCATTTGGGAATTTTATTTCGTGATATCACTGACATTATATTTCCATTAACTCCCGCTTGAACAAAAATGGAAAAACTGATTCTTTGGGGGCTGAGGCTGAAAATTTTCTGAATTGAGTTGTCATCGGAAACGAATCTATGTGCCAACTTTCAGCTCAATGGGTTGACGGGAAGTAGGTCAATTAATCGGCCAAACATTTTGCCCTAAACACACAAAAGCAAAGTTAATTAAAAAAAAAAAAAGGAAATTGTTGTGTTAAAATTTAATTCTAAAAATAGATTTCAGCTGCCGCTTATGACCTTATAAAATGTAATATTTATCTGAAATTGGTGTGCGGAAAAGATGGGAGTGCATTGTACAAACTTATAACCGGTTTGAATCCGGTTTCCGAAAACCAATAAATGGATTTCCAACACAGCAACAACAACAAAGTTGATATTCCTAGGCAGGACCAATACACGTGTCAGTAAACTAAGTTAGCTTTTCATGAATTCTCTCAATCACATAAACTCTTTAATACGCATATGGAATAACTGTCTTGTATGTAAATTGCATGAAGAGTATCTCATTATTTGTATTAGCCCCCCTTCCCATACTAACGCAGACATAACGCTTGCAAATGTATTGAGTACTTACTAAAAACCCCGTAGCTGAGAAAGTACATTTCGATAGATTCGTTCATCTTCTTCCCGGCCAGAGGCCTTTAATTCTAAGCCCTCGTAATTCCCCTCTGGGGCCAGCCAACAGCCTTAGCCCCTATCCTAGCCAACAGTCTCGGCCCTTATGCTAGCCAACAGTCTCAGCCCCTATCCTAGCCATCAGTCTCAGCCCCTATCAGCAATAATTTTATCTATTTTCGGGGTACAGTTACATAACTTCAGTTTCTGTCGTCTAACATCGATCGGTCCAGGGCCCTTGGTTCCATTCAGTTGAAATAATCCATTGTTCAATATCATCTTGAAAATTAGTTGGGCGACAGGCTTAATTTAATGTCACGACCAAAAGAATTTTAAAACACTGCCTAGTGCGTGTCTATTTATGGTGTCCAATGCGTGTCTTCCCATGATGCCTAGTGCGTATCTACCCATGATGCTTAGTATGTGTATACCCATGACGCCTAGTATGTATGTGTCCACCCATGATGTTTAGTGCGTATCTACCCATGACCCTGCCTCATGAGTGTCTACCCATGATGCCTAGTACGTGCCGTCCCATAATGCATAATACGTATCACCTATCATGCCTAGTACGTGTCCACCCATGATGCTTAGTAATCTACCCATGACCCTGCCTCGTGCTTGTCTACCCATCATGCCTAGCATGCGTCCATCCATGATGCCTAACGTCTACCCACGACGCTGCACTCAATCCAACTCCCTTTGCCCAGCCAGTAATGCAGTTACCCCATGAAACCTCTGTTATCTGTGGTTCGGTATTGTTGCTTTCATTCCTAATAATATCTATAAAAGTTCAAAAACATCTATATCACATTTATAAATAAAAAGTTGCGCATTTATCGACGGGTGACAACTGAAAGTTACGTGTAACAAGTCTCAGTAATCAACTTGTGTTCATTTCACTGGCTAGGCTATGAGGGTGAGGGTAGGCGGGCTCAAACTAGCTAGGCTATGAGGGTGAGGGTAGCCGGGCTCAAACTGGCAAGGCTATGAGGGTGGGGGTAGCCGGGCTCAAACTGGCAAGGCTATGAGGGTGGGGGTAGCCGGGCTCAAACTGGCTACGCTATGCGGGTGGGGGTAGCCGGGCTCAAACTAGGAAAGAAAAGTAACAAAAATATTAAAAGTTTTCATGGGGGCTCAAATGCTTCAGGCTAATTCTTAACACACGTTTGTTTGGAACTGAAATTAAATCCAACAATCTGCATTATAATTGCGCACGTGGTTAAAATGTATTTGTATAACAGCTATATGCATAATAAGACAGGTGGTTAAAAATTTTAATGTTTAACAAGTAGGCATAATGGTGCAGATGGTTTAAAGTTCACATGTCTAACATATTGTACTGTTTCATTATTATGTCACAAGAAAAAATGTAATTTACCGATTGATATAAATTATCCTTGTTTTCGGGGGGAGGGGGGGGGGGGGGGTTTGTACTATATTCCGCATCAAAATTGGTTTCTGTGACATTAAAATGTGCTACAAGTGTTGTACCACAAACTGAACAGGAATCAGTTGTACAAAATATGGCTGTCATGTAAACTTGAAAATACAAAGCGTTTCCATTAAGTTGTTAAAAAGAAAAAAGTAGATTCGCTCAGACTGATTACTTTCATGCGTTGTCCTCAAGCTGTGATAATAGATGGTTGTCATGTACCGGACGCCGTGTCTAAGATACTACCCTTGTTACATTACGCAAGATATCATCAACTCATACGGCACAACACTGGCGTAACAGTGGCATACCCCAACATTTTGACGACACTTGTGTTGTTTATAAGGCTCAAAGCAACACATCTCTATTCTTTGTATAGCTCCAAAATATTCCAAGAAACTCATTTACGTCCACACTCCAGCTATCCTTTATTACAGCGGTTCTCAACATATAGGTCGGGACCCCTTTGGGGGTCGAACGACCCTTTCTGAGGTGTCGCCTAAGACCATCGGAAAACACATATTATACTATACAAGTATGAAGTACTAAAGAAAATAATTTTTTGGTTGGCGGTCACCACAACATAAAGAACTTTATTAAAGGGTCGCGGCATTATGAAGGTTGAGAACCACTGCTTTATTAGAACAAGAACTGTGTCTTGCAGCTTGAATGAACAGTAAACAAAATAATTTTCAACCGAATGAATCATGTTTATCAACATCCGATATTGTGTCCAGACAATACAACGATCCGCTTAGTTTATTTCCTAATTTTATTTTCTTCCCTTACACATGTTTTCATTTATCTTGTATTTTATATATTTGTTCTGTTAGTTATAGAGTTACATCTTGGTCAAATTAAATGCTCATCGGGATACTCAAGTGGAGCTACTGTGAATTCTTGGGAATTTCCATAGTTTGGCTTTGATGCCCTATTCTCGTTCCAGTTCACACATCTAATAACATATTGTTATGTAGGTGACGTGTTTGCTCCATGCTTTCTCCGTGCATGAACTCTAGCAGACAACAAACTCGTGACCGCTTTTAAGGTTTGGGTAGCAAAACAGATAGTCTCCCTTTGACCTCGGCTAAAATTAAATCTATGGCCTGTTTTATAGTTCGAAAAGTGTAGAAGATTGGAGAAAAAGCCAGAAGCGAGTACAATGCGTATGGCGTTTCTAGAGACATCAGTAGAAAATGACTATAAAAAGACCGACAGATTGAATGAGAGAGAGGCAGATCATTTATCACGAGACTTCGAGCGTGTGTTAAATATGTGCTTATAGGCAGTTCTTTGTTTACTGTGTGTGTGTGTAGATTTATTTTCACCATTGTACCACTTTTGCACATTATATTTTTATTAACACCATACCGGTACCAGCCAAAACAATATACCGTAAGTCAATAGTTTAATTATATTTCTTTTGATTTTGTAATTTATTATAATAAACACATTAAAGCCTATTGATTGTAATTAGTCCTGGTTTGAGTATCGTATTCTTTGTTATTGTATTTATCATTTGGTGTGGTCTTTTGCTATGTACTGTTTTAGAACGAGACGTACACTTAAATAAGAGATTAAATTCTCCATGTTGTGACAATATAAATATAACATTGCCATTTGTTCATATAACTACTTAGTATGAGTTCATTGTTTACACGTTTCCTTGAGACTGTGTAACAATTTTTTTTTGTATGTGTAGCCAAAAATCCAAAATAGCGTACATGCACTTTTATCTCCTGATTAACGTCAATGCCCTTAGGGCGAATGCGTCACCATGCATAGTTTATAGAGCGCCATATTTGCTAGTAGCACATTAAATAGAAATATTCTGATTAGCCACAAGAACAATGCGGTCTCGCTTCCAGCTAAGGTCAAATGTAGCGGTGACCCATGACCATGACCTTTACACGACTAAAAGAAAATGCCCCGCCCACCCCCCCCCCCCAAGACTTGTCAAGTTTTAATATTGTATAAGAGTAACGTCCTCTATAACTCACATTAATCCTTGTCTTTTTTTAATCAGAAAGATGTGGAAGTCATAGTGTCTAAGAGTAGGGTAGCACTGTGCTTGCACTAAGAGTAGGGTAGCACTGTGCTTGCACTAAGAGTAGGGTAGCACTGTGCTTGCACTAAGAGTAGGGTAGCACTGTGCTTGCACTAAGAGTAAGGTAGCACTGTGCTTGCACTAAGAGTAGGGTAGCACTGTGCTTGCACTAAGAGTAGGGTAGCACTGTGCTTGCACTAAGAGTAAGGTAGCACTGTGCTTGCATACGTCTATGGGGTGACTATCCCATTCCATTGTTAAGTTTCACTTTGGGAACCACGTACTCCAACCCTTGAGTAAAACAAAGTTTTCTTTAGACGTAGAAAGATTAATGATAGATAATTTGTTCATGGCATCAGAGACCTTCAAAAGTCAGTCTCAATTCAAATCTGCGGTGACATTTTAGAACAAAATAAGTGTCGACAATTGGTTACTTATCCCATACACATTTCTTGATTGTTATATATTATTTCCGTACTGTCATTCGGTTGCTAGTTAGTTGAATTAAACTAGGGGAGGGGCGAGGGATGCCGTAGATAGAGCCATACTTAATTTTACCTTAGAGAATGAAAAAATAATGGCTTCAGCATCCACCTGCCTTTCCCCTCGCTCTTGATGAGCGCCATACGACATTTAAAAAAAAAAAAATATCAATTAGTTATTAAACAACACAGTGCTTTCTTGTACATGTCCATTTCATTTATGTTCAACGCCCCACGAAGAGATCGAGTATTTTAAATCTCTCTTACTGACCGGTCTTCTCCATTGACCATTACCCCGAGGAAAATGCAATACGCTATGAGACGATTTACGTCCTTGTATAAATTGAACCAATCTAAGATTTGAGAACTGCATTTCAGGTTAGTAAATGCGAGCTCACCTATTTCCAAGCAGTCCGACATAGTTTGAAAGATGATGCTGTGGTGCCGTACAAATATGGATGTGGTGTTGTACAATTAAGGCTGTGGTGCCGTATAAATAAGGATTTCTAGCCTCTGAATTATTCTCAGGAGATCACCTTAAGTACGAAGTAGCGATTATTATTTAGTTGTGTTATTAATCAAAATGAAACGGAAAAAAAGTTTCATATGCAGAGCACATATATCTTTCCAGGTATATCATGTCTGAGGAAACAGACAAGGAATTACAACTGCAAGTCAAAATCTAACATACACCTTTACTACTTTTCAAGGTCTCTGGTATTTCTGGTCATAAATAATCCCTCATTAATCTTCCTCCGTCTAAAGAAAGCTATATTCGCTCGGGGGGTTGGGGTGGGGGGGGGGGGGGTTGGTGTAAGAGTACGTGGTTCATAAATCGAAGAAACATATTTAGTCGTGTTTTGAAATTTATTAAAGATTTTGCACTAGAGCGTTCGAATCGGACTCCATCAATCCGACTCCACGAGCATATTTGAAAATGCATTAAAATTAATAGGAGGAAGTTATTTTGTATCACTTGTAAACAATACATTTCATTGCTATTTTAAGACATTGCAGTTTGAACAACGAGTTGACGTTGGCGCTCATGGGGCGCAGACGTTACTGAATGAGATCCTTTGTACAAGATTTTCCACTTGTAATGTTGACAATAATTAGTAAAGCAAGTCTTGAATCAGGACAATAAGATGTGAACGTTTCGACTTAGAGCCTTCTCTATGTGGTCTTCAATCAAAAGATAGGACAATAAGATGTGAACGTTTCGACTTAGAGCCTTCTCTATGTGGTCTTGAATCAAAAGATAGGACAATAAGATGTGAACGTTTCGACTTAGAGCCTTCTCTATGTGGTCTTGAATCAAAAGATAGGACAATAAGATGTGAACGTTTCGACTTAGAGCCTTCTCTATGTGGTCTTGAATCAAAAGATAGGACAATAAGATGTGAACGTTTCGACTTAGAGCCTTCTCTATGTGGTCTTGAATCAAAAGATAGGACAATAAGATGTGAACGTTTCGACTTAGAGCCTTCTCTATGTGGTCTTGAATCAAAAGATAGGACAATAAGATGTGAACGTTTCGACTTAGAGCCTTCTCTATGTGGAGTCTTGTATCAAAAGATAGGACAATAAGATGTGAACGTTTCGACTTAGAGCCTTCTCTATGTGGAGTCTTGAATCAAAAGATAGGACAATAAGATGTGAACGTTTCGACTTAGAGCCTTCTCTATGTGGAGTCTTGAATCAAAAGATAGGACAATAAGATGTGAACGTTTCGACTTAGAGCCTTCTCTATGTGGAGTCTTGAATCAAAAGATAGGACAATAAGATGTGAACGTTTCGACTTAGAGCCTTCTCTATGTGGAGTCTTCAATCAAAAGATATGACAATAAGATGTGAACGTTTCGACTTAGAGCCTTCTCTATGTGGAGTCTTCAATCAAAAGATATGACAATAAGATGTGAACGTTTCAACTTAGAGCCTTCATCAGCGAACAGGACAAATAAAAGTACGAGAAACAGGGCAGAGTAAAAAAGAAAAATTAGAGATCTCTTTTGTTGTTGCCGGAAGTAGGATATTGTAGCATTGGACTCGTTTTACAATAAGAAATTGAGTTTTACAATAAGAATTTGCCATCCCCTCCCTCCATCTCCCACATACTTTTTTCTGATTTCCACATAAACAACCTTTTACAAATAATTTGTTTTTTTTTTCCAAAGTTCATTCATATTAATATTATGCACTATTTTTTTTTTTTAACTGCGTCATTATTCAAAGTTAGAGTTGTAAAAAACTTAGACTCATGTGTCCTGGATTTTAAAATTATCTTAAATATCTCTATTTCAGTGAAACGATGCGGTTGTTTTTGTTAACTGATTTACAGCCCTTGCCATAATCTATTTTAAGTGGCTTAATTAAGCCCGTCCAAGGCTCGTTGTGTCAACAAGACAAATGTGACCTTCTCACTAACCCGGCAATGATTCAACAAACGTACAACATTGCTGTCTACGCCAGACGTAACACTTTCTTGATGAGGTTGTTGTTTTATGACTAATAGCGATATAATCCACTTTTAAGCGTTTAGGATTTTTATTTCACCGCATGTGTTTCTCGGCATATATTACCTTTTTTAAAAAAAAAAATAGGTTTGTAACTGGACGGCCTGCATTGTTGTCACAAGAATGTGTGGATTATATATCATAACGAAGCAGAGCAACCTGAATTTTTTGGAGACCCGTGTTATCATAACTAGACCTTACTTTTGTTTTACTAAGTCAAGTTTTCTGCGATGGTTGAGTCTAAAGTCATAACTGTTGAAGACCGATGGCGTTGGTCGAATTAGCCCCCCCCCCTCCCCCGCCCAGACCGCTCTGCTCCATAGGCCCCTATCTGATTCATTTTTTTGACTTATAGAAATATCTTCACTGGTTACCAGAAAAGATGTCCTCCCCGCCTTGCTCCTCTTTAAATAATGATACTTTTCAATAAATAATGTTGTCGTTTTATATAATGTTATCGTGTCATATTTAATCAGCTGAAATGAACACTAAAGTCAAGGATCGTGTCTAGCACAGGCGTATCGTAGGGGGGGGGGGGCATGGAGGTACAGATGTACCCGGGCGCCAGCTAGTTAGGGGCGCCAAAATGTGCTTTGGTATTAGTTTATTGTTGCAAATAAAGGGTTTGAGAGTTGAAAAAAAGAAAAGAGGGCGCTTTAAAATGAATCTTGTCCCCGGGCGCCAACCACTCTAGCTACGCCGCTGTGTCTTAGTACAGTGTGTTTTATCGTGAGCATTGAATGAAGCGTTCATCTGGCAATAAGACACCCTCAACATATCTGAGAAATAAGTCGTAAATAAAATAGCACTTGTATGCTTAGTCGCAATTTTGAGAAGCATGAAGGTACAAACTGGGTATACTGGGTACCGTATTTTACAGACTACAAGACGCAACTTTATTTTTAAGCAATTTAATTTTATATTTATTTTTAGTATAAGACGCACCTGAATTTGGGAGGCAATTTTTCGAAAAGAAAAGTGCGTCTATTAGTCCGTAAAATACGGTATATAGTAGTTTGAAGCTACTATTTCTGAAACAGTTCTAAACTGCTGTGAATCAACGGAGACAAGAACATTCTCTCTTAAGACCAGATATTGGCAGGACGTGCAGACAATTTAAAAGCCGCTCTACAGAGGAAGAACATTGCATGTAACTAATTCAATATCCCGATTGGCTTGGAGTCTCTGCGTTAAAATAACAGGCTGCAGACAGGGGACAGGAAATGAGAACAGGACGTGTAAATTTGGCACGCTGGCCACATCTTACCAGGCTTTCTGGTCTGGTGGAGAACGACATGATGGTAAGGCAGATTTTTTTTTTGTAGGCAGGGCTTTCCAGCCACAAATAAGGCTTTCTTGAGTGTCGATCGCTTGTCAAAATAAATTTTATCTGCTTGGAATGTCAGGAAGCTCTTGTCAAACTCCGATTTAAACTCTGACCCCTGGCGATGCACTAAGGATGTTGGATTATGTTTAAAATTATGATGTGTGCTTTGGACGGAGAGAACTACGTGGCTATATAATTTAAATGAACAACGTTAAGACACCTTTCGTGTATAGCCATATTTCCAATATACTTCTGGAATATGACAAATGTCAGGCACCATTTCATTTCCAGTCCAAAAAATACTTTGACGCCATGATGGCGGCCATGACCGTGGCCAACCGCTATTGTTATTGACAGTTTGGCTTAATGATGCGGAGACGAGCTAATCATACTTGATCTGCCGGTAGACGTGTCAGATAACGATTTTTAAAGACAAAAGTGAGTGGGTTGCGTGGTGCTGGTTGGTGACAGTTTAAGAATGTGCTCGTGGTCGTAAAGTTTTCTGGAATTTAAAGGCAGTGCAAATAATTTGCTCTCAATATTCCAGAAATCTCATTCCTTGAACTTTCCACATCGGTCCGTTACATGATTTTTTTATGTCTTATATTTAATTTTCATGAATTTTAACAGCTGAGTGTAGTAGCTTGGGTTTTTGGAAAAATTATCTCGCTAATTTAAAACTTCTGCTCAGCTTAAAGACGTAGATCTTCAGCTCAGCTTACAGACGTAGAAACTTCAGCTCACCTTAAAGACGTGGAAACTTTAGCTCACCTTAAAGACAAGAAACTTTAGCTTACAGACGTAGAAACTTCAGCTAATATTACAGATGTATGCTCGGCTTAAAGCTTACAGTTTGAGCTTTTTGTAACCAGATTATTTAAACCGGTAAAAATTATTTACTAGAAATAATGTACGTTTATTTCAATGGTTATAATTGGTCTATGAGAATATCAAACATGATCCCACTGTTCATTTAACAATTCAGCTAAGCGATTGGTCTAGCTTTTCGATTGTTGTTTTGTTTTCAACTATAACTTGGCCTTAACGCTTGCTATATTAACATCCGCCACACCAAGTTACATGTCCAGCTTAATTATTACTTCTCTTTGACACTTCGCCCTAGAAACCATTCCAGCCCCTGGTGATGATTGCGTATGGCACTTAACCGGCCTCATTAGGCTGCATTGTCACATCTAAGGCCGGTAACAACATGGTTTTGAGATGCTCACTTATCTTCCCTTCTTCGCCCCCTCCGAGCTCACCCCAATTTTTTGTGATTTCTCACCGCGTTGGCGGGTGGCTAGTTAGAAGTACTTTGACAGGCTGAAAAGAGAGAAACTAGCTCAGAATGATGGGAACGACCCCTGGATTATTTCTTTCCTGCTTAAGTTAAACCAAACCAACACGACGTCAAAGCAAATGTAGGTGACGCAACATATCAAATGAATTGTAAAAATTAGGAGATCGTCTATGCATGTATTTGTTTTATTTATACTAAGAGTAAAAAAATAATTCATACATTCGTGCTCCTTCTGCGGTTGGTATTAATTGTTCTTGTCTCCACAGTGTCATAAATATCTATTGATGTTTGATCAGTTCCATATTGATCGAACCAAAAAAAATGCATTCACAAACTTGATATTGTCTTGTTTCATCTACTAATTGCATGTGCCTGTAAAACCAGACATGTTTTAAAACAATCAACATCTCACGTTTTAGGATATATTTCGTCACATGTATGTGAATTACTGCGTGTCTAACGAAAGCATTTGAAAAATCTTCGTCATCAGCAATAAGAATTTATATATTTGATCTCTTTGGAAGAACGGGACGGTTGAGTAAGGTGAGATAAATGACAGTTTTGGCAAAGTGAGTTAAACAGTAAGCAATGGTCATTGACCATCTAATACATGCCTTGTACATACAGTTGTCATGGCGCATTGCGTCATCTGGTACCATGGTGACAATAACATAGTTGATAATTATAACGTCCATATTGTTACACGTACTGCAGCGTTGACGTCTCAGGTTCTAACTGAAAGAGCTTATCACAGTTCAAAGCCAGAGATTGGATTCGGTGTCAATACACACATGGGAGGAAACAAAAGACGCTCTGTACTGAGAAAATAAGAATATTTTAATTATTATCACGTTATAAAGGCATACGTTCAAAGTTTTTCGTATCGGATGTTCGTTAGTTGATGGCGGTAACTGATCGCCCACGTTTTTAAGCCATTATTGATGGACTAGATCTGATTAATTTGCTTTTTTTTCTTTGTCATTTTTATATCATTCAACACTAAACGCCAGCTGCAATGCCTGATCTTTCCTTTGGATGCGCACTATTTTTATTAGTAAAGGAAACCTCGAGTGCGTTGAACAGAATGGGATGATTGATGTGCTACCCTGTCAATGTGTCTCGATGTCAAATAACTCTATTTGCCTGTCATCGGTTGTTATTGTGATTTTCGATCCGAATTAACTTGAAGGACTTCAGGAAGAAAATAGAAATGTGAACGTGAGCACATGTGCGATAGTCCATAACATTCCATGATTGTCTACCAAACAAAGGAACGCTCAAATTCAGTTTAAAGTAAGAAGGCTTTTAATTATTTTATGAGATTTATTCTGGGAAAGGCTTCCTTGATATTTGGCTGGTAAAATAAAAGGCTTCATTGATATTTGGCTGGTAAAATGAAAGGCCTCATTGATATATGGCTGGTAAAATGAAAGGCTTCATTGATATTTGGCTGGTAAAATGAAAGGCCTCATTGATATATGGCTGGTAAAATGAAAGGCCTCATTGATATTTGGCTGGTAAAATGAAACGCTTTCATTTCATTGGATTTCGGAAGTTCATACGGCCCACCGAAAAGGCTATTTTCAAACACCAAAATTTATAGCAAAATGTTTCAAAGAAAAACAACAACTTTAGTTTGAAAAATACACAGGCAAATGAAAAATAAAACACTATTGAAAATAAGGTGAGTTACACATTTTTTTTTTACATAAAAAAAATATGTTCTATTGCTTGTTAAAAATTAGATACAGCGTTCAAAATATAGCGAAATCGAATTAAAGACGACAACTTAACAATCGCGAGAAACTAATGGTACTGCCATGGCCTAAACATTTTATTGAACTTTCCGATAAAAGCCAAGGTCGTTTGATTGAAGTCATTGTGTTGCTATGTTTAAACTATTGTTTCGTCTTTATCAACAACAGGCAGTTTTTTTCTGTAGGGCTGAAGCTTTTCAACTGCTTTTCGGTTCGAGCAGACGATAGCGCAATAAATTACTGCGATGGACTGCGGGGACGAACAATTACTTCACAAGGATTTTTAAAATCAATAAAAAAAAATGGGGGTATGTTGCATATTTTTTTGGAGGGGTCTCTAAGGGTGGGGGGGGGAAGAAGTTAATAGTGTAATCTTAAAGACACATGCTGTACATGAGTTGGAAGCCTGGCGCAACGGTAGTTTGGGGTAAAGGGGGGTAATAAAACTGGAGTGAGCGGGGCTACAAGCAAGCGCTGTGTTATAATATGGGTTAAGGGAGAAAATTTTCGAGAAAAAACAAAAATAGGTCAAAATGATGGGGAAGAAGAGAAGAAAGAAGTGCAGAGTTTTAGTTTGGAAAGAATGATTTGTCACAATAAATTGGGGGCTCGTTCTCGGATAAGGAGCTGTTGGTTCAGGGGAGGAGAATTTATAGTTTGGGTGAAATTGAATGGTTGACTAGGTGGAAGAGTGTTTGTGGTTTAGTGGCTGGAAGAAAGAAGTGTATGTTGTTTTAAAAACGGTGTGTTTAGATTAATGGAAGAAGGCAACTGGCTTGGTGGACATGTGTTAAATCGTAGCCGTTGATTGAACAAAAAAATCGTGATCTTGTTTAAATTATTGATTGGATTATGAGGTCAAATTTGAATGTAATTGGTGATTAAGAGATATTTTAGTTTGGTTTATACGAATACCGTGCATAAAAATAATTAAAATTATTTTAATTCATTTGTAGTGATATCATTGCATAGGGCTCAAGTGAGACCAGAGATCTAAAAGTCTAGCCGTTTTTTTTAAATTCTCTCTTGGCTTATCTGTCGACCATGACGAAATTAAAATTGTCACGCTGATGACAACGTTTTGCGACTGCGTCATTTTAGGTAGGACTTCTCCACGCTTTTCTTTTTGAAATTAATTCTTAGGAAAGCGTTTATTAAAAATCTGTCAGTTTAAAAATATGACCGGACTCGATCTAATTCCTTTTCTGTAACAAGAATTTTACAGGGCGCGTTCATTTGATGAGGGCTTTTCCGAAGATTGGATAATGTATTGGTTAGAGATATGCAGGGTCGGCCCTCTAAATAATACGAGATGACGAGGTTAAAGGTTATCCATATAACATTCTTAATAGCTAGAGAAGTGCGCGTGCAAAGCGGAATGACGAATGTGCTGGCGTAACCCTGGTCTCCAATGAACAATTTCACTTCTACCCGAAAATTGGAAGACATGCCAACATTTTATTTATCTTGTGGAATGTTGTCTCTATTTGCTTTAAATGTTTCTATTTAAATACTCGTTCTATTTAAATACTCGTTCTATTTAAGTAATCGTTCTATTTAAATAATCGTTCTATTTAAATACTCGCTCTATTTAAGTAATCGTTCTATTTAAATAATCGTTCTATTTAAATACTCGCTCTATTTAAATAATCGTTCTATTTAAATGATCGTTCTATTTTAATACTCGTTCCATTTCAATAATCGTTCTATTTAAATAATCTTCTAGTGATTACTTATTTTCATACAAGTTATAATTTTATATATATGTTGTATAAATAACTTAATCTAATTTGTAGACCTCATACTTAGCATGCAAGTATTCTCACATTTTTAACTCTTTTCATGAGCAGTGGTGTGTGTAGGGGTTGGGAGGGGGGGGGGCGCTTTCAGCCCTGGTGGAAGTTTTTTTTACTTATTTGGACATTTGGCATTTTCGGTGAACTGCAGTTTTTTTGTGGAAGGTGGACGGCAAAATTATCGCCCACCCAGGGTGGCACTAACTTTAGCTACGCCCCTGTATTTTAAAAAGGATCATATTTTCTCATTCATCAGCACTACAATTCTGAAAAGCGAGCAAACTACCGAATCTGGAAAACATCTAAATTTGGAGGGGTGGGGCTGTTCAAAAATTCATCTCTCAGAATAATTCCAACAATTTTGACTTCACGAAGGCATAAAGTGTAAAAATATCCACTTAAGTCCTTTCGAAACATAGTAAAATGACATTTAATTCTTCTTTTTTTTTTTTTAACTTTCAAAACGGAACACAAATAGATTTTATATGCACGATTTCTTTACCAGAGAAATATGTAAAATATTGTGAGAATACATTTTTGTATTGATTTTTCCCCCCGTCAACTTCTATTTTATTGGGGGTACAGGGCCCAGGGGCACCTGGGGGGGGGGGGCAGGGGCATTGGGCTAACCATTCTGAAACTCTCTATGCGGAAGTTTAGCTAAAATAATTGCCGTACATGGACGTGAAATATAGACGTAGGGAGAAAACTTAATAGGATTTCTCAAGTCTAAATCCGCCATTACTAATGAGAGATTACGGCCATGCTGTTTTTACGATGTAACGTGATGATAAATTTCTATATTTCATTACTTTTATATTCACATAGAACCTATGTAAGAATATAATGTATTTAAATATAGTATTTTGTTGATTAATTGGGGTTATTTTCTAACAACATATCAGTTTTAGTTGTTACATGAATGTAGAATTCTTTTTTATATGTTCGCAACTCTAGGATACATGAAAAATGTATGAGGGAATATTGAGGAATTTAAGTAAAAACTCAAATACAGCCAATGGTTGCTTTGTATAATAGTAGTTGTATTCTTATCAACCTTATGTAAAATTTATTAGAGAAGGATATGTATTTTCAATTAAGTAAAAACAAAAATTGCTCTAGCTTTCTGGTTATTCATTAGTTTTGACTTGTTTCTATCCTATTATGGAATTATTTTGTGTGTGAATTTTTTTCCCCTTCAAAGTGCATTTTCTCCCCTTAAAGTGTATTGCCTCCCCTTAAAGTGTATTGTCTCCCCTCAAAGTGTATTTTGATTCGACGTCAGTTTCTTGGCTTTGTTTGGCTGCAGTGTCTGTTTATCGTAGATGTGGGAAGGGGGGGGGGGGAATGAGGGTGTGACATTATGTTTTCTGATGTCTTCTATTTGGATATCTTAGGAAGATTTGTGTTTGAAACAATGGCGTGGAATTGTTTGTAGACACCGGCTGGCAGAGTCGTTAACATTGTCCATTTCTGGATAAATAAATGCCTTCTTAAAGTTCCCAACAATTAAATTGAACGTTGACATTTCTATTTACAGCCCTCATGTCGTAGCTGAGAACGCTAAAATGTTCATTCAAATCCTAGATATTTCATTGCCCCAGCTTCAAACGTTCTCGCTTCCAGTTGTTAAAAAGTAATTTTTGTTTAAATAATAAATACAAACTTCCATCAAATGAACTTAATATATGAATGATACTTGGAGATCTTAAACTTGCACTGTACTCTCAGACCCGATCTACCAAGCGTACACTCTACTCTCGGACCCCATTTACCAAGCGTACAATGTACTCTTGGACCCAATCTACCAAACTTACAGTCTTCTCTCAGACCCAATCTACCAAACTTACAGTCTACTCTCGGACCCAATCTTCCAAACTTAGACTCTACTCTCGGGCCCAATCTACCAAACTTACACTCTACTCTCGGACCCATTCTACCAAACTTACACTCTACTCTCGGACCCAATCTACCAAACTTACACTCTACTCTCGGACCCAATCTACCAAACTTACACTCTACTCTCGGACCCAATCTATAAAACTTACACTCTACTCTCGGACCCAATCTACCAAACTTACACTCTACTCTCGGACCCAATCTACCAAACGTACACTCTACTCTCGGACCCAATCTACCAAACTTACAGTCTACTCTCGGACCCAATCTTCCAAAATTACACTCTACTCTCAGACCCAATCTACCAAACTTACACTCTACTCTCGGACCCAATCTACCAAACTTATACTCTACTCTCCGACCCAGTCTATCATTGTTCGTTCTGTCTCAAACGGCCTTGTAATAAAAGTTAGGAACATAAGACGAAAATGTTAATGTAAGTACAACGCTATGAGACCTGTCCGAATTAAAGTTAGGGTAGAGAGTTTGCCGAGTTCGCAGCCCAGGCACACACAAAATGTTTTAAAGCCTTGATCTAGTCAATAGTCAAACAATTCTGCCTCGCCCAAGTGACGATTTCGGAATTCAGTTTTTTTTTTTTCGTTCCTTTTTTTTTCCTTCCAATCTCAATGAAACTCCATCGACCCGGGTAACGATTCAACATGCCCCCTTGTATCTGGTTCTTCTAATGGGCTTTTGGGGTTTGATGACACCCAGCGGGTTGGATGTTTCCTGGTGTTTGTGTACGCGTGCGTCTGATCCACCTCAATAGACGAGCGGACCCCGTGCAATCATCAGGCTCGATGCTGAAAGGCTGAATAACATGCATTCCCCATGACTGAACCGAGTTTGTAAGACTGGAATGGAAGAAAACGGGGGAAAAGCCGTGTGTCGGCTGCTCGTACCAGAAATAAAAGCTGTAAACAAAGAAGGAAATATTGCTAGAGTTTTCATGGGACGGTGGTTCTCCCAAAGGCTTCTGGCAATTACAAGTCGTTGATCTACTTCCGGTAACTAAGTGACCTGGGCAAGGAAAGTGTAAATAGCCATTATCTGTTGCAAAAATGTATTTCTTATCAGCGCTTTCACGAGGAAGGATGCCAGCCTTTTGTTGACTTGATGTTACTTTGTGTATGCAACTATGTAGTCATACACCGACAGCCTTTTGTTGACTTGATGTTACTTTGTGTATGCAACTATGTAGTCATACACCGCCAGCCTTGTTGACTTGATGTTACTTTGTGTATGCAACTATGTAGTCATACACCGCCAGCCTTGTTGACTTGATGTTACTTTGTGTATGCAACTATGTAGTCATACACCGCTAGCCTTGTTGACTTGATGTTACTTTGTGTATGCAACTATGTCGTCATACACCGCCAGCCTTTTGTTGACTTGATGTTACTTTGTGTATGCAACTATGTAGTCCTACACCGCCAGCCTTGTTGACTTGATGTTACTTTGTGTATGCAACTATGTAGTCATACACCGCCAGCCTTTTGTTGACTTGATGTTACTTTGTGTATGCAACTATGTAGTCATACACCGCCAGCCTTGTTGACTTGATGTTACTTTGTGTATGCAACTATGTAGTCATACACCACCAGCCTTGTTGACTTGATGTTACTTTGTGTATGCAACTATGTAGTCATACACCGCCAGCCTTTTGTTGACTTGATGTTACTTGTGTATGCAATATGAATCCATTAAAAGCCGTCAAGAACTGTGGCGTGGAAAGAAAAGACGTTCAAATGATAATTATATTTATTTTAAACACTTGTGAGTGAGTTACAACCACTTTCTCGTTAAGTCTTCGTGTATAAAAATGTTTAATTAATTCAAATGCACAATTCAAGGAATAACATAATTTGGGGGGGGATATATATATATATATAAACTCTAAACCGTGAAAAAAGGTTCTTGCAATTTTATTTTAAAATATTTTTAATACTAAGTACTGAAAATTCAGTTATATAAACGAAATATTATTTTTTTAAAATTAACAGTAATATTAATAATAATATACTAATATACTACTACTTAACATGCTCGTTCTAAAACATATTTTTAAGGGGGTTTGGGGTGGGGGGTATGTTTTAGGGGAATGCGTGGAATGGTTGACCTATGAGTTGGTCATAGGATATTTTTTATAATTTTATTTTGATGCACTGACTCAATTAAAGAAAATAGAGTCTGAAAAAAAAGTAATTAACTGAATTCAACCTAAGGCTGTGTACAACATTGGGTCCCAAGAGTTGTCCTCATTTTGTGACTGCTTTCATGAGCGCCTAAGGAAATAATGAAATGTCTGTTTGTCTTACTTTATAAGCTCGTGGCAGCAGTTGAAAAATCTATTTTTAGAACGTTCAGAGAAGATCTTCTTGTGTTACGTTTTGGTACCAGCACCTGAATTTGCTATATGCACTCCTTTCAAACTTGTTGATTGATATTTATCGTCACGTATTTCTTTCCAAGCGCGAGTCATCTGCTGTTGGACATTTCTAACACACCAAAGAAGAACCTGTCTTAAACAGTATATTGTGTGTTTATTAGTTTGACCTTTTTTTAAGTTATAAAATATTTACTTTTTACAATTCTGGATTTTAAAAAAATAAAATTCTTTACTACCGCATTGCTTACAGTAGCATTTTATTTTATGGGGCATTTTGAGCGGGTCATACAGTTTTATCAAGCTTTTCCCAGCGCAAACTTAGGAGGTTGGCTTAAGAACAAACAGGCTTAAGATCTAGCAGTTATGGTTTTGGAGCGTTTATAACAGGATTAGTGAAAATAATGACAAATAAATGTCATATCATTTTACCTTCTCCCACTACTTTTCAAAATTCCAAAACATTTTTTGAAAGCGCTTGCAAATTTTTGAGGCTTCAATGCAGAAACTTTTAAGTATAGTCGGGATGTTTCGTTACTGACGTCATCTTGACCAAACATTTGATATTATAAAAAGTTAATCGCTACTTCACATTCTTTCTCTCTCCCAGGCTGTGCTGCCTGCACAGACAATAGAGACTTGTGGACAGTCTTCAAACTGGCAGTAGTTGAGTCACGTCTGTCAACGCCAGTCAAAGAAAAGAGTCGTGCCGGTCCACTATAACGCCACCTCCACTTTTCTAACCACCAGGGGAATCAGGAGATTCAAGCAATCTCGAACATTTCAATACAAGACTATCGTCCCTCCAACAGAGTTTTAAAAACGGAATAAATCTGGCATTGACAATAGAGAGATACATTACTTTGTGGCGCTTCCCCTCACCCAAAACACTCTCGGAGTTTTGTTTTCATTTAGTGAAAAGAAATGAAAAACATGACTTTATTTTCAGAAGATCTAGGTTAAATACAACATTATTATTGACAGTGACTCTACGAGTAAATACTTCTCCAATAGAGTATGGTGCCTTAACGTTGATTCATTCGCAACTGAGTGAAACGATAGGAAAAGTGTAATTGTTCAGTTAAAATGGTTGCAGGAAAAGGTGTTTATTTGCACTTGATTGTTTCAATGAAGAATTACTTCTACAGGTGTGAACATTTAGTGTTTTAACTTTAAAAGACAAAAATACAATGCATTTAAAACCTGCATTCTATGTGTCACGATAACGAGATATAAGCTACTAAAATGATTACCTTGGCAAATAAACGTTTTAATATCCACTTTCAATTTAACAGCCAGCAAAACGCTAAGGCTCTCTTAAAGATATAATTATAGAAAAAAGAAAATGTATTCTTTGGACTCCTGTTGAATGATGGGTCAGTTCTAGCTGGATGTCACGTGACATCTCCATGCAGCGCCTTCGACTCCACCTCTGCTTCGATGAAGTCGCTATGGTCACCTACATCGTTGGCGATGTACTGTCTTCTGTCTTGCTGTGCACAGTGGTCCTTCTAGTGCTCGTGGGGAACACGCTCGTGGTGGCCGCGGTGGCCACCTCAAGGAAACTGAGAACCGTCACCAACGTGTTCATCGTCAACCTGGCCTGCGCTGACCTGCTCCTGGGGGTGCTGGTCTTACCCTTCTCGGCGGTCAACGAGATCAAGGACGTTTGGATATTTGGTCATGTCTGGTGTCAGGTAATGAGCATTGTTCTGTGAACATCTCGAAGTAACATAGCGGGTCTGATGAACGTGGTAAACGGGGCAGGTGCGCAGGGAGCTTAATGGCTGTTTCCCAGAATTCATATTTCAATAACGCTAAGGTTTATCAGACAACCTAACAACACGTTACGCGGCTCTAAAAAAAAATTATAGGCAAATCTTACGGTTCGTTAATTACAATGAAGATGTTTTAATTACAATTGTATTTAAATATTTATTTTTAACATTATATTCATGTAATTACTGTATAAAATTATTTTGGTCTAGCCAAAAATAAAGAAATTTGAAAACGTAAGTAAAACTGTGTTGAAAACCTAAAACTAATTATTGGAATTGATACGTTTAAGAAAAACGCATCTTAATGCGGTAAGGTAGCAAAAAAACATAGTGCAAAAAACGTAATATTATGGTTTGTGTTTTGTTTCTGGAAGGACGTTTAACATGATATATTTAAAACCTTGTGGTAAGTTCAATTTTTGTAATTTTAATTTTAATTATTTTTTTTTCGAGTGGAATAAAGAAATAGTTTGAAGCGAAAACAAGCTACGGTTAAAAAAAATTATAATAATAGAAGTAATTTTTTTTGTGCGACTACATTCTTTTAAAATTAAACATTTGTTTGAATAGTAAAAAAATATTTGTGAAAATTATACAAATTACACATTAAAAGTATAACATACAAAAAAACTTCTTGAAATGAAAAAGTTGTATGGAAATATGACCATGATAATAAGTCATTGATGCACAATTCTCTTTCTGCTAATTTAACTTGAATTAAATCTCGCTTACATTTTTGACCTATGTCCTTTAGTAAGATAGAATTGTGTCTCCCATTAAAATGATAATTTGCTCTTGAGCTAACAAAGCTTTTGTCTGCTAGGGTAGAGAGAAGACGTCTCAGAGTTAACGCAAACAACAATAATGAGAACTTGAACTTCGTTTTGAAATAATGGATGAAGGCGTCACACTATTTCACAAAATAGTTGTTTTTTTTTTGTTTTTAAACATCGACAGCGAGCACTCTGTGCTCTTCAGTTAATATTTGTTTTGGTTTTGTGGTAATTAGCGCTGTCAAGTGTAAAAGTAATTGTTGTTTTAGCTTGACTTGAAATGGGATATTAGATATTAAATAAGTGTGGCAATATTTCCATCATAGAAATATAGCATTTATAGTTTGTTTTTTCCACATTGATCCCTTTATGTGAGTCTAATTTCTTTGTTTGGATTTTGTTTACCAAGAACAACAGAATATGAAAATGATCTTCAATGACGCAGAGACGTACAGTTTATACATAAAACAAATACAAGTACTTTCAGAAATGGATAACATTTTGAAGTTGTTGTTTTTTTATGGGAAAACATCCACCGTTTTTTTTTTTTAACTTGCAAAATACTATTTATTTCTTAGAAACAATGAGAAGGAGAAGAGAGAATGCCGAGAAGAGAGAATGTGGAGGTTGACGCTGTCCCATCATCTACGACCTTAGAGTGGTCGTTAGTGTAAATCTGTAAGTTGGCAGGCGATCACATTCTAGATTACAACCTTTTTAATGGTTGAGAAACAAACCTATTTAATCTCGCCATTGAAACCACATCAGAGGGAACAAGCGATGCCTGCCTGTCAGACACGCGATGAGGGCCGACCAGACAAGCGATGCCTTCCAACCAGAAAAGTGATGCCTGTCAACCAGACAAGCGATGTCTTCCAACCAGACAAATGATGCCTGCCATCCAGGCAAGCGATGCCTGCCAAACAGGCAAGCGAACCTGCCAAACGAAGGATACCTGCCAACCAGGCAAGCGATGCCTGCCAACCAGGCAAGCGATGCCTGCCAACCAGGCAAGCGATGCCTGCCAACCAGGCAAGCGATGCCTGCCAACAAGAAAAGCGATGCCTGCCAACCAGACAAATGATGCCTACCAACCAGGCAAGCGATGTCTTCCAACCAGAAAAATGATGCCTGCCAACCAGGCAAGCGAACCTGCCAAACGAAGGATACCTGCCAACCAGGCAAGCGATGTCTGCCAACCAGGCAAGCGAACCTGCCAAACGGAGGATACCTGCCAACCAGACAAGCGATGCCTGCCAACCTGGCAAGCGATGTCTTCCAACAAGACAAGCGATGTCTTCCAACCAGACAAGCGATGCCTGCCAACCAGGCAAGCGAACCTGCAAAACGAAGGATACCTGCCAACCAGACAAGCAATGCCTGCCAACCAGGCAAGCGAACCTGCCAAACGAAGGATACCTGCCAACCAGACAAGCGATGCCTGCCAACCAGGCAAGCGAACCTGCCAAACGAAGGATACCTGCCAACCAGGCAAGCGATGCCTGCCAACCAGGCAAGCGAACCTGCCAAACGAAGGATACCTGCCAACAAGGCAAGCGATGTCTGCCAACCAGGCAAGCGAACCTGCCATACGGAGGATACATGCCAACCAGACAAGCGATGCCTGCCAACCTGGCAAGCGATGTCTTCCAACAAGACAAGCGATGTCTTCCAACCAGACAAGCGATGCCTGCCAACCAGGCAAGCGAACCTGCCAAACGAAGGATACCTGCCAACCAGACAAGCGATGCCTGCCAACCAGGCAAGCGAACCTGCCAAACGAAGGATACCTGCCAACCAGACAAGCGATGCCTGCCAACCAGGCAAGCGAACCTGCCAAACGAAGGATACCTGCCAACCAGGCAAGCGATGCCTGCCAACCAGGCAAGCGATGCCTGCCAACCAGGTAAGCGAACCTGCCAAAAGAAGGATACCTGCCAACAAGGCAAGCGATGTCTGCCAACCAGGCAAGCGAACCTGCCAAACGGAGGATACCTGCCAACCAGACAAGCGATGCCTGCCAACCTGGCAAGCGATGTCTTCCAACAAGACAAGCGATGTCTTCCAACCAGACAAGCGATGCCTGCTAACCAGGCAAGCGAACCTGCCAAACGAAGGATACCTGCCAACACGATGCTTTGCGTAGATGTGGCTGATAATTTGACGAAACATGCATACAAGTAACACACTTTATAAGAATCCCAATTAGTGACCCCCCCTCCCTTTTTTCAAGGCTCACAACCATCAATTTTTTCTCGTCCCTTAACTATATTAATATTCTAATGACCCACCCGTTTTTACTAAGGCTTATGATTCCAATAATCCTACCATTCCATCTAAGGCTTATGATTCCAATAATCCTACCATTCCATCTAAGGCGTATGATTCTAATAATCCTACTATTCCATCTAAGGCTTATGATTCCAATAATCCTACCATTCTAATTATAATACATATGACTGAAATGATTCGTCTCGTGGTTATTTATTGTACAGTCGTAAAAAAAGTTGACAAAATCAATTACTTATTTATTATTTAATCGCAAAAAAAGGTGGGGGGGGGGATTTAGGGCAGTGTATGCAAGTTGGCATTCGAGCCATTCACGAAAATAAAACAGACTTACTTACGATTCTTGAACTCAGTGGATCAACAAAATGGAGACAATTTTCCCAATTATTTATTTTGCCATTAAAGTCACCTAGAACGGTTATGTTCCTACCCTTGTGCTCCACTTCCTACAGTGTCGGGATAGTGGTAATATCAGGGTTAGTGGAATACTATAGTGTCAGGGTAGTGGTAATATGAGGGTTAGTGGAATACTATAGTGTCGGGGTAGTGGTAATATGAGGGTTAGTGGAATACTATAGTGTCGGGGTAGGGGTAATATGAGGGTTAGTGGAATACTATAGTGTCAGGGTAGTGGTAATATGAGGGTTAGTGGAATACTATAGTGTCGGGGTAGTGGTAATATGAGGGTTAGTGGAATACTATAGTGTCGGGGTAGTGGTAATATGAGGGTTAGTGGAATACTATAGTGTCGGGGTAGTGGTAATATGAGGGTTAGTGGAATACTACATTGTCAGGGTAGTGGTAATATGAGGGTTAATGGAATACTATAGTGTCAAAATAATGGAGATATTAGGGTTAATGGAACACTATAGCGTCAGGATAATGGAGATATGAGGGTTAATGGAAAACTATAGAGTCAGGAAAATGGAGATATGAGGGTTAATGGAACACTATAGAGTCAGGAAAATGGAGATATGAGGGTTAATGGAAAACTATAGAGTCAGGAAAATGGAAATATGAGAGTTAATGGAACACTATAGAGTCAGGAAAATGGAGATATGAGGGCTAATGGAAAACTATAGAGTCAGGAAAATGGAGATATGAGGGTTAATGGAACAATATAGAGTGAGGAAAATGGAGATATGAGGGTTAATGGAAAACTATAGAGTCAGGAAAATGGAGATGATTTGAAGGTGAATAGAATATTATAGAGTTAGGACAACGGAGATATGAGGGTTAATGGAACACTATAGAGTCAGGAAAACGGAGATATGAGGGTTAATGGAAAACTATAGAGTCCGGAAAACGGAGATATGAGGGTTAATGGAAAACTATAGAGTCAGGAAAATGGAGATGATTTGAAGGTGAATAGAATATTATAGAGTTAGGGCAACGGAGATATGAGGGTTAATGGAAAACTATAGAGTCAGGAAAACGGAGATATGAGGGTTAATGGAAAACTATAGAGTCAGGAAAATGGAGATGATTTGAAGGTGAACAGAATATTATAGAGTTAGGACAACGGAGTTATGAGGGTTAATGGAACACTATAGAGTCAGGAAAATGGAGATGATTTGAAGGTGAATAGAATATTATAGAGTTAGGACAACGGAGATATGAGGGTTAATGGAACACTATAGAGTCAGGAAAATGGAGATGATTTGAAGATGAATAGAATATTATAGAGTTAGGACAACGGAGATATGAGGGTTAATGGAACACTATAGAGTCAGGAAAATGGAGATGATTTGAAGGTGAATAGAATATTATAGAGTTAGGACAACGGAGATATGAAGGTTTATGGAATACTACAAGACAAAGGATTTGGGTTTTGCTATTTTTTAAATATTTTATTTTAGAGTGGGGATTGCTTTGAATAATTAAAACCGGTTCCCTTTCACTAATGTTGACACTAAGTTCTGTCTACCTCCTGTTTGTGGACATAGGTTGGACAATATGATCACATTACTCAGATAAGTGGACATTCAGATGAAACAAATGACTTCCTCTTCTGTAAAATCGTTACTTTATCTATTGCAACAAACCTTTCAGAAAGTAGATTATTCCTTTTTTCTCCTCCATTTTCCATTTATCATATTCTTATGATTACCTTTTTATCTCTTCTCTCTCTCTCTCATTCTATATATCTAACTATCTCTACGTCCGTCTCTTTCTTTGTCTCTCTCTTTCTCTATCAATAACCAAAAACCCACGATAAATCAAATTACAAAAATTCTATTATTAAAAAGAAAAACACGAATGAAAAAAAATCATGATTGACGCCATCTTGAGCCATCGTAAAATTGCTTTCACATTATGAAAAATAATAATTAAAGGCTCATTGATAGTGTCAGAGAGAAAAGAAAAAACGTTATAAATATGGCTTTCTGTCAAATGATAATCCCATACGACGCTTGAGAGAAATCTGCTCTCCTATGGCTACATGCATTTTCTATTTTATTTTTTTATGCCCGTAAAAACCGGTTTGATTTCATCAATGCGTTTGGCATATCATGGTGTCTGTTTCCCCTCAAGCCAGACTTCATCGCTCCAATCAAAACGTGCTTCTCTTTAACTGAAAACACACAATAAGATTCCATGAAGCGTGAAAAACGAGTAGAGCCCACGTGTGATTTACACGTGGCCATCTGGCTAATGCTTGCCTTGCTAATGATAAGAGAAATTATTTTGTCTTTGACATTAGGACCACTAAGCTTTGGTTTGTTGCGGCTCATGTTTCAAGCTCTTAAATACCTTTGTTTCATTTGTCAAGACCTAATTGGGTATAGAGGGACAATATCACCAATGAACAAGTGAAAGGAAGGATTCGTCAAGCAACTGGGCAGTACGATGACCTCCTGGTGTCTGTAAAAAAGCCCAAACGTGAGTGGTATGGCCACTTGACCAGAAAACAAGGGCTCGCCAAAGAAATCATGCAGGGCGCAGCTAGAGGAGGAAGAAGAAGAGGAAGACCGAGAAAAAAATGGGAAGAAAACATCAAATCGTGGACGGGATTAAAACTAGGCGATGCTATGCGTAGTGCTGAAGACCGAGATGAACGGAGGATAGTTTTCATGTCATCTGTGGCGCCCCAACGTTCCAAGAACTAAGGGGCATGATGATGATGATGAACTGGGTGGAAAAGGCGCTTCAGTTTTAACGTTTCCTTTATCCAAACATTTCTGATATGTTGGGGTCCGTTCATAACTATCAATTATTTATCTTATGGAATCCAGATGCCAGATTTCTTAACAGTTTCTCAATTCTGAAAATCACACAATGAAGTAACAATCGATAATGCTATAATGATGCTGGGGCTTCGTGGCATGAAAGCGGAAGTAAGAGAACAGATCTATTGTCAACAAGAAAGAGAAACAAAGAATCGATCTACGAGCTAACGGCATTGACTGATCTGTTCAAATTGGGATCATTGACCTTGACCTCGACAACATCGCCTTGAACCAAAGATTGAGTAGCGTCAACAGCTTTCACGTTGGGATAACTAGAATTTTTATCGTGGGGAAATCTTCAAGGTCGTTCTGTGATAACTACAAGGTCATAGTTTGATAACTACAAGGTCATAGTTTGATCAATAAATGCGCTTAATCCCATTGTAATGGCCGCAGGATCATACTTAGATGTAATATAATAGGCACAAGGTCGTTCTGTGATAACTACAAGGTCATAGTTTGATAACTACAAGGTCATAGTTTGATCAATAAATGCGCTTAATCCCATTGTAATGGCCGCAGGATCATACTTAGATGTAATATAATAGGCACAATGTTCATTAAATAATGATGGATGCAAGGTCATGCAAGGTCATGCTACGATTAACTAGACATAATTGGAAAAAAAATTAATAATATTGACTTTTGCTTCAAACATTATTTTCAGAAGGAATAGCGCGCGTGTTGAGGGGTGGGGGCATACAGAGTCCGCTGGGTTTTGAACAGGGGTCCGCAAAATACGGCCCGCGGGCCGGATCCTGCGAGCGACAATTTATCCGTCGGCCAGGAGTATACTAAATTAAAATAATAATATCTATTTTTATTTGCAAAATCAATGGGGCAGTGCAGGCCGTATCTTTACAAAACTGTCGTGGACTTTGACCTCGGGGTTACTTACTAAACGGCATGAATATTGTCACCTCTATGGCGTAAAAAAGCTTAAATTTGGGAAAACTGCAATGTGCGTTTTGGGGGAAAGTTTAATAATTTATTTCTCTGGTATTATTTTATGAATTATACCTTGTCGGAGAGGGGATTTTTATTTATCTTTACAAATGTATGTTTGAAATTCCACACGTTTTAGAGGGCATTAAAATTGAAATAAAAGGAGTTTTTACATCCATGCTTAAGAAGTCCCAACCCCTTCTTTTTAAAATATCCATTTCACTGTTTAACTTGTACAGATTTTAAAGTGTATCTTGGATAGCCGAGACAGGGCGCATACAGGTACATGTAGGTCTTTAGGCTGCACCGATACACATAGGTCTTTAGGGTGCACATAGGTCTTTAGGGTGCACCGAAACATATAGGTCTTTAGGTTGCACCGATACATATAGGTCTTTCGGGTGTTGGTTGTTTCAGGATTTTAACTTTTATTCGGGTTGGAGCCTCTAGTAATTGTCCAATGACCACAGGAAATCTGGCAGAATGCAAATTGTAGACTGTCTTGGTCTTTGTGTTGCGTACATGCTCTCTAGTCTGTCCGATAATGGGCACGCTAATAAAGTTGTAATCGCATCTTTAAGGTGTGGCATTGTACACCGGCACCATTTCGGTTTCTTTGCATTGTCGTTTTTCTTTATACATTTTCTTTAGATATTACATTGGCATTGCTTATGTAACCAACTAAAAGCTATAGTCTTCAAGACCTGAATTTAGTGAGTGTTTATTTTAAAACTGTCCGATGTCCTATCACCACCACATGGCTACATCAATAATCAACTTAAATCAACATCTGTGTGAAAAGAATGTTCATCAGCGTATACCCCACCCAATAGAATCAAGAGTCGGCGTCTTGTTGTAATTATCCGATGGAAAATCTTTATAACATAATATAAATAATAAGGAACTTCCGTTCAAACTAAATTTGAAAAAAAGGTGGATTTTGAAGTTTAAGCCAATGTGGTGCAGTGTTGGTGAGTTGCTTCTCTCAATTTCCATGATGTTAAAAATAATTCGCACAAGTAGCAACATGCAAAATCTTAAGCGAGGTTGTGCAAGGAGTGCGAGGAGTGCAAGGAGTGCGAGGAGTGCGAGGAGTGCAAGGAGTACAAGGAGTGCGAGGAGTGCGGGGAGTAAGAGGAGTGCGAGGAGTGCAAGGAGTGCGAGGAGTACAAGGAGTGCGAGGAGTACAAGGATAGCGAGGAGTGTTTTCTGACTCGAGACGGCTGTTTTCAGGACAGTTATAACGGTATCGATGCCAGAGAATAAAGAATCTCCCGAAACCCGTTCAATTTTTTTTTTATTAATGTGCTCCCATCTGAAATTAAATTGAATCGATCAATTTGAAATCCAAATATAAGTTAATGGACAGATACAAATAAGGAGAACTGATAGACGTCTATCAGTGTCACCCGAAAATTAGGAATTTAGATTTAGAAACAGTTGCTCGTGAATTCATTTCAGATTCGACAAATTTATTTCGATGGCCGATGTCATCACTATATGAGGTTGTTTCACTTTTCTGGTGAAAACTCAAATTTTTGGAGAAATCCCAATGTTCTGTGGATAGACATTTGCTTCTTGTAAAGTTACAATTTTTAAATAATAAATTCCTTTGTGATGCAGGTAAAATATCCCTCCCCCCCCCCAAAAAAAAAAAACAACACTTTCCTCTTTCCCAATTTATGGCTGCCATGATAATGTTACTTCTTGAATCTAGCTCAATTTATGGCTGCCATGATAATGTTACCTCTTGAATCTAGCTCAATTTATGGCTGCCATGATAATGTTACCTCTTGAATCTAGCTGAATTTATGGCTGCCATGATAATGTTACCTCTTGAATCTGGCTCCTAGCTATAACCCCCCCCCCCCTCCACGCTCTAATTCACTAATCTTATAACAATAATTTACTTAGGCTCTGTTCCTTGGTCCAACTGCCATGAATATTAGATATTAATAGTCTTTTTTGGGGGCGATTTGGTAGTAGACGTCAGTGTTTCGCGAAATTAAAAAGGTTGGAGATTAGAAACTGCTGCTTTAGAGAAATTAACTCCGAATAACCAATAAATATTTCTGAGTGAAATTGGCTTACAAAATGGTGTGGGTATTCGACATAGCAATCACGGGGTAGAAAAGTGGTATCAACGTTATGAGGTGGCATGGCTAAAAATTTAGTGTTTGGAATCCATGAGAACACATTAGTGTTGTTTTGGGCAAGTGGGAAGAGGGGGTGCGGGCGGGGGGGGGCCTAGCAAAGAGAGAAGGATCAATGGCTAAAAGAATTTTACGTGCTTGTAGCCAGGTTTCACCAATGTCACGTGAATGCTTTTAAATAGCGCGATATTGCCATATTGGGCCGGCTTTTGCTTTTCTGTTTATTCTCGGCTTGCATTTCTTTTTCTCTTCAGTTTTTTTTTTGTTAGAAGTCACGTGGTTCACGTTGAAAGCAAAGGTCGAATGGCATATCTCATTTTGAGAATCATTGCACTCTTCAGCATCATCAGTTTAACAGCTGGCATTAATTTGCGAGTTTTAAACCGTTAATTGTAAGCATATTAATGAATGCAGCAACAACAAAATCTAGGTTCCTCAAATTTGGAAGGGCATTTTTTCCGATAAATTGATTCTTCTTCTTCTTAGGTCTTTTTACCCCGTCTGGGGCATAGGCAGTCCACAAGAATTTTCCACTCATCTTTCCAATTGCTTCCAGGTGTATCCCATATTTTGCGTGTCTGTCTCTAGCTCGCGTCTCCATGTATTCTTAGGTCTTCCTCTCTTTCTTTTTCCCTGTGTATTCCATGTTAGACATTGTCTAGTGGTGCTATCTGGGGGTTTTCTGAGAGTATGCCCAATCCACCTCTATCTTTTCGTTATGATGTCTTCATCAATGGGCACCTGGTATGTCCTTTCTAATAGATCTTTGTTGGTGATGGTATTTGGCCATTTGATGTTAAGGATCTTTCTAGGGCATGTGTTTATGAATTTCTGCACTTTCTGTGTAATGCTCGCTGATGTTTTCCACGTTTCTGCTCCATAAAGAAGGACTGTTTTGACATTTGTGTTAAAGATTCTGACTTTGGTTTGAAGTTTCAGCTGCTTCGACTCCCATATTTTCTTTAATAACACAAATGCTGATCTCGCTTTTCCAATTCTAGACCCCACGTCCGCGTCGGATCCGCCGTTTGTGTCTATGGTGCTGCCTAAGTAGTTGAAGGACTCCAATTCTTCCAGTGCCTTTCCTTCCAGACAGATATGCTCTTGGTTGGATGAGTTTACCTTCATGATTTTCGTCTTGATTTTATTTATATTGATTCCGAGCTGTGATGAAAAGGTGGAAACATCTTTTGTCTTTTCCTGCATTTGTTGCTGGTTGTGGGACAGAAGTGCAATGTCATCTGCAAAGTCTAGGTCATTCAGTTGTTCCCAGAGTGTCCACTGTATCCCATTCCTTTTTTTTTGTTTTGATAAATTGATTGTTTTCACATATTTATGACCAGCTCACGCAACTCTCAGAATGGTTTCCAACTGAGTGATTAGATTGAGTCCTTAAGTGTAAGATCTAGACAAAATATTGTAGTTTTATTTTTACAAATCTGACAGATGAGCGACTCACAAGGACAAGCTACTGTAAAAAAACTATCTCGCCAACACAAACATAGAGTAAGTCGTTAAAAAGTGGCTTAATTTTAACAAGAAGAAACAGATGTTTCCAACTTCTCCCTTTAGTTGGTCGTATAAACTTGGACAAGTTAGTCAGAAGGACGGGATTCTCCATATGACGTGTTAGGCGACGTGTCCAGGGTGGCCCGGGCTCAAGAAGTACAGTCCATCATTGTCTAGTTTTGAAGGGCGGTGTTGTTCTGTAGCTATGAACTCATTAGTTGTATGTAGTCAGGGGACAGCTTCACCTTGGACTCCCCAGGTCAATGACACAGATTATAAAATAAGACGTAGCCTTCATGTGTCTTGTAGAAAGTAATGTCATGAATAATGTGACGTTATTCACGTGGGGGGGGGGGCGGGGCAGAATATGACAATTTGAATTAGTTGAAAAAAAAAAACACTGGGAAGTATTTTAAGTGTTATTTTTTAGTATATGTGTCATTGCCTCAACGAGTAGCGTGCCAGGAGACATCTTGTGGGTCAGAGATGAAATAATAGGACGATTTATCTCGTGAGAATGTGATATATTGAACTAATTGGGTGATAGAAAGCGGTAGACATAGAAATATTAAATTATTTTTAATCATTATAAGTAAATGATTATTATTTGATGTTAACCCAAAATAGAATAGAAAAATAAAAAGATTTTTAAGTTCATCAACCGGCTTTTAAACAAGCAAGGTTTTTCGTGCCAGTGCTATTTGCACATGAATTTTGGATTTAAAGACAAGGGTTGATTTATTGGTTGGCTGGTTGGCTGGTTGGTTGGCTGACTGACTGGCTGACCGGCTGATTTGTTGGTTGGTTGGTTGGCTGGCTTTATGTTGGTTAGTTGGCTGGCTGGATGGTTGGTTGGCTGGTTGGTTGGCTGATTGGTTGGTTGGTTGAGGTCAACAATCTACTGGGTCAATACATATTACTTTTTTCAATCTTTTTTAAAAATATGAATGAAAATTTATTGATTAAATAAATACAAGATAATCTCATAATTCGACCACTACCCCATCCCCCTTGTGTGTAAGCGAATGGTGGTCTTTGGTTGGCTCACACGAAGCGATGAGTGATTTGTCATTTTCAAATAGTGTTTTAAACCTTATCATATCATAAATATATATTTGCATATTTACAGAACTGAATGATATATTTCAAGGGGGAAAAAAACAATTTTACTACCTTAAGCAAATTAAGATGATTTCACGTGAGTGAAAAATACTACTGGGTGCACAAGGAAAACTTTTATGTTTCAGGGCAGAGCATGCAAGCGTAAAGTAGGGCAAGGATGCCAGGTTGCTCTTAACAATTTTAGACAGCACTACACACTACATATTCTGATGTAAACAATACTATAGTAGGATGTAAACATTACAATTGGTTTAGTTCGTATGACGCATACTTGTAACGTCAAGATGTTTGCCCAGTAGGTCAGTGCCCGAATAGAAATGCACATGTCAATGTCCCAGTGCCAGTAGTTTGACACAAGATGATTATTAATATTGACTTTTCTGTGGCATGCATGACGATGTTCACGATGTGGACATTGCTCGTTTATGCCATATATAACACATCAACACTACAAGGGCTTCTTTCCTAATGCGTTTGAACAGTAGTATATTCATTAATTACGGGACATGACAATCAGGCCAATATAACTTTCATTTTCAGTTTTAGATTTCTAAATAATTCTTTAATGAACTTGTGAATAAGCAAATGCCATGTTCTTTCATTTAATTTAATTTAAAAAAAAAAAAAAAAAAAAAAAAAAAAAAAAAAAAAAAAAAAGAAATTCCATATTATATTGAAGGAAATTTCAGAAACATGAACCAGGGCAACTTGGTCGTTGATTGGACAATTACTGTCAAAGTTGCATGGGGGACAGGATCAATGAGAATTACGAATTTACGAGCCGTTGTTCAAGAATTCATGGCGAATACTCGAGCCCATGAATAAGGATGTATTAAGTGCAACAATTTGGATTAGTCGTCTTGATAATCTGATTTACCATATTTATTTCCTGATTTGGGAACAATGTGTTAGTGGTTCTCATCATTGGAAACAAGCGCACGATTAAATCATCTGACAGAGTGACCGTTGCAAAGATAACTTAAGGGAATACAATGATTGCTGAATACATCCGACCGTTTGTTGAATACATCCAACCAATTGTTGAATACATCCCACCGATTGTTGAATACAACCCACCGATCGTTGAATACATCCCAGCGATTGTTGAATATTCTGAGCATTCAATGCCATTTTAATACGTGTATACAATCCATGCTATTTTAATTTATTTATTATTTTTGAATTTGAAAAAATAAATAATCATTTTAATTGTTGGAAAATTTCGTCTAACAAATTTCGAATATTACTCATTTTTTTATTTTTAAACCTACGAAAATCATCGGACCGAGCAATGTCTGTCATCTAATAAAAAGACATATTTTTGCTATCTGTATCTGCCTGTTCTTAACCAGCGTCATGACAGATTTACAAGAGTATTGAAGGATTAGATAGTTGATAAACATCTAAATAAAGGGCGATGCAAAAATAGTTTGTCATTAAAAAAAATATAGCAGCTTAAGCATAGAGAACATCTTTTAGAAAGCTTGAACAAAAGAATTTCAAGCTTTTTATGGGGTTTTTGTGTGTGTTTTTCTAACAAATTTAAATTTATTAAGTTCAATAAATGAATCTTTATATTTCTTGGTTTGTCCGAACAGTCCCACCCACAAAATACTCGTAGCTATTTAAATATGCCAAGAGGTAACAAATACTTTTTTTTTTAAATTCTGCTATTTCCCAGGTTTTTTTTATATTCGAATTTTTTAAAATATGTTTAATATTATCTTTCAGGTCTGGCTTGCTGTTGATGTCTGGCTATGTACCGCTTCCATTCTCAACCTCTGCTGTATCAGTTTGGACCGCTACCTGGCCATCACTCGTCCCATCAGGTACCCCGGTCTCATGTCAGCCAAAAGGGCCAAGACCTTGGTGGCTGGAGTCTGGCTTTTTTCCTTCGTCATTTGCTGCCCGCCGCTGATTGGCTGGAACGACGGCGGTGAAAACACCTTCGACTACAACGGTACAACCGCCATTCCCATCCTGGTCACCACAACACAAATTCCAGGCACCGGTCGGGAAGACATGCTTTGTGACAACGGGTTTAACTACAGCACCAACTCCAACATGAACACCACGTGCACCTACAACAGTGATTTGTTGCTCAGCACGACTTGTGAACTCACCAACTCAAGGGGTTACAGGATCTACGCCGCCCTGGGCTCCTTCTTCATACCTATGCTGGTCATGGTGTTCTTCTACCTCCAGATTTATCGTGCGGCCGTCAAAACAATATCCGCCTACGCCAAGGGCGAGCTGAAGACGAAATATTCTGTTCGGGAGAATGGCTCAAAGACGAATTCAGTGACTTTGAGGATCCATCGAGGTGGGCGAGGTCCCAGCACAGGAAGCAGCGTGTACAGACACGGGAGTACGTACGGTGGGTCAGCAGCGGGGGCGGCCATGAGGGAAGGGTGTGGAGATAAAGATGCCACCGGCGGGAGGCGGTTCGGGAGACAGGAAACGGATTCCCATTTACCCGTCCGGAAGTGTAGAAGCAGTGACGCAAGTTTGGTAACGTTGACGGGCCTCAAGTGTGAGATTATTGACAATGGCAACGCGAAACGCGGTCCGATATCGGAGCTCATTACAGGAAAAGGTAAGTCATTCTTTTGGAGAAAGGAGAAGAAACGCCATGTGGGGGGCGAGCGGGAGTCATTTGAAAATAACACTCGCAACGGGCGCCCTACCCGTGCTAAAATATGTGGCGGGCGCTGCCTCGCAATAGAGACGGATATATGTTCTTCTGGGGAAGGTTCGCCCCGGACTAAAAGGATAAAGGAGCACGCAAGAGCGACGCAGCATAACTCTCTTCCTATCACATCGTCGCTGTCACCTCAGAACGAAGAATCCGATGCTGTCTTCGTGAGGGGCACGTCGAACTCCGAGTACAAGCCCAGGAGATCGCGACTGTCCGCTCATAAACCAGGACACGCCATGAGGCTACATATGCAAAAATTTAACCGCGAGAAAAAGGCGGCAAAAACGCTGGCAATAATCGTCGGGGCATTCATCATGTGCTGGATGCCTTTCTTTACCATTTACCTGGTGGGTGCCTTCTGTGAAAACTGCATATCTCCCATCGTGTTCTCCGTGTTTTTCTGGCTGGGCTACTGCAACTCGGCCATGAACCCTTGCGTGTACGCTCTGTTTTCCAGGGACTTCCGGTTTGCCTTCAGAAAACTCTTGACCTGCTCGTGCAAAGCCTGGAGTAAAAACCGAAGTTTCCGTCCTCAAACCTCCGACGTTCCCGCCATTCAACTGCACTGTGCCACCCAGGACCACGCCAAGAGTTCGTCAGACATCGGGGCCGATGGCCAGTGGAGGTAATAGGGGATACACTCAAACTAGGAGACTGAGAATGGAGAAACTGGACTCCTGGGAAATGTACAAAAAACACTTTATCTCCAATTTTTGATTTGTCTGACTGTACACATTTTGACATTGCCCAAGACAATTACACGGGTTTCGCAATTCTTGATAAACATAAATACATTGTGATATTAGACAGACGATCAAGATGTTTACATAACCAATTCAGTTGGGTAATTTGATTCAGTTCGTTTGTTGCAAAATGTTTTATTGTGATTGAGTAACCAAAGAGTAATGAAATACAGATGTGTGGAAGTTATGGGTAGAGGAGTTCAAAGTGTCAGAGGAACAAAAGTTACAATGGATGGAAAGAAAGAATACACACAGGAGCTGTTTGACACCTTATAAGCGTAAGGATGAAGATCGCTAAAAGGGTCGAAATAGGATGAAAGTGAGAGAGGAAGGAGGGGAATAGAAAAAGAGAGGGTGGAAATAAGGAGAGGGAGAAAGAATGCGAGAGAGGGAGAAAGAGAGTGGTGTAGAAAGAGAGAGTGTAAGAGAGAGTGTAAGAGAGAGTGTAAGAGAGAGTGAAAGGGAGAAAGGGAGGTGGTGAGAACGAGAGAGGGAGAGAAGGGTGATAAAGAGAATGAAAGCTGAATAAGTAAGTGACTAGATAGAAATATATTAAATTAAACTTGTTAGAAAGTTGTTCATATAAATTTGTTCAAAACTGTGAAGTATAGAGAAACAGAGAGAGGGGGGGGAATGAGGGAGGAAGAGAAAGAGAGAGAGAGAGAGAAAGAGAGAGGATCAGAGAAAGATTTTTTTTAATGGTGAGAAATTATTCACTATTAATAAATCATGTTTCAAACAACTATAACCTTGAACTTGTTGAACTCAATTAACGAAATAATATTTCCTGGTTCTGTCAGTGTTTCATTTAAATACCCTAGCAATCCTTTGGTCCTCATTGAGCTCACTGTTTGCTCTAAACTATCTTCGTGTACATTCTCTTGTATTTCTGCTTTCTTTTCCTTATATGCCTTTTTTTTTTTTAAACCCTGGCCCCGAATCCTGTTACATTCACACACAGCTTTCTCCTTTTTTTTTCGCTCAATAACTTCCACTCTGTAACTTTCTCTTATCATTCGTTGTAATCCAAAGTGTACAACCCCAACACTCTCGTTTTCATATTTAAATCAATTGCAACTGACTGACAGATACTCGCCCTAGTCACGAAGAACAAATAGTGTTAGTATTAAGGAGACTAAGCCCCATGAGTCCAGGAAATATAATTTTTATGAATAATATCAATTTATCTTCCAACTTATCAGATGCTAGCTCGCTCATCATAATCATTTCATGGTAGACATTTCTGTAATCTGAGATTAAGGGTCATTTTTTTTCCTCGCTAGCATTTACACCACCGCATCGCGGTATATACAATATACATTCCAATGATATCTAGAGCTCAAGTAGCACCGTTCCGTCTTCTTCTTCTATATTTTGAGGGCTCACGATCAATGAGTTGATCATTCTGGCTCCTATGTTTCAGAGGGGTTCGCGATGTAACTGTGCATGGTTTTGAAGGGGATACTTCACTAGTTGCAAGGGCTACCCAGCAATGGTATTATGAACTGGAAGTTGGAAGACAGGAGGCAATAGACGCAAATGTGTCAAGTGTAGTCTCCTCAACTGTTGTGTTTGGAAGCTTGTTCCAGTCCCTTATTGTCTTTGGCAGGAAGGAGGAGCTCCTGTATTGAGTTCTTATTTTTATGAGCCGGAACGGCCTGTCATGGTCTCGTGGTTGCCTAGGGGGGGAGAGGGGCGAGTTTCTGTTTAATGCTGGAGCAGTGGACGAGCCCATTTTTTATCTTGTACATCCGTCAAGCCTGTTCAAAGATACCAAGAGGATAAACGAAGGACTCCGTTCAAGCTGTGTGAAGGAAATAGTAGAACAAGATATATGAAATCTTGAATCGAACGACAGGGCAACAAGATAATAACATTTCGACTAATAACCTTCCTCAGCAGGCAAGCCAAATGAAAATACGACAAGAATTTTTTTTTTTAAAAGCTAGGTAAGTTGTCCACAGTGATAACAAGAAATTCTATGTCCCTTCAGCTGACGTTGTGGGTCTCAACGATACATAGGATTTTATGAAACTCTTTTTGAAAGTGACCAAATGAGAACACAGAACATCTGTGATGGCATACAATTGGTAGCATTTCTTCTAGGACTTCAGTTGGTGTACACAAAAGATATGTGTTTGTTGTTTATTTTTTTTGTGTGCTCGTGGAACAGTCGTCATGACACCAAAGATGACAAAGTGGAACAGTCGTCATGACACCAAAGATGACAAAGTGGAACAGTCGTCATGACACCAACGATGACACAGTGGAACAGTCGTCATGACACCAAAGATGACAAAGTGGAACAGTCGTCATGACACCAAAGATGACAAAGTGGAACAGTCGTCATGACACCAAAGATGACAAAGTGGAACAGTCGTCATGACACCAAAGATGACAAAGTGGAACAGTCGTCATGACACCAAAGATGACACAGTGAAACAGTGGCCTCCGAGAACACGTTTTTGGTCGGCACGATTGTATCTTTGGATGTTACATTGGAAGATTACTTACCACTACTTCTGATTAAACTGGGCACGTGAATACTTTTGTCGTAGCAATACCCTAATAACCGAGTGCCTGCTATTTTAAACTTGATAATAAAGGGGCATGGAAGAGGCTGCGATCAGGTTAGGGAAAAGAAAATGCGCGAAATAAAGTGTGGGAAAACATGGCGGCAAAAATACGCCACAAAACAACGAACGTGTCGGCAGGAAACCTTCTTCAGCGAATAAACAACGGTAAGAACCATGTAAAAATTGCTCTCGCTGTTCTCACGGGTACAACATTGCAGTCAAGTGTTTATTTTTACAAAAAATTTTTTAATGTAGTTTGTTAGCTGAATAAGTCTTCATGCCGACGTGTTCTTTGTTTTATTTTAAACTTGCAATGCAGGTTGATTGACAGTCATTCTAACCAGTTGGACAAACCAAATGATTCGTTTGTTGGTCATATACTGGCTGACTGGGATGGCAGCAACCATTTATCTTATTTTCCTGGTTCCGAATGTGGTCCCCTCTTGTTTTACAAACTCCTCGCCTTAAACATCTCGCACGTGAATATTTTACTATCGAGACTTATATTGAGGGCCCTTGTTTGACTCTGGTAAGTAAATACTGGAATAAGGACAGCGTTAATTGGCCTGGCTTTATTTAGCCTCCATCTTTATTGGTGGAGTTCTTAGAAGCGGGACGATTTGGTAGCTGACTGCATTTGCCCGCTTTACTCTCGTCTCTATCTATAGACCCCCCCACCCCGCCTCCTTTTTTCCGTTCTCGGTGAAAATGCTTTCAACTTATTTAAATTCCAAGTTTTGAAAGAACAACGAACTACTGATTATTAAATCGATTTTTTGGGGTACTGCTTACTGAAATGACCTCGGCCTACAGCAATGACCACGGACTACTGAAATGACCTCGGACTACTGAAATGACCTCGGCCTACTGAAATTACTTCGGAATACAGAAATGACCTTGACCTACTGAAATGACCTCTGTCTAAGTTTTGCTTATTTTTATTCCATAAGGTTCGCAGGCAATATTCATGACATTATCATTTCTTGTGTTAGTTCACATTTCGAAATTTTTAAGCCGGTTTCAGAACAGGAGGTCAAAATTACTATTCTGGAGTCTAAGCCTACGTCATGTTCTTTGGACCCCATCCCCACCCCCCTGTTGATTGAGTCGTTAGATCATTTGCTCCCAACGATAACCAACATAGTCAATGAAAGCTTGTCTTCGGGCACTGTTCCATCTATTTGTAAGTCAGCTGTCATCAAACCATTGCTTAAGAAGCCTGGTCTGGATGAAAATAATTTAAAAAACTATAGACCTGTATCTAACTTATCATTTTTGTCTAAAGCCATTGAAAAACTAGTTCTAAAACAACTTTTTGCTTACTTAAATGACAACTCTCTTCTCAGTCCTAATCAATCAGCCTATAGACCTTTCCATAGCACTGAGACGGCTCTCTTGAAAGTCACCAATGACCTCTTGCTTGCATTGGACAGTGGTGATGTCTCCCTCCTGATCCTCTTGGACCTCAGTGCGGCCTTTGACACTGTCGACCATGAAACCCTTTACAAAACGCTTGAAAATTACTTTGGCATTTCTGGTTCTGTTTTGTCTTGGTTTAGGTCGTTCCTCTCCGACAGAACACAGGCAGTCGCTGTCGATGGTTGTATCTCCAGCAGTGCTGACTTGGTGTATGGAGTGCCACAGGGGTCCGTTTTGGGCCCGGTTCTATTTACAATGTACACCAGGCCACTGCTCCTCTTGCTCGAGAGGCATGCTGTGGAGAGCCAGTCTTTCGCGGATGATACGCAACTATACAAGCTTACCCATCCCTCTCTTGTCGATTCAGCTGTCCGGACTTTGCGGGAGTGTATTGGTGATGTCAAGTCGTGGATGACACTCAGCAAGTTGAAACTTAACGATGACAAAACGGAAGCACTTCTTATTCATGATCACAAATCATCCTCTAACTCAGCTCTCCCCACCTCATTTCAAGTAGGTAACTCAGACATACAATTTACATACTCAACTAGGAATCTTGGTTATATTCTGTCTAACAACATGTCTCTAGATAAACATATATCTCACATTTGTCGCTCTGCATACACTGCTATCCGTCAGATCAGCTCCATCCGCCACTACCTCACAGTTAGTGCAACAAAAACCTTAGTCTGTGCTCTTGTTCTCTCTCGTCTTGACTACTGCAACTCTCTTCTGTCAGGCTCACCAAAACACTTCTTAGAAAGATTACAAAAGGTTCAAAACTCAGCTGCTAGGCTAGTTTTAAAGGCAAAAAAACGTGATCACGTCACACCACTACTTCATTCACTTCATTGGCTCCCTGTACAAGCACGGATTGATTATAAACTCTCTGTTCTGTGCCACAACTTTTTCTCGAATTCCTGCCCTTCCTATCTAACCGAAATTCTCTCTGTCTATTCACCCCTTCGACAGCTTCGCTCCTCCGCAGACGATCGTATTCTTTCTGTCCCTAAGACTCGCACAAAAACATACGGTGAAAGATCTTTCTCTTACTGTGCCCCCAAACAATGGAATTCTCTTCCACTACACATCAGAAATATATCAACCATCACAGCCTTCAAAACTGCACTCAAAACGCACCTCTTTAAACTTTACTATCCTGACTGATTCCCCCTCTGAAAGTTAAACGATGCTGCGGAGTGCCGTCCATGGCTTCACATGTAAATTGATATGGAATGGTTGGTTTTTAATTTATATTTTTTAAGTTCATTTTAATTTGTATGTACAGCGTGGTGAGCCCAGCCCTAGGCTGGGGTACCACGCTATAGAAAACTACCCATAATAATAATAATAATAATAAAAATTAATAGAGTGTTTAAAAAAGGTATGATTAACAATGAGGACAACTGCATTGTCATTTTTTCAGGAAATAAGTATAAAGAATTTAGCGATAATCAAGTATAAAATTTACTGTTTCATATGCATAATTCAGAAAACAAATGCTCCATTTATTTGTTTGCTTCAAGCTGCCCCTTATAAGTTGACAGCCATTGCTCTTCAAAATGTATGGCGTCTTCTTTGCTACTTTTATTCGTGAGGTCCTGGTTTTTATGACAGCGGGCAAACCTCAATAAACAGGGGAGGCAATACCAAGTTTTTGTATTCACCATTTGAAGAAATAATAATGTCGAATACAACACAATAATCATTGAAAAAAGCTATACTATGTTGTAACAAACTATACTATGTTGCAACAAATTATTATATGTTGTAACAAAATGTACCTCGCTGTAACGTCAATCGTAGCTTTATTTGTAGCTTATTTTAATATTAAAAAATGCGAGATGTTTGAATAGAACCCAAAAGAAAATCTACAAAAACTTCAGACCTTGGCCTACTAACTGTCAGTAATGTATCTTGTATACATATTTAAAGCTTTTAAGAATACAAAACTATAATGAGTTCAGGATCAGGACGTGATGTTTTAACTTATACACACATCGTTAAGACTCAACTTTCATTGTAAGAACCGGTTATAATATTGACGAGTGCTTCATAAACAGCGACAGTTTCAGGCTGTCTGCATTAAACAATTTATACTACTTTTTAAAAGGTTAAAAACTCCTCAGAAAAATAATTCACATCTACCCAAATATGAGTTTGCAGCACGCGTCTAGATTCTGATGATTAAGCTCTAAAAGTTCATTACACAATAAACGTGTGCTACCTGTGCTTAGTTAGAGTCACTACAACATTTCTGTTAAACATTACTGTATGTGTGTCCTTGACTTTCAGAAAGTTTGAGACAACCCGACAGATCAGACTAGCAATAAAGTACGATGATCATTTATACTTAACTTTGCTTCTGGTGTGCCTTGCTTCCTTTTCGAAACCCCCCCCCCCCCAACTCAACATGTCTTATATCAACAGTACTGGGTGGGAAAAAAAGGCTGTCACGCGTGACGTGTGAACTAGGTTTTAAAAAAAAATCTTTATTGGGAGGCGACTACTAAATTAATCATTAAAAATCAACGGGTATAGTGTAGGACTGTCTATGGGACTATTGTTTAAAGGCCGGCAGGTAGGGTGTAGGAATGCCTGTTTAAAGTCCGGCAGGTAGGGTGTAGGAATGCCTGTTTAAAGTCCGGCAGGTAGGGTGTAGGAATGCCTGTTTAAAGGCCGGCAGGTAGGGTGTAGGAATGCCTGTTTAAAGTCCGGCAGGTAGGGTATAGGAATGCCTGTTTAAAGGCCGGCAGGTAGGGTGTAGGAATGCCTGTTTAAAGTCCGGCAGGTATGGTGTAGGAATGCCTGTAGGCTCATTGTTTAAAGTCCGGCAGGTATGGTGTAGGAATGCTTGTAGGCTCATTGTTTAAAGTCCGGCAGGTATGGTGTAGGAATGCTTGTAGGCTCATTGTTTAAAGTCCGGCAGGTAGGATGTAGGAATGCTTGTAGGCTCATTGTTTAAAGTCCGGCAGTTATGGTGTAGGAATGCTTGTAGGCTCATTGTTTAAAGTCCGGCAGGTAGGATGTAGGAATGCCTGTAGGCTCATTGTTTAAAATCCGGCAGGTATGGTGTATGAATGCCTGTAGGCTCATTGTTTAAAGTCCGGCAGGTAGGATGTAGGAATGCCTGTAGGCTCATTGTTTAAAGTCCGGCAGGTAGGATGTAGGAATGCCTGTAGGCTCATTGTTTAAAGTCCGGCAGGTAGGATGTAGGAATGCCTGTAGGCTCATTGTTTAAAGTCCGGCATATATTATAGTAAATGAGAAGTTAACTCTGTTGTGTAACACTTGGACCCAGCGAGTATTTTCTCAAAATACCCGGATCAGATGGAATAAAACTGCACCCGGATTAAGTGCTAGCATTGTTTCACTCTTTTTATCTTGAGTGGTCATCGGAAACGTAGTCCAGTTAACATGATGAATGATTGAATACGGCTTATTGATTAGCCCCTTAACTAGACATAAATAAAATATGCCAACACAAATGGCCACATTTATATAGCCGAAGCTTGTTTCCTCAGATGGATGTGAGTTCATGATGCTCAATTTTATGATTATCGTGTTCTTGTAACATTGTGAACCTTTTTGGCTCGCACCTTCTCTTAGTTAAACTATCATTTCTTGGCATTGACAGCACACGCTGTGATGAGTGTGGTTCGATGTGTTGGCCGTAACAGCACACGCTGTGATGAGTGTGGTTCGATGTGTTGGCCTTGACAGCACACGCTATGATGAGTGTGGTTCGATGTGTTGGCGCTATGATGAGTGTGGTTCGATGTGTTGGCGCTATGATGAGTGTGGTTCGATGTGTTGGCCTTGACAGCACACGCTATGATGAGTGTGGTTCGATGTGTTGGCCTTGACAGCACACGCTATGATGAGTGTTGTTCGATGTGTTGGCCTTGACAGACCACGCTATGATGAGTGTGGTTCCATCTGTTTGCCTTGACAGCACACGCTATGATGAGTGTGGTTCGATGTGTTGGCCTTGACAGCCCACGCTATGATGAGTGTGGTTCGATGTGTTGGCCTTGACAGACCACGCTATGATGAGTGTGGTTCGATATGTTGCCCTTGACAGGACACGTCGTGATGAGTGTGGTTCGATGTGTTGCCCTTGACAGCACACGCTATGATGAGTGTGGTTCGATGTGTTGGCCTTGACAGCACACGCTGTGATGAGTGTGGTTCGATGTGTTGGCCTTGACAGCACACGCTATGATGAGTGGGGTTCGATGTGTTGGCCTTGACAGCACACGTCGTGATGACTGTGGTTCGGTGTGTTGGCCTTGACAGCACACGCTATGATGAGTGGGGTTCGATGTGTTGCCCTTGACAGCACATGCTATGATGGGTGTGGTTCGATGTGTTGGCCTTGACAGCACACGCTGTGATGAGTGTGTCTTGATGTGTTGCCCTTGACAGCACATGCTATGATGGGTGTGGTTCGATGTGTTGGCCTTGACAGCACACGCTGTGATGAGTGTGTCTTGATGTGTTGCCCTTGACAGCACACGCTATGATGAGTGTGTCTTGATGTGTTGCCCTTGACAGCACACGTTATGATGAGTGTGGTTCGATGTGTTGGCCTTGACAGCCCACGCTATGATGAGTGTGGTTCGATATGTTGCCCTTGACAGGACACATCGTGATGAGTGTGGTTCGATGTGTTGCCCTTGACAGCACACGCTATAATGAGTGTGTTTCGATGTGTTGGCCTTAACAGCACACGTCGTGATGAGTTTGGTTCGATGTGTTGCCCTTGACAGCACACGCTATGATGAGTGTGGTTCGATGTGTTGGCCTTGACAGCACACGCTATGATGAGTGTGGTTCGATGTGTTGGCCTTGACAGCCCACGCTATGATGAGTGTGGTTCGATGTGTTGGCCTTGACAACACACTCTATGATGAGTGTGGTTCGATGTGTTGGCCTTGACAGCCCACGCTATGATGAGTGTGGTTCGATGTGTTGGCCTTGACAGCACACGCTATGATGAGTGTGGTTCGATGTGTTGGCCTTGACAGCACACGCTATGATGAGTGTGGTTTGAAGTTACGGTTTCAGAAGTATTTTAAATTAAACCAGCATTTCTCTACTCGTAATCCTCCAGTAGCATTTCTCTACTCGTAATCCTCCAGTAGCATTTCTCTACATTTATAAACATACTAGCATTTCTCTTCATCATCAACAAATAAAAGTATTCTCCAGCCCAGAGCAGGGGCCACCAATCTTTTTGACTGGCAGAGCCCTTTTTTAGAATCAGGTTCTAAAGGGGAGGTGGGAGCCTCATTAGGACCACCATATATTTTTACAAATTAATAATGTTTATGAGTTTCCTGGAGGGGCCGCGGAGCCCTGGTTGGGAACCACTCCTCTAGATTTTAGACGTCTACCACATTTTTAAATGACTCCTCCAATAAATTTTAATTTGACAATCCTGACAACAAGTTGAACAAATAGGCTTTTGGTGGCAGCTCTTAATGAAGATACTAGCTGAAGTACCCGTTCAACGCCCGGATAGCTGGTATTTTTATTGGCACATATCGCTAAAGCCACGGCTGGCTGGGAAGTTTAATTATAGGGCAAAAACTTCTTTGTGTAAACTCTGTGATCTTTCTTTGTGTAACTCTGAAGTCTTTCTTTGTGTAAACTCTGTGGTCTTACTTTAAATTGTCTTGTTTGTCAGTTCCAAAGACGTTTACCTTGACTTATGCAGAAAAGAGTGTTCTGATGGAACATTGTCCTCACTGCCATGCATGTTTTGGTCTAACCTTAGGATCTGAATATTTATTAACATTAACTATTCTTCATGCTTGAAGAAAGTTTTCGATTCTGCTGCTTTGTGGAACAACAGGGAAAATGTGTCTATAATCTTCACCGAAAGTAAAGACCGCACCTCCAAATGGTTTTTTAGAAGGAGCTTTTGGATCTTCCACTAAGAGTTTTTTTTATGATGTGTCAACTGCATTCGCTCCACGTGTTGGGGCATAGAAGCTTCTTTCTATATTATCACTTTTGCCTTTTTCAAATAATTTGTCTTATTAATCTCATGTCGAACATTAAAGTTTGATGTTTCATTAATTGGAATAGGCAGCTTGAAAAGACTGTGGAAAGCTTTGCCTCCTTTAAACAAAGTTGCTGCTAGGCCTGAATAAGCACCTGGCAAGACTAAATCATGGTGCATGATTATGTTGTAAAGGAAGGCACATAAGGCATGACTGTGTTGTAAAGGATGTACATAGTGCGTGACTGTGTTGTAACGGAAGGCACATAGTGCATGATTATGTTGTAAAGGATGCACATAGTGCATGATTGTGTTGTAAAGGACGCACATAGTGCATGACTGTGTTGTAAAGGATGCACATAGTGCATGATTATGTTGTAAAGGATGCACATAGTGCATGACTGTGTTGAAAAGGAAGGCACATAGTGCATGATTGTGTTGTAAAGGACGCACATAGTGCATGATTGTGTTGTAAAGGAAGGCACATAGTGCATGATTGTGTTGTAAAGGATGGCACATAGTGCATGATTGTGTTGTAAAGGATGGTTTTACATGAAATATATAAAGAACATTATAAATATCTCGTTTTGGCGCATTGCATCAATTTGATGTTTATTATTTATTTTAAAAAAACGAATACATTAGTTAAAAATAAGATAATGTATCAGTATATACACTAATATAAAAAAAAATTAACTTACCAGAGCAAGAAAATAATACAATTATCAAACTTCAAAAAAAAAGTAACGCCCAAAGGTCGTATCATTTTTAACAATACAGACAAGTTAATTCTGCACTCTGAAATCGTTTTCTACACATTAAACGGCCTTAACCTCTAAAGGAAAGGAACATATTAAGCTAATGATAAGCAGTGCCGTCATCTCTTATTAACGTGTGATGAACAAAAACGGTTAGCTTGTATCAATTTGATCAGACGCGCCCGCGGGAAGGGTAATACAGCTTCCTAGTCTTTTATAGCTTCCTAGTCTGCTATAGCTTCCTAGTCTGAGTGGACAGTAACGAACTGAATAATTTCAGTCATGCACCTTGTGAACGTATTTGAAGAGGTTTTTAACGCCTTGAATTGAGCTACAAATCCTTACGTTAATGCTGGCGTTGCATTTCAGGGGTAGTTACGGGTTGTATGGAACCACCTGTTATCCCCCTTTTTTCCCCCAAGTTCAATAAAGTTACCATCGTCTTGGAGTTGATATGTTGGGTAACCATTGACATTGTTGTTGTTCTACGCACATAAATCTTTGGGAATTCTTTTGTGCATTTGCCGTTTTCCATACACGGTGCGATTGGATTTAATGGACCACTTGGGTCATGTATCAAACAGAATCTAACAATTGCATGTAGCCTCGTGTGAACATCTTTATCTGGGAGCTCATCACATAAAATGTTTGTCAATTCTTTAATTTTCCGGCCTTTGTCTACCGGGGCCATGAAAAGCAATATCTACCCATGTGGTAGACCACGTTTTTTGGATCATAGCCGTATGCATGTCCAAATCTATGATATTTGGTTAAATCTTTAAGTACTAATTTCAGTCTCAGCTCAAACACTCTTGCTACTAAATCAGACCGGTCGCAAGATTGTTGACCGGTCGCAAGGTTGTTGACCGGTCGCAAGGTTGTTGACCGGGATGTAAGTTTCCCCTGATTTACCTCCATTGGGATTGCACACGAATGTTCCAACTAACTCAGGTTTGCCATATTACCCGACCATGGCCATAGCGTCTAGGTAATTTTCAGCTATATTTCTTGGACTCATATGAAAGTTGAAGGCAATATAACTTTCTTTCTCAGCAATATGTTAACTTCAAAATCGTGGTTGTTCTCAAATCGGGGAAGGAGATCACAGTATTCAGCTCTTATTGTATTTTGATTTCTTCAAACTGATTCAAATGTTTTGCCTCGGTCTTGCAATAGAAATGCACAATGAAGAGGTGAGTCAGCTTTACTGCTTTGAGGGACTGGTTAAAGTTACCAGCGGGAACGGCAAAATGGTAGGAATACCACTGAAGCTGGGAAACATTTCCTTGTCCAACAGATTTCTTTAGACCTGTGATCCACCCTAAATTAACATACGGCAAAGCAAAGGGTAGCACACCCAGTCAGAGTCTACTCAGGATGGATAAACTTGTACACATCCGCTTTTCTGGGAAAGCACCACGCGCGCTGTAAAAAAACACCAGCAATGTCTCCTCTGGTAGTGGGAGCGTTATTTCTGCCGGGGTGGGGGGACACGTTGATTAATCTTTCTCTAAAGAGTGTCATGCTATATTCAACTGCGTTCTGTTTTCCCGATTTGTCATTAGAATTTCATCTTGTTCAAATTGGAGTACCTCACACCCATAAACGTCACCAACACAAACTACATAGAGACAGCTACACGAATAATTTCTACACCAAATACGCTCACTGCAACATAGCTGTGTACATGAATGAAACACTTGTATTATAAATTATTTGACTTGTTCAGATGCAGATTAGAGATATAAAATAAAATTGAGTTCTTATTGGAGCTCATAGCACGACTAAAACTATTCAATACATGCAGAACATTCGGTGCATTTTTCCTTACAAGTCCACCAAGTATGTAAATGAACTTCCATTGGCAACGCTATTTGTTGTAGATATAAAAAAAGCAGTTTAAAACACTGATAACAAAACACTTGGATACATTTTATTCCAATATCACTGTTTTCAACATAAATCCGAAGTTATCCAGAATTTAAACCGAAAACCAATCGTTGCGTCGAACATAGTGATGGGATGTATGAATGACATCATCTTTGGTCGTCTCGTCTGTACTTGAAGTTTACTTTCCGTGACCTGGGTCAAGCCGTCGGCCTAATTCCCGACCCTAATTGGTTGTCACTTACTTAGTCCCTGCTCGTATCCGCCTATGAATATATAAATGCCAATGAAGCCTGGTCTCGCGCGAGTGTCAGTGGACTCAATGTCAACCCCATTTAAACACCGGGGGCAGCCAAGTAAAAACAACTTACTGGACATTAGTTAAGCTTGACCAACATGTTACTAGGCGTTTGCGGGTGAGAGTAAAGGGTTTATGGACGTGGCTCTCTTTTTGACCAGGGTCGTGCGACTTGATCTCTTTATCTTTTTAAAGCGTGGCCCATGAACGAGGCAATCAGCTTAGAGCAAGGGTTCTTAACCTTTTTTTAGTCTATTGACCACTTTGCATTCAGATTAGGGCCCTGGTACCTTTCTTAACGTTTTAAAATACACGCAATAAAATTACAAATGAAATGCAGCTCAAAGACCCCCAAGTGGATTGGTGTGAAGTACATTAATGTGATTTTTTTCTTAATATATAACCTACCCGTCAACCGATTGTTATGTGGATGACGGGTTTTGGAGCACGCTTTCCCCGTGCATGACCTCTTGTAGTCAACAATCTCGAGGCCTTTTTGGGGGTGTGGCTTGCGAAATTTAACCTTGTTTACAACAAGGTTTAGTATAGTCCGTTTTAGTCAGAAAATTATAGAATAATCTAGATTAAACTGGAACGCAAAACAGTGCATACGGCGTTTTCTAGAATCGTTTGAAACTGAGTATAAAAGGAAGAAGATTGCATGACGAGGGAGATCCTTTATCACGAGATTTGGAGCGTGTGTCATTATTGTACTACTAGACAGTGCTTTGTTGTGTGTAGATTTTCTTTCATTGTACAACTTTTGCTCATTGTATATTTTATTAACACAGTACTGGTACCAGCCAAACTGTAAGTCAATAGTTTTAATCATATTCTTTTGCTTTTGTAATTCATTGAAATTAATTATTAATTGTAATTAGCCCTGGTTTTGACTCATTGAAATTAATTATTAATTTTAATTAGCCCTGGTTTTGAGTATCGTATTATTTGTTATTGTATTTAAACTTTGGTATCGTCCTTTGTTATGGACTGTTTTGGAACGAGCCATAGACTTAAATAAGAAATGAAATTCTCCATTAATAACAGTCCGTAATATCGATAAAATAAATGGTATTCGGATTCATGGGGCCATGGCCACACTGTTTTTTTTTAAAATGTAATTTATTGGACACAAGCTAAAGCTCCAGGGAAAATAGTTAAGAGCTAAAAATAGTTGACTCCAAATATAGTAGCGAAATATTGCAAGACCTGCTTAATTAAACAAGTGTCATTAATGTTGATAGTACACAAAAGTTGGCATCTACTATCACTAGAAATATTTGGCATGAACTTTTAATAGAACATTACATTTTCCATGAACAAGTAACAGCACACGACAGTTGGCATGAACTATTAAGAGCACAAAATAGTTGGCAAGAACTATTAATAGTACACAATAGTTGGCATGAAATATTAATAGCACACAATAGTTGGCATGAACTATTAATAGCACACAATAGTTGGCACGAACTATTAATAGCACACAATAGTTGGCATGAACTATTAATAGCACACAATAGTTGGCATGAAATTTTAATAGCACACAATAGTTGGCATAACTATTAATAGCACACAATAGTTGGCATGAACTATTAATAGCACACCATAGTTCTTATTTGCTACACAGAAAGCTATCAACTTTTTGTAATTCCTTTTTGTTCCCTTCATATTACATCAGGCCCAGCTTTTATCATTGCTACCTGTTTCTCAACACTTCCTCCTTACTTTTCTCTTCACATACCTATCCGTCTCACTCTAGTTTCTCTTCACATACCTATCCGTCTCACTCTAGTTTCTCTTCACATACCTATCCGTCTCACTCTAGTTTCTCTTCACGTACCTATCCGTCTCACTCTAGTTTCTCTTCACGTACCCCACCGTCTCATTCTCTTCCCTCTTCAAATACCTTTGCGCCTCATTATCTTTCTCACGCAGACCTCGCACTTTGTTTCCTCAAATTCGTCTCAATTTTTACATTCGCCTCCTCAGATTCTCTCATTCAAAACCCCGGTTTCCTTAAGATGACTCTAAAAATTCATCACGCCTCTGTGCCATCTTCTTCAACGTGAGTTTGGCTTTTCTTTAAAACTCAATATGATTACAATCCTCAACAAATGAGCTGTCTGGGCTAACTAAAAAATCTCCCTTTTAATATAGCGACCAAAAAAAGATTCATGTGGTAAAAATAGTATTCCCTTTTTTTTTTTTTAAATAGGAAAAAATCTAAGGTTGATCGAATTAAAAACTATCGACATCTTCAACCAATTGTATGAGGGGATAACTCTTGCATCTTCCTCTCAGTTGTATCAGCCGCTCTCCTGTGTGAGTTTCTTCCGGTTAAACATGAGCAGTTTGTCTCCTTTACATGTCTGTTCACATGGTAATTTTTTAATCCATGCCGGGAGAACTGAGTAATGTTCGCTCGTTTCGTGCCTTTAAAGACTGCCCCATGTAGGATGTGAAACCATTCATGGCCACGCTGCCCCTTCGGAGCAAGCCACTTTCCTTTCATTTTTTAATCTGATTCAGCGCGTTTCCTCGATAAAGTGTATATGTTAGAAATATAAAAAAATGTTGACAATGTATTAATAGATGGATATAGATTCCCAGCTGCTCTTCTTTCCTTAAAGTCTCTTCTGAGATATAAAACGATCTTGATATTTGTTGTTTTTTATTATTATTACAGTTACAAGCAGACATGCAGTCCAACATTTCCTAATACGCAGTCATGCAGTCCAACATTTCCTAATACGCAGCCAAACAGTCGAACCGAACATTTCCTTATATGCAGCCAAGCAGTCCAACATTAACTTATATACAGCCATGCAGTCCAACATTTCCTTATATGCAGCCAAGCAGTCCAACATTTCCTTATATGCAGCCATGCAGTCCAACATTTTCCTATCCCCAAGCGCTCATGACGCCTTATGTACCCACTACTCCGCTCATCCGATAGTGGCAAACTCTCGATACCGCGTGTTCGCCTTGAGACTTACGGAAAGCGCACGTTCGCATTTGCTGGCCCAACCATTTGGAACACCCTTCCTGACGCTCTCAGACACAGCCAGACGCTGGAGTCCTTCAAGACAAATTTAAAAACTCATCTATTTCGCAAACACCTTCTGGGGTGAAGTTGTCTACCATCTTTTCCAGCTAGTTATTATCTCCCAGCTTTGTTTTTGTACCGCGCTTCGAGCCTTTGGGGATGAAGCGTGATTTTTCAAGTGAACTTTATTATTATTATTATATGTAGCCATGCAGTCCAACATTTCTTCATATGCAGCCATGCAGTCCAACATTTCAGTCGACTCTTCCCAAATACACGTTGTAATTCTTGACATTTGATGGCTGCTGCTCATTGACATTTGATGGCTGCTGCTCATTGACATGTTGACCTAGTTTCTGTGATAAGCTTTACAAAATCAGACAGATGGAGTTTTCAAAACGCATTTTTTTTTTCTTCTCCATTATCGCCAGTGAAAAAAGGAATACACTTTTGCCGTCTCTGGCAGCCGTTTTGTTGGTCAAGCTGAAAGAGTCCAAGTTAGATGACTTTGTTTCTCATATTATGTATGCATGACCTGGACTGGTCGTTTGGGTCATTTTGCACCTCCTGGTATATATCTCCATCATAACTGGCTGACCGCAAAGACACGGGCGTCAATGTGAGCCTGCCGTTGCCTTCCAGAAAGATAGTTAAAATATTATATATAAAAATGAGCTAAGGTATCATTTTATATACGTGAAAATTTAATTTTGAAAAATGGAGATGGGTTAAGATTTTCTTTTAAAAGGGAAAACATAGTTTTGTTTTTACCTTGCGAAGAGTAAACTGGGTGTATATTGTTATGAGATTTATAAAATTTCCGTAATAAGGAAACTCAAAGCTGTTACAGACGTGAAAATCGATCAAGAGATTCATCTTTGAATAAAAGAATTCTTTGTTTCACAATTTACCGATAATATAGTAGAAAACAAAGGCAAAAGTTTGGTTGAATTTTTAATGCAGATATCAGTATATCAAATTCTTTTGACATAAAACATATTTAAAATGGTGTAAAGATAAGATTAAGCTTTCATCACAATTTTTAGAGGTAACAAAAATTAATTTAGGGGCATGAAAAGTGGTAGGGTAGGCTGAACATTTAAAAACGTAAAAACACATGACATCTAACGTATTTCTCTAACGTCGATATCAGCCGTCATTGAACTCCTTTAATGACAATAATTATTTAATTATTGATCATTTAGATTTGGTAATTTAAGGTCATGTGAAGAGAAAAAAATTTAGAAGCGCTAAAACGGGGAAGGGTAGGCGTATAGTATATAGCAGAAAACTACTTCTTAAAACTTTTTAATGTTAGAAACGTGAACATCATTACATAGATACTTCTTTTTTTTTAAATAGGGAATCGTGATGAGTTCTCGCAATAGCTGGTAGAAATAATCGCAAAGCCCTTACCATTATTATCCCGATAACATCGGATATCATATTCTAGTACACAATAACAAAACTGAACATAGCTAAACTATTGTGATATCATTGTATCTTCTCTCTCACTTACTTTTCAAAATCAACTTCGTTGTCAGTTGAAAGAAAACGAATAAGCTTCTTTGTGATGACCTGGGCATGGTGAGCCATGGGTTTACCATCCCCACTCTCAACAAAATCGTATTCCTATAATGCTGCTCTTTCTATCCACTTTGAAACGTGTGTCTTTAGTCATATAATTTTTTACTTCCGGTTTATAACAATAAGCTTAGCAATAATTAGTTAGAACGCACCAACAAAAAAACAACAGTTAAGCTTGTATAAAGCTAATATATATATATATTATGGAATGTGCGTAACTCAACTGTTAAATTCAGTTATATGAAACCTAAAATGTCAGGACGTACTTAATTTATATCGGTACACTTGCGTCAGTAGATTTCCTCTGCTTCTCTGATCGGCAGTAGAGTTTCTGTCTTAAACGGTACACTGCAGATTTCTCTACTCATTTCGTTGCCAGTCTGTTGGAAGCTTGTTGTTTTCAAACTAGTCGACTTTAAAAGCACCCAGGGTCGGCTCAAGGTACCGGCAAGTTTGGGCGATTGCCCGGGGCGCCATGCGCTTAAGACGCCATAAACGATTATCCAAACTAGGAAAAAGCATTGCATATGGGCGCCATGGAAGAAAAATAGAAAGTGCAATAAAAAGATTTGCTGATCTTAAGCATAGAGTGAAAAGGGTAATTAATAGGCTAATTGTTCATACTGCCTACGGTAGGCTAATTGTTCATATTTGACAAATACAAGTTAAGAAAAAACAATAGTATTGTTCATTGTTTGTTTTTTTTTAAACCACCGAGTTAATAATCTCATTACCTAACCTTTAGTTTTTCCTTGCAAAAAAGTTTATGATTATACTTAAAAAAGGGTGCCAAAGCTAACTTTTCCCGGGGCGCCAGCAAGCGTAAGGGCGGTCCTGTAGGTGCCTCAGATGCCTTCGACACATAGCTGTTTTTTTTTGTTTTTTTTTGTTTTTTTTTTGGTTTTATTTGTTGTTTGGTTTGTTCTGTGTATTTTTTTTTTTAACCTAGTAAATTTTAATTCATTAGCCAGCCGTTCTGTGTCTGGTGAGAAACACCAACTGCTTTGAAAAGAAATTTAGGATTCGGTGAACGGAAATTTACTTGGTATTAAATTGTTATGTGCAAAATTGTAGGGTAACAATAAGATTGGATATAACAGCTTTCCGGCAGGCAGACACGGAAATGTTTTTTTCCCATGTAGTCTAAAAGTAAAGTGTTCTTACAATTATTTACTACAGTCATACACCCACCTCTTTATTTAAATAAATAGATATAGAAACGTTTGTGCTAAACTAGGGTAGTTTTCGTTTAAATTTAGAAAACTAACATGTGTTTCTCAGTGTGTGTTTTTTACAATTTAGACATCAACTATTTAACGAAGTTGCCTGCAAATACTCTCCCCCCGATTAGGCAAAAATGCACCCCCCCCCCCCCCCGATCACGCAAAACCAGTTTAAGGAAATTAATAGGCAGTAAAGGTTAAATTATTTCAAACATTCCAGTATAATCGATTTCTGACATTTCTGTCTTTAAGGGACTCGATTATGAATGGCATCGATCCCAAATGCCTTCTGGTGGCCCAGTCTGTGAGGCTTTCCCTTGGAGGCGGCTCCTGTGTTAACTCAAATATTGAACCAACAAATCGAGAAATGGCTCACATTACAACATAACCCACACGTCTTTAATTGGTCAGACGGGGGCACACGGTACACAACGCCATCTTGTACTTTGGTATTAACACTAATAAGGGCGCCAAGATCTACAGGGTACGTATAACATAGGTGGGTCAACATAGGTGGGTCAAAATAGGCGGGTCTCGATTGTGGAACAAAGTAAAAGATCAAGCGAGAAATAAAGTAGAATGATGTATTGTATGTTACCGCCGTGCAGAGTAGAAACTTTTGGCCTAACAGCTTCTGGTGCAGGCTGTGCTGGTATGGGCTTGGCTCATTTCTCTTAGCGTTTAACAATTTAAAACTGGAATCCTTCAGAGTTGTTTTGGCGCCCGGACACGTGTACAGTGTCACACGCCTCGTTTGGGATCTGTAAATTCACAAGTTCTCCCCCTAACCGTCAGGGGAGGTGTGCTCAACTGGCACATGTCCACCCCCAACCGGAACTTGTACTACCACTAATTTAACAGTATCTGCCATTTGCTTTTTTTCTTTGAGATTACGTTTCTGTTAAATTGTTAACAATATCGAGGTCGCCTTGTCTCCGTAACGCAATTTTATGTGCATGTATAGTTCAATATCTTGTGCAATATGTACAGGTTGAAAGTAAGGATGTTATTACATGAAAATAGAGATTCTTCATTTTAAATAGAATGAATCTTACTCTGACCAAAAAATATTTTTTTGTTTAATAATAATGTAAAGTTATGTGTACAGAAATCTATTTCAGCATATGTGAATCATCAAAAGTCACGATTGATAGTTTAATCTGGCAGAAGTGGCGAATAAAGGAGCCAGTTGGGTTATGGAAGGACAAGGATAGACGACCTTGAACTACGTTTACTCCAAAACGTATTTGAGTCACATCCCCATTGGTCCTCGTCAGCATCTGGTACCTTTTTCATTTCTGCAAGCTAGTGTACCGATATTCTTAAGTTCTTAAGATAACATTTTATTGATCGGGTCTGTTCATACAAATGCAATATGTGAATTAGATTTATAGAGTAAAAAATGCGTTTTAAAAAAAAAATACTTGTTTTTAGTTCATTAATTAGTAATTAAATTCTAATTTGTTGAATCAAAGTAGGTCAATTGTAATTTGTTGAATCAAGTAGGTCAATTGTAATTTGTTGAATCAAGTTGAGCCAAAGAAGTTAGGTGTACATTTGTTTTAAATCGGTGCACTGTTTTCGTAAAATAAACATTATCTGGCACTTTACAAACTGCATTACAATTATATAATTAAACAAACCATAAAACAAAGCTTTTCCTATAAATCCTTTATAAAATGTAATATCGAGCGATTGAGGGTTGGGCTGAAAATGTGACAAAACATGTATACAAGGTACGCTCGATATTAGAATTCCAATTAGTGCTCCCCACCCACACCCCCACCCCCCGCAAGGCTCGCAACCGCATTTTTTTTCACACCCCTGAACTATATCAATATTCTAATGAAACCGCTTTTATACCGCAGATTTATTTCACCATTTATTTCAAAAAACAAAAGGAAAAAAAGTCGCACAAATGCGATATTTTTTAAGACTCTCATTTAGCGCAGTTAACGAGAATTTTATTTCGTAAAATCAGTGTCATCATAATTCCTCTATGTTTTCCTTGAAAAACAGAACAACTGATTTAATTTTATTTATTTGTGAAAAGGGGGGTGGGGTGTATGGTTAGGGGGTGGGGCTGAAAAATTAATAGAATGTGTTATCATTAGCAACGAGTCTATGTGCCAAGTTTCAGCTTGCTGGATTGACGGGAAGTGGGTCAGTTAGACATCCAAAAATGTTGATAGCCAGCCACGAACAAAAGCGATGCTAATAGAAAGGATTTAAAAAAGAAGTAGTAGATACTTTAAGCCCGAGCCATCGAGTGGGTCCTGCAAACCCTGCAGGGGGTCTCAGAATTATTAAGAAGCCCCAATGTTGTGATGGTCAAACCATTAAGTCATTAACTTAGAATGAACGGGGCACAAAACCCCCCAAAAAAAATAGCAATGGGGCTCCAATAGTCTCGAGAAGTCTCTGCGTTAAACTATACAATCTTTCAAAGGTGTTATATACATTGATGCCTTATCTCAATTGTATCATTTGTTATGAACTGGTTTGTGGGCGTGGTCGGGCTGTGTATGGAATACCTGCTAACCATAAGGTGGTGTACAGTTTAGTTTTCTGGGGGCCAGCTGTGATTGGTCAGTTTATGCAAGGTCAAAAAACTAAGCCTGTAGTTATCATCGTATTGTGAAATGTGCTGGGCGGCCGAGTTGTCTAAGCTGAGCTGACCCCCAGCATAATCAAAAACATATCTGGCACCCCGGGGTGTGGGGTGGTACTCGTTAAACGTGGATGGCAACCAGGAGAAGGAGTCCCGTAAGAGCTATGACATTGACATAATGAAAATTCCGACAACTCCTGCGAAGTACAAACTGATTAAGAACACAATGAAACACACAAAAGACACTGTTGGTCATCTACTGTCTATTTCCAGTCATCTTGACTAAGTCTTGACATTGGATCAAATAGTCAAGGATGAGAGAGAGAGTTAAGTGAGGATGACGAATTGAGCAACTCTCCTTCACTTTAAAAATTATTAGTTTGTCAGTGGAAGTTGATTGTAGAGCTAGTGTAGTGTGGAATAATCAGTGGAAGTTGAATAAAGAGCATTAGCATTTTTCAACCTGGTGTTTTTATTGCTTGTGGACGGAAAGACAACACTATTCCAGGGTATAATTGCGTTTCCCTGGACAACATCGATCCTATCAAACTGACCGCTCAGTAAACGCAACTTCTGAGCTTGCTACGTGGTGAACACGTCCTAAGAAGGAAAATCGCTACATTATTATTCTACTACAACAGTCATCATAGATAACTAGCTTCATATAGTTATCATAAAACTAAATGATGAATCGGCTGAATACTAACACCAAGGACAGTGACATTTTAGTAATGGTGACTGAATCTCTCATACGGTTCGAAAGAAGTTGAAGCAAATGTAAAAGATGAACCCATTTTCAAGGGATGGGCGCTTCCTGGTGACTTGAAATTTACCGGTGCGGTGCACTAGAGCGCCCTGGTACGACTGCGTGTGGTATGTGTCAGTCATTATTTTGCGTGATGAATAACTCCGATCAACGATGTAGAAGGACATGGCAGGCCAGCTTACTAAACGTTGTCTTTAAGAAAGGTAATTAAGGCGGGACGGCCAGTTGAGATGGACGGGTAAGTAATGTTCTCTACAACACAAAAAAACGGTGTTAAGTGAGACCCGATGTTTACAAAAATGGTAATAAGGGGGAAAGACTGCGATCAGGTTAGCAAAAAGGTTTTCTCATACTTAGTTTTTGCTCATTTCCTTGTTTACAAAAAGGATCTCCCATACATTATCAGCTGGAGAACACAGGTACGTTCCTTGGTTGATTAAATCAGATAGTGTTTTCGTTTAGGCTGACCTTGTGACGCAATCGGTAATCCAAAAAAAAAAGGAAGTGTTTATAAAAGTACATTTTATGATCTCATCACCTGGTGTGTCTTGTTTCGGTGACAAAATTTGTCCCCCCCCCCCTCAACCCCCGGCCATTTTGTGTTGAAAACTTCGGGATGCTATATGTTTGCAGATGTACAAAAGTTAACAACGAAGAGTAACAAAAAACTAACATGTTTACAGTCGCATGCCTTGCAGAAACAAAGTGAAAATTGAAAATGAATCAATGTGTGTACCAAATTTTATTTACAGATATTATATGTATATTCAAAAGGCTGCCATGTCAGGGCACATATTGAAAAGTTTTTTTTAAAAATTGTAAATTCAGCGTCTATAACTCTGGGTTTGGGGGGGGGCTTTCAACGGGAATTCCCTTTTTCCCCTGAACGTTGCAGTTGTAATTCTGTACAACATGAGGAAGTGCTGAACGTTGCAGTTGTAATTATGCACAACATGAGGAAGAGCTCGCATCCACTAAACATAAACAAACATAGTGAAGATATGAGGAAACTGTATCCCATGAGCGATACGAGGAATTAACATAATCCTATCTTTGAGTCCAGTTGCCTACTTCATTAAATGCCGCCCGGGGGAGAACTTCCAAAACTGCACCCCCACCCACTCACGCAAACACTTCATGTCTTTAATGTTATATTTAACTTTAAACGTTCCGCCCACTGCGGTTGATTCCTTAGCACTTCCCAAGATACACCATATGTGAATCAACTGCCATTTAACAATTTATTACATAGTATATGTATATCAATGCTACACAAATAAAGAACACAATGTTATATAATAAACATTTTAAAATAACGAAAATCTCATTAAACTCTTAACGCGAGTAATTTGTAAACCGTCCTGCAGATTTGAAAACCACTTCCGGTGTAGAGTATAAGCTCATGACTTCAAATAATTTATTTACAAGAGACACATCATTGCCGTGTTCAAGACGCATGCGCATCGTACGGAATTCCGGTGAATGTAATATTTTGTCTTGGTTAGATTTGTCATACAGGTGAATATATATAAATGGTATGGGCGGAATAGAATTTTTCTGGAAATTTCTAAACAGCGTCATTTCAAATGCTTGTTTGACAGATCACTCGTTTTATCTTAAGTAAGGGGCTCCATCCATGTACTCTGTGTGTGGCCCCCAACCTGGATGAGGATATCCGCCAAAAGGAGGGAATCCACCGAATCCGCCGAAGCCGCCGTATGGGAATCCAAATCCACCGTATCCGTTTCCAAAACCATTTCCGAAGCCATTTCCATATTTGAACCGGTCTCCATATCCATTCCCATATCCATTCCTATATCCATAACCATCAAAGTCGCGATAATATCCATCACCATTATAATACTTGTAATCCCCGTTTTTCTCCCCGTTACCTGCAATAAAAATAAACACATTTGTTAAAAGTTAGTTTGAAAGAAAAAAAAAGAAATTTGTATACTTTTCCCAATGGCCGAGAACGGGGGTGGGCAACCTGCGGGCAACATGCGGCCCGCTGAAATGATACATCTGGCCCACAAAACATTCCTTGAACTTGTTTTTTGTAAAATGTAAATGAAATTGGAAATGTTAAAAATCCGTTGAACATGAAAAGGTCACCGTGCGTCTTATATATGGATGCGTCTTATATATGGGTGCGTCTTATATATGGATGCGTCTTATATATTGGTGCGTCTTATATATGGGGGCGTCTTATATATGGGTGCGTCTTACATATGGGTGCGTCTTATATAAATGGGTGCGTCTTATATATGGGTGCGTCTTATATAAATGGGTGCGTCTTATTTATATGGGTGCGTCTTATATATGGGTGCGTCGTATATAAATGGATGCGTCTTATTTAAATGGGTGCGTCTTATTTAAATGGGTGCGTCTTATATATGGGTGCGTCTTATATAAATGGGTGCGTGTTATTTAAAATATTGTTTACACAAATCGTCAAAACCCGCGTCTGACAAACGGGTGCGTCTTATGTGCGCGAAAATACGGTAGATTAAAGCAAATGAATACATATACTATTAAACAACAACTAACAAATGTCAAAACACCACTTAGCTGACGGCTCATCATTATAATAACTAGTCACTGAGTACTGTAACTATAACCTAGGATCATTCATAACACAGTCTCGAGATCGACTGAACCAAACGGAAGACAACTCATAATAGTCCATAAACTTTGACCATTACCGTTCCTGCATCACTCTTGGTGGATTTCTGCAATCCCAATATGATATACTAGAATATATGACCTGATTTTATCCCTTTCTTCACAAATTTAATACAATAGGATTTATAAATATTGTCATCCACGTAAAAAATGTACGCCCCTTATTTCCTACAATCGATATGCATGTACCTAAAAGAAGGTTAATTTTTTATCAAAATCATTCATTTTTTTAGACGTATCTTGTGCTGCCCCTGCCTGGGGCAAAATGAAAGTGTTGACCAACACCACCACCACCACCATCCCCCCCCCTAGATTTTAATAAAATTGATAAAATCTTCTTGTAGTCCACTCCATACGCTATCACACATTTGTGCACTTCATATGGTTTGTTCTTATTTGGATGAGTTATAAGTGCATTAGTGAATGCTATTTGGCCTCTGGAGTTTCGCTGCACTGATTGACTTAAACGGCATTTTCTTTTAAAAATGTATTTAAGGGTTACGTTTTTAATATGTTATAAATTTTATATAAGTATATTTTTGGAATTTAAAAAAGTAAAAACGTATTAAATGTTAAAAATACAAAAGCTAAAATTTTTGTGTGTTTTATTAACAATTTAAAATGCAATAAATTAAATTTATTAAGTTTACTTTTAAGATTGGGAAAATACATTATCAGTTTTGTAACGCGCGGTTATTAAATGAAAGAAACTTAGAGTTTTGGCTAAATAAGGCTATTCGTGCTATGACGTGATTTGTGTGTATATTTAGAAGAAATTAATTTTAATTGTATTTCGCAATATTAACAACGCACTAAAAACGCAATAAAAACAACTGATGTTTGGGTTTTCCCGATAAATGTGATTACGGTGTAATTCTTTGATCACAATTTTTTTTCATAACTTTCAAGTACATATAAAATGCTTAAAATAGTTCCTTAGTTGGTACTTAAAATGTATTTGTAATTTATAAAAATAATACTTATAATTTTACCATAATATAAACGGATATTTAATATGTTTTGCGCATTTAAATTTGTTCGATTTCCGTAAAAATAATAGAAAATAACTATGATCATTTTTAATAATCCGAACCTATTTAAATCTCTTCGGTTCTTTGGCGTTACGGTCAGCCTCGCTAATTCTTATATATATATATATTACGAGCCTCTGTTTGTGACACCATCAAATTGTAACGGTGCCGGTAACAATGCAGTAGACATGACCCTTGAAAGGGACGGGAAAGGAATATGCTTCTCACTGTGTATAAGCGTTGAACGGATTAACCGGAAGATAATCGTTCTAATCTGCCTTTTGATCGATACATCGGCTCATCGACTTTCTTTTGACCGATTAATCGGCTAATTGGTTCACGTAAAATATCACATGTAAATCTAAAAACGTTTTAGCAAAATATTGCATATTTCCCCCCCCCCCCACCCCCATTTTTACAACTCAAAATGCCCGTGTCCATAGTGCTAAGAGTGTTTTAATACATCTCCCCTCCCCCACTGAATATTTTTATTTCTGTGACGCAAAGAGTAGACCGCCCGTGTGAGAACGTTTAAGGTTTATGTATAAATTATATAAGTGTTGTGTGTGTGTGTGCGTTTTGCTTTTTTTAGGGGCGCACTTTTGAGAATTGGCCCGGATCGCAATTAAGTTAAGGTAGGCCGGTAGTACTTCTTTAGATAGGCGTCTTATTCAGACAACGAAGAGTTGACAAGAGCTGAATTCTACTAATGTTTTGTGTGTGTGTGTATGTGATCTTTTACTATTATGGACATAAATAATTTCACAAAATAATACTAGTGTGTCTACTAATGTCTACGACGAGCTGTTACCCCCGCGTGGTGCTTTGTCCGTTAACCCTTTGCATTGGTATGTGAATGATGACATCCTTTGGTGTGAGCGATAAGCTCCTCTATCACATGCGTCTAGCAATTGGTATGTGAATGATGACATCCTTCGGTGTGAGCGATAAGTTCCTCTATCGCATACGTCTGGCCACGTCACCGGTTCATTCAAAGTATTTAACAGAATCGTGATTCGACTGCCATAGTTGATGTCAGGGACTTTTGTCCAAGCATTAGCGTAAGTTTCACATTCTTGGGTGCGAGAGTAGCGCTTTCTTCTATTTTTAGACCCGGCATATACTAACAATAGTGATAAGTTGTTAAATATTATTTAAAAAACTACCTAAAATCTATAACTTTATAATGAAAACAGACATTTGGAAGCTAAATACATAATAAGTAATCGGCGGCCGACAGATCGGTATCGACTGATTAAGACCGACCGATTACAGGCCTATTAATCGGTAATCGGAAAAATTTTCTAATCGGTGCAATTCTAACCATGCATGATATATGTAAGGTGCTGGTACAATGCAATCGTATGTTTCTTGTTCTTCTATATTTAAGGGCCCACGATCAATTTATTTCATTGTGTTTATAAATCAATTTTAAAAGTTACCTGTGAAGCACACAACCTTTTGTATAAATTACCTTCCTAAATAAATAATTATACTATTTTGTCATCTACGTCTGTAAATATTTATGTTCGTTTTTCTCTTATGGGAGGCAACTGAAATGTAAAGATGTAAACATTGAAAAATTAACTAGGCGCACGGTTTTATGATTATAAGATTTAATTGAGGAAAAAAAACAGAATTAAAATGTCATTAAAAGTCGTCCATCAGACATAGAATTAAAATGTACATAAAATTTTCTTTTTCAACATTATGAATTTCTTAGCTCGGTTTAAAGGGATGCCACCCTTTCTTTGTTTATTAGTAGAACCAATGTTTTGTGTGTAAATTGATATGCGGCCATCGACGACGAACGGATGAAGCGAAAGAGCGTATTTATCACTTTACATGGGATTAACAACTTACCATAAGCATGGGCTGCACACGTGCAGCATATCAACAGGGCCAACTTAAGAAGTACAGAGCTGGACATCTTCTGTTTCGATAATTTGCCACCTTCTCTATTTCTGATTTGCAGAAGGAAAAAAAAAGAAATTAGTATAAATAATTAAATCAGCTGAGATTGAATGAAACGCAATCGTTTTTACCAGCAAGAATTTGTCAGCTACAAACAATTATCCATGACAACGAAAACGTCGTCTCCGTCTAGATATGTATTCTTGAAAGAGAGACTCCCGTATCTTTTAAATCCCCAGTACACAAATCGACCCTGATTTAATGATTGATTAATTGGAGTACTTATATAGCGCTCATTTCCATGTTATGATAGCATGCTCACGGCGCTCCGATGTGCGTAAATGTTCGAGAGGTCTCACTGCTGCCTATTAGGCGCACGTGAACTCTCATCATAGAGAGAGAGGTGACTGCGCATGACTGCGCATTAATTAGCCCAATGGTAACATCGCCAGTCTTTTGATGCACTATCTTTGTTGGGGCTGAGTGTTGAGATCCCATCCTCCTTCTTCCCCCCACGAAAAACTCTTGCAGTTTTCTTTTTTTTATTAAACAAAGTGTTCGACATCGTGTAAGAATGTCACTGACAAGGCTTGTGGAGCGGGAAACATTATTATTGTATATCCCACATCAGAACAGAATATCGGATGGCGTTCTGAAGTCTGATTTTCTTAAGCACTGTTATAATATCCTACCCACTGAATTGCCATGATTCTGAATCTTTCGAGTTAACTATTTAATTATTTCAATCAGCAAATTTCCCGTTTTAATTTTCAATAATTTTCCATGTTTCCCCACAACTCTCCGTAGTACAAACAGTTGCTAAATGACCAACCTGTATAGCGTCAAATGTTAGGCCGGTTCACCTGGAGATTCTTCTGATACTACTGTAATAGAACGCAGAGCCAGCAGCATTTATTAGCAGTACAAGCATTCACACTCAGCTCTGCCTTTTATACCCCGCGATACCAAACCCCAAGGGACAAAAAACGTGTCGAGAAATATATATTTTTTTTTTTAGCAAAACAAGCAAATAAAAACCCCTCCTCGTTCGTGTATAAACAAAGCCAAGAATAATAAACTGGTTTGTGCCAGTTTTCAGAATGCCAACTGGCAAATGTTTTCCCTGTTGACACCCTCCACTAAGCTTGAAGGATGCGAGCAGACGACAATTAATTGTCGCGTCGACTCTTCATCACTTTTGAGATCTGTGACAAGCAACAAGTTAACAGTTGGTGCTCGACCTACCTCCCTAAATGCTCAAAACTATTACGTGAACAAAAACTTTAGTTAACACCGCATTATTTTTTTTACTTTTTAACAATGGCAACTACTTCATTTATTTTTATTTAGATCAAGTTGACAAGAAAACGCATTATTAAAATATTTAAGATACATTCGCAAATTCTTAGAAGTTTAGCCAAGTTGAGTAGTTACAGTTTGTAGCGCCAGGGGCGGTCCTTGATTTTGCCGCCCCTAATTAACAAAAACCACAATTACGTAGAAGGCCCTAATTCTATGACTCCTCCGTGATGGCCTATGACTTAGAACCCTTTTTTGAGACCTCGCATACTTTGTACTGATTCTCTTAGGGATCGTACGTTAAACATAAAATAATTATAATTTCTTTATAAAAGAATAATGCTAAAACTGTATGTAATTTAGTGTTATTAAGTGTGGTTTTTTTCCATTATGTTCCGCTTTTAATGTGACGTCTAATTGCGTAACCCTCACCTATTTCCCTTCGTCACAAAATCTGACGCATGCCCCCCCCCCCCCCCAAACAAGCTCTCTTTTTTTGGACGCGTGACATCATTTATTGATGTCCCCTTACGACGCCCGTGGTTGGGCGTCTTACAAAATGGGCGTCTCTAATTAATACACATAAATCGTCTATTCTTAAAAAAAACTATTTTCTACATTAATTTGCACAAACTTCCTATTATAATATTTATATTCTATTATACACCAGTTTTCTGCAACTAAGATGCATCATATTTATTCTAAGGAGACTGTAATTTATATAAGTTTTATTCAGTTTGAAGTTTTTATAAAGAATATATATTTTTTTAATGAACAAAGCTTCATTACAGTACAGCTTTAGGTGATAGTTGCAAAGAAGGGGAGAAAGAGACAATGAAAGGAGATAGAGATATAAATTTTTGCTACATGATCTTCTCTCCTAGCATAATTTGGCTTGAAATGACCTGCGTAAATTTCCCCAAATAGGGTTTGATAAATGAAAGGACAAATCATGTGTAATGATTCTCATAAAGGTGAATACTGAGAATAATAATTTTTGTTCAATGCTGCTTGTGGGATTCAGTTCACTGAATTTGAAGCAACGCAATAAAACAGAATTTTATTTTTCATTTTAAAAAAATCAGGCAAATTGTTTAAAAACCTCTTTTAAATAGTTTCACCACCAATAATCTACTAGAACATTGGGCGAGGCAGCCTCCATTAATCCAGTGGTTGAGGTAGGCAAGTGACAATCTTAATGAATACAACCCTGAGATTGAAGAGTATACTCTCTGCCCCACCCAGAAGTCGTGAGCGTTTTAAAGTCCACACCCAACAACTATTGGAAGGATACATTATCTCCCTAATGTTTTAAGCCAATGGGCAGAGAGAGAGGGGCAATTATTCGGTTGTTCCGTTTGATAAAAAGAGAGGTAAACAGGGAGTTGTTATGTTACCATTTGCTATCGTTTGTGATCTCAGATTTTTCAACACCACCCCAATGTTGAGCTGGACCGTAAAAATAGGAGGAAATAATTAGCAGAATGCTCACATCACGGCTTAGTTTTAAGATCATAGTATTATTAGTATGTTATAAAAAAAATTCTTTAGTTTAAAAAACTGAAATAACTATTTCTTTTTTTTTCCCTTAAAGAAGGAAGAATTGAAGAGTTGACAATGCAGCAGCTAGAGTTTGTGACGTAATCTTTGACTTACCACCCCCCCCCTTTTTTTTCTTTTTTTTCTTTTTTTACCCCCACGCCCACGAAGACAAAAAAAAACAAAACAAAAATAAATAAGATATGTGCATATTTAATTATGATTTATATATATATGATGGTGTGGACTGAATCAATGCCTTCAATCACTCTAAAAAGTTATGTTCAACCATCTCATCTTTCTATGCCAGTTTAGCTAAAACATGTGAAACTTTTGGTGGGAAAGTTTAAATTTGTTGAGTAAATTCAACGGCAATGCATATCACGATCCAGGCCTACCATGTTTTAAGTTTTAATGACAAGGGACTTTCCGTGGACCAGCGCCGGCTTTTCAGCCTCAAAACACAGGGTGAATAGCTGTCTGCGTCGAGTAATTTTTAATATGAATCCACAAACAAAGCTTTTGTGCTGTGCTGAGAAATGCCCATTAAAATACTGCTTAGCTTAAAACAGCAGACACGTATACGATACCATACTGTCCGGCAAATAGTTCACCTGGCAGACAAATGAATCAAGGCCACTCTGTCATGTGACATTAGTCTGACACAATAAGCTGACAAGCAAGGTTTGTCATGCATGGCTACGTAGCCTACTAAAATTATTCCGTGTAAATGTATTTATTTTTTTAATACAAACGGTTGAATGCAAAAACTAGTATTACTTAAAACACTCATTATCTATTACTTCGCGAGACATATTTGATACCGGTAAAAGAGGTTCTTCTTCGGGAGATGGATGATCATTTGATAACCTGCCCACTATTATGATTAGTATCAGTCATGGGCACGCAACAAAATATGAAAACTTTTGCCCCGTTTGCCCTTATTAAAAACGCCATTTGCCCCCCCCCCCCCAACCCTTTTTTTGTTCACAAAGACGTCTCGGGAAACTAACTTTTAGGCAACACTTTATTGCAAAGTACGTTTATGAAATCGTGGTGTGCATAACTCAAAACAAAGGCTTTGCTGTTCTTGAGTGATGTACTGCACTTCACATTTTTTATAATCTCTCTTGACATTTAGCTCATATGTACACAGCCAGCACACCCCACGTAATGGACAACAATGTTGTACGCGAAAACAAGCAACGAAATACAACGCTTTGTGGCCATCCTCGTATCTGTATATTATTTTTTTTGCCACTGTTCTCCTTGATGTTTTGCAACTAAACCTTCCCTCCATTCACTTTGACCATTTGAATTGGCACCCACTCCCACACAAAAATCTTGGCCTCTCACCGCCCCAACCCCGACCCACCATTTTCCCCTGTTAAAGTTAACGGCAAGTTTATCAACCAACGCGATACAAAATCTCAGGTGCGACATGCCGTTTTATCATTTTATTGATCTACAATCTCTAGAATTGGCAAGGTGATTCTTGTACTAAAAATACATTCTTCATAAATATATTTTTATTTACACTAAGCAAAATGTTTAATTACTTAATAATTGTCACTCGGACAATTACAAAGCTGAAGAGGGACTTGTATTTATTATTAAATTCCTGTTCGAAACTCAAATCAATAATTTAAAAACTATAATAAAATGGACTTTGTCTACGCCTAAACATTAACAATTAAGGGCATTCGGTCAAACCATAGACATTAAAAAAAGAAAACAAAAGGGACAATTAACTATTCCCCCCATTTTAAAGCTGTAAGCCATATTCTCAATGAATGGCCACCGTTTAAATTAGCCCCATAATAAAACATGAATTCAATGAAGCTGCTATAAATAGTAAAGGTAGCATTGTGAATAAATGGAACAAAGTTATCATTTGCATGTTGAAACATTGATACTTTATTGAAAGAGTTGCTAAAAAAAAAAAATAATAATTTAATAAAAAACAATTTGTATATTGTAGCAGAACACATTTTAACAACAAAAACAAATGAAGAATTTTAAAAAAAAATATATTAAAAAAATTATTGTAATGACACACATTTATCCAGTATCGTTTTATGTACATGCGTACATGTTTATGTACATGCGTACACAATTCCAAAATATAAAATGACAATTTGATAAAGAGAATAAAAAGAAAAAGACCACCTTGCACATGTCTCCAGTTCCATTAAATAATACAAACAATAAAAATGATTGTTACAGTGGTTCTCAACAAGTAATTTTTGTACATAAAAAAAAAAAAACACCTCATGAAAGCATGTGTACACATTTACAGTTGAACAAATTAAAATGGTGATGACTAAGTAGGAAACCAGCCTACCTATAGCCTTTGTTGTTGATGATGTCTCTTCATTCAAGTATAGAATGACAGAACAAAATCACAACAAAACAAAATTTAAAAAAAAAAAAATAATTGAAAAATGCTTTAAATAAGTTAAAAATGAAGCATTTTTATATAGATGGCATCACTTGTGCTAGAATTCATATGTACAAACTTCAATAAAGTTGTTTCTCGTACAGGCAGTAGTTAAGGGAGTAAAGTTTAAGATTGTTTTTTTATATATATATATTAAATTTATATAGTTATGTTGCTAAATAGTATCAGACGAAAGAACCAAAAAAAAAATTTGCAAAATCATAAGGGTTACATGAGGTGTGTGCTGTCACATAAAAATGTAATTGCCTAGTCTTAATTCTATTTTGTTTTGTTTTCCGTTTTTTATTTTTTAAAAGTCTTTTTTTTTTTTTTTTTATTTAATCTAAAAATTATTTTGAAAAATCTGAAAAATTGTTAAGTGAAATCAAATGATTAAATGGTGAATTCAGTCATAACTTCACAAGTAATAAATCTCTGACATGAGTCCATCAGAAAATGTGACAACTTTATCCGCCCTTTTAAATATTGGGTACCAAAAGTTATTAGAATTCAGCTACCAGGAATACATTTTTACAAACTTTACATATGTAGGTGAACGCCTTATGCAATTATTTACCTTCAGTATATAAAATATGCACGAGTTATGTAAATTATGTTTAAAAAATAATTAATTCTTGAACCATTTGTACATTTTACTCATCATTTCAAAACGCAAATAGTAAATTGTATATTCATCTGGTAATGGATTCAAGCTTGTGATTTTATTAAAAATGTATCTCAAATAAGAAATAGTATCTATTATTCATTGAAAATGAACATAATTGATGGAAATTTATACATTTTCCCTTATTTTATTTAACAAAGAAAGTAGCTGTTGTTCTGCTAGAGAAAAAAATTAATAATTCTTAACAAAATTTCTTTGATAATTAGAATACGTTTACCCCCTCAGAAAACGGGTGACTTTTGGATGTAGAATGTATCCTTTAAGAATTCAAGTTAAAGATAATGAAAGCATTCTTCTCAATAAAGCGTTCTTCAATCAAAATAACTATCTGATTGCTGAGCATATTGCTTCATGTTTCAGTGCCAGTACGTACTACACATTTCGTTAAGATGAGCCCAAGTGAACAAACTAATTCAGCATTAAAAGAATCTTATTACTGACATTGGATTTCATTAATAATGATTGTACAATTATTCTGATCTAGGAAACAATGTTAACACTTTAAAAGAACTAATTGGCCATGAAAACTGAAAGAAACATTTTTTATTAATAAACTAAAAATTTCATTACCTCTAGGAAAACAAAATTAATTTAAATGTCTCCATTGTTGAGCAACTCTCTAAAAAAAAGTAATAAAACTGGCAAATATTCAGCACAATATATTAATCAGAACATTTGTTTCAATGCAAAAAAAATTACATTTAAATTGTGAAAAATCTATGAAAAGTTATTTTATTAGGTATAGGGTTGATCATTTGGCATAGGGAAATGGATCAGACAATACTATCAAAGCCAGAATCAGCTTATTAGAAAACAAAATAGGTTGAAATTTTTTTTTTTTTATATAAAACATCCATTCATTCAAAGCATTAGTTAAAAAGTAATATCTGTTAGGTTTGAAGTCATACAAGCAACAAATGGAGTTGCTCAGATGGAAGCAGCTGGGGGTTAATTTTGTCCCTCTTCTCAAAGCAACATTTCACAGCCAGGCAGACAATAAAGTAAGTGTGGTATTTTAAGCCCAGTAAGAGGAGATACATTTACAATGCAGGTTATCGCTGGTAACTGGGCATTTGCATGTATTACACAAACTGTGCTACAAATACCACAAACTGTGCTACAAATACCACAACTAGGCATCCCTTTAATATATGGAAGAGAGAAAAGAGAAACATAAAAGAGATGTGCAGCATGTTTATGATGAGAACCAGTAAATGCCAATTAAGGAAATTTGTATTGTTATGCTGGAATCCGATTTGAGGAGCTTTGGTCTAAATATTTGGAAATAAATTAACCAGAAATTTGTTTTGAGCGTAACAACAAGTCTGAAAAGTTTTGAAGCAGCTGATGACAACCAACTGACAGCATATTTCAGCTACCTTTAGAGGTAGAATATTACAAATACAAATTCTAAACAAAAATTTAAATTTATTCCCTTTTTACCCTACTTGACACTGAAAAACTAGAAAGTTACAAATTTGGCAGAAACTATCTCCTGGAGGAATTTCATCCATCAAATTTTGACAGCTTCTGAATTATTTTTTTTTTACAGATTTTGAAATATATGATTTAATGTAATGTAAAAAAAAATTAATTTAAGTACAAAATAATAAATGTAGCCTCTAGTCAGATTCATCATAAGGGGAACAACTTAAATATATAGAGAAATAAAGCAATGTTATTGGCTGGTCAGATAATTTAATTAAGACTTCCTGAATAAAATGCCATTTTTAAAAGCTAATTGCATTTGAGGACACATTCATTTAGGAGGAGGATGGATAAAAATGACTGAATCATAAATTTGAGGGAAAGGTAGTGTGGGTTGATGGGAAAATAATTTCAGCACCTTTCATGATATTCCTGTTAACAAAATTCTCAGGGAGTCATATATTCTATTTTTAGATATATTATCTGATCACTAAATATAGTATGCACTTTCAATAAATGTACTAAATTGGAGTGCATAAAAGCCAACAATTTATAAGCAAAATTATACCAAGTGTTAAAGATCATGGCATGCGGCAGATGTCAGCAATATGACACCTTCGATAAACATTTCATACCCAAATGGATGGAGAGATGCCACGTTAGTGCTAGTAAATATTCATGCATCATCTATCTGTTACTGGCTCCACGAGAGGGGGGGGGGGGGGGGGGGTGGTGTGTCAAATAAATGAATATGTACTAGACAAAAATGAAATGGAGACATATGATTTCTGTCAGATGTTCATATTATATCAACAGCTTTTTTTATTTTATTTTTTTAAAAAGAAAAATGCAATTATTAGTAAGATATTTTTGTTTACAATAGATGAGGCTTTGGTGATACAAAAAGGTTGGTACTAATGGAGATAGAGGAATATATAGACAATGAGGTCAGATGACTAAATGATGCCATAAATTGATCATGCACTTAGAAGTCAGTTAAGATCTGAATAAAGGATTTTTGTAAATGTTCTGTTAGTCAAGGTAAATGTACACATGTAAGTTTTATTAAAATAGTTCTATATGAGACATAGGCATAAAATATGGTATTGTAAGAGATCGCTCTGAATACAATTTTAAAAAAAAAGCTTGTCCATAATCATGGTGTGTCTCATGCTAGATATATTGTTAGGAAAGAAAATGTGGAGAAATTATGACAAATCCATGTCATATGTACATTTAAAAAAAAGATTGCCATTCATCAACACTTTTACTCAACATGCCATTTTTAGATGTAAGATGGCAACAGAACAAAGTATTTCAATTGATTAGCTATATCATTAGTGACATGCAAACTAAAACTAGTCTATTTCAAACATAATGATGGGAAATAGATGCTTTTTACATTGTGGGTAACACACACACACAGCTCCCAGACTAGAAAATGAAATTCAAATAATTAGCCTTCTTACAACATTGTGGCAAGGCATTTGTACCGTCTTATTAGACAGAGTAAACTATTTTTTATTATAGATAAAATAATATATATATATATATATGCATATGTGTGTATATGCATATATATATATATATGTATATATATATGCATATATATATGTATATATATATATATATATAAAACATTTATATATATATAACATTTATATACTATCAGTTGCCACCTGGCCATTGTTAAAATACATCTATTTTTTTCAAATGCAAAAGATTAAATTTCAATAAACCTTGTTTGAAAGGTTTACTGCACATGGCCTACAATGTGCCCTTAACAGGTTTCAAAAAAATCTATCATTTATTTCTTTTTTTAAAATTAAGAATCTAAAAGTTTTACACCACATATTTAAAAGATCCCTTCAAGAAAAAAAAATACTCAAATTCAAATCAATTGACTAGAATTCTTTCAACATGACATTTCTTAACTGAATAAAGAGTATGAACAAATTATATAATTGAAAAACCAAATTAAATATTTATTAAAAATATCATACAAATTAGAATCTATCTTTCCTTTGTCATCGTTATATTGTTTCCTGAATTTAATTTATTCCACAAATTAATATTAAATAAATGGTATTTTAAAAAAAACTTAGAGAGAAGTCTTTAATACATAACTAATTAATTTTTTTACCTCCAAATGATTTTTTTCAAATATTTTTAAACCCATAAACTTTGTTGATTTAAAAAAGACTGCTGATGCATGCCTTAATATTTATTTAGGTGAGATGTCTTTCAAACTTAGTGCAACTGTCAGAAGATAGGGCAAATATTTATTTTGTGCTCTGGGGCAAGAGGAAAATTTACTAAAGCGTTGTGTGGGTTCTAAACTTTCCTTGGTGCCCGGAAAGTAGGGGCATTGATTGCTTTATTTCTTATGATTTAACACTAGCCTAGCTAGTGAGCTAATTCATGTACATGTGGTAACACTGCTAAATAACTGCAAGGTCACCGCAGAATCCATCAATCAGCATTAACATTTATAGGAGCGACACTTGTTCCATGATACAGAGCATTTTGAAACATTTGAGGATTTGAGAAATGTATGTCCATTCTTGGCTTGCAAGCCTTGTATTTAAGTAACAGCGTGCAAGATTTGTCCAGCCTTCAGTAATTTGCTGACCCCTTGGTCTAGATCAATGCTTCAAAAGCATTTCATTATTAAGAAACAATTGTCTTTATATCAGGGTAAGTGCCTGATTTATTGATTGTTGTCCTTTCTTTTTTTTTTTACTTTCGATCTTAATTTTTCACCATTTGAGGACAAGCAACAGAGGGCTCTTCAGACCGTTCACCATTTGATGACAAGCAAGATAAGGCTCTTCAGACCGTTCACCATTTGAGGACAAGCAACAGAGGGCTCTTCAGGCCGCTACAAGTACTATCACTTTATGATTAATGGGTATGTATAGTTTGCTTTAGAACAGATTTAAGCTCAAGTTAAAATCTGAAATTAAACAGGAAGCAGTTCAAAGCCACTCACACATTTATAAAACAGGACATGTTTGGTGTCAGCAATAAGAATTGCAGAGAACATATGACACTGAATAAAACAACAATGCATCTATATGATCAAGATGAAACACATAGCTGTGCTTCAGACTACAGTGTGCAAATACTCTAATACTACAACACAGCTTAAGACATGAAATCTTCATACATATAAAGTTGAGTTGAATACAGACAATTCTTTGTATAAATACTGTTATTAAAATACATTCTTTTCAACAGTTATAAAACACATATTTAAACATTTGAGCAACACACATTTTGTTTTGTTTTTTTAAATGAAGGAGATTAATAAATTGTTAGCTCAACATTTTATGGGAGTTATAATAAATGGTTTCTTACTTACTGGTCACGGAAATGTTTTTTTTTTTTTAAAGACTTGAAACTATCCTCAACACCCTTGCTAGTAGTATGAATTGGATTTGCTGATACAAATACATGTGTTTTCAAAGAATAAAGTCATAATTTCCACAATATAAAAAAAGTCTCACTCAGATTCTTTGCTGCATGTTGTTAACTAAACATACACAGAACTAAAAGTAAGTTAAAAATAACAAAATAAATGTTTTAAGTTCTTTTGTTCTATTCCATTGAATAGATATTTTGAGATGCCAGAGAAAACCTTTTTATCTTTCTATGCTGAATATGGATCCAAATAGGAAATAAACATTTATACAATGGACAGTATTTATGGGGAATGCTCACAAAGGTAGAACTTTGGTGGTTTAGAAAATGCACAAACATGAAATATTGAAATAATATGTAGTGAAAAATTCACCATTTAAGTGATACAACGTTTAATACACTTGGGTGAAATAAAACAGCTTGAACTGAATGTGCAGATTCCCACCAAAAGAAAAGTGATCTTACATTGTGATAAAACAATTTAGTACACATTTACACAAAATTATCTAAGGACAATTAAAAGATTTCACAGATATGTCTCATGTAAGAAAATATAAATATTTTAGATGCACATTCAAGCATACAATAATATAAATTGCACATTTTTGACCCAGGACATCTCTTCAGCAACAAATCATTACTGAAAAACTGCTTTCATTTTAACAATGACACAGCAAAAATGCACTTTTTTGCATTTGACAAGACTAGAAAGGGAGGGAGAGAAAGAGAGAGCTTGTAAAATGCTCTTAATTTCAAATTAATCATACTTGAATTAAATTCATGATTTTCTGTTTGTGCTCTTATTTTAGAATATCACCCCTCACCCATTAAGACTTTTCTATAAATGAAATTACTTTGCCCTTTCTTATTTGTAATTCCATTCCCCACTCATAAATATAATAAATCTTGTGAGATGGTTTAATATTGAATGATGCCTCCACCACCACCACCCCTCCCCAACAGGACAATTAAATTCAATAATAATACTACATAGTTCCAGCCGTACATAACCCGACTAGGTCTTGTAGTAATTTTTACACATTTAAAAATAACAATCCACAACAAACATGAGAAATCATGTTCATTAAATGGTTCAAAGAACATCATTCTTTGTGAAAAAATAGTGCTGTCCACATTTAGTAATATCTGTGTATATTGTTTTCAACCAAATCAGTGAGTTAGAGCTTTCATTAGAACATTGAAAACTAAAATTGCTACTAAAAATGTGTGCATTTAATTTATTTGCAACACTTGGCAAAATATACACTGCCATTACAGATAAGATGGTGACAAAAATAACACTAAATATTTAATTTATAACTCTGGTGTTATGACTAAAGTTTCTTTAATTAATTCAAAGCTGTAAGTAGTATGGGGTGCAAGAGGTTTGAAATGCATGAAATCAAATGGGAAGCAACTTAGTTACAGCAGATTTAATTAAATGCTTATTACACCTAGTCCTCACCAACAGAAGAAAGTATTTATTTTTTTAATTAAGGACTAATAATTCTAAAGAAGATCTTTTTTTGGGAAAAAATTTGTGGCAACAAATGATAAAACAGCACAGTTCACTATAATAATGGATGCTGTGAAATCAGGTTATTATTTACAAAACCAAATATCACTCAGTCCGACAGAAATTTGCTGCATGCAATTATTCTATTTCAAGATTTTAATCTTAGAATTTAAACACAAATAAAATGCATTAATATAGGGGGTTCTTTATAATTTTTAAGAATTCTATCTTAAGACTATTTTCTTCAACATGGATTTACAATTCTTAGCAAAAAATATACAGAAAACTTCAATGATTACCATTTGGTATTTAACAAATATTTGTAGCAGCAAAATATATGAGCAGTTACCCTGACTTGTTAGATACACATTTTAACAGAATAAAATTAATGTCAAATGTATTTTTAATAACTTTAAATATTTTTGTCTTAAGCCTCATAAGGAGAAATGGAGACTTAGTAACTTATTACCAATAGTTATAAGCATTATAGCAGAAAATTGCATAGCTCAATTTGTTTTGTCATTTGTTTCTTATAGATAATTCACAACAAAAAGCTAATTACTGATCATTTCCTTATTATAGAATGGGCTAACTTAATGCAATAAAAATATTATTTTTTTTACTTCCCCTTTATTCAAAAGTGAAAATTACAAAACAAAAAGATTTCTTGGCTTAATGACTTCCTCAAATGAAAGGTAAGTTACTTCTACAAGAAGTGGAAAAAAAACCACTTAACCCACTCAGATTGCAATAATTACCCTCTACCCGTGAGGTAAGAAAGCTGATTTTTCACACATGGATATGTCTAAAATAACTGAGTCTGGCCAGGGGTAATTCATAGATCAAAATTGACAAATTTCTTTAAAAATGTAACTGTAGCCATAAGACTGACTGCTTGATTCACACACTTATGTTCAACAAAATATAGTGAAAGTGGAGAATGTTATATAAAATGAAAGGATTTGAAGGGATTGAGTAATTTCATAGATCTTTTTTTGGTTTTAAATTAAAAATAATGAGCAATGGGCAACACAACCTCATGAGTTTGTTTTTTTATAACAGATTTCAAATACAGTCATTATAAGATCAAAACAGTAACATTTACTACTAAATTTGTTTCTTTAAATCATAAGAAATAATGTTCTAAAGATAAATCATAAGTACATGTTCTATAGAGAAAAAAACAGCAATGAAAACAAATTTTACTTTTTAACCTAGAATTACCGCACTTTGCATGGATTTCTAATCATGTTGGGTAGTTGAGTATATGGGATGGCAAAAATAGAACAGGTATCAACCAAGATTGTCAGTTTCAATAAACAGTATTAATGAGCTATTTAACATAAAAATAACCACCAACCATAGGTTCACCTAATTTGATAATGATGCCTTTATTATTATTTCTTAAAATGAGTAACAGGCGAGTTCCTACAAAGATATGGGTTTGCAAATAGTTCACTTTGTGTCAGTTGTAGTAGGTGTCTTAAATTTATTATGCTACCATTTCCTATACATTTTGTGTGGATTGGAGTCGACAAGCTGGAAACCAGATCTCACGTGACTTCCAAGAAATTTCCAATTTTTAATGCTTTGACATCCCTTAATAGTAACAGTAAGGCAGCATTTTTTTTCCTCTTCTTTTTCCTTCTCTAAACTTAAATAACATGTCCAACTAAACTTGGGCACAGTTTTTCTGCCTTACTAAAAACATCTTTGTGTTTTAAAAAATGCATAATTAGTATTTAAATAGAACTGCAATAACCAAAGAAAGTTACATTAACACAGGCCATGATTAGTGTTTTTAAATACCCATTGGAACCGTTGAGTATTTTGTCAAAATTGACATGCATCAGTACTCTAAAATACAACTTACTCATTTAATATCAACAGTAAATTTAGATGTGTGGAAAAAAAATGAACTGAATTATAAATCTTTACTTCAAAATATAAGGAATTTTTTTTTTAAATAGTTAAAAGATTAAAGCGTTGAAATAATTGAATGCTGATTTCTTTTCCTCACCAAATGCATGTATCCAAAGTGAACTATAAATGTCAAAATAGCCAAGGTCTGAAATTGCAAGTAATTATTTAACAAATTAAATAAACTTGTGTGAAAAAAAAGTATTCTTAAATTATCCATAATTGTAGCTGAGCAAATTAAGACTAAATGATAAGTTTGTAAAAAAAAAAAAAGACTTCAACCTCTAGCACCTTAATGCCCTTTTCAACCAAGACGTAACCAAATATGCAACAGCTCTCAGACACTAACCGCCAAGTCCTGCTCAGTTGAATCCCTTCAACTGAATGTCCTGATAGCATGGGATACTCATTATCATTACTCTTATATAAAAGCTCAACTTGGATGGACTGTTTCTTTTTTTGGTGAACCTGAGACTTCAACTTCTGCATGGCTGAGCTATGATGCTTTCAAACAAATGACAAAACTCGACAATCATCTCAAGACTCAATGATTTAAATTTGATCACAAAAATGACTCATCTTCAACCCCAAACCAGTGGAGAAAATCCAACAAAATATACACTTATTAAACTCATAAAACCAAATCAGCAACACCGATGACCAATCAAATAAGGTTAGTAATAAAACAGACAACTTATAAATCACATAATATTTATATGATTTATATCTTTGCCAAGCAATTCTGAAATAATCTAACCTGATATAATGCTGGAGTAACCTAAATGCTACCGATTCAGGAAAAAATGACAATAGACAGCACTGTTTTTTTAATATTAATATACAAAATAAAAGCAAAGGAGATAAATAAATTACATATCAATTAAAAGGATTATAGAAGAAACCAGGTAAAAATAAATCATGTGATCAAAGCTTTCATTTAAGCCCTTTTAATGCTGCATTACAGAAAAGTTGTGAAATTGTTCTCTTATATGAGGTATTTGAGTTATAAAGAGTGATTTGATTTTGAGTACCTCAACAATTTTTAGTTAAAATAAAAAAAACCTGAGAGATATAGTCCACAACAAGATCACACAAAAAGCATGACTAAAATTAATTAACTTGAAAAATGTCCCCATTGCTTAAAAAACCTTATCCTTTCTTAATTTGCAGTCAGGATGCTCATAAAAAGTACCCCCCAAAAATTAGGGAGTCAATTTATGAGGTAAAGAAATTATACTAAGCAGATCTTTAACTTAACTTCATTAAAATTCAAGCTTATATAAGGTTTGATATTATAAAAAAAGTAAAAAAAAAAAAGCAATGCTTTTATTAATTAATGGAAAAAATGAAATCTCTCATCATGTTATATCTAAAATACCATTGCAAGTTTGTCAGTGTTACTATATTTGAGAAGCAATCCAAATTACATTGATCATCTAAAGCGCTCATTACAATGAGGTTTAACATTAAAATCTAGCAGAGTTAAAGCCTTCAACAGTAAACAAGAACACAGAGCTGGGGTACATACTCAGTTTTGCTAAGTGTACCCACCTAATTAGAATTCTAATGGAAATATTACTGGCCTGAGAAATCCTTTGTTCATCTAGCCTTGATCAAATTTGGTACTGAAATCTTGGAAGTTCACTGACAGATTAGTGTTGTGAGATCACAATAATATTCTGCTTTAAGTTTACTGAAATCAACCTAATTTTGTTGCATGATCATTTTAAAGCAAAAATCTCTCAACATAACAATACAGAAAGAGTTGAAGATGTCTCCATAATTTCCTTGACTTGGCAAAGTTACTATTAGTCACTCAATTAAATGCTCAATTGCAATGGCAATGACCAACTTCTCACACATTTTTCTATTTATAGTTGTTCTTTGCATTTATTAAATTTTAAAAAATGCATTCCATAACTATCAGCTCAGCTGATTTTTTTTTTGTAAAATGCATTACTTCTAAAATAAATGCCTCATCACTTTGAAACACATAACTGGCAAGCATAAAAGACTAACTCATATATATGTAACAGCTGAACTCTTTGTCACGACACAGGTAAAAATTATCACCCGTACAATATTTGAGAAAGTAGTCTTTGAGTGGTGACTAGGCATTAAACACGATTTTCATCATGCTGAAAAGAACAAAAAAATTAAACGTTTAACAAGTTTGATTTATTAAGTTACTTAGTAACGCTCATTATTATTTTCACAATTCCATATTTTCCTAAATTTTGTTCCAGATGTTTTTCTGAAATGATTTTTTTGTTCAATATTTATCAAACATGTTGTATACCCAGCTGAATATACTTTATTTAAAACATTTTCCACAGCATTCGTTTGCTTTACCACGTTTAACAAAAAAATGCAAGCATTTTAATGGCTACAATTGTTTGTTTTTTTAAATTTGTAAGTATTAAAAATGTATGTTTACCCGTCTTCTCCTAAAAAGTTTATCAAAGAAGCTTCTTTGAGGTGGTTGTGGTGGCAAACCTTCGATTAAATCCGGTGTTGGCTCTCCATTAGGCCCAAACAGATTCAATTCTTTGTAGCACTCAGTCTCAATCATCTGTGGAATTTAACATTGGCGATACAACTTACAATAAATCTTAATGTACCTAGTGGCTAACGGGCCAAAATAAAGATTTAATTTTAACTAGTAAAAACCAAGTAAATGTAAAATTTTCAAAACTACAATGCTAAATCTAAATGCTTCACTGCGCCTCGGAGTAACAGTGCAACATAAGCAGTCATTCTTTCCACGCACCATAATCGCTTGGAACAACCTGGACAATACCGCCGTGAACTCGACAACGATCGAAAGCTTCAAGGCAGCCCTGGCATCTGCTAGGAGCCGTTAGATTGGCAACACCGCTTCCCCAACCGTTGCACATATGCCAGTTTATGGATGCAGCAACGTACCGAACCAGAACCAGAAATCTATTAGTTACCTCATTTTGCCATGGTATTGATACGCTGCCTGTGTTGAATTTACTATAAAATGAATCATCGCTGGCATCAAGATTGACACCTTTCACAGTAGAGAACTGCTCAATATCTAGGACATCCTTGCAATAGACTGCCCTAGGCTGAAAGATTTTTTAAAAAATAACTTAAAATTTTTAGGAATTAATAAGACCAAGTGAGAAATAAAATTTTCTTCTCATGAGTCAATTCAGTGTCTGTGATTGATAGCTTTTTAGCCCATGAATAATTAATTAAAAATAATAATTAAGTTTTTAAATTATTCAGGCTCATACTAAACCGAAATATGATTGTTGGGTTGATAAATTTATGTTACACAATAAAAAAAATATAATACCATGCAGTGCCTTTTTATGTTGTTAAGTACTAATATTACTTTTCACCACTTTGATCTAATTTAATGTACTATAATGTTAAAAGAAAACATAATGAGTTAACTTACATCAGGTACAAATGGTGGGTCCACCATTCCAGCTTCTAATCTCTTAAAGTTTATATTTCTGAAAAAAGGATGAGATTTCACTTCCTCTCCCCCCTCATCACCACAGCCAAGTCTATTTGAGGGGGATTTTTGTAACAGCTGTTGAGATTAACATAAATTAGTTTGATATGTTCTAGCAAAATGAGAAAAAGAAATGGAGATGTTAAGTAGAAGGGTGTGATGGTCAGACACACAGTAAGTGGTGAAGAATTAGGACGAATAGAGAGTTAGGACAGATAGAGAAGTAGGATGGATAAAAGGGTAGGTAGAGTGAATAATGTGTGTCAAAGATAACAAATTTTTTTTTAAAAATTAAGTTTATGCAAGACTTAGTGATATTTCAATTGTAGTATAGATCCCTCGCATAGTTCAAGCTACTGACCACACAACATTAATAAACTAAACAAGTAAATAAGATTACATCTGTGCATATGCTTCTGCAATCGTCTGAGAACTTGGAAGAATACAATTCCTGATCCTCTTTCACACGCCTGTCAACTTCGTCACGTTTTACTTTCTCTTTTCGAGCGCGAAATGGTGCCTGTAAATATGTATTTTTTTTAAAGTTAAAATATTATAATTAATCATTCATTCTTAATAAATCATAAAAAGTTAATTAACGAGGCTAGAAAGATTATTCGAGATTCCTCATCAAGGCTAGTTCTTTTCAAAGTTCTAAACAATAAATTTATAAATATCTCATCAATAAACTTGCCAAGTTACATAGTTCCCAACTTTAAATGGTAGAAACTGCAATAAAACTTTCTTAAAATTACAAAACTCAAGGAAACTCACCTTTCCTTCTATCATTTCATATATTATACACCCTAAACCCCACCAGTCAGGACTGTAGGTATATCTTTCATTTTTTACTACTTCAGGTGCTATAATTAAATAGAAATAAAGAAAGTATTCAAATTTACAATATTAATATTATTATATTTATATTGTATTTTGGCATCATTTACATGCTTTTCCTCAATTGCAGGGTAAGAATGATTGCTGTCTCAAAGACAGATATGTGTATCACTTCCAATTTGTTCAACCCATCTTGCAATCCACACCACGCCCATCCATTATTAAATTGTGTAGGACTTTATTTAGAATAGACCAGACCTTAATTGCCAGCAACATAATACGTCTCCCCACCCCTCTCACCCTACATTTTTCTCACAAGACAACCACTTGTGAATACCCAGACAACCACTTGTGAATACCCCGACAACCACATCCCTTCACCTAATTACTTCAAAACACTTTACTCAATGTTATGTACACAACATTTTATTAATGTATCGTTAAATCCATTTCGCAAAACTATTTTGACTTGTGAATAAAAATCAATTCCATTTTTCTTTATTTAGAAAATTGCTTAGCAGCAGCAAATCAATAATAATTTAATGGGTATGCTTACTAAAGATCTTCTTTTCAGTTACAGTACATTTTACTTAAATAACTCGTGGAAAAACTTTTAAGTTACAGTACATTTTACTTAAATAACTCGTGGAAAAACTTTTAAGTTACAGTACATTTTACTTAAATAACTCGTGGAAAAACTTTTAAGTTACAGTACATTTTACTTAAATAACTCGTGGAAAAACTTTTAAGTTACAGTACATTTTACTTAAATAACTCGTGGAAAAAAAAAAGTATCATTTAAAGAGAGTAGACAATTGCAAAAACAAGTTTCAATATCTTATTATTTTTAACAGTGAATGCTGTCATCTGTAAGGCAGGGTTGGCAATAAAATAAAATACAGACAGCTAAGAGGTGGTTTTATTTTAAATAATTAATAACTTTCTATCAGCTTTTGGCATCAAGGGTAAGCTATTTTAAGGCTATTCAAGTGATGCTGATATTTACTTCCTGATTACTTACAGACCCATTGAATATAATGCCCAACTTGAAATTACACCAAGTTATCTTGATTCAATAAAATTACTTATCACAACTAAAAATATGCTGACTTACCCATATATCCAACTGTACCAACCCGTCCTCGTATGGACTCCCCCTCAGGGATTTCTACTGCTAAACCCAAATCTGAAATTCTAACATGACCTGTGAAAAATAAGTAAATTTGTTTGCCTTTAAAATAAACAGTGATTTCTTTTTGTTGGTACATTAAAAAAATGCAGGACATTGTATGAATTATTAATTAATGTTAACCCTATAGCTGTCACAATGGCCTATTATCTGGGGTTATACCCCTGTGGTGTCACCGCCGATATAATTGGCCGCTAGCAAAATCGTCATTAAAAATGCGAATGATTTAACGTATATTGGATAGGGAAAATGTTTTATATAAATAAGTTTGCTTCCTATTCCCATTACTATCTGAGTGTTAACATGCTTTTATCAGGGATTTTTAAAATATTAATCAGATGTGAAATTTTGACATCCTCACCCTCCCCAAGAAAGTTAATCTACAGCTATGCAAAAACTATCGCACCATTAGCCTGATAAGCCACCCAAGCAAGGTCATGCTGAAGGTCATACTGAACCAACTAAGACCATATGCCGACAGAATCATTGCTGAAGAACAGGCGGGCCTCAGGCAAGGACGTGGCACTACTGAGCAGATCCTAAACCTCCAAATACTATGTGAGAAATATGCTCAACACCAACAAAACCTATACCGGTAACACGTCTTTGTGGATTTCAAGAAGGCATTCGACAGGGTTTGTCTTGCTGCTTTATGGGCCACCATGAGGCACTACAACATCAACACAAACCTAACCAGAATGATATGCAGCCTCTATGATAAGGCCACCAGTGCAGTCTTCTTCAACAATAACATCGGAGACTGGTTCAAGACCAAAGTTGGAGTAAGACAAGGCTGCTTGCTCTCCCCCACCCTGTTCAACATCTTCTTAGAGAGAATTATGTCAGATGCACTGGAAACGCATGTAGGGACATTGGTGGTAGAACAATCACCAACCTACGCTTTGCGGATGACATAGACGGACTAGCTGGAAGCAAAGAAGAGCTAGCCAACCTAGTAAAGCGTCTCGACAAGACTTCATCGTCCTTTGGCATGCAAATCGGTGCAGAAAATACAAAAATGATGACGAATATCACCACTGAAATTAAGGCCGGGGAGGAAAGGTTAGAGACAGTTGGCAGCTTCAAGTACCTCGGAGCAATAGTCTCAGGAGAAGGCTCCAAGCCCGAATTGATGGCCAGGATTGTGAAGACCACAACAGCACTAAAGAGGCTAAAAAAAATATGGAACGACAAAAATATAGCCCCCAGCACCAAAATCAGGCTGATGCGCTCAATAATCCTCTCCATTTTCTTATATGCGTGTGAGTCCTGGACATTAACAATCGAACTTGAAAGGGAAATAACGGCGATGGAGATGAGATGTTTCAGAGGCATTCTTGGCATTTGCTATAGAGACCATATCACCAAGTGAAAGAAAGGATTTGTCAAGCATTTGGGCAGTACGATGACCACCTGGTGTCTGTAAAAAGCGCAAACTTGTGTGGCATGGTCACGTGACCAGAAAACAAGGGCTCGCCAAAGAAATCATGCAGGGCACAACTAGAGGAGGAAGAAGCAGAGGAAGACAGAAAAAAATGGGAAGATAACATCAAAGAGTGTACGGGACTAAAACTAGGCGATGCTATGCTTAGTGCAGAAGACCGAGAGGAATGGAAAAGGATGGTTTTCATGTCATCCGTGGCGCTCCAAGGACTAAGGACATGATGATGATGAATGTCTGATGCGGTAGCTACCTCTAGATTGCAAAATCAACACAGAATTTCTTTAGTGAAATTATTTAAAAGGGATTAAAATGAAAGCAATGAGTTCAGAAATATTCCACTTTCTAGTATTGACAATATTAGCACTTAAGCTTAGTCGTATTGATACCGAAAAATTCGTTTGGGAAAAGGTAGAAATCAAACAGAAAAAAATTGAGATTGGATCCCAAAAACCTACCCGAAAGAGATTCAAAAACATTTATGGTTGTGTTAACTGTGTATGTTCTAGAGAATTAATTAATAAAAAAAATGGATTGAATAACTTCAATTGTAAAGGAATTTTTGAACTCATTTTATGCCTTCCCACTTGTATTTTGTATGACAGAAATTTGAAGGTAGTGAGTGAAAAATTCCCCATTATTTCAATTTTTGATAGAAGTACTTATAGCTTGATGTTTTTCTGAAAAAAGATATGGCTTCAGCATTTCAAAAACTTGGTTATATGATAGTGTGAACAATTTTTTGAGTATTAGGCTTGGTTGAAATCAGAAGATGAGAAGTAAAATTTTACACACTCTGTACATGTCAAGGTCAATATCAACATACATAATATAAAAGGAAATTATTTTCATACCATAAGATACCTTGTTCCATGTACTTTCAGAAAATGTGAATTTTGACAAGCATATAAAATTGCTAAAAATGGCTTGATGTGGCTTGATACTACAGAAAAATGCACTGACCGTTAAAGGGTAAAAATTAAATTCTCAAGTTAAAAAAAAAAAATTTTAATTAAAAAAGATGAAATCTCATATAAAGTTGCACTTCCAACAATTGATCAAGGTAAGACACACTATTTTCAGATTCTTACAACTGTCATTTAACAATTTATTGTCAATAAAAGAATGATACAGAACTTACCATTGTCATCTAATAAAATGTTTTCTGGCTTCAAGTCTCTGAAATTAATAAAACACTTCATAAATATATTGTTTTGAGCCAATGGCAATGGCTGAAATTCATACATTGGTTACACACATATACACAACATATTCTGCACACAACCATAAGCTTTGGCCCTCCCAGGCAATTTAACCATAATGGCCAAAATATATATGCATCAAGAAACGTTCAGTTTAAAAGTGCATGTTTAAAATAAAAAATTCTTTCAAGCTCCATTTTTATCTCACCTGTACACAATTCTCTCTTTGTGCAAGTCATTTAAACCGCAAGTAATCTCAGCTGCATAGAAGACGGCACGTTCTTCTGGAAAACCAGGATTTCCCATGTTGTGAATATGAAATTTAAGATCACCTCCATTCATAATAGTTAACACCAAGCAGAGAGCATCTTTTGTTTCGAATGCATAGGCTAGGCTTACCTAAAGTGAAACAAGGGCAAGCATTTTTAAAAAAACTGTCAGACAGTGTTTAAAATAAACGTATAACAGTTAACAAGCACATCTGTATTTCTGAAATTGTAATATATTGACCCTAGATAATTTGTTGTAAAAATCAAATTTTTTTTTAAAACGTCACACATTTCAACAAACTTTTAAAAAGAAAGTATATCAAAATACATATTTATAAGAAAAGAATCTGTATTTCTGAAATTGTAATATATTGACCCTAGATAATTTGTTGTAAAAATCAAACTTTTTTTAAAAACGTCACACATTTCAACAAACTTTTAAAAAGAAAGTATATCAAAATACATATTTATAAGAAAAGAAAAAAAAAAACATACAACAAATCTGGAATTGATTTTCTGTAAAATTAGCTTTTCATTTAAAGCCATAGCTTCGCCTTTCCGTTTCTTGATCCTCTTTTTCTCCAGTTTCTTACAGGCATACATCTTCCCAGTTGCTCTGACTTGGCATGCACACACTTCTCCAAAACCACCTTTTCCTAAGACACGATACATCCTAAAAGTATTCTTTGTGACAGGTTGACTGTTAAAGAGAAACAAAAAAGTTTTAACATTCTAATTATTTCTAGTTAAATATCAATATGTATTCCAAAACAGATTGACTTTTATTATATAATTTTAGTTGATTGATATTGCTAAATTTTATTACATTCTTGCAATGTTTTTCTATACAATTACGTTTACCTTTCTAACCATTTCCACTGCATAAACCGCTTGAAGTACATACTCTCTAAAAAATCATTAAATGGTTCTTTGCTCAAGTATTCTCGAACTAATCTGCAGAAGACAAAGGAAACTACTCCAGTAAAAAAAAAAATTGGGGCAAAACCTTTCATAATATTTTTTTATTAATGAAACCTTAAAAGCACTAATTTTATACCTTTAAAAAAATTATTTGAAAATAATTTAAAAAAAACATGTCCACAATATAAACCACAACATTCACATTGCTAGAATGATGTGCTATTAATTAGTTAACCAGCTTTCAAAAATAATTTTAATTTATGCATTTGAAATTATTTTTTTTATGGATTAATCATGATTATTTTTGCTTCCATTTTAAGTTTTAACTACATATTTTTCAAATTGGTTAACTGAAGATTCTCTAAACTTTGAAAGATCAGGATTTAGCTGTGCACCAATGTCAAGAAACTTTGGGTCACAGATATGGAGGCTAGACAATCAATGTTTAGACACAGTAAAATAAAAATATTTTGAAAGGATGTATAAAAATAGTTAAATAAAATTACTAAAACAATGTGCGGGATTAAATTTTTTAGAAAATAAGAGGAATATTACTGCATACAAAGGCATTACATTATGTGCTATTAACAAATAAAAAAAAAAACAATTATTTGTTGATCTAAATTGTTCTTTAATATTTTGAAAGCAAAGAAGTGTTTTAGGAGTATCATTTAAAATTATGAAAAAGTACTTACTTGACACAATCATCAAAGAGGGCCTTACATGACTTCTTCTGACCCATAATATCTTTTATCTCTGAGATTTGATTCCCATTGACATGGGTGACATAATTTTCAGACTGAAAACAAAAATAATGGTGTTAAATAAAGGTGGTCATTCTGTTTCTCTTTAAATATATTTTTAAAGCACTAAAAATTAATATAATTGGAATAAAATGATAATACTTACATCTGGCCTTAGAAATTTCTCAACTATCTCCTCAGCTTTTACATGTCTTTTTTCTTCAGGTGTTATTTCATACTCCTGCTGTTAAAAATTAAAATGTCAAATAAAAATTTTCTTATTTGGAAAAAATTATCTTAAATAAAAATCTATATGGTCCATCTAAATTACACGACTATTTCTTAAAGCAAAGGAAATTTAACTTAAATGTTTACCACAACGTTTAAGAAACCAATAGACCGTTGATACTGTTCCTTGGTGTTGCAAAACTCTATGAATAGATGTCGTCCTAATGGTTGTTGGTCAAATATATAGTTGAAGTCTTGGTCTGGAATGTTAAAAAAATTGTACATAAATAAATGCAAATTTGTTTATTTATCAATAACTTTAAACACCAAAAATGTAATTAAAATTTAAGTAAGGTACCTGAAATGGCAACTACCTAATGATTATTAAAACTTAATGATTAAGCATATAATCTTATGATCCTTTGATTTATGTGAATATTAATAAATATCTAATTTTAATGGTACTTTGTAAGGTATGTAATGTGAAAAATTTGAATTACCATTATGATACTCACTGATTTTGTTTCGTATATCAGCACATTGGGATATATGAGGGAATGAAAGTATCTCCTTCCATTTTTTGCTTTTACCCTTCCTTTTTCCACCACCACCTGAAAATTAAGTAAAAACATTTCAATTTTTTTTCAAACTAAGAAAAAAAAAATTGCAGAAAAATATTCTGAATACTGTAGCAAATATTACACATACAATTTTTTTTTAAACTTTTCACAAGAGCTAATGAAAAATCTTTTAAAAAACAAAACAGCACTTGAATGTTAAAATACTGTTGAAGGATGCAGAAAATAAGTTTCCTAAAAATGTAATCAAATCTGAAGAAATTTAGTTTTAAAGACAGTTTAGTTATTATAGAATAATCCATTAATTTTTTTAAAATTCTAACCCAAAATCAAGAATCTTGAGTGTATGTGTATATAATTTGTTAAAATCTAGTCATTTCATAGTTTGAGTCAGTGGTTCATTGTGATGGGGAGCGAAAGATTCAAGAAAATGTGTGGGTGGTGTCCTTTTAACCAAACATTTTGATAATATGTTTTTAAATATTCACTACTTTGCAGTATACTAGTTAGAATATTAAATATGGCACCTTGGAAAACCCTTATGTCAGCAATGGTGCTGAGAAACTGAGGATAAAAAAATGTATTATAGCCACTAGCCAATGTGAGTCGATAATATTCATGTGCACTTGGTATATTATTAAATTCCATTTAGTGAACAAATAACACAAACGAAATTCAAAACGAAAAGTGAAGTAGGAGTACTGGCTCAGAGCGCTAAAAGTTTGACACGGCCATTTAAAAGTATATTACACATATCATCTCAGAAATATATCCAATAGGAGGACAATACTCTTGCAGATACAAATACGATAAACAAGATTTGTTGATACTAATTTGGTAGGTTTTGGATAATTTTTTCGGTGGCTTTCAACAACTTGATAGAGAAGCTGTTTTTTTAAATCTCATTCTTGGTTACGGAAGCGCTTAAAGTCCTTGCAAGTGCTAAATCTCTCTCTGAAATGTCATTCTCAAATGTGAGTGATCTAGCAACTGTCTTTCCTTGTACACAAAGAGTGTGACTATTCCCAGGTACCGATAACGTCAGGTAGGAAGGTTGTATTCAAATTTGAAATTTTGAATAATTGAGACATTAATAATAATTTTTTTTTTGCATAACCATTACAAGTATATTGTGTTGCTTTATCAATTTCTTTACTGGAAGCCGGTCTTATGAAATGTAATGCAATTTCTCCCTTTGTCTTAACATCTACCATGTTAGAGAATAGGGGTAATGGCACCAATAGCATCTACCATAAATGACAACCAATTGCATTCATTTCGGAGTTGGACACAGCATTTGAAATGGACTGTTAATTTTGCAGCAATAATATCAAAATGAGATCATTGAGAGAAGCATCAGAAGTATCTGGACATGTCATCCAATGCTTAAAATATTATATTAACACTACCAAGAGTAGCCCTTACAACCAGTAAAATATCCTCAATACCAGGCACAGAAACATTGGAAATCTCTACATACATTTAGGAGCCGTAATGATCAATACAGATAAGAATACTTATTATTTGTCAGTTGAAACCGGTTTCAAAACAGCTTTGACATCCAATGGGCATTGTGGAGCAAGAATTTTTAAACCAAATGGGGGTTATTATTTTTTTAAATAAGCGTAAACTCTCATAGTTCAAGATAGTCATCCCATGGTAGGTAATCTAACTCATTTTGAGGCACTCATTGGCTTGATTTTTATGCACCAACAGATTTTCATTTAGCCTAACATCTTTAAGTGTTTCATAATTTAACTGGTTTATATTTCACCAATAGTCTTGAAATCTAAAACAAATTAATTCATTGGGTCCTGATGTTGAACCAAATATGGATTTGAATATATATCTATCCAAAAAAAATTCTAGAATATCATGTCTGCATGACAACGACAGTAAAATCTTGTTCAGCTTATTTTGCAAAGAAATACAAGCACCATTCAGCCATCCTGTATTGGCAGCTGTTATGTCTAATGATAAAGCTTTAATCTGAAGTTCCCACTCTATGATGGTGTTTACAGGCTCTGAAAGATTTTCTCAGGTTGCACTAGCAACCTTTCTTTGGAACTCCTAACAGCTTTCCTATTCTTCAATACTCATCAAAATTAGGCATTTATAAAATAGCAAAAATGGGCAGCTGCTGACTGGGATAAATTAGTGCTATTATTTACAATATACTGTGAGGAAATTGTGTGACTTGCATTTTTTTATTGCTACACAATCATGTTTTTTACTGAAAAATTACATGTCAATAACAGTTTGCTATTTCAAATTAATCATATTCTGGGAAAAAACCCTTTATAGACAGTTACGAAAATAGTGCTTATCTTAAAGGGTTGTGAGGCAGTACTAAAGGAACTGGATTTGAGCTGATATTTTGCTCATGCACTATTTACATGAAAAGGATAAGAGACAATAAAGCGTGTTTAAATGTCACAATTGTACACTGTTCACTATATTTTATGATCCACTCTGATGTAACTGTGTGACAGATGGGGTTTACAACTTTGATGAGAGTAATTTCTTTGTACCCGAATATATGAAAACTAATATAGGCTATTAGACTAATCATAATTTTATTCAAGTTAGATTTTGTAAAGTTCCTATCAAAATTCATTTTTGTTCTCATCCAACCCTGTGATAAATTGTGTCAAATATGACATACCATGGTATTTTAGATGACACTGTCAGCTTGTTTCAACAACTAATAAATGTTCTGCTGGAACAATTTGTATAGCTCCAATCACCTTCATTCAAAGTAATAATGACAACTAGAGTAATTTTTAGAGAAGTCTTTCAATACCAATAATATGAGTGTAAACCCTTTATAATTTTTAAGTAATTTATTTAACTTTACTATCAGATTTTAGAAACGAGCCATATAAAAGAAAAAGTTAATTATTAGTTGAAACTTTCTTTGATTATAAGTCATTAGTGTTGGGATTGAATTTAAAAATCTGTATATAAAAAAGGATTAAGAACACAGCCTATAAATAAGTGTACATAATTTTTTTTAGCCTTGCAATTTTGAATACAAAATTTGTTGCTTCTTTGTGATCAGTCATTAATCAATCCAAATGCAATCAATATAATTTAAGGATAGGCTTTACGAATAGGCCTACTGTAAGGTAAGATAAATTTATTGCTGGAAAGAAGATTGCAATGGTTGTGTGTAAATTGTAAATAAAAATGTGTTTAAACACTTAACTCTCCAGCTAACCAATATAAAAAAAACAACTGGCACTTAATAAAAGCCATACATGCAAAGTTAACTTTTTTTACCTCGATACACTGAACTAAAAAAAATTGGAAAAGCTGAACTTAAGTACTAAATCTGATTTCATTGTTGTTAAAAAGACCACTGTTTTAGCTCACTGTTTCCACAATAAAAATAATATCCCTTTTCTGTTTGTCATTCTGGTTTTCAGCACATATTGCACTCAATATAGTTGCACACTTAGTGGAAACAATAAATTGCATCAATTTACCCTGTACAGGACCTTTAAGTTTCTAAATTGACATGCATTGTGGTGTGTGATGTAGGGGGGAGCGAGATTATGGGCAGGGTTGCACCAATTTATCGGCAGGATATCAGAAAACAATAACCAGACTAAGAAGTAACGCTAGATGTTTCAATTAGTTTGGATTTTTTTCCTTAAAAGTCTCTCTGCAAAAAGAATCCTTTTATGAGACCCTGGAAAAGATCTATGATGAGGCACCACAACATGATAGTAAAATAGATTGGCCACTTTAATGCCAATATAAGAAAAGAAAAAGCGTTTGTGCCAACTATTGGCAAGGAGAGTCTATATGAAAAATCCAATGACAATGGGATCCGACTCATAGACTTTGCTTTAAGAAAAATACTAGGTGACTACCAATGTGATTTCAGACTAAGCAAATTAATGACTGATCAGATATTCCAGATGCCTATTAGAGAAATTTTACGAATAAAATATCCCAGTACATCAACTCTATGTGGGCTATAATAATGGCCTATGATAGCATAAAAAATATATCTTTATGAGACTCTGCAGGAGTTTGGCATTCCAAACAAACTGACAAGACTGATACATATAACATTAAAAAAGCAAAATCATGGTTCAGGGAGAATATTCAAAGGAATTTCAGATTAGACAAGGCCTAAGACAAGGAGACTCACTGTCTTGTATGCTATTTAACCAAACTTTAGAGAGAGTTATAAGAAGCATACATATTGACACCAGAGGAACAATAACATGATACTTTCTGAGGCAAGCGTAAGACCCACAACCAATGGACACTCTCTACAGTCAACCCTGTCATTATCTTGCATATGATAATGACATAGGGGAAAGTAGCAAAGACATAGTAGCAAAGCTTCTATTGAATCAGAAGACGCATTGCTAAAAGCAGGGCTGGAAGTTAACAACCAAAAAAGTTAAGAGAAGAATAGACATAACCATCAGAAACCACACATTGGAAAAAGTACATCAATTCAAATATCTAGGATCCTTAATAAATGAAAAAAAATGAATTACTAAAAGAAATGAAAGAATATCGGCCAGAAACAGGGCACACTTCAGTAGTCACAAATTACTCAAAAGTAAAAAAATTACAAGAAAAACAAAGAAAACTACATAAATATATAAAACTGTAATCAGACCAGTTGTAACATACGTAAAATGGAAACTAGGACTCTAACGACAGAAAGCCTATTTAACAAATGGGACAGAATAGTTCTCAGGAAAATATACAGATGAACAAAGGATGAATATGGATGGAGAATACTAACCATCCAGGAATTGTATAGACTATATCAGGATCCCACGCTAATAGCAGAAAAGAATAAAGGGCAGGCTACGCTGGGTGGGACACTTAGAAGGAATGCCAAATGACAGAGGAGTGAAGTGGGTACATCACCAAAACCACAGAGGAAAATGGCTCAAAGGCAGACCTAGGCTTAGATGGATGGATAATGTGAAAAAACATCTACAGCAGCTGGGAATCCAAGCATGGAAAAAGAAAAGCATCAGTTAGGTCTGAGTGGAAGGAAGAGATGGCGGTTTCAATACAATCTAAAAGAGAGATTTATTTTAATGTTGTTTTTTTTTGGGAGGTGGGGGGGGGGGGGGGGGAAATATATCAGTCTGGCAAAGTATATGCATATGCCACCTTGTCAATGTTCATTGTATAAATACAAATAAGGCTTGATGATGTCACCCACAAAAAATATATAAAAATAAATGTCCAACTTATGTAACGCACATGCAAAACTTGCAATGTTTCAGTTTTTGTACAGATTTGTTGCATTATTAACCTTTTGCCTTTTCAACTCTACTTTAGCCTTAAATCACTTTCCTCCTTGGTTCCTACGGCCTACGGAAAACTTACACCAACTGTGACTGTGACAAACTTGGAAACACAATGACATTCCTTGACTAGGCTTAGATGGGTCTACTTATTAACTTATTTATTTAAATTATTAATATAATTTATTAGCTAGTTATCACTATCAATGCCAAGAGCCATTGTTTACGTTTGTGTTTTGGATTCACTCCCCTTATTGTTGTAATTAGAGTTACATTTTCCTTAAATTACAATGGCGTGTTTTTTAATTAAATTTTTATTGGTTGATTAAATAAAATTTTAAAATTTTATTGGTTGGCTCATTTAGTATTTTATGTCGTCTGCCATTTTATAAGATGATTTAAGAGGATGACCACACGTGTTTCATTCATTTTGTGGCTTTTATTTTCAGTGGAACCTGAAATAAAATGTGTAAAAGTGTATTCCATGAAACTGTAAGTTGGGTTTTCATTATTTCTTTATTTTATAATTATTTTTGAGCCTTTTTAGGTTTTTTTCTTCTTCATTTTCCTAGTTTTCAGGGTCAAAACTCCAAACTCTGGTTAGGGAGAGAGTCAAAACCCTGGTTAGGGAGAGGGTCAAAACCCATGGTGAGGGAGAAATTTAGGGTTCAGGCTAGGGAGAGGGATACATTTAGGACATTTTGTCATTATTTTTTAACGTTTTATTCTTAATTTTAGCAAACGTGACTTATTTAATTTTTCCACGGCCGCCATCATGGTTGCTGCGACCCGTGAACACGCGAGTCGTGGCAACCTAGATGGCGGCCGTGTGAGACATCTTGGCATTGATAGTGCGAAATTACCAATTTATTTTATAAAATGAATTTTATTTAAGTTTAAACAAATATGCCATATTATTGATATGCCTAGGCCTAATTCTAATTCACTTTAACTTTAAGACTATGACTTATTATTAGGCCTTCATATAATTTATCAAACTGAGAATGACATGCAAATGATTTTAGCTTGCTTTTTTTACATTAATTTTTTGGGTAATTTCACACTATTAGTGCCGCGATATCTCACAGAGCCGCCATCTTAGTTGCAGCGACCCTTAAAATTAAGAATAAAATGTTAAATAATAATGAAAAAATTTCCTTAATGTATCCCTAAATGTAACCTGAACCCTAAACAATCAAATCACGCTGGGCACTAATAGTGTGAAATAGCCATTTTTTAATTATGATTAGCCTAATTAAACAATTGTATAATTTAGAATTTTGTATAATTATCTCAGGAGTGTGGACTCAATCAATCAATGCCCATGGCCATGATGAATGATGGCCAGTGAGACTGTCTCAGCAGCATTAGAATTAGATAAATGATCTAGAGACAACAGAGATAGTCCATTAATAATTGTACACTACTTGTAATACTATTTAACCATTACACTTACAGTTACAGCCTTGCGTATTATTCATGCTAAGATACTGCCAAGACAAACGAGTTGAACACCAACAAAAGTGTGTCATTGTCACTCGAATTGTGATATTCCTAATGACATGCTAAAGAATGTCTGCCTGCACATGTGTGGTAGAGTTAATTCATAAAGAGCACGATTTAAGAACCAAATATTATATGCATTTGGTAAATGGCTTTGCAAATCATACAAAACGGTTTGCAATTACAGAATGGGTCATTGATTCTTAAGATATTAGCAACCGGGATAATGACCGAGGCCTGCTTGGCGAGGGCAATTTGGAATGAACGTTATATTCGACTCACCTTCTCGTGCTTTCAAATAAACTGTGTTCGCGACAATATTTTCAAGTTCCATTTAGTTTCCAAGCGACCTTAATTCTGCAAAAGGGCTGTATTTTACAGGCCCCAGTTGCATGAATTTTTTACACTAAATCCTTGCTCACTCAACAGGGTGTGGTAAAGCTCATCAAAATGGCTGCTGTCATCAGGGGAAAACAGCTAGCAATGTTTCTCATTGGTCGAAATTCGCCAATGTCGACTAATAAAATGTATGTAGAAATGTTTTAATGCCAATAGCAGCGACTAATGAACTCACGAAAGATCCAAACTTCATTAAATCACTTTTAGCGTTTAAAAGAACCCGGCTGACATTGACGTTTCATTCATTCCAGATTCGATTTTTTTGGTTTAAATAAAACGCTACACATGTAGTATGTATTGTAACGATAGGAATGGGCGGTGACACGGGGGTGCGGGTAGCCTGGACGCCCATTGATAATCACACTACGGCCACACGGACACGCTATGCTATATGTTAACAATAGTAGTGGCTATGCCTATGGATTTTAAGATAAGAGATGAGAAGCTTTTATTGAGCCAAATACACGTTACACGGAAATTCGTTTTGAATACATTGCTTGTGGCTAAGATATTTCCTTCTAATATCTTTTAGAATAAAAACAATGGAGTAATACAAGAAAACTTTTAATTTAACATTTGATTTACCGGGAAGACGTGGGAAGTCTGTTGCCTAGGCCTAAGTCTTTAAGACGTAAAGTCCTTAAATATGAGTTCATTGACGTAGGAACCTGGGGAGAGGTGCGATTTTTTCTTTATATAGAGGAATGAATTTGAGGGCTACAGTAGAAAAACAATTGTAGAAGAAAGCGGGAAATATGTTGGGCCGCCCCTTGCGGCACCAAACCTAGCTACGCCACTGAAGAAAGCTGTCAACAGTCCAAATATGCCCCTTTGCAATATAGTTTTTAATTAGTTCAACCCAACCAGACTTATTCGTTGACTCTGGATATTAAGACAATCCGGAAATCATGAATTCAATTTATTTTTTCACTGTCGTTTGATTGATGGTTTAATTGTGATTATATTGGTGTTTATAGTGTTTTGCTGCACATCTGCAGTATATTCATCATCTAATCTAGTCCTTAGGCCTAAAATGTGGTATCTAGTCTTTATGCCTAACTACGTGATGTTTAGTCTTTAGGCCTCACTATGTCGTGTTTGGTCTTTAGGCCTAACAAGGTGGAGACGATTCTTAAACCCTAACAAAGCGGTGTTTAGTCTTTAGGCCTACTAATGTTGTGTCTAGTCTTTAGGCCTAACAATGTGGTGTCTAGTCTTTAGGCCTAACAATGTGGTGTCTAGTCTTTAGGCCTAACAATGTGGTGTCTAGTCTTTAGGCCTAACAATGTGGTGTCTAGTCTTTAGGCCTAACAACGTGGTGTCTAGTCTTTAGGCCTAACAATGTGGTGTCTAGTCTTTAGGCCTAACAATGTGGTGTCTAGTCTTTAGGCCTAACAATGTGGTGTCTAGTCTTTAAGCCTACTCCAATCATATATTTGGGAAAAGGTGGAAAACGCTTTATGTGCATTGAGTTGCACATAATCTGATCTTATTTCTAAATAATTCTAAATGATGCAATCTCACAAGAAAGAAAAAATTAAGGTGTCACTCTCTTAAAGACATATTTATTCTTGAAAAGGCTTTACACGCGGAGCATCAAAATTTGAGATGTTCTGTCCATGTCCAGGAGACGTTCGCAGAGGTTATTGTGGGGGGGGGGGGGGGCAAAGTTTTTGGTTTTTTTTTTTATCGTTGGAACGCGTTAACCAACAACATTATGCATCATGTTTACACAACAAAAGTATTCGGAAATAATGGTATAAAAGTATACAGCAACCAATGATGAATGCAAATCAATTTATTTAATGTCAATGTAGCCGAGTGGTGAGTGGTAGCTGGCAGTTGTAAATTATGTATATTTGGTTTATAAACTAAAGAAATGCAGGTATTTTTAGTACTATAGCCTTATGTTGGTTCTTAGAGTGTTGTATATTGAAAGGTGTGGTAGAAGAAAAATCATAAGACAAAGTTCGAAGCAAAAGGATCCGAAGAAAAGGGACAATACAAAGAGTCCAGGTGTTTGCCGGTGAACAAAGGCGTAATTTAGGGACGCCATTAAAAATGTGAATCCAAAAGCCCATTTGTCACTCGTAAATACCAGACAGCAACTACGTAACACATTGACCGGCCCGTCGATTACTTGACTTCTGACAGATTTCCCGCGGTAAATTGACAATCCCTAGAGACTTCAACCCGAATAAAAGCAAAACCTGGCAGCAAAACACCAGAGACTTATATGTGTCTGTTCGACTTGGTCTCTTTTATATAAGTCAAATTTTAATGGTCTTTGGGATATTATAAGAAAGTATTACAATATCCCCTAAACATGTAAACGTGTAAATATATTAAGATATAGAGAATAAAACCTCATTTCCGACAAGATATAATTTGTATAATAATACCCTGTGATTCCCGAGAAATACGTTATCGAACTTATACAAAGAGCACAAATTCTGGCTTTCTAAGCGGCCCGGGGTGTGTGTGGGGGGTGGGGTGGGGGGGGGGGGCAGTCATGCAATGTTGTGGTAGCCTAACCACTTGGCCCTAGGTCAAACGCCACGACAGTGTTGGGTGCTGAACGCTAAGTTTCGTAAAACATACAATGCCACATAAAAGCACCGTTAAAAAGATATGTTTAAAAGAATTATATACATATCTGCTTTAAGTGTGGAGCTGTTCCCCTTAAGCTGGGCTTTCACATGATACAATTTCTGAGTGCCCAGAATTGAATGGGATAATTAAGTTAATGTGAATTTAGCTACATTATGATATATATATATGCCTATAATATAATGTTAACAATTTCAAACATTACATTTTATGAAAACAAATCCTCTGATGATATAAACACACGCAATAATATGTTTTTGCATAGAATAGCTATTCACGAACACAAATATTAAAATTAATAAAACATGTTAAAGATATAGATCTAATAGGCTATGTTAAGTTAAAGTAGGCTAAAGTAGGAAACATGACTGAAAAATCGAGTAGGTAAGTAAATTTAAGAAGCTTGAAAATGTTAATAATAGTATTTTGATAAAATTTTAGCAAAATCCAGGGGGGGGGGGGGGCATTTGCTTTCCTTTGCGCCCCACCCCGGAAACACCAATGATTCTGTCATCGTTTACGAATGATGTTCCGAACTTCGTGGCATCGTTCCCAGCAAGTTGGCAATCATCGTTCCCAGCAAGTTGGCAATCATCGTTCCCAGCAAGTTGGCAATCATCGTTCCCAGCAAGTTGGCAATCATCGTTCCCAGCAAGTTGGCAATCATCGTTCCCAGCAAGTTGGCAATGAGTAAATGACGCATTTTGTTTTTCAAAAGAGAGAGAGCGGGGTCGCAAATTTCTGAAGAGTAGGGAAAGGGGTGGCCTAAAGAGCATGGCGCAATTTTATGCATTGCTCCTTCCCATGAAACTTGTATAGAAGGAATATATTGGGTTTACCACGATGAGACAGTTCATGCAGCATACAGGATGAAGCCGTCTGAAGCTAAGCCACACATATTAAACACAATTTAATGATACAGTGGAACCCCACTATAACGCGATAATGAAGGTCCACGCGATAATGAAGGTCCACAAAAATTGGATTGCGTAAATAATGGGAGACAGTTTATATTTATTTAACTACAACTTTGGGTCAAGCCCCCCTCGCAGTCCCAGAGTTGGCAGGGGCAACGAGACGGCTCTGAGTGGGGTCGCGTTATAGCTGAGTTTTAACATATTCCGTGAGAATAGTGCTAGAATTTTTAAATTATGAAGCTAATAATTTTTTTTTTTTTAAGTTTTATAATTTCTTGTGGCTAAGGTGACTTAAAAATTATTTTTTAAATTCAAATTCAAAACCAGGACATTTAAATCGTATTTGCTTCATGCGTCCAAAAATAAAAGGATTTTGTGTGACTACACAGAGGACTCTTCTGTATGTGAGTTGTTCCTTTAAAAAAGTATAATTGTTACTAGTTTCAGTCTGCCAAACAATGGCGGCGGCAATGTACGAACTTCCCATTTACCAATGTTGCTTGACAAAGCATGCATTCAAGTAACGCACTTTATAAGAAACCTAATTAGTGCTCCTCTTCACCCCCTCCCACCCACCAGGTACGCCATCCCACACTTTTTTTTCACGCCACTGAACTTATATTATTATTCTTATGTATCACCCCCTTTTACTGCACAGATTAAATCCACCATATTTAAACTGAGACTATTTCCCTAAAACAAAAGAAAACATTACGCACCGAACGCACTTTCGGTATTTTAAAGAATCTTGTTTAGAGCAATTAACAGGAATTTTATTTTGTGCGCTATTGAACTCACCATTACATCATACCTTCTTTCATACTTAGAGAATTATAATATTTACTAGTATAGCCCGCCAAACATTAGCGACAGCAATGCGTGAACTTCCCATCTACTAAAGTTACTTGACAATACATGAACTCAAGTAACGCACATTTTCCCAACTTTCGCTGCACCACTTCCCCAATGATACATCACTGCACACTTTTTCTTTCAAGCCCATGAACTATATTAAATATTCTGATGTCCCAAACAATTTTAAACCGAATATTTTTTTACATCATACTTAAACTGAGACGATTTCATTTTCCAAAAAGAAAATATTACGCGCCCAACGCAGTTGCGTTATATTTAAAAAAAATCATTTAGCATAGTTATCGGGAATTATATTTTGAACCATGCTTTCTTTCAAACATATAGAATTATTTAGCATTCCACGAGTCACATCAGAAGCGTAATATATTATGACAGATTGATATCAATTAGAAATAATTTTATACCTGTGTTATAGTTATTTATTTATTATGAATATCAGAAATATTCGTGGAAAGAAAAGCACATGACTGATGAATGGAAAATTCTTGTAGACGGCCTATGCCCCAGACGGGGTAAAAAGGCATACCAGAAGAACGTTAGAGATATCAGATATATGCTTTATTAAAAAGATTTTTTTATATTTTGTAGTCTTAAATTGTACTGTTTAGCAACTCGTGTTGTACTGTTTAGCAACTCGTGTTGTACTGTTTAGCAACTCGTGTTGTACTGTTTAGCAACTCGTGTCTAACCAAGACCAATGTCCAAAAAAAAATAAAAAATCCAAAATAAAAAAAACAAAAAATAAAACAACAAAAAACATAGCAACCCAGTACTGCTTGTTGTTAGTGAAATTGTAGTCAACGTAGTGCTAAAGTGGGACTAGTTTCAGTGAATTTGTGAATGTGCTGTAAGAGAGTATATATTATAACACATTTTTTTTTCACGTAGTTTGAAAAAAAAAAAAAGCATGTGTAAATGAACATAAGAAATTTATGGGTTCCAAGGGCGTAGCTGGTGTTGGTGACACCCGGGGCAGCTCATGATTTTTGCTACACCACCATATAAAGAAAAAAGTGCCACCTGTATATAGGCATGACCTACTAGAACCATACTCTAGTGCAGTGGTTCTCAACCTTTCTAATTCCGCGACCCTTTAATACAGTTCCTCATGTTGTGGCGACCCCCTACCCCAAAATTATATTCGTTCATACTGTATATATATGTGTTTTCAGATGGTCTTAGGCGACCTCTGCGAAAGGGTCGTACGACCCCCAAAGGGGTCGGGATCCACAGGTTGAGAACCGCTGTTCTAGTGGTTCATGATATAGTCTAGGCCTACTGTTTCAAACATCTACAAACTGATTTAATTTGACTTGATGAGTGCGTCAAATATGTCTCTAAATTTGGTTGACCTTATGTCGGCATTTTAAAGTATAAGAAAAGGCCAAGGGAAAAGCTATTTCTTCTGTCCAGCAATGGGGTTTAGACAGAGCCTGCAAACCCCTGCGAAGGGGCTAAGATATTTAAGGGGCCTAAACTCGTGACTTAAATAGAACGTGTGAATAAAACTGTACAAAATCGAATGGCGAATAGAGTTAAAACTAAGTGGCTATAGGTACCAGAATTGAGAGGTTGGGATTAAAAAACGATTTAAAATATTTTTGTTGGGTTTGTAAGACAAAATGAGGTATCAAATGAAAGATAATTGAATTTACTATACGTTTGAAATCTAAATTCTTCATTTTAACTAAAATAAACTACCACAAATGACACATAGGTGCAGCCATTTTAAAATGAATTGAAGTTGCAAGGGGGGGGGGGTTCTAGAAGTTACTCTGAGGCTCGAGATGTAGAGAGCACCTTTGGAAATGTGGAAATCAGTCAATCTAGAAACTGAACACACAAAGAAATTGAACGTTGGGCAGCATGTGATTACTTCTACAGAAAAGAAGTGAAGAAAGTGATTCTCAGTGTTATTGATCCTAAAATTATCAGCTGGCATTAATTGCAGCTGTATCATGACAATTAGGCTCTGTAGTGTAATGCTGGAAGTAGGGTCTTAATGCAAGGGCGTCATTTAATATTTTTTTCAGAAAAATGGGGGGGGGGGGTAAAAAACAAAACTTGGTCGGCTTTTGAAGTTGTTTATTATTGGAGGCGCCACAGTACATAGCAATTTAAATAAAAACCTGCAAATTCAGTGATGGCCCCACCGTGCCCTACACATTTGACGTCCCTGCCTGTATGTAGGCCTAGATATTGCCGTGGGACCCGTGGTGAGATAGTTACGCCACCTGTGACTATTTTTTAACAACTATTACAATTTTTACGAAGTAGCCCATACACCGATAACGCGATTAACAGGCACCATATACAACGACTTCACCATTAATTAAAAAAAAATATTTTGAATAAATAAATGTGGCCCTTTCCATATCATTATCATATTGATTTTTTTTTCACTTTAAAAAGAAAAGAGTGAGCAAACAAAAAAAAACAAAAAAAGATAAAATCTTATTTTCATTTAGTTTCTAAAATTTGTTAGGCTCCTCCAGGATTAGGGTAATTCACAATGGTTGATAGTGAGTTCACATTATTTTGGTCAAATCCCCCCCCCCCAGCCCCCCCCCCCCCAAAAAAAAAAGAAAAGAAAAGAAAAGAGTAAGAAATTGGTAACACAAAGTATACACATTTATAAAACACTGTCACAAATCCGTTACCCTCCCCCATTTAGATGCGTGACGTCATTTATGGATGGGCCTTTCAACTGCACATTCGCTCTTTCAATCCCCCCCCTCCCCCTGTTACTGAGGTAATTTATAAAATGTCACTTTACGAAAGAAAAAAAAAGGTTGTCCATCAATGACGTAGACAATGTAGTTGCAGCATTGCGGTAAAGCTAAAAGACGACAAATGCGGTAAAGCTAAAAGATGACAAACATGCTAATTATTCTCATGTTTACAGCGGGAAATGTTAAAAAATATTTTAACTATGCTCATTATTGAGCTTATGAGTAAATAAGAAAAAAGAAATACGTGTTAATATATAATAATTTAACACAAACTATTATATATTTTGGTTATTAAAAAAAAGTTTGAAATAAATAGTGTGGAAATAAATGTTATTTCCTGTATTTAAGTTTTCGGTAAAAAGTAGTACCACTTTTATGTTTGTTGACAAAAATATTAAAGGCTTTCGATACAATCAAGACTGATTCTCCCCTTAATGATAAATAACTAATGTATTCCTCAAGTTTGACCTTCAGTTATTAATTGTAGGTAACAGCTTAATTTTAAGCTCCGTCATTTTTGAAATTTCGAATAAGCAAACAGCAAATGAAGTAGAAATAAGTTTTCAAAGTGATTATTCGCACAGCTCTGCGGATAACGTTCGCCGTTATTCGAAGATTTTGGTCTGCTGATAACGCTCGCCGTTATTCGAAGATTTCTGTCTGCCGAACTATTTATTCTTTTTTACATTACTTCACTAATAAATGAATTTAAAAAAAAATTAAAAAAGAACGAATTTCAGTAAAACCATGGACTTACGCCTGCGTATACAGTAATGGTTTATCTAGCAAACCTTGGACCTATGCCTGCGTACGACACCGCGGCAAAAATGTACCATTGACCTGGTTTTAAGATAAGACAGTTGGATGTGAACTTGTGTGGTCTTGTGGTAGAGTATGCGCTAAGCGATCTTACATTATCTGATCATATACTAGATGGGGATCGAATTTTACTTTTTTTTTCTTCTTCATTTTCATTAAAAGTATATTTTATATTCAATAATTATGTTCATTTGTAACAGTAGTTTTATGAGAATTTAAAAAAATTTTTTGTAGCGATTGAAATATTTTAAGTATTTGTTGAATTTGAAAATAATGAGAAAACAAATAGAAAGTATGATATATAGGCATAGGTCCCTCTATTTACGCACTATGGAAGGAGGAGGAGGTTGTTGATTTTGGATATTTTGCATAATGCTGCGTATAACAGTTGATGAAGGGAAGGTGGGTTCTGCAGAAAGAACATACAATTAATCATTATCTTGCATTTTTTACACTCAAATACATCTATTAAAAAATTAAAGCCAATTTTAACCTAAAAATCTGTGCAATCAATAACATTTGTGGGGGTACGCCACAGGTTATGATTATGATATAAAATGCGTTTCACTTACTAAGAAGCCAGATATACGACCAATTAAATACTAAGAAATGCTCGCCCTTTACAAAAGTGTGGAACTTACCCAAATATCTTCCCCCAAACCCCCAAAATAAATAAAATGTATATTATCAAATTAAAAAAAAATATTACTATTAAAGTTTTACAGGAACATCGTTCCCTTGCGTTCATGCAGGACTCCAGTCCTGCGCACAATGAAAATATCAGTTCTACTTTTGTTTAATCTTGCAGGTATTAAATAATTTTTAAATAAATAGTTTTCAGTTTTAACAAGAGTTTAAATTTAAAATTACAAGTACCGCATAGAGTTAAAGACTGGCAAAAAAGACCAAGGATTTGCTGCTTTTACAGCCGCGGTGTACGCAGGCCAACGACCGTGTTTTTGCTAGTAGTGCCGGACATTATTTTTTGTCAAAACATTCATTCAATGAAATCACACTTACCCCCCCCCCTCCCCCGGCACTTGGAATATGAAGATTTCGGTCTGCCGATAACGTTCGGCATTATTCGCAGAGCTGTGCGGATAACGCTTCCCATAAGTTTTAGTGTCAGTTCAGTTGAGAAAGTGAGACATCAATATTGCAATACACTCATTCATTTTAGTACATACCTAAATTTAGTTTTGAAATTATCCCTCCTGAAATAAAAACCATCATCTATTTCTGCTTGATGTATGTTCGCTATATACTTCTATCCCCCAAACAGGCAGTCTATTTGGCAGTGACTTAGATTTAAAATTCTTTCTCAAGAGTAAACCCCATCCATATATACCCACCAACACCCTCCTCCAATTGGCTGAACCCCCTAATGTGAGTCTCAATATTAATTGTGTGGCCTACACGAGGGATGTTGCAAAAAGGTTGTTACATTATTTATTTTTAAAGAGAAGGACCAAACCTTAAATGTGATGCTTTATTTAATCAGGATCAATCTATAAAAGCAACAATACTTAAAATAAATAACAAATTTGAAGATCAAAATATCCCATTCTTTTCACTGCCTGTGCAGTATTTATGGGTCTGGAATCTTTTCCCACTGTTTGTATGTTAATGTTCTATTGCAAGGGCATTTTTCTACAATAAAATCAATTATATAAATTATATGAAAGTATATAAGTATGGAGTAATGGGGAGTCAAAAGTGCGCAAAATAAAAATTCCGACAACTGTGCTAAATAAGATTAATAAATATAGTATTTTTTTTTGTTTTAAAGAAATAATCTCCATTTAAAATATGATGTAATAAATTTTTGGTGTAAAAGCGGTGGGACATAAGATTATTAATATAGTTCAGTGGAGTGAAATAAATGTGCGGTGGTGTACCTGGGGCAGGGGGATTAGCACTAATTGGCATTCTTATAAAGTATGTTACATGAATGCATGTTTTGTTAAGTAAAATTAGAATTTAGAAAGTTCATGCATTGCCTCCACCATTGTTTGGCGAGTTATAACAAGTCATAATTATAAAAAGACTAAAGGGGTTTGGATTACAAGAGTTTCGGATAAACATCATTTTGTGAGTTAAAATTTAGTAAGTTGTGTATCCCGTAAAAATGAAAAAGCAAGGAAGAAAGAAAGGACAGAGAAATAAAATTATATGTCCCAAAGTGGCAAAAGAGATATAAAATTCATTATGAGCTAGAATAAAATACAAAGCTTAAAATCAATTAAAAAATAGCAGTGATAAATAACTCTAGCTTAAATGAAATTACCTTTTTTTTCCAAAAATTTCCTTATAATTTTAACTTAGGTGCAGTTATACATCTGAAACGCCAAGCCATGGATGACCCATCATCAGGTTACCATGGAGCAGATGCTGCAATTCTACAAAATGAAGGCATTCAGCTGGCACACCTGGCAGTTCAACATGACAGTGCACAGCATTATGACATGGCAATATTTTATTATTCGGTGTGTGAAACAATTCTACTTGAACTCGTGTCACAATATAATTTTAGCTGTTTAATATATATATTTGGGTAGAGAAATGTTTTATGAATAATCTGTGAGAGAAATGAATATGGGTTGAAAATTTAAACAGCACTAAGACAACTAAAACTGTATAGGTTATTTCAAATTCAAATTGTTTAGACTTTAAAATGCAGTGTAATAATATATATACCTGTCATTCAGTCTTATGGATGTTTATTTCATCCACATTTATTTCCCATGTTTTTCATTTCAATAGGAAGCAGCTCAAACTCTACTTGCTGCAGCAGAGGCGGGGTCACAGGTTCCTAACATTGCAGATAAAGCTACAGAGTATATGCTAAGGGCAGATGCCCTTAAGAAAGCTTGTAAGTTTAGTATATCATTTTATTACCTTTGGCAGTAATTGTTATTAGTGCAATCAATATAAACCCTTTTAAAAATATTCTGTAGTATTTTGTTTATATCTGACTTAAAGTTAGTTATTCTACATTATAAGTTATTCTGTATTGCTTTAAAACCTTTTCTCCCCAGTAAAGTCACCAGTGATTGCAAAATCTTTAGAATCTTCAAAACCAGTGCAACAGGTCGGTAAACATTTCTAAATACTTGAGATTTTTTGCATGACTTTTAACTAAAATAACTTCATGTTGGCTATCTTATAATCTGAACCTTTTTTTTTAATTTTCATTTTTTAATAGGAACTGTTTACATAGGCAGACCTGTTTACTCTTACGATTTCGGCGTACAATGTACGATTTTGGGGTGTATACATTTTATATACTGTACTATTAAGATAATGTATTGAACGATTTAGTGATGATATTGTACTTTTTTAAGAGTTTGAGGGTAAACAGGTTTGCATAGGGAATTTGTGTATGCTCATGAAGCATATGATTTATGAAAGACACAGCTGTAAAGATGTTGACTCATTTTTGGATGGGAATTTGACTAATACAAAGGACTAATATCTTTCATATTTATAGTTTAAATAAATCATTGACACCAGCAAACATATTAGAACATAGGTCCTCAACCTTCATTTCATTTTTTTGGGGCCAAAAAATAATCTTGAAGCAGAGTGTTATGATCTGGTTTGTGAGCCTGTTTGGAATGTCATGATTCACGGTGCATCGGGTCAAAAGGGAAATAATAATTATAAACATGTAAGTGAGGATATAAAGTGTGACCACAAGAAGGTTAGTTTGTTGAGGGTCCTCTTAATGTAGTGTTGGTACTTTTCGTGTTGATGTAAATCGTCAGCCAGTTCAGTGTTCATCAGGGTTCTATATCAGTGTAGTGTTGGTACTTTTCGTGTTGATGTAAATCGTCAGCGAGTTCAGTGTTCATCTGGGTTCTATACCAGTGTAGTGTTGGTACTTTTCGTGTTGATGTAAATCGTCAGCGAGTTCAGTGTTCATCAGGGTTCTATACCAGTGTAGTGTTGGTACTTTTCGTGTTGATGTAAATCGTCAGCAAGTTCAGTGTTCATCTGGGTTCTATACCAGTGTAGTGTTGGTACTTTTCGTGTTGATGTAAATCGTCAGCAAGTTCAGTGTTCATCTGGGTTCTATACCAGTGTAGTGTTGGTACTTTTCGTGTTGATGTAAATCGTCAGCGAGTTCAGTGTTCATCAGGGTTCTATACCAGTGTAGTGTTTGTCGAAATAAATATTGTGCTTTTTATTGTGAACTTTCAATATCTACCTTGGATAGATTAAAGAAGAGCTACTGTAATTATTGCACAAAGTGTGTCTGGCAAGTTAAAATATTCAGCATTCAAAATCATACCCTATAAATAAATACCCTGAATTGCCAGACAGATGTAACATTTGCTACGTATGAGAAATGGTAACACAGAGGTCCCCCACATATGTACCATACATGAAGTTGAATTGAACCATGATGGTCATTTAAGAAGTTACCTTTATTACGTGTATTTGCACTTGTAATATTAAATAATTCTTTACTGCAGCCTTGCGGTACTCGTGGCTTTTCATATGTGGTCATTTAAGCAAAAAAAAATTATTTGGGCGCTCTTCTTTAGTAGGCTTACTAAGAAGTTTTAAATATTTCATAACTTAATGTTACTAAAGAATGCATTCTTTTTTTTGTATTGCCTGAAACAATGACTTATTATCTGAACTTTAGCTTGAGTTAGAAAAGGCAAGTTTTCTATTGAAAGAAGCTCTGGATGAAGATGAACAAAACAATGTTGAGGAGGCCATAAGTCTTTATTCTGAGGCCATATCAAAGTGTTTAAAAATTGTAAGTTCAGTCTCTGTCTGATTTAAAGGTTTTGTGCATAGTTTATAATTGAAACACATTGTTACAACTTGATCTCTGTAAAGAGACACATTATCATTATTGTTAATCCAATTGAAGTCCGGATGTGATTAGTTATAAAAAAAAATAAATAAATTGAAATTATGTAATAGAGAACTCATTTATTGTCAGCACCTTTCTAAGAAAATATTTTGCCAGAAAGTCTTACTTCAATTTGCATTAAATATAAATTAAACAAATCTCTGTTTAAAAAAATTAATTTTTCACGTGTATCTTTTAATTTAATTTTATTAATGACTTATTGTTTTTTTAAAAAACATATTTAATTTTAGATGTTAACCAAATAAATACATATGCTCTTTTCTTGTAAAATTATAAGTATGTTTACTGACTACGTATTTGTAAGTTATTTTCTTATCAGACAGTCTTTGTTTTAATCCTTACTCTATGTTACAGAGAGACAGCACTGCTGATGCCAAATTGAAAGAAGGAGTAGTAAAAATGGCTACTCAGGCATTAGACAGGTCAGTATTAATCACATGGAATGCCAAACAACATTTTTAAAAATTTTTAAAGGTATTTTTTTTGGTTACATAATGGTATTAAATCATGTAAAATAATTTTGAATCAACGGCGCATCTTTCTCCCTACAGAGCTGAGGCTTTAAAAAAGCGAAACACGAAATCTGTTCCTGCGTCAAATAATACTTCTGGTTCTACAGTTCGCACTCTCACAGGTGACTAACATAATTGTTTTATTTATCTGAGTAAAGATTCATGTAGGCATATTTCTGAAAAAAAAAGATCATACCTTTGTTATGATAAATGCTTTCCTATTAACTAGCTAATTATAGCAGTAAAGAAATAGTTATCAGCGTATTGGTATCAAGGATGGGTTTACAACATCCTTTGTTACATAGTGAGGGACAGGCCATCCCCTTGGTGACCAGTTTAGGGAACTCTTGTACAATATAAAAAAACCCAGAGAAGTCTGCATTTATAAAAATTTCAAAAGTGTTAAGCCAATAGGATATCAGATTATGCAGTAACAAGCCAATAGGATATTAGATTATGCAGTAACAAGCCAATAGGATATCAGATTATGCAGTAACAAGTATACTGTTTTCTTAGAGAACACCAGAAACAATTAAATGGAGAATAGGTTAATTAAAATATTTGGGAGTTTGACTTCATATGGCTACCATATCCATAATTTTATAAAGATGCTATATACCATTTACTATTTGTGTATACACTGTACTTCTGCCCACTTGCTACTTAATATACAAATTGTGGACAAATAAATAGGCAAATAAAAGTATTCACAACAAGTCAGATACAAATAGTGGTAGAAAAAAAATTACAACAAATAAATATTATGCAAGGAGTGAGTTTGTTGAAGTCAGATTAAATAATTTAAGAGATATGGTATTGATTTAATTAACTGGACAAATAACACATAAAATCCAATTAAAGTTGAATTTCATGTTGCTGAATACAATGTAAAAGAATGTCATAATGCTAGTTTGTCATATTTAGCTTTAGAGAGTTTTGATTTGGTGAAATATGTCTCAGTATTTTAATTAGATTGCAGATCAATCAAATTTTTGTAATTGGATTCATTTAATCTTGATTTTAATTTTGAGCCTGATTTATTTCACATTTGAGTAGAGTCTTTTGTCATTTAAATTTGATGTGATTCTTTCAGGGAAAGTAGTTCCTCCACTAGGCTTCGGTGCTTTCTCAGAGGGTGATGAGGACAATGATAATGCCCAAAGATTGCTTTCCTCTGCGCCAACGGCTCCTAAAGGTGGTGTCTCACAGTCATCTTCTTCCACAACATTAAGAACGGGTCTTATCAATGTTGGGCCCAGCTCTTACTCTAAAGATGAAATAGCAGTATTAAGGTAAATCAACTTTAAAACTTGGTACGGGGTTGGTAACCTATGGACTGTGCCGCAGTGTTAAGGTAAATCAACTTTAAAACTTGGTACGGGGTTGGTAACCTATGGACCGTGCGGCAGTGTTAAGGTAAATCAACTTTAAAACTTGGTACGGTCTAAGACAGGGGGTGGTAACCTATGGACCGTCTTGCAGTGTTAAGGTAAATCAACTTTAAAACTTGATACGGTCTAAGACAGGGGTGGGTAACCCATGGACCATGCGTCAGTGTTAAGGTAAATCAACTTTGAAACTTGGTACGGGGTTGGTAACCTGTGGACCGTGCGGCAGTATTAAGGTAAATCAACTTTAAAACTTGGTACAGGGTTGGTAACCTGTGGACCGTGTGGCAGTGTTAAGGTAAATCAACTTTAAAACTTGGTACAGTCTAAGACAGGGGTGGGTAACCCATGGCCCATGCGGCAGTATTAAGGTAAATCAACTTTAAAACTTGGTAAGGTCTAAGACAGGGGTGGGTAACCCATGGACCATGCGGCCAATAAGACCTTCAAGGAACTGGCATATTGTTTTTGTAAAATGTGTAATTAGTGAAAGATTATCTGATTATCAATAATCAGTGTAAAACGTTCAAAAGGTAATAATAATAATTATTAAAACAAATGAACATTATTCCACTTCTTATGTTTGAAATTATTTTCAATTAATTGTTAAGAATTCTAGATCCCTAGAAAATTATCATGGGGCCCACCAAAATAATGATAATTTCCATGCAGCCCTCTTCACATAAAGGTAGCCCACCGCTGGTTTAAAAGGTTGTCTGTTGCAGGGTTTTCTAACCTGTCCTATGCTATGAACCCCTTACGAAATGTTTGACCAGGTCTCACCGAATATTCAAAGTAGCAATGCATATTTAATTTTTACAATGTAGTTACTACGAGAACCAGAAAACTTAGAAATAAACTTATGACTTATTACATTAAGAATGAAGAAATTATAAAATATATTAAAATTTATATCTTACTCAAAATTCTGTTGTTTTTATAATCCATTCTCCTGGCATCCCTTGAAATGTTACCATGCAGTTGGGAAACCCCGGGCTACCAGAATGTAAATTAAAGGCATGAAAATGGTTTTGATTCTCACATTTTATGTTTAACTGTTAACCCAATACCTCATGGCAAAAGATTGCATTGCAATTAAAAACTTTTTACAATTCATTTATCAGTAAAACAATTTTTAATGAGATTTTCAAATAAAAGCATATAGATTTAATACCTCCATTATTTAAAAATATGGCTATCACTCTGTAACATTGTTGTACCATCTAAATTGGTGCACCCAAAGTTGTTGTATCATCTAAATTGGTACATCCAAAGTTGTTGTATCATTTTAAATTGGTACATCCAAAGTTGTATCCTCTAAATTGGTACATCCAAAGTTGTTGTATCATCTAAATTGGTACATCCAAAGTTGTTGTATCATCTAAATTGGTGCATCCAAAGTTGTTGTATCATCTAAATTGGTGCATCCAAAGTTTTCAAACTTATTATGAAAGATCAAGGGCTTGCAGTTCATAAATCTTAGAATAATGAATTTTTTTTGGTTACATGATCTTGTCAAAGTTTTCAATGCTTCATGATCTATTTAAACTCTTTTATCATCTCTTATAACACTTGAACAATCTTTTAAGAGGATTACAGCTACAAAAACTGGTTTATAATTATTTGTTGATACTATTTGTAAAGCAGTAAGCATAACGTAAGAACTAAAACAATATGTTCTACATGTATTTTCAGCAATATGTTCTACATGTATTTTCAGCAATATGTTCTACATGTATTTTCAGCAATATGTTCTACATGTATTTTCAGCAATATGTTCTACATGTATTTTCAGCAATATGTTCTACATGTATTTTCAGCAATATGTTCCACATGTATTTTCAGGAGTACTTCTAAAATTAATGGTCGTGAATATGTGCCTTTTCTAGCCGTTGATCAGAAAGAAAGATTTGCATATCCTGAACATTTTAAGTAAGCAAAGTATAAATTGTGCAGTTTACATGTGTGTGTTAACATTCTCAAGACTCAGTATAAATTGTACAGTTTACATTCGTGTGTTAACATTCTCAAGACTCATAAGAGTAAAAAACCTGGTTGATTAAAAAAAAAACCAGATAAATTTAGCTTCCAACATAAATTGGATTTTTCATAAAATTATTTTGAAAACTCAAATAAAATTATGTTAGAATGTTGAAGAAAAAGGTTAAAGCTCTCATATAACTCATGAGAGAAACGAAAAAATATGCTGCAGTAATATCTCTATCTCACTGTTTCAGTGATAAAGATGGCAAACTAATTCTCTCCCCAAAACAAAAGCAGCAGTTTGAAAAGTGGGCTCGACCTGAGACTTTTTGTGATGAGCCTAAAGTTATTTATGCAATATCAAGTTTTAGTATACGACAGGTTGGTATATTATTATTATTATTCGTAGTTTTCTATAGTGCGGTACCCCAGCCCTAGTAGGGCTGGGCTCACCACGCTGTACATACAATTTAACAAACATAATCATGAGCTTAAAAATTAACATACATTAATTAAATAAAACAAAACTAATGTTTATTCACTCCAACCATTCCATAACTTTTTACATGTCAAGCCATGGATGGCACCCTGGAGCATCGTTTATCGGTCAGAAAGGGGGGGGGGGGAATCAGTCAGGATTGTAGAGTTTAAAGAGATGTGTTTTGAGTGCAGTTTTGAAGGCTGTGATGGTTGGTATATTGCGGATGTGTAGTGGAAGAGAATTCCATTGTTTGGGGGCACAGAAAGAGAAAGATCGTTCACCGTATGTCTTTGTGTGAGTCTTGGCGACAGAAAGAACACGCGCTTCTGCAGAGGAGCGAAGCTGTCGAAGGGGTGAATAGACAGAGTGAAGTTTGGCTAGATAGGAAGGGCAGGAATCCGAGAAAATGTTGTTAGCTATCCCAGGGGGCTTTTTATTTCTTAATCAAAGTTAAGCTGGTTTTGAAACGTTGCCTGTCAACATGATAGTCAAATCTGTTCAGAGTATACTATTTTCTTACACAGGACTTTAAAAAAATGTCAGTGTGCATCAAATGTAAGGCTTAGTTATAGAGACTGAGAAAAGTAGTTTAATCTCTTTTTAAAAAAAAAATGACTAATGTGTCATAAAGAGTGTAACATATTGGGCATTGCATGTTTCAACTTTTCCTCCATTTGTCCCCTACCAGACTGTTGTATCAGATTGTAGTTTTGTAGCATCTCTAGCCATTAGTGCCCAGTATGAAAAACGTTTCCGGAAAAAGCTCATAACAAAGTAAGTTGATTAAAAAATTTAGTTTATATAAACTAATAACAATTCAGTTGTCAGCATCAAATAAAAAAAAAAATTTAGACTCGTGTCAGGGCAATATTATTTGAGTGAACTTTGTTTTTCCATTATTAAAATTTTTTGAACTCTAAAATTATGAAGTGCTAATTGGTTTAGATACAAATGTTTAGTACATATGCTCAACATTTACAATTTGAATGTTACCAATCTGCTACACTTTATTGATCTGTGTATTCTGTTTTTAGTATAATTTATCCCCAAAATCGAAATGGTGAGCCGGTTTACAACCCTTGTGGAAAGTACATGGTCAAACTGAACTTAAATGGTGTGTGGAGAAAGGTACTGAAAATTTCGAAACATGTATTTTGTCATTTCATTTATTTATTTCTTATATTGTTTAGAAATGCATCTTCATATTCTTGTTAAAGAAATACTTTTAAAAACAAAGTTTCACGGAAAATATTATTGTTTGAATTCAGTGTTGTTCTTAAGATAAAAAATATTAATAAAAAATTATTTTCAGGTTGTGATTGATGATTACCTCCCTTTATCAAAGTATGGAGATTTACTTTGCTCTTTCTCCAACAACAAAAATGAACTCTGGGTGTCTCTGCTTGAGAAGGCCTACATGAAAGTGATGGGTGGCTATGACTTCCCTGGGTCCAATTCTGTAAGATATCATCTAAAAATTCTGAAATATCAATCTATAACCTAGAAGTCAAATAGTTTTGTTGAAACTTGTAAATTTGTAAGCACAAATGTCAAATAGTTTTTTTGAAACTTGTAAATTTGTAAGCACAAATGTCAAATAGTTTTTTTGAAACTTGTAAATTTGTAAGCACAAATGTCAAATAGTTTTTTTGAAACTTGTAAATTTGTAAGCACAAATGGCGGGCAATAAAGTGAAACTAAAAACTCTAATGCCTCTGCATCAATTATAAAAAAATTACAGTGTCTATATCAAACATTAAGTTTATTCTATAATAAATCACTGTGTTAAATCAAATGAGTTTGAAATGCATTCAATGTTTATTTTTTTATAGAATATAGATCTCCATGCACTGACTGAATGGATACCAGAGAGAGTGGCTATTAGGGAAGGGTCAGCGGAGTTTAACAAGGACAAAGAGTTCAAACGCCTTTTAGACAGGTTTCACAAGGGTCACTGCCTGGTGACTGTTGCTACTGGGGAGATGTCTGAAGCTGATGCTGACAGAGCCGGCCTTGTCCCCACCCATGCTTACGCCATGCTTGATGTCAAAGAATATAAAGTCAGTCACATTTCAGGAAAATCAATTGGAATAATTCCTAGATTATGTTAATGGTTTTTATAATTAAAACAAAGCACCTATTTTTTAAAAAAATCATAAATTTTTCACTTATCCAGACATGGTTTCTCAAAGCACTTATTAATAGTTTATTGATCTTTTCTTTACACATTTCTAGAATAAACTATAAAAAGATTTTTTCCAATAATGCATTTTTCTGGTCAGGGATGGGCCTTTTTATGATATCATGTTATTGCAGCTAGTATTTCATTGTCAACATCTGAAAGTAAGTCCTAAAGTTTTTGTTTGTAAAACAATTTTAATACTGGGTCTCATGCTAAACATTTAAAAAGTCAAATTCAAAGATTTAAATTCATTACATAATATTTTATTTTGTTTCTGTAGGGGAGGCGACTCTTCATGTTAAAAAATCCTTGGAATCACTTACGATGGAAAGGGAATTTCTCAGAAAAAGATGAAGCCAACTGGACAACTGAACTTCAAAAGGTCCTTAACTATGATCCAAAAAGTGCTCAAATGTTTGACAATGGTAAGATGTTTGGGAGGGTAGCTATTGTCCACAGGTGCAAGAATGACACCTTTCATAATTCATTACCACAACTTCTGTCTAGGTCCTATGTGTGTTGTAGGTTACCATGATGTTTTTTTCCTGTCATCAGGTGTGTTCTGGATAGACTATGATTCCCTGTGCAAGTTTTTTGATGTGTTTTACATCAACTGGGACCCTGAGCTCTTCAAATACACCACCTGCATGCAGCAGTAAGTTCAGAAAACAATATGTCTTCTCTGAAATAAAAATTGAGCTTAAATTTTAACTGACACTTACAGAAATTCTAAGACGGTTTTATTGTTAGAATCTCTTCAACCATATAAAGCCAAACTGTCTATTCCAAAATTGTGTAAAGTAAAAAAAATTGTGGTACAAGATATGCTTACGCACAAGAAGCCATCCCCAGCTAAATTGCTTCTTCTTGTGTTAGAAGATCCCAGTGTAGTTCTCTCAGTCTCTGTGTAGAGATGAAAACACTGTAAGATTGAAACGGAAGTTAAGTTGCTCCAAACCAAAACACGCACCCCAAATTATTCTGTAATGCGTGCCAACAAGGTAAAACAATTTATTTAAGTATTGTTAATGTCAAGTTTAATATTTTAAGCAACATAAAATGAGAATAGAAAAAGCAGGACCACTAGTAAGAGAGAGTTGCATGTGTCTACCATTTCCTGTACAATACTCATCCAAACAACTAGCTAAGAAGTGTTTGTCTCTGTCTTTAACTATTTTTACTACCCAAAGCTGTTGACCAAGATGTTCACTTTCTGTTATTTTCTTTCTTCATGTTTTCCCCTACATTTTGTATACTTCACATTTGTTTGATGTTACTACATTTTGTATACTTCACATTTGTTTGATGTTACTACATTTTGTATACTTCACATTTGTTTGATGTTACTACATTTTGTATACTTCACATTTGTTTGATGTTACTACATTTTGTACACATTTGTTTGATGTTAGCTACTTAAACAAAGCTCTTGTGATATCATTAATGTCCCTTAGTCAGTAAAGCAGAGCTAAGAGCATACACTGTAATTGTGAAAAGTTCAATGAAATTACCATTAAATAAAATTGATATGATTCAAAGGCCTGCTTGAATGTTTAAGTGTTTTCAGCGATCCAGAATACTTATATCATTTGTTACTTATATCATTTGTTACTTATATCATTTGTTACTTATATCATTTGTTAATTTATAATCAACAAAAAACCTTGACCCCCCAGTACTTGGCAAGCTAAGGAGGGACCTAAAAGAGACACGTACAACATTAGCGACAACCCACAGTACAAACTAGAGGTCAAGGGCAACCAGTCAGGTGCTGCAGTTTGGATCCTGCTCACCAGACACATTACTGATAAGGTAGGGCAACATCTGAGGTCAAGCCAATACTTGTTAAGAAATTAAGGAAATAGTGGAACAAGGCATATTGAAGCTTGAATCAATAGGACAATAAGATGTGAACATATCGGCTTAGAGCCTTCTTCAGCAAACAGTGCAAATGAAAATATGACAAGAAACAGAGCACAGTAAAAAACTTTAGAGATCTCCTTTGTTTATGGTACAAGATATTTTTGTCATATCTTATTGATATTGTCCTATTGATTCAAGCTTCAACTTACCTTGTTCTACTATTTCATTTGGCTGCGACTATTGGCACCCGGGTACCAGAAGTGAGAGGTTGGGATTAAAAAACTATTTAAAATATTATTGTTGGGTTTGTAAGACAAAATGAGGTATCAAATGAAACATAATTGTATGGACTATATGATTGTAAACTTAATTCTTAAGTTTAACTAAAATAAACTACCACAAATGACATACAAATAGCATTGAGTCTAATGGAACCCGGATCCGATGGCGGCGCTGCGTGTGTGGGTCCATTTTGACTAAATGCTATGCGGAAAGAGAAAGTCACGTTTTTCTATTTCAAGCTGCCTCATACCTGTTCTGCTAATGCCACACTGTGAAAGCTTTGTGACTCTTCATTGGGTTTGTCGGGTTTATTAAATTGCCAGCTAGGATGCTTAGGGTTGCCATATCCAGTTTTTGGGTCATGGCTCTCAGTGATAGATAATGGCATTTTTTTCAAATGTTAATTTTGATAACTCCACCAGTGGGGCGCTAATTCCAAGTCTATGTATTCCAGGCTGACTTTGCAGACAATAAGGAATTCATCACCGTGCTTGTTTACAAAAATGGAGGGAAAAAAGTGTTTTATCCATGTAAGTAATAAAATGCATTTAATGTTGAAGGAAGGAAAATATGTTCTCTCTTTTTTTATCCATATAATGAAAAGATCAGCTTAATTATTTTTTCGCTTATCTTTCCATTCAGTTTTTCTGTCACTTTGGTTTAAGATTTCTTTTTATTGGATGCAGATGACCCACCACCATACAAAGACGGAGTTCGTATAAATAGTCCACATTACCTCTGTAAGCTGGTAGAAGGAGCAACTAAGGATCCTTACACACTGGTCATATCCCAGTATGAGAAGAACAACACAACACATTACACACTCCGTGTGTACAGCACATGTGATTTTTCACTGACTAGGTTTTCAGATCCATACAAGAAACAATATGATAAAAAGGTGAGCTTTGTCTTATTGTGGTTTTCTTTAAAAAATTTTACATCCAACATACCCAACATGACAAATATTCTATTTCCTATGGTAGTACTTTAACTGGAAGTTCTGCATTTTTTTATTTACCCATTTGAAAAAAATTGAAATTTTAAGAAGATTGACAAAGACAATTAACAGTACATTAGAAACTGGTCCTTGCTACCATGTAGATAAATTCTGTCTCTCTGAAGTTTGGCAAGCTCTATCCAAGAACATTTTTAAACTTTTTCTTGTGACTGCCAAAATATAAAATAATAATTTTAAGACTAAACAATTTTTACAAATAATTAACTTGAATGACAACTTATACAATTTTTTTTTAATAATAATATTATATTTTTTAAAAAGTTACTACTAGATAACATAGGCAATTTCTTACAGTAGTTACAGTCATTATGTTAATTGTAATTGATGTATTTTGTGAAAATATTTTAAAGACTGATTCCTGATTGAATTTTCCATGTTTTCAAATAATTATCCAATGACAGATCACAGGGAGCTGGAAAGGTAAGACAGCAGGTGGTTGTGCCAACAACCCCACCACATACATCAACAACCCACTGTACCAGGTACAGTTGGACAACAAAGCGTTGGACAACCACCTTATGATAGAACTGTTGGGACCCAAGTGAGTCATTTTTTTTTGTTCATGTCTATAAAATTGGCAGGACTTACCGCTTGCAAGGCGTAGGAACTGTTAATGCATATTAAGAAAAACATTATCCTACGGTCGCAGCTTTATAGTTCTGAACATCCGCCCTCTTTTTAAAGACTTTCTTTATACTTGCATTTCCATCTTGTGGATGGTGCATCATTTTGTTTGTTTACACACATGACATTTTCACTCAGTTGATCGTTTCTCGGGGATGTGGTCACCTGACATGTGGTGTTGTCTCGTTGCAACTGGGTTGTTTCAGCATCCCATCTACTTTGTTCTGTGATGGGTAGGTGTGCTCATGTAAGAGCTGTGATGGGTGGGTAGGTGCACTCATGTAAGAGCTGCGATGGGTGGGTAGGTGCGCTCATATAAGAGCTGTGATGGGTGGGTAGGTGCACTCATATAAGAGCTGTGATGGGTGGGTAGGTGTGCTCTTATAAGAGCTGTGATGGGTGGGTAGGTGCGCTCATATAAGAGCTGTGATGGGTGGGTAGGTGTGCTCATATAAGAGCTGTGATGGGTGGGTAGGTGCGCTCATATTAGAGCCGTAGGATTTTTGGGGATAAAAAAAGAGTAAATAATACTTCCTTTGGCGATAATGCAAAGATTAACATTTTAATACTAAAAAATAGCAAATCTACATTCAAATTGAATCCTTTGTTGCTTCACTAAGTGATCATCTACACTTCTGCACAGTCTTTTTTTATGTAACACATTTTAAGAATTTTAAATTATTTTCTACTTTTTAGTTTAGCGCATTAAAACTGGTCTTTGATAGAAAGTCTTTTAAAAAATATTTTTTATGACATTTTTTGATGCCATTATCAAATCCTCCGTGTAACATACATAAAATTCTTTTTACTAATTGTAATTTCGTAACTTTTCTGATAGTTTAAAAGTCATAAAGTCATTGTGTGCCATTGTAAGTTCAATGTGTGTTATTAAGATTACAGACCAATGCTTTGTTTCTACTATTAAAATGAACATTGAAAATTTATTTGCCTGCCATTTGTTCTTCTCAGACAATTCAGTGTAGGTTTTGAGGTGATATGCGTCAGTGAAAATGTACCCAATGCTCCAGGTGCATTCAAGAAAATAACGTCAGGTGATTTCAGACCTGGCTACTGTGTTCTCCAGCTGTCCAACATATCAGGTGGGGTGTATAACATCCGCCCGTGCACCTTCAAGGCTGGCCACGAGGGACCATTCTTTCTTGACCTGAGCTGCTCAACGTCATTTACTGTAACACAGCTTCAGTAACAGGTTTAATTGACATGTGGCTATGTCTGTGTGTACACACAGCTTCATTACAAGGTTTAATTGACATGTGGCTATGTCTGTGTGTACACACAGCTTCATTACAAGGTTTAATTGACATGTGGCTATGTCTGTGTGTACACACAGCTTCATTACAAGGTTTAATTGACATGTGGCTACGTCTGTGCTAAAACTAACAGTGCTTATTGGGATGTGAAATTTCAGAAATGAGATCAATGCTTCTGAAATTTAACGCACATTTATGTTACTATACATTTTTAGTCATGAAAAGCATATAAATACTTACAACAGATCAATTTTAAAATGAGGTCATGGAAATATTTATAGGGAATACAGAGCTAAGTTTATAGCTAAGACGTAATTGAAAATAAAAAATAAGTAAGATTTCATTTTAGGCTTGTGTCAGATATTTAATTACTAGATTATATCAATGATTTTCTAAGATGACAAAAGAAAGTTTTTATAGTTGCAATGAGCTTAGAACAATGAGATTAGATAGATACATTCTTAAACAAATTGTTCAGTTAACCATTTCTGAAGATTTCTCTTAAACGCCTTAAATATCATGTTTAAATTATTTTTTCTCAATCCGAAATGCAAAGTGATGCATTTCTATAAAGAAAAATGAAAAGATTGCACAATGTTAATTTCATTTAGTTTACCACTAATGCTAAAAGTGTAGCTACATTTTCAAATGAATGGTATTAAATGTAAGTCTATGATGTGGATATCCCTAAAGCCTGACAAGTGTCATGATTTTCCATTGTATATAACTTGTTATGTGCTTTCATTATTAAAAAAAAATTAAATATGTTAAATAATTTTGTCGATCTGTTAATTCATTGAAATCAAAATTGTAATTGATGATAATTAACATTTTGTTACCTTTGACCTTTGGAATATTATTACACATTTAATTACAAAATGCTTAAAATTGCATTAATTAGCAGTGAGTGGCCTGGTCCCTGGTCATGATTATGTTGTCTTATCCATTTTCAGTGTGCTATTCAGCGTAAAATATCAAGATTTTCTAAAATATTTGTTTCAAAATATGTTGCCACATTAAATAATTGTCAATGAAAGAATAATACCTGAAAATCTTAAGAATGCACACCTTCTATAAATAGAAGAATGCACACCATCTATAAATAGAAGAATGCACACCTTCTATAAATAGTTATAACACAAGAAAAAAAGAAGCTTCAAATCAGCTGTTGTAAGCACATTGATATCTCTTATTTACAACTAAGTCAGAAAAAATATGTATGATCAAGAGCAATGACTGCTATTAATTTTTTAGATTTTTGTTGTTGTTTGTAAAACTATGTATTTTATTATTTTTATGTTGTTTTCTACATTGATAGTAATCTGATACCAATTTTCATCTCTTATAAATTTTCAATTTTTCTTACATGAATTACAATTACATGCACAAGCACTGATTTAAGAATGAAAGGAAATAAAATTTGTGTGAATGACACCAAATAAATAATAATCATGTTGGAATCACATTAGTATTATTTTAAAAAAAAAAAATGCTATAAAAATGTTATTTTTTCCCCCAAATCTTTACTTCCAGTTTCAATGATCTTCCAAAACAAATTAATACGTTTTAAATACTTTCAGTAAAAATGTTTTATGTAACTGATTGACATAACAATCATTTTAACCTATAAATGTAGGATGGTGAAGAAAACAAAGTAAAATTTAATGTCCCATCAAAGATTAGCTAACACCAATCTCTTATATATATATTTTGCTTGTGGTGTGACTGCTTCACATTCCCAATAGCCAGCAAAATATAATTTCAAATAACTACACTAAATTTATATTAAAAAAAATAATGCAACTGCTTTTGGGGTGTAATATTTTCTTCATCTCATATTAAATGTGGTGTAAAAAATATTCAGTTTAAAAGTGGTAGGGACATCAGAATATTAATATAGTTCACGGGCGTGAAATAGAAGTGTGCAGGGACTTATCAAGGGGCTTGGCTAAAGTTGGGATTCTTAAATGCACATTACTTGAGTTCATGTTTTGACAAGTAACTTTTGTCAACGAAAAGTTCACGCCATGCTGTCGCCAATGTTTGGCGAGCTATAAATAACTATTTACATATATTTCTTGTACTTGCAATATTATTTGTTTTTCTGGTAATAACTTGATATTAACTACTTGTCTTATAAAAGGTTTTTAGATTTTTCTGGGAACCCACTTAACTAAATTCTAATGTCCTAACAATTTGACACTCAACAATCAACATCATTTAGATTTTTGTTGTGCAATGTTTAGAAACTTTTTAGGAGTGTAAAAAATATTCACTTCTATGGTTACAGTTTGTTCAGTTTGAGATTCAAATATAGTATTCAAGGGGAAAAAAAAAGTTATCTGAAATCTCTACCAGGACACGAAATAGGATATGTCCCCATTACAGCGTTGATCATTCACTGACTGATAGTGAGAGTTGAGAGGTAAACTGAGGTTTTGGGAGAGTTCTTTTGGCAAAATATGATGTAATAATCAGAGTGCATAATAATATGCTATTCATAAGATCAAGTAACAATGACTTGCTGTTTAGTGCTAATTTTCTCTCCATATAAAAGTTAAATGACTGACAATTTCTCCACATTTATTTAACTTAATGTTGCCAAATTTTTGTATTCTGCTATATATGACAATCCATGCATAAAGACATGTCAATCAATTCTTTCTTTATCAATGGTACATACTTTTCTATCAATGTTTTGTTTTTTTGAAGCAGAATTTGAGGGTACTCAGTGTTATCCATCACTAAAAGAAAGACTGTAACAAGCAAAAAGATCTGTGATATATCACCTTAAAGTACTGAATGCTGCAAACCAACAATGAGAATTGCTTAACTCTGTGTTAACATGGCAGCTAGATACTTTAAGCTGTCCCATTCCATGTATAGTGACTATGCATTCTTGAAGCATTGGTTTCAAATTCTCTGCTTATATCATTTGCCATAATTTGTATCCAATCTGGCATGTGCAATGGTTGTGTGCCCACAGAGCTTCTCCAGATTTCAATCACTTTTCAGTCTTTTTTTAATTCATATTTATAAAAAAAAATAAAAAGTTATGGTTTTATACATTGTTAAAGATTTAGATGGGACATTAGGAAACTAATCATTAAATTTCAAAGCGTTTTTTATTTAAATTTTTCTATCTAAATGACCACACATGAATGACACTTTTTTTTTTTTTTTAAATGTTCAAGTAAATGTAAAGATAATTCATATTTTTTATTTGTATCTAATATATTAAAAAAAAACAAACAACTATTTCTAAAATTTTACTTTCATATGTGAGATACAAGCTCAGTTTGTCTCAAAGAAATGTATCTCTAAAAGGTATTTCTTGTATTAGTTTTATACAATTGGTTTCAATGTTACCCCGTGGTGAGCGTTCATAAGTTGTGTCATAAATTCAAATTTTAATTTTAAAAAATCTGGAATCCATGATTTTTACTTTTTCATGGTCTTTTCTGATCCATGACTCCTCTGTCTAGCTTGACCAATGTATGACTCATCTGTCTAGCTTGACCAATGTAGGACTTCTCTGTCTAGCTTGACCAATGTATGACTCCTCTGTCTAGCTTGACCAATGTATGACTCCTCTGTCTAGCTTGACCAATGTATGACTCCTCTGTCTAGCTTGACCAATGTATGACTCCTCTGTCTAGCTTGACCAATGTATGACTCCTCTGTCTAGCTTGACAAATGTATGACTCCTCTGTCTAGCTTGACCAATGTATGACTCCTCTGTCTAGCTTGACCAATGATCTTGGTAATGAAAGAGTTGAACACATCTTTAGAAATGTGGTTAAAATTAAAACTTCTGCTCCAAAGTTTCTCTGCTGGGTTTTGGTCCCATGGCCTACAAGAAAGGGAGAGCCTAGTTCCCACCACCCCACCCACCCATGGCCTACAAGAAAGGGAGAGCCTAGTTCCCACCACCCCACTCACCCGTGGCCTACAAGAAAGGGAGAGCCTAGTTCCCACCACCCCACCCACCCATGGCCTACAAGAAAGGGAGAGCCTAGGTCCCCACCACCCCACCCACCCATGGCCTACAAGAAAGGGAGAGCCTAGTTCCCACAACCCCACCCACCCATAGCCTACAAGAAAGGGAGAGCCTAGTTCCCACCACCCCACCCAACCATGGCCTACAAGAAAGGGAGAGCCTAGTTCCCAACACCCCACCCACCCATGGCCTACAAGAAAGGGAGAGCCTAGTTCCCACCACCCCACCCAACCATGGCCTACAAGAAAGGGAGAGCCTAGTTCCCACCACCCCACCCAACCATGGCCTACAAGAAAGGGAGAGCCTAGTTCCCACCACCCCACAAATGGCCTAGTTCCCACCACCCCACCCATGGCCCAGTTCCCACCACCCCACCCATTGCCCAGTTCCCACCACCCCACCCATGGCCTAGTTCCCTCCACCCCACCCATGGCCTAGTTCCCACCACCCCACCCATGGCCTAGTTCCCACCACCCCACCCATGCCCTAGATTCCACCACCCCACCCATGACCTCGTTCCCACCACTCAGCCCCATCCATGGCCTAGTTGCCACCACCCCACTCCACCCCACGATTGTGGAGATTGATGTTATAACTTGCTGCTGTTCGTTGTCCTTTATTGCATTGTGTCTTCTTTTGTGCATATTTTTTTTAACTTTAAATATTGGAAGATAAAGCTAACATATTATATTATAGATGTTATTAATTATTTTGATATGCTTATTCTTGTTAATTATTTATAAATTTTGTATTTATTTATAAACATTGACTGCTGGATGCATATTTGACTTAATGATTACGATGTATGTACACAGCATTTCTTATATTACTTCCGTTACAAACTAACAAAGAAACCATGCATTTTTTTTTCTTTTTCATGACAGACATCTTTCGTCTCTACTTGTTAAACTAAGGCAATTGTAAGACTTTACAGATAAGGCCTTTTATAGGACTACAAATGTACAATATTTTTTTTGCCAATATGTCCATGCGACCTGTAGTAATTTCAACATTCCAGTATGGATCCTTGTGAGAATTATTGTATACATACGGTGCAAGGAAGGAAAATACATATTATTACAATTACATATAATTTAAAAGGTAATTTTATCATTTCCTACCCTCTGGATCTGTCAGTGGAGTTGTGGGGGAGGAGTAGATGGAGTCCAACCAATAACATTTTTAAAGACGTCTGGAATAAGATTGGGACACTGTTTATAATTTATGCCAGTCAAGTGCCTATTACCATTTGTTCTTATTATGATGGAAAACCTCATTAGATGGAATTTGGTAGCATTGAAATCTAAATAATCCATTTTAAAATCATGTGCATGCTATTAATTTTGAATCGTGGGCTCCTGATGTTGTTGCACGCTGTTAATTCAGATTACCAGAGTTGATTTATGTTATACCACAAGGATCCGAATATTGGAATACGTATCGAGAAATCATACAATCTTACCAAGGAGTAAAATAAATTGTGATGAAGTATAAATAATGACACCGTCTGGGGGCGGAGCTATAGTTTGAAAACAATATGAACGAATTCCTATGCACACTGCATTTGTCTTATTTTTAATGCAAAAAACACAACAAAAACAACAATAACAGGATAAATCAGTACGATCATTAAAATGATAAACACCTTCAATCAACATACTAGTATTACAATGTCAAGTATTATTAGTCTTTGGCTAATGAGATGGGTTTTGAAGGGTTTCTTATTGTACACTGCTACCTGGTATTGTGGGGTATATTTTACACTGCTACCTGGTATTGTGGGGCCAGGCGGGCCGGGGATAAGGACCCCTGGCCGGTGGGATCTAGCCCACGGGCTATTGTCTGAGGACCACTGGTTTAAAACATCTAAATTATGTGCTTGTTTTGCCGCCCTGATCTTACTGAAATTCTGCATATCACTGGATGATAAAAAACATGTACAAAAAGAATAGCTTGGAGACTTCGTAATGACCAAAAAGGTCAATGCAATTCTCTAGATCAGATGTTCTCAACCTGTGGGACGCGACCCCTTTAGGGGTCGAACGACCCTTACACAGGGGTCGCCTAAGACCACCGAAAACACATATTTATGAAGTGGCAACGAAAATGCTTTATGGTTGGGGTCGTCACAACATGAGCCATTGTATTAGAGGGTCGCAGCAGTAGGAAGGTTGAGAATCACTGCTCTAGATGTTTAAGTAAATACGTGAAACAAGGTATGGGAAATTCTGAAACATAAAGGACGCAGCAAAACAATGAATGTCTCGTCAACCAGTCTTTGAGTAACATACAAATTCTAATTTTCTAGTTTTTAACTGTTGTAAAATAATATAATGTATGAATTATTGTTTATTACCTGGTCCTGATTTGCATACCGTAACCCATCTGTTGTCTCCGTCTACGATAAACACTAAATTTAATTGTTCTCTTCAATGATGTTCAACAATTTTTACAAACACAAATCTTGATTGAAAATGTATGAATAAAATATAATGTTAAATAAAGGAAAAAGTATTGGTTATTTTTTTTTTTTACAAAATTATAACAAAAAATTCACGATACTGGGGGAAAAAATGTGATTTTAGAATTCATTGATTGCTTTATTAATAAATTGTATTTATTCCATACATAGAAATTATAAGCTCCCTTCGGAAAACATAAACAAAAAAGAATGTCATGCACCATGACGAGTGTTACTTCATAAAGTAACGAAGGAATGGTTTTCCAGTAAATACTCTACTGCTAGTGTAGTATTTATTTTGTTTTACTAATATAGTATAGTGCGTTAAAAAACAATTTGACGAAAATTTTAACGCGTGAGCCGAAAAAAAGATTCGACAAAATTTCCGTTCGATCAAATTTCCGTCGATCGATTTTCCGTCGACGTAATTTCTTTCAAACAAATTTCCGGTAACCCATTAGAATAAAGTGATTAGAATATCGGAATAATGACACTAAATTTACTCCTGAAGCCAAATATCCGAGTCTCAGTACGATGTCCTAAACTTTGTCTAAGCTTTGCATTACAGTTTCATCAAATTAACCAAAGTTATCTGCAACTACATATGGATTTATCGTCCATTCTATAATTTCAATTAAAAGAAGATCCTAAAATCTCACGGACACCATTGCGTGAACCATATTAAAATTGTCATATGATATTTCAGCTGTAGGGTGACTAGGGGTGAGCAACGAAGGATACAGGAGGGGCAAGACATCGAATGGAATATTGCAAGTTGGAAAAAAATTCGCTCAAGTCCATTAACACAACAGCTGATTGCATGAGCAGGGTACCAGACGATCAAGTTGCTACCAGAATGGGGCTGCCACCAGACACAGCAGGTTGCGAACACAATGGGGCTGTCACCAGATACAGCAGGTTGCGAACACAATGGGGCTGTCACCAGATACAGCAGGTTGCGAACACAATGGGGCTGTCACCAGATACAGCCCCATTGTTGCGAACACAATGGGGCTGTCACCAGACAGAGCAGGCTGCTAAGACAATGGGGCTGTCAACAGACAGAGCAGGTTAGCGCTAGAAGAGAGTGTCGGCAGTTTGCCACACGATCGGGGTGTCAGAGATTGTCAGCGTGTCACGACAGAGAGCCGGGTGCCCCCAGGGTCGATTTCCCTGTGAGTAGGTTGCAAAACAAAAAAGTGTGTCACCGGATCAGGCAGACTCAGTGAGGTCCAGAGGCAAGTCTGACAAGATAGGAAAATGGCACCATGGCTTTACCGCACTGGTTAACACCAACTCTCATGACATTGCGATAATGTTGCTGTTGCTGTTTTAGTAAGGCTCCGGTACCCTCCCAGACAGCTTATCTCAACGTCAACTCGAATCAAACCCCCACTTCTGAGATATTATTATTACATATGTCTTATAAAGTGGGGTACCCTAGCCTGGGGATGAAAGAAAGATCTCATTAATATGTACTATCTTTAGTCTTCTTATATATATATGAGTAAGCAATGTTATGTAGGTGACGTGTTTTAAGGCACGCCTTCCTCGCTTTCCCCGTGCATGACCTCTTGTAGTCAACACACGCGAGGTCGTTTTGGGGTGTGGCTTGCGAAATTTAACCTTGTTTACAGTAAAGCTTAGCATCGTCCGTTCTATTCAGAAAATAATAAAATAATCTAGATGAAACTGGAAAGCAAAACAATGCATACGGCGTTTCTAGAATCGCTTGAAACTGAGTATAAAAGGAAGGAGATTTAATGACGAGAGAGATCCTTTATCACGAGACTTGGAGCGTGTGTCATTATTGTATTATTAGACAGTGCTTTGTTGTGTGTAGATTTTCTTTTCCTTATTGTACAACTTTTGCTCATTGTATTTTTGTTAACACACTACCGGTACCAGCCAAACTGTAAGTCAATAGTTTTAATCATATTCTCTGGCTTTTGTAATTCCTTGTAATTTACACATTAAAAACTTATTAATTGTAATTAGCCCTGGTTTTCAGTGTCGTATTATTTGTTATTGTATTTAAACTTTGGTATCGTCTTTTGTTATGTACTGTTTTGGAACGAGCCATAGACTTTAATAAGAGATAAAATTCCACATTAATAACAGTCCGTAATAGCGATCATTTACTTATCTCATTAATATAAAGAGACAAATTTCAGCACTTGAAAACAAAAACAACAAACAAGTAGTTGATACCCCTTACAGAAAATAAAAAGTATGGAAGAAGACGAGCATGTTTATTTAAAAACTGCGCAGTTGTGAGTCATCTATATTCAATCTGTAGATGTCATTACCTTGATATATCGCATTGTCGAAATTGTGAACACCTACAGGAAATGTACATCAGGAAATGGCGTCAACGAGCCGTCGACCTATGTTAACACCTACCACTAGGACGTCACGATATGTCATTAGGATCAAGCTATTAAGTTGTAATTAGTGATGCCTCGGGAATCCAGTTCTCTTTCGTAGGTCAGTGATCTAGAATGAGTCGAAGAAAGGAATCTGAGTACATTTCTGACCCCCATCCCTCAAATTTGTCAAACATCTCTAAATCCGACCTCAGCTGCTGTTATTCATGAATGGATGCAGGTGTGCGTCATTCAAGACAAACAATTTAATTTTCAATGACTAACATAAACAAAGACATATTTGAGGAGGCAACTGAGAATTCGAAGTCAGGTTCGGCCTGAATGTGACGACAGACAGCACGTGCCATTGTTTTGATGACCTGAGCCACGGGGTCGCTCGGCGATCAAAGAATTTGTGTGAACTTTCTTTCATTTAGCTGTGAAGAACACGTAAGTACAACAAGAATATGAAAATATGAAAGAAATTAGAACTCATATTTTTTGGGTGACGAAACCGAACAAAGGGGACAATCAGGATTTGACATCAATTAAGAGTGGATGAGTTGTAGGTAATTGACCGTTTATAGCTTTGATGTTTACTTTGAACAGGTCATAAGTTGACACACGTTTGTTTTAATTGGCTTACAATAACACACCTGGCACATTTCATAAATAATAATAAATATGTTTTAGTCCAACCCCCCCCCCCCCCAAACACTCTACATCTTTGAATTCCATAGAGGCCAGAATGCAATGTTAACTTACATTGGTATTGGAGATGGGGCGCTACAAAGGAACAGCTGCGCCCGGGGCGAAGCCTGAAAATGGTGTCCACCTGTTTAACTAATACATAATATATGATATAGGCCTATATATATATATACAAGGTTAATTTACACGTCTGACTCTCCACCCCCACATATTGGCTTACGTGGCCCACCCTCTCCCACCTCCATAATTGGACAGCTTGGAAAACTTCCTTCTATTATATTTTTAACTCTTGGACCAAAATATTTTTTTAGAATAGGCCTATTAAAAATAAAATGCATTTAAAAAAGACATTTTGAGCAAAGTTAAGTAAATTATAAGATAGATAAGATAAGATTCTTTTATTATCCAAACAAATAAAAATTATTTCACTATTGAAAAAAGCAGCCATTCAGTGAACTCTCTTAGTCATATCAGAGACTTATTTGTTCTCATTTAGTTTTGTGACTTTTGGGGCACGCCCTGGTCAATTCGAACAGAATTCATATCAAACATCCAGAAAGTCAGTTCTGTCCATTTGGAGAAACAAACCAAAAGCACCTCAAATTGTAATTTCGTATTCAAACATCTTGGGTCTCAACAACTATTTCAAAAAAAAAAAAAAAAAAAAAAAAAAAAAAAAAAAAAAAAATATTGTCATTGTTATTGTTAACAAATTTTTAATATGAGCTTCTATATTGTAAAAAAATGGAAATATTTAAAGAAAAAAAAAGATTTAAAAAAAAATGAAATGTCACGTGTACATCTGATGAATGATGACGTGACAGATGTGAAGCGAAATGAGTAGCATTAGATAAGAATAGTTGAATCCCCATCAAATTAACCTCCCCTTGTCATACGTGTGTTAAAAAAAAACAACACATCTGCCTAATGTGGCGCCTACACAATTTATCATATTTAAAATGTATTTATGTTGTTTTATTTAATTTTAATTTTTGTTATTTTTTTTTTGCTCGAGCAAAATTTTCAGATTGACAAAACACGACTGGTAAATTTTAATTAATTATTTTTTTCAACATCTGTATTAATGATACTTTTGTCACCTGAGTCCATCCCCCTTCTAGCCATCCTTCCCCCCACCCCCGAAAGCCATAAATAAAAAATAACTAAAAATAAATTTAAAAAAATAAGGTTCCTGATCCCCGCTCTTATTAATTTAACAACTCCACAAAGAGGAGGAAGACAGAGAAAAAGATGGGAAGATAACATCAAAGAATGGACGGGATTACAACTAGGCGATGCCATGCATAGGGCAGGAGACCGAGAGGAATGGAGAAGAATAGTTTTTATGTCATCTGTGGCGCCCCAACGGTCGAAAGACTACGGGACATGATGATGATGATGATGACAACGTCAGAACCACTGATTGTTAGTTATGATAAAAACCTGTTGCGCACGTTTTAAAATGATACTGTTCTTTAAACAGGGGCTCTCAAAGTTGTCAGACCGTGAGCAGCATTTCCTTTGTAATTGTGCAACAAGCATTTAAAAACTCTTTTTACGCACAAGAGTTCAGAACCTTTTGTTTTTTCTTTTTTTTTAAAAACTGAACAGAGGGGACGAAAGACCTTCCCTAATCAACACTCTGCCCAGGCACCTCTTTCACGAGTCCCGCCTGCGGGCAAGTAACACAGCGAGGTCCTCCCAGCTTTAGTATGACTTCCCTATTAGTTGTTCATTGGCCAATACAATAGTTTTATTTTCAGCATTTCACCTTTGCCGTCTGTCACATGGTTTGTCCCCAATAATACGGTTACCGGAAATTTCGTCGAAAGAAATTTCGTCGACGGAAAATTGATCGACGGAAGTTTGGTCGAAAGGAAATTTGATCGAACGGAAGTTTGGTCGAACGGAAATTAGATCGGACGGAAGTTTGGTCGAACGGAATTTTGATCGAACGGAAGTTTGGTCGAACGGAATTTTGATCGAACGGAAGTTTTGTCAAATGGAAATTTGATCGAACCGAAGTTTGGTCGAATGGAATTTTGATCGAACGGAAGTTTCGTCGAACGGAATTTCGATCGAACGGAAGTTTGATCGAACGGAACTTTGATCGAACGGAACTTTGGTCGAACGGAAGTTTGTTCGAATTTTTTCTATTGTTTTTTCTAGCATCTGCCATTGAGAAATTTGTTGGAATGGTACTTATTTTCGAACGATATTTAATTTGATTCTTGATTTTTTTTATTTTTTTTAAAATAAATGTTATTAAGTCTAAGACTTGCATGTGAGTGTGAGAAATGGGCAGATCTGTTCGAAAGGACGCGTGTAACTAAAAAATACAAAACAGTAGCCACTACTTCTTCAGTTATTAATAAATTAGCGCATTAAGTAAAAATATAAAGACCATCAGTAATTTTTTTTTTAATAAGTGTGTCTATTAATGCGACGTTATTATTAAAATATCTAGAATATCTTAAAATCAACCTGACGATACAAGTTATTGGCTTTGCGAAAACTAAAATAAAAAACATTCATGTCCATTCATGTAACTGCTAAGACTAAGTGTCCATGCCGAATTATAACTGCTATTAGTGCTATAAGTAAACAAAGCAAAGAACATAATCATGCAGCTGATATCTTCAAAACTGAAGTAAATATAATAATGAAAAAGATTAAAAGTGCATGGTGCTGTAACTACATGTGACTCTACTCATTATATTTTGTCTAAAGCTTCATTGAATTTAACCCCGTCACGAAAGGTCAACTCCCTTCAGTTCAAAGTTCAAACTATGGAAAAAAAGAAAAAAAGAAATCATAATATATTAAAAGACACTTCATCATCATCATGTCCCTTAGTCCTTGGACAGTTGGGGCGCCACAGATGACATGAAAACTATCCTTCTCTATTCTTCTGTCTTCTGCATTACGCATAGCATCGCCTAGTTTTAGTCCCGTCCACTCTTTGATGTTATCTTCCCATCTTTTTCTCTGCCTTCCTCTTCTTCTCCCTCCTCTAGTTGTGCCCTGCATGATTTCTTGGGGTCCAACTATTACTTCTCATAGGAGGGACATCAGATTCATTAGTGAATAGATTTATACTTAGAATTATGATACTTTCAACCAGGAGTAATATTCGTTTACTTTCAAGCTAAAAAAAACTGGTATGCAGATGGTACTTTTAAAACAGTGCCACCTTTATTTGAAAAATTGTATACAATTCATGGCTTACTTACGTGAACACATTGCTGTGCCATAAGTTTATGCACTTCTTCCAAATAAAACTGTACAAAGTTATATAAAGCTTTTAAGAGCTATCAAAGACTTGGAGCCTACTTGTAATCCTCATATAATTATTCTCACAGACTTAGAGCTTGCAATGGTAAATTTCTAACTTAAATTATTTTGGAAGATATTAGACATTAAAAATCCATATTTAATCTAACAATACAGTCAAGTGTAACTTATGTCCTTAGTTACTGTTTAAAACTTCCATTTAACCTTTTTGATTTGTATATGTTAGAGTGGAGGCATTTTACATGCCGCTAATGCTCAGACTTAAATCCTCTTCATACTCTATGGCACAGGTTCTTAACCAGCGATGCCTGCAACCCCAGGGGTTATGGTGTGCAATGCCATGGTATGCTGGAAGATAAACATATTTTTAGATAAAACACATGAAGTGCCAAATAATATCTGATAAAATTAAATAAAAAATGTATACCTAATGTTTTATTAGCTAATAACACAAAACAATTCTGTACTAATAACAAACAAAAACAAAAGAGAGCAATATACTTTAAAAATCACTTTCCTTAGATTTTGTTTTGGAAAAGGAAGGAAGGCATAATAAGTCAGGAATGAGAAAGGGCTGGTAAAGATAACTTGTAAAAAGTAAATTAGTAATATTTATTCATCAGCTAAACTTTCAGTTCTGAGGATCAAATTTTTAGCGGCATGTCAAAAAAGGTTTAAATAAAAAGTTATCATTATTGTCAAAGTTAATGATGAAGATTAACAATTATTTATGCCTAATATAAATATCAATTTAGAAAAATTATTTTGTATACAACAATAACTGTGCAGGATGTTTCCTCTCACAAACTAAGACTGGTTAGATGTTACATGAAAGTTTGATTTAATATTATTAATCTGTGTGTATGAGTATGAGTATGATTACATTTTGACTAGAAATAAAACTATAGATAAGTGTTCCCCAAATTAAAATAAAATATTATCCTAAAAGAAAATATAATGAATCAATCTGGCACTGGTCCCTGGTGCAATATTGCTGCTATCTCTAAGACTAGTGTCCGTCCTTAATATTACAAATGTAATTTGGATCTTCTTCTTGAATTTATCAAATACATTGTACTTTATAATATCAAACCTCAAGCCATAAAAAAAAGTAATTAATAATATTATAGAAACTAAATCTACAATATCTTTATAACACCTATACTATAGCCTTATAGTCTACAATAAAGGCCTACTACTGATAATTGTATATAATATTATCTGATATTTTTATAATTTTATTCAAGTACGAGTACGGCGTTAAATGAGTAAGAAGGCCTAAGTGAGGGTGTTATTAAACTTAAACCATGACTTACTAACTAAAACTTATTACTACAAATTCTAAGTAATCTTAATTAAAATTTAATCTTAGTCTTAGTATGCTACTAAAAAACTACGGACTAAGAGTAAGAGTTAAGAGTAAAATAAGCCAGCGTAGCTGACTGACTACGTGACATAATATTACACAGATTGCCGACTTTGCTAAGGGCACTGTGGTCTATGCTGGTGTTTGATTTTAAATTGATGAAGTTTTATTTTTATAACCTTAAAATTTGTATTAATATGTATTTCTTTCAAATTTCATATAAATAGGCCTATAGTTATAGGCCTAGTCAAGCTGTTATGTAGCCTTTTGCCTTTAGACTGTATTGATTGTAGTGACACTTGTTTCGATGCCAGCATTTTCGATGCTAACACTAACAAAATACTAACATTTAGTAAACAGCTCACTACCTGTTGACAAGGAAAGGGTTAAAATAAATGATATTTTGTCAACCTTTTAATAATAATAGAAGAACAACATAATTAAATTAATACATTTAAAAAGAATAAAGATTTTCTCCATGCTCACTGGAAAATCTTCTCGGACTTCTCATGCTCAGTTCACATGAATAAATTGTCTTCAAATTTCGCGTCAAATTTCTTTTTGAACTCATTATTTTGTTTTACTATATATTGGGTTGAAAAAGAAATTTGACCACAACTTCTTCGTGTAAAATGACCATTAGTAACTGTTAATTTACACACACAACATAAAAATAAAAACAAAAAAAATTCGACCAAACTTCCGTTCGATCAAAATTCCATTCAACCAAACTTCCGTTCGATCAAATTTCCGTTCGACCAAACTTCCGTTCGATCAAAATTCCGTTCGACAAAACTTCCGTTCGATCAAATTTCCGTTCGACAAAACTTCCGTCGATCAATTTTCCGTCGACGAAATTTCTTTCGATCAAATTTCCGGATACGCAATAATACCAGCAACACCATTATAAAAGAATTCATATCATTGGACATGGCTTGGCAATAATGATTACCGAAATTTCATTTTTTTTTTTTTTACATATCTCCCATGTAGTACACATTGGACGGAGCTTAAGTTGCGTTTAAAATATCTTTCATGTTTAGCTCCTTCCTAATCCCCACCACCTCCACTTTTTTGGTTAGTTTTGTCGGAGACTGAATGCTTTAAGCAGACACTTCCTAGCTTGTGTCTAAATGTAAGTTTATTGCTTGATTGCTTTTCCACATGTCATTTTCATTCCCAAAAAAGCAACAATGACAGAAAAAGTATTTTTAATAAACTCATTTTATTTAATTCCAAACCATGATAATTGCAATGAACATAAGTTTAAGATATATTATTTTGTTGGAAAACCGGGCTTTAAAGAAATGAAAAATTTAAATGTTGCTGTGATAACTAATTGCTTTGAAAGTTTCAGGGGTGGTTTATCTGGCAATGCGTGATAAAGGAGATTAATCTGGCAATGCACGATAAAGACATATATATAACATAAAGAAGTTGAATTTCGCAATAAATGTACTGAGGTTTGATTTAAAAGTGAAATAAAATATGTCGAATAAGGAGAGACGCTAGATTATTTTAACCATCTTGCACTAAGTAGGGAAGAAAGCAGACTAACAAACAAATGAGATAACTTCTTGCAAATCTTTGCTTAATTATTATTTTTATTTAAAAAAAAATTCAATGTGTCCTATATTTTACAAGACAAATAAGCCAGAAGATCCCGTTAAATCCAGACTTTTTAGTGACGTCTATGCGCTACAACATGTGTAACTCAGCTATACAACTCATTGCTTTCAAATGCTGTGATATTTATGAACATTAAGTAAGTGCTAATGTACTAGAGGCGCCCGATTAAATTAAGACTACACCCAAGAAGATTGCTTTCCAGAAGAGCTCATCCATTTTATATTCATTTTTTTACAGTTGAAAGAAAGCCTCGTGCTCCTACCCCTAGCCCCCAGCCGCCCGAAGGAAGATAATTTCAATCATCAAGAAGGTTTTGAACAATTGATGCCCTCAAGTTGAGAAAAAGTTTAATTAAATTGCATTATTCGAACAGTTCCAATAGTGTCACACGTTATTTTCGCGTGGCACATCAGTTAATTTTTCCACAGATTTGTGAAAGACATTCAAGATCTTGTAACTAGGTTAATCTAAACATTCATCCCGCGGTATTGAAATAGACTGAAGGAGCTACAGACAGGCAAAACGATCGTGGTTCAGAAGAAACAAAGATCCAACGGTAGAATTTATGGCTAGAAACAGTGAGTGGACAGAGAGACTCGTGAAATGGCAGACGGATACTGACCGACATCATAATGACTCATGGCCAGCAGATAGTTCACACCCAAGCTGGTACAACTTCGCCAGCGATACAAGCCAGGCAAGTAGATAGTTCACACCCAAGCTAGTACAACTTCGTCAGCGATACAAGCCAGGCAAGAGACAAAATAAAACAGCCGCTGTGAAAATAGGCTCCCAAGATTATTCCAAAATTTCACTCCATGAGATTGATGTGATCGTGAATACAACAAATGTCTGGTCTCAGTTTTTATGCATGAAATATCTAATGTGGTCATGAATAGTCTGCCTTGGCAACAGCAGATGACAGAAGAAAAGTCATTTTGAATATTTCTTCCGTGGCCACCGCAAGCACTTCAAAATGTTCCAATGAGTTTCAATATGCATCTGGTACACGTTTTTCATCATACATTTGAATGGTCTCGAGCCATATATAAAGTGTTAAGGGTAGCAAACATTGCTGTGGGAATTTTTAAAAACGCAAATTTTTGTGCACCGTGAACCCTTCAGCCACGCGCTTATATATCTATAGCAATAAAAACACATTTCCTTATTCGAATATTTGAACATTTCGTGATCTATAGAATAATCCATCCACGTGGCGCTAAATCCCACAGAGGCCGTTGACCTGATTCACCACTTCCGTCCCCTCAGACAAAACTGATGCTCTCCTTTTCCCTGCTTGCGATCCCAAGCTGCTTTAGATCTATTTCTACATCGTCTGCTCCAATACGGTTTGCCTCTGGGGATTTGGTGGTACACCCTCTGGATGACAACCCTCTGTCATTCGGCATTCTTTCTAGTTTTACCAAACAGCACAGCCCGCCATTTTTGCTTTTCTGCAACTGTCGTGGCATTCTGGTTCAGTTCATAGCATTCCTGGTTTGTTCTTTTTTTTCCCTTTTCATTCTTATTCTTTGTTGGTCTTTACATATCTTCGGGGGGGGGGGGGGGGGGGGGGGGGCGCGGGCGCTTTTATTTTTCTTGCTTTTGATTTGATTTCATGCTTTTTGTTATTTGAAAATGTTATGGCGGCAATGCATGTTGAGACTTCGTCTTGTTTCACAGCTTACAAAAGAAACAAGCAGATCACAGATACGATGATATTAGCAGCACTCTGAAAAAAAGGATACAAACATCTATTTAAATGAACAATGAACACACCAGATATTAGGTGACGAATGTAAAGGTGAGTTTAAAACCCTTTGATTGCATATTTACAATTTTAACGTATATATTTTTTCTCTAAACCTTTCATCATGCAAGTCACCTATCCCAAGTCATCGTATTCAAGTCACCGTATCCAAGTCACTGTATCCAAGTCATCGTATCCAAGTCCCGTATCCAAGTCACCATATGCAAGTCACCATATCCAAGTAACCATATCCAAGACACCGTATCCAAGTCTAAATATCCAATTCATTGTATCCAAGTCACCGTATCCAAGTCACCGTATCCACGTCACCGCATCCAAGTCACCGGATTCGCACGAAGCGCTGAATATAAAAACACAATAAAGATGTTTATTCTAGTACGTGTAGGATAAGTTAATTAAAAGAACTGAATTACTTTGTTTTCTTTCAGTCAAATAAAGATTGCAATAAATAAATAAAGAAATTGGAAGCAGGGCGAATTTAATTGACTAAACTAACAATTTATTAAAAATAATCCTTACTCTTACTTTATACTTACTTGACATAAATTTTGTTCTCATTTCAAACAGCCATTGTAACATTCTACGCCTTGTTACTCACATTCTCAAAACATTTTTTCCAACAACCATTGTAACATTCTACGCATTGTTACTCACATTCTCAAAACATTATTTCCAACAACCATTGTAACATTCTACGCCTTGTTACTCACATTCTCAAAACATTGTTTCCAACAACCATTGTAACATTCTACGCATTGTTACTCACATTTTCAAAACACTAACGCCTGTTCTTTTAGAATGCACTGATTCTAGTGAGATTTGGTTTTTGTCTGAGTTGGTGGAGAGCTCAGACGTGCGTCCATGTTATCAGCACAATTAGATAATATTGTCATCAGTGGCGATAGAGTCTGGAAGGTGAGAGAGTGCACTCAAGGGCAGCTGGTTCCTTTAAATTAAGAGCTGTTTTTTTGTATTTGTCTTCTCGTAGAAAATAAAAAAAACCCAACAACAACCTATTCCATTTCTTTACACAAACCAAACATTTCGAGACGCAAATGATGGCCTAAGTGAGAAACAGATTAATCTGAATCTTCCTATATATATTACGCTTCTGGTGTGACGCGTGGACTGCTTCCTAATGGAATGCTTCCTAATGGGCTGCTTCCTAATCAGCGAATTTGGTATTGAGAGTATATTACAAATAATATTCTAAATGTTTGAAAGAAAGTATGGTTCAATAATGAGTTCAATAGCGCGCAAAATATAATTCCCGGTAACTACGCTAAATGATTTTTTTATATAATGCAAATGCGTTCGGCGCGTAATATTTTCTTTTCGGAAAATGAAATCGTCTCAATTTAAGTATGGTGTAACAAAATATTCGATTTAAAACTGGTTGGGACATCAGAAAATGTATTATAGTTCATGGGCGTGAAATAAAAAGTGTGCAGTGACGTATCATGGGGGAAGGGGTGTAGCAAAAATTGGGATTCTTAAATGTGCGTTATTTGAGTTCATGTTTTGTCAAGTAACTTTAGGAGATGGGAAGTTCACGAATTGCTGTCGCCAATATTTTGCGGGCTATATTTAGTAACTTTTATTTCTCAATAAGATTTACTTTCAAGCATGCTGTCAATGTCATGGAATCAGCGATGCAGTGTGTGTTTTGATGTTGTGACAAATGGGGTTACGTGAAAGTGAGTGACTTTTCTTCAAATCATGAACGAGTGCGTGAATTTTGGGTGATAAAATGGGAGACAAGGATTTTGAGGTCAGAAGAATCGAGAGTGAACTAAATGGCTAGAGAGTCAGAGTGGGAGATAGAGCGAGCGTGTATTTTGGATATAGATTCTAGGTGAGATGTTTTGCCATAGGAGAATATTGTTCTACTAATGGAGTCATGTCTCACCTTCAATGTAAACCAGATGGATGTTTTAGTGCTGTCAAAATAAAATGCATTATGTACCATGTAGCTTTAGAGTCGGTTGAATGGAACTAGTCCGTATGATCAAGGAGTACACACCATGGAAGCAGTCGCCAGCAATATAAGACATTTAGACAAAGAAATATTTCACATGACGACACATTTTTGACACATGCATAAAAAATGAGTTAAATGTTACCAGGAACTTCCTGTGAGTCATACCAGCTGTGTTTGTGCGCCTTTTTCCATTTATTGTTTTCTTGATGGGTTTATAGTTTTTTTAGCCATGGAGATATAAACATGAACTTTCAACCCGTTGATACAGATGTTAGATTATCTGGCCAGGGTCAGAAGTGGTGACAAAGATGCAGTTTTTAAAGCCCCACCGATGCCTTTAAACTTCAGTGTTGTTCTAAAACTAAGATTTCTGTATCTTGTCCATTCCTTACGGCTTTACAGTAATAATGTTTTCTTTCAAGAATATTCGACTATTTAGATTTGTTTTCGTGTACAGTTGCGTAGAACAACTTGAAAATAAGCGGGTTTTATTTGCCAGGGAAAAGAGACACGATTAAATTAATTTCGTAACTTAAAAAAAATATTCATTGAGTTGTGAAGTTGCAAAGATGCAAAATATATACATAAGGTTAAATTTTAAAATCCGGACAAAACAAACAAAGATAAAAGAGTAAAATGTGATGATTTGTACCGTTCCTTCTATGAAAAGTCTAGTAAAAATGAAAGCAACGAAGAAAAAAACAACCCATCTGAGTGAAAGAGTAAAGGATCAATAGCCAAAAAAAAAAAAAGATTTACAAAGATTTGAGATTAAAATCCATCTTTTTAAATGAAGAAGCAGTGACGTTTTTTTGTTGTAATCTCGGAGTTGCTGATTCGTGTATATGAATAAATGAAGTCAGAGTAAAGACACCTAGAGAGTTGGGTTTTGTTTTTTAGACTAAGACGTAATGCTTCTTGCCTCCATGCCCTCCCTCTTTATCTTTTACCCTTAGTTTTTTTTTTTCAACTTCTACAGTTGAAAGAAAAAATGCACTGTTGGACACAAAAAAAAAAAAACAACAACAACAAATGAACAATGACTTCTTTGTTCTAATTCCCACTGGCAGGAACTCGGAAAAAAAACATAATTTTGACTTCCCCCCTCCTTGCTAATAAGATTCCGAAGAACAAAACTGCATCATTTTGTTACACAACAAAATAGAGCTATTTTTTTTCCTCTTCAGGCAGTGTACAAACAAATATAGACCTAAAGCAACCCCCCCCCCCTTTTTTCCCCACCAAAAAAGAGAAAGACCAAAAAAACATATATATATATATATTCCTTTAACTATTTTTTTGTGTTTAGGCCTAACTTTGTCAAGGCAGGACGTGCTGAATTTCCCTGTTTTCAAAATTCTCTCCAGACCAATTTAACAGCTCTAGGGAGGAAAAATGCAAATGGTGAGTACTGGGATGTCAGAGAAGATCCGCTAAACACACGTTGTCTGTCTTTTTTTATCGAACAGCTGAAATCTGAAATCTGGTAAAGAGTAATATAACAGAAGAGTTCCACATAAGAACACATCATACAACATGACAAGCAAATAGTTATTACGAGGGTCAGTGGTATGATCGCATCGATTACATTAGGCGACGTCTAGCGACTTTATACAATAGAACAACATGCATGTACTTGACGGTTAAATAGAACAACATACACGTCTTTGACTGTTCAATAGAACAATATACATTGTACTTGACGGTTCAATATAATAACATACATTGTACTTGTCGGTTCAATAGAACAACATACATGCCTTTGAAGGTTCAATATTGATTGATTAATTGGATACTTCTACAGCGCTGGTATCCATGCTACTTTAGCATGCTCAGTGCGCTCTGATGTCAGCAAACCTATTAAACAAAAGAGTCTTTAAATTTTTCCTAATTTTTTTCTCCTTGTCAGTACTCCTCAAAGATGGAGGTAAACTATTCCATAACTTTGGCGCTACCGCTTCAAAAGAGCGCACTCCGTACGACTTTTTTCTGTGTTCATCCACACTGGGAATTTTCAGTAAGGACTGAGTTGAGGACCGCAGGTTCTTTAAGGTTACATGTTTATAAAGCAGTTCTTTCAGATATTCCGGTGCAGAGCCTTCTATGCAGCCGTACGCCAAGGACAGAATCTTGTAATCAATAGAACACCGTACACATCTTTGACGGTTAAATAGAGAACCATACACGCACTTGACGTTTCGATAGAACAACATACATGTCCTTGATGGCCGCATTACCTCGTATGATTTGATCGTGAAATTCTTCTGTGTTAAAATATGTGGACATCGCAACATTAGATCCAGCAGGGTTATGAAAACAATACATTTTAAGTGAATAAAGGACAGAGCAGCATTAGCTCCAGCAGCGTTATGTCCATAGAGAAATTAAAAAAAAGATTCCCTTTTTATGCGAGCTCTACCTACAGTGATTCCTGTCTACATTTTGTCCTACCTACAGTGAGTCCTGTCTACATTTTGTCTTATCTACTGTGAGTCCTGTCTACATTTTTTCCTACCTACAATGAGTCCTGTCTACATTTTGTCCTATCTGCTGTGAGTCCTGTCTACATTTTGTCTTATCTACTGTGAGTCCTGTCTACATTTTTTCCTACCTACAATGAGTCCTGTCTACATTTTGTTATATCTGCTGTGAGTCCTGTCTACATTTTGTCCCATCTACTGTGAGTCCTACCTAGATTGAGTCCTAACTACCAACATGCGTTTAAACATTATTGCAACGATCTATTTTGGCAATGTGATCTGACTTTAATCTGGCGCCGATGCCGCGATAGCTCCCCGGGCACTAATTATTACGATGCAGAAGACAAGACTTCTTTGTCACGTTTTAAGGAAATAAAAACATTAAAAAATTATACTAAAATACTTAAACAAATGGCGAACGTAATTGTAACATCAGACTAATCCGTCTTCTATATATACCCGTGGCATTTATGACTAAGACTTGTTCTTTTTCTACGCCACTTTCGTATCTAAGTTTAATCCTGTGGTTTTTATTTTAAGTATTAAAAGAAAAAAATCTCATTATTTCATTTTATTCCGACATTAAATTCAGACCTTCAGTCCAAGTAGTAGAGACGGAGTCAAATGTTTTTGGTCGGGGTCGAGTCAACATTAATTTTTGGAGGAATTAAAAACTTACTCTTGATTAAAATAAATAGCACATATCCGATTAGCTCACTTCGGGGTACAGCTTCCTTAAGCTCAATTTCGGGTACAGAGTCATTAAAATCACTTCCGGGTCACGATTCGCTAAGCTCACTTCTGAGTACAGATTCATTAAGCTCACTTCCGGGTCCACTAAAATCACTTCCGGGTCAAGATTCATTATGCTCATTTCCGGATACAGATTCACTAAGCTCACTTCCAGGTACGATTCACTAAGCTCACTTACAGGTACAGATTCACTAAGCTCACTTCCTGGTTTAATTAATTCTAAATATATTTCCATCTGCATACAAAGAAATTCTAGAAAAAAAATATTGTTCGAGACTATGAGCCAAATACAAGGAATGATACTAACATAGTGTTCATTCTTTTGAATGGTCCAGGCTAGCACATTACAGTCGTATCGCATCAGTCCAGCGTCGCCGTATAATAGACTTTATACTTGGATTTCTGGCGTGCTGCCAGCTCCACCACTTCTCAGCGTCGTGCACTCGGCTAGCAAGTGCCCAGCTGTGTCTGGCGCCAGCCAACAATGGCGGCAGCTCGGGTCCTGAAGAGAAACCAATCCGTTTAAATTGCTTCGAGTTGAACACAGTTCTGTTCTCATTTGGGTTAGGAGAGACTAGCGACTAGCGTATTCGATGTGAGTTTTGGACACTTATATGCAAGCAAGAACATCCGCAAGGTGGGAGAAGGGCGTTTATAAAATAGCACCGCCACTGTTTGATCACTGTCGAGAAAAAGATCTAATCCTGTACTGTCATTTAAAGCTGATGGTTTTCTGTAGGAGACCCTCCGCTTATTTCATGGTGGTAGGATAGATCAGAGATTTCCGGCATGTTTTCCAAGCAACGGTATCAGGCAATCATCCGACAACAAGGCCAAAAATGATGTTATTTATTTTATTCTCCGTGTTATCATTGATGCCGGGCTTGCAAGTTAGGTTCATGAAAAAGCAGGTGAAGATTTACATATAGCGCAATGTGCTATTCAAATTGACAATTACGCCTGGAGGAAGTGATTTAAAAACTCCATCAATTTCAATTGTCGCTATCCATTTCTGTGAAAGTTTTGGCTTTATAAATAGTCAAGTCCTTAACTTACTTCTAACGTTAGGTAAAAAAATTTGGATACCTTGCAACAGATCATCAGGTTTCTCAACGCTCTTGTTAATTCATAGTTTATGAGCTTAGAGAAGAAGTAAGTATTTTTTTACTTAATAATGGTAAATTTGATTTGACTAATTATTTAGCAGAACTCAATGGCTGACTGCCCATTTTAAGTTTAATATATTCGATTTTATAAATAAACAAATGAACGCTTAGTGTTGCTAATCAACAAAAACATTTTTAAAATTGGAAAAAAAAGAAATTGAACTATATTTAAGATAATTCTAAAATTATGAAGGGATTTTAACATGTACTATGTTATATTCATGTTTCAGACTTAAAATAATTTGCATTTTGAAGTGCATTTTCCAGAGAGCTTTGGTGTTTGATATTTTTACCTTGTGATAATTGCAATCTACACGGTTCCAAAAATGAACAAATAATTGAAATATCTTACATTCCACATCTAAGGGCAACGAGGGGAGAGACTGCAATCAGGTTAGCACAATAGGAAATTAGTAAAAAAAAGTAAGGTTAAATCTGAAAAAAGGAACGCAACAAAACAACGACCATGTCGGAAGGAAGCCTTCGTCAGCGAACAAACAGAAAAAGAATATAGCACTTAGCTGAGAAGTAGTATCCAAGAGGGCAGCAAATGACTTGTGACAAAGAGTAAGTGGGAGAGGGATTAAATAAGGAAGAGGGAAAGAAGTGAGACGTAAGTCCAATGCGATATTTCGTGACGTGGAGGGGCGGAGCTAGGTTCAAACTGTGAATAGAGACATGACGTTCATACCATGTGGTGACAATGTGCCATAGGTCAGGATAAGCTTGTGCTCCAAATTCACCCGGCTGGGTGTGTTTGTGCTAGCCACGATCGCACAGATTGAAAAGTCCGTCTTGCCCTGGTGGTTGCTTCTATTGAAGTGTTTGGAGACAGGACACTGTTGTGTTTTCTACAAGTTTGTAGAGGCAGATTTGACCACAAATTTCTACAAGTTTCTAAGGGCAACGAAAACATAATTTCGATAACATAGTAATTTTCAGTCTTTGAATTATGCACATTTGAGTTTCGCTAATATACATCACTCAATGAAGCATATGTATTAATCATCATTAAGTGAAACATATGTATTAAACATCATTGAGTGAAACATAATATTGTTATGTAGAAGACGTGTGTTTACTTCATGCTTTCCCCGTGCATGAATTCTTGCAGACAACAAGCTGGAGACCGCAAGTAGGGTGTGGGTAGCTACAAATAATTTCCCTTTGACATCGGCTACAATTAATAATCCCTGGCCTGTGTCATAATTCGAATATTGTAGAAAAATCTGGAGAAAATTGGAAAGGAAATCAATGCGTAGGCGGTTCTCGAAAAATGAGTAGAATAGACAATAAAAGGGGACACGAGAGATTTTTGGGAGGGAGATCATTTATCACGAGATAGTTTATCGCATGTGTTATTTTTGCTACTAGACAGAGATTTGTTTACTGATTTGATTTCTTTTCATCATTGTACCATTTTGCAAGTATGTTTTATTAACATCGTACCGGTACAAGCCAAACAATATACTGTAAGTCAACAGTTTTAATTATATTTCTTTTGATTTTGTAATTTATTATAATTAACATATTAAAACTTATTACTTGTAATTAGCCCTGGTTTGAGTATCGTATTCTTTGTTATTGTATTTATCATTTGGTATCGTCTTTTGTTGTCTACTGTTTTAGAACGAGTCATACACTTAATAAAGAGATTAATTTCTCCATATTGATAACAGTTCGTAACAATATAGTTTCTATCCCTGAATGAAGCTGTTACATCCGTTATTGAAAGCAGAGTCATGTAGACACATACTCTCAAAATGCCACACTTAATTGTAAACAGTGGGTTGTCTTTTCTATGACTTACATCCAGGGCAAGCCCTAACAATTGCGGGGCCCTATGCGAAACGGTGTGCGCGGGGCAGAGTCTGGGTAGAGATAAGGATAATAAGTGAAAATTAAGATTTTGTATTAGAAAATAAATTAGCGCGGGGCCTATGAAAGTGCGGGGCCCATTGCGGCCGCATAGGTTGCAATGGCCTAAGGCCGGCCCTGCTTACATCCTATTCGTCTAAAATAATTCATAGTTAAATTCTTTACAAAACGTCTCATTAAAAAAAATAATATTTAAAAAAATCCTGGTATATTTGTCATTTTCCTATTAGTCCCTAGCAAATCGTCATCTGAAGATTGAGTCCATCAAAAATCTCTTCCACAATCACAGTAACAACAGTGACACAAAAAATCGCCTGACCCCAAATGAGAAAACTATTTCCGCCCCTGTAACACAAGCGCTGTAAAACCTCAAAGTATCTCTTTAAAACAAATTTAAAAAAAATTCTACAAATCTCTTTCAAAACAGTCAACAATTTTATAGCCTGTATCGACAACAGTCTTGATAGAATATCTCAAATGACACAATGAGTTTAGAAAGTGCTGTACTTTTAGAGAACGAGACGGAGTTCAGCCAAAAGCACTCGCGAAGAAGGAAAACTTTCACCCCATTAGGACATGGTGTATAACATTGATGTATAACATCCAGGGCCAGCGAGTAGAAAACAGTTTTATGAATCCTATTCAGTGGGGTAGGCAAGGGGTGCGAAGGGGGTTGGTGGTCCTCCCCGGGTGGCACTTTCCCCCATATTTTAAGGGGCTTCATTTTCGGGCATCTTGCAAGGGGATTTTTTGTGTGGAATGGGTCAGAAAACACTCCGTGACTCACTAACATCTAGCCAATGTTTTTTTCAGAAAATTTCTTCGGAAAAGAGGGGGGGGGGGGCATTTCAGATTTATGGGTAGGAAGTGCCACAGGACAGAGGCGTAGCTAAGGGGGACATATGTCTCCGGACGTCAGACTATCGGAGACGCCAAAATTGGCTTTTATAGTACTTAATGGATGAAAATAATGGGTTTCAGAATTGAGGAGGGGGGGGGGGGGGGGAGAAAGAAAATGAACATTGACCCCTGGTGACAAACATCCTAGCTGAGCCTCTGTCAGTTGCGTAGAAAAAAAGTGTGTGTGTTTGGGGGGGGGGGGATTGGATTGAGTGATCTGCTCAGGTGTCTTTTGTTTTCTTTTAATGGAAGGGCGGAATTTTCTTACACCTGCAGAGTTCATATCATGAAAGGGAACGACGCAAACTTCTTAACTGGCCCAGCGTGACACTAGCAGTAGGCTCAGCACTAGGCAGGGTATCTATCGGCAACAAAAGTTTTGATCAGGGCTTGGTATACTGTCATTTTTATTGGTAAGTAGACCAGAATTGAAAGACACCAATAGATTTTCCCTAACAATAACTTTTTTTGATTATTTAAAGATCAAGATGTGCATTATGGAGTTTAAATGAATTTTTTTATTCGCGTATTTGATCGGACAAAGAAATTTTTCAATCCTCGTGGTGTCATTATGGCGCACACTACCATAAACCAAATTCATTCCGGTTGTGGCGTGCCCCAAGATAAACTTTTGGCATAAGCTTAGATTCAATCCCATAATGTCACAAGGATTGACTTTAGGGAAGAGGCTAGCAGAATTTGAGGGTGCCAAAGACTCTCGAGCAAATGTTCCAATAAAATATTTGATAAATTCAAAATGCAAGAATACATTTTAGCACATAACTAAATTTAGCTTCGCATCATTCTACACTTAATCAGAGAGCAACCGGAGAATTGTTAGTTAAAAATGTATGTTTTCCTTGAACATTTTATGTTAAGAAGACATACGATGTTTACAAAAGACATAATACATTTATTATATAAATTTATGTGTGGTTTTTTCTAAAGAAAATCGTATAAAAATAAAATATTAATTTTCACAATATTCAGTTGACTGTAATGTATATTTGGAATTTTAAACTATAATAACTTTTTTCTAAAAATAGTACCAAAAAAAAAGAAAGGAATTTGCATGATAATCGAAATACCAGTTTAAAAAGTAGTTATGGTTTTTCAAATATATATTTTTATTCTTCCACTGGATTCTCATCTAAAAAGGTTCAAATATCCAGGGAACATTGTTTAATATTCTGTTTTTATAAAGAGAAAAGCACTTAGGATTTTAATAAATATAGGCTAAGTATTATTTAAAAACTCTGTTGTTCCGAAAATTGTATTACAAACGCTCTCGATGTAATAATAATTAAGGAAAAGTCCATTATTTTGTATGCACCCGTTAAATTCCTAATTATTTTTTTAAAAAAAGGTTATAGACCTTTATATTGATGCGTAGGTAGTTAAACACCATGTCGTTTGAGTCTTTAAACTTGGGGAGTTGCAACAAAATAAATAAATACAACTAACTATCAATCCAAACATCATAGAGTACATTTTTGGCCTACAATCAGGAGCGGCCAGTTTTCCAGACAATACGATAATCGAATACTGTAAGTCTGTAAGAAGATTAGACTCCAATATACGGATCATCAGATATATCGAGGCATAGCGACATTTCACAGGTTTCCCAATCGTAACCGTTGAATGGCGCAAAATGATATTACTTGAATTTTTAAAACTAAAAATGACAATTTATTCGTTTTTATGTTTATGTTTTTTGCTTTTTGTTGAACACATTTTTTTTCTTCGGGGGGGGGGGGGGCACTTGACTCTCGCCAGTGCCACCCCCACCCCCTCAAGGAGATGCCTGAAAGAAACACCAAGCCACTGTATTTCCCTCTGCATTCGATATTTATTTTGAATGACATTAAACTGAGGATTTTATGTACCTACTAAGGATATTTAAGTTTCTCAGCTGATGCTGTTAATAAAAAAAACCAGACTAACAGCTGGATTAAAGGAAGAATGTTAGTGTAGATTTCTCAACTTAATTGTTTACATCTCCACATAATTGTTTACATCTCTACTTAATTGTTTACATCTCTACTTAATTGTTTACATCTCTACTTAATTGTTTACATCTCTACTTAATTGTTTACATCTCCACTTAATTGTTTACATCTCTACTTAATACCCCGGTGGACAGCTCGAATAGGGTTCTGTAACTGCGATCAGGGCCGGCGGCACGGTGGTCAAAGATGTGTCGTACAAATGTATGCGAGTACACACATACCCGGTAAGGTGTGTCCCGTTGTGACCTTTAAGACCCAGTATGACTGTGACGTGCCGAACCCTGAATGGTCAAGTACGAATTTTACATGTCAATTGTGACCTCTAAGAACCAGTATGACTATGACAAGACTATGAGTCTATGACGTGTCCAAATGTGACCTCTAAGAACCAGTATGACTATGACAAGACTATGAGTCTATGACGTGTCCAAATGTGACCTCTAAGAACCAGTATGACTATGACAAGACTATGAGTCTATGACGTGTCCAAATGTGACCTCTAAGGCCCAGTATGACTATGACAAGACTATGAGTCTATGACGTGTCCAAATGTGACCTCCAAGAACCAGTATGACTATGACACGACTATGAGTCTATGGCGTGTCCAAATGTAACCTATAAGGCCCAGTATGACTATGACAAGACTATGAGTCTATGACGTGTCCAAATGTGACCTCTAAGAACCAGTATGACTATGACACGACTATGAGTCTATGACGTGTCCAAATGTGACCTCTAAGAACCAGTATGACTATGACAAGACTATGAGTCTATGACGTGTCCAAATGTGACCTCTAAGAACCAGTATGACTATGACAAGACTATGAGTCTATGACGTGTCCAAATGTGACCTCCAAGAACCAGTATGACTATGACAAGACTATGAGTCTATGACGTGTCCAAATGTGACCTCCAAGAACCAGTATGACTATGACACGACTATGAGTCTATGGCGTGTCCAAATGTAACCTCTAAGGCCCAGTATGACTATGACAAGACTATGAGTCTATGACGTGTCCAAATGTGACCTCTAAGAACCAGTATGACTATGACACGACTATGAGTCTATGACGTGTCCAAATGTGACCTCTAAGGCCCAGTATGACTATGACAAGACTATGAGTCTATGACGTGTCCAAATGTGACCTCTAAGGCCCAGTATGACTATGACAAGACTATGAGTCTATGACGTGTCTCAATGTGACCCGTAAGGCCCAGTACGATTTTGACGCTTGTTTATATTCTATCGTTCTCGTCAAACGCCCCGCAAATTCCCTTTGCCCTGCGCCCGCACCCTGCCAGCGCCTGCACCCTGCCAGCGCCTGCACCCTGCCAGCGCCCGCACCCTGCCAGTGCCTGCACCCTGCCAGCGCCGCCCCTGCGGCAATTGTTAAAGTTTTGACCAAAAAAAAACAGTTATTCAACACTCTTGCAACTTTTAATATTAAGATTATTTCCCTTAATGCCTTTGAGTGTTGACCTAAAGTTAAGCAATGCCCTTTAATGCGACAGTACCAGAACGCAATCCATTAAATAGAATCTCTAAAAGCCTCACTACGCATTATTAACATAAAGTTCGTTCTAGTTGTACAGCGTGAGAGACCTGGGAGCTAATGTGATCCGTCCACACCTCACACCGAGCGTCCCGAGTTGCCTGACGTTTAGGGCTGGACTGGTTCTATTCGTGGCCGAGTTTACACCGGCACAGATGTTGGCATGGGATCACACTTGTCTTATCAGACACTACTATTTGGTACAAAGAAATTAATTTAAGGCAATTTGTTTTAAATATTAAACCAGATGGAGCCCTGTCTGCAAATTACAGAGTTTATCTATTTTAAACCCAGCCATTAGAAAAAAAATTAATTAACTTTTAAGAAAAGCTGCAACGGAAGGCCCTTTCGTTACGAATAAAATTAACAACAGACAGAACAGCCCCCCCCCCCCCCCCAAAAAAAAAAAACAAAAAAAAAAAAAAACAAACAACAAACAAACCAAAACAACACCCTCTTCGTTATTTCCGCTTCCGTTTTGATGCATTTAAATTACAACATCCCCTCGCCCTCCCCAGTTTTTCCCCAACAAAGCCGGATTATTTCTTGTGATTATTATAAGATAGGTCTATAAATTCATAACTGTATTCAGCCTATCATTAAAATTATGTTATGCACAACATTCCCATACTTTGATACAGTGCACAATTTGACGACCATATTATAAGATATGCTGACTGTGCTGTAGTCGACATGATATCATGTGTTGTCATACAAAGGTGATTCTGGGATATCATCCAAATGTTCTTCTGGCACGTCATCCAAATATTCTTTTGAGATGTCATCCGCATGTTATTCTTGGATGTCGTAATAAGAACAGTGCAATTAATGAGTCAGAAACAATTTTTCTCTGCACTCAAAAAACTATATGCTTCCAAATATCTAGTAGCTAAACCTACAGAAGTCTACACAAAACTATATAATGCTGATTGTCTGGGAGCTAAATCTAGAGAAGTCTACACAAAACTATACAATGCCTACTGTATCAGGGAGCTAAATCCAGTGACGTTCAAGACTTTGTCAGGTTGTTTGTTGTCGTGTCAATGACAGCAAACTTAAGGTGTTGGCAGTGATGGCCTCGGAAAGAAAAGACAGAGATGCGCCTGACAAGCACTGGCAAATAACAATGGCTCATTCTTAGCGTGGAACTGTCACAAACGGATTAACTTATCATTGAACAGACGCTGCTTCATATGTAACATAACAAACTAGAGGACAACAGGGGGCAGATGGTCTGGACCTAGTTACATTGGACTGCGTTACGTTGGACTGTGTTAAATTGGGCTGTGTTACATTGGGCTGTGTTACATTGGACTGTGTTACATTGGACTGTGTTACATTGGACTGTGTTCCATTGGACTGTGTTCCATTGGACTGTGTTACATATAGTTTCAAGAAGAAACATTTACCAATTCTATTTATTTAAAATTTATATTTTATATTATTTTATATATTTAATTTAATTATTTTATATATTTCTGTGCCCACTAGGTAGATAAAAAAGCAAAGAAATTCAAGCGACCATAATGTGTTCAATTTGAACTATTAAAGCGACCATGTGTTCAATTTAAACTATTAAATCGACGATGTGTTCAATTTGAACTATTTAAACGACCATGTGTTCAATTTGAACTATTTAAACGACCATGTGTTCAATTTGAACTATTTAAACGACCATGTGGTGGAAATACACTGTAGAACCCCTCTTACAGGGCGTCCGACGCTTCCCCGGGATGGGTGAGGGAAGATATTAGGACGTTAATTTACCATCCCAACTCCTAGGAAGGTCGATCGTGTCCACTGTGTGTATCCACAGTGTCAGACCGACCGGGTGTCCTTGGGTTGGGGTGGCCTCCAGCAGAGACCCCGATCGAGCGGACTCGGGTGGGGGCCGTCCTGGCAAAGGGACATCTCCAACGTGCCGCTTTGCGGCCCCATTTTCCGGGCTTAGGGGGGTGCTTTGGGGAGGGCATAAAGAGCAATATCTCGATGGCCCACTGACGTCATTCCCTAATGCGACATTTCCAAATGTGCCATTTCCTAATGTGACAAAGAACCATGCTTTCAGTTTGAAGAAGTAGGTATGGTGGTACAATATGCCAATATACAGTTAGGTATAGTGGCATGAACTATCGATATAATGATTCATAATTTGGCTCAGTCTTAATGTTATATAAGTTGGCTCAATGCTACATTAGTGGCTAAAAATAACATAAGTTGGCTCAGTTTTACATGTTTTGGCTCAATGTTACATATTTTGGCTCAATGTTACATAAGTTGGTTAAAAATTACATAATTTGGCTCAAAAGTAACATAAGTTGGCTTAATGTTACATATTTGTGGCTCAATGTTACATATTTGGCTCAGTGTTACATATTTTGGCTCAATGTTACATAAGTTGGTTAAAAATTACGTAAGTTGGCTCAAAAGTAACATAAGTTGGCTTAATGTTACATATTGTGGCTCAATGTTACATAAGTTGGCTAAATGCTATATAAGGTGGCTTACTGTTTCGAAAGTTGGCTTAATGTTACAAAAGTTGGCTCAGTTCTACATAAGGTGGCTTAATGCAGTGGGTGCATTTAATTCGCTAATCAGCCGTCCATCAACTGCCAGACAAGGCGTGAAAAAAGCAACAATTCTTTTTCCGGTTCATTCCACACCATTTCACCTCATTCCGCACCGATGGTTCCATTTGACAGTCTTTTTTTGCCTTATAGCCTTTAACTTATAAAAATCCTGGCATTCATAAATCAATGTTAAGCTGAACGAGCCAGGTAAGATAAACTTTGGAAACACGCAAGTATCGTTCAATTTTAGTTCAAATTAATTCCTCAATGAATATTTATTAGCGTTTGAGATAAAATCCGTTCCGGACAACTCAGCTGACTTAAATAACAACTTTGCAAAGAAAAAAAATGCCGCCCAAGATACGAAGGACAACTAAAGCAACACAACTCATCTGGTAATGACGTCAGTAGACCAGTCTAACAGTGCTGTACGAAGGACAACCAAAGCAACACAACTCATCTGGTAATGACGTCAGTAGACTAGTCTAACAGTGCTGTACGAAGGACAACCAAAGCAACACAACTCATCTGGTAATGACGTCAGTAGACCAGTCTAACAGTGCTGTACGAAGGACAACTGAAGCAACACAACTCATCTAGTAATGACGTCAGTAGACCAGTCTAACAGTGCTGTGCGAAGGAAAACCAAAGCAACACAACTCATCTAGTAATGACGTCAGTAGACCAGTCTAACAGTGCTGTGTGAATGAAAACCAAAGCAACACAACTCATCTAGTAATGACGTCATTAGACCAGTCTAACATTGCTGTGCGAAGGAAAACCAAAGCAACACAACTTATCTAGTAATGACGTCAGTAGACAAGTCTAACAGTGCTGTGCGAAGGAAAACCAAAGCAAAACAACTCATCTGGTAATGACGTCAGTAGACCAGTCTAACAGTGCTGTACGAAGGAAAACCAAAGCAACACAACTCATCTAGTAATGACGTCAGTAGACCAGTCTAACAATGCTGTACGAAGGAAAACCAAAGCAACACAACTCATCTAGTAATGACGTCAGTAGACCAGTCTAACAGTGCTGTGCGAAGGAAAACCAAAGCAACACAACTCATCTGGTAATGACGTCAGTAGACCAGTCTAACAGTGCTGTGCGAAGGAAAACCAAAGCAACACAACTCATCTAGTAATGACGTCAGTAGACCAGTCTAACAGTGCTGTGCGAAGGAAAACCAAAGCAACACAACTCATCTGGTAATGACGTCAGTAGACCAGTCTAACAGTGCTGTACGAAGGAAAACCAAAGCAACACAACTCATCTAGTAATGACGTCAGTAGACCAGTCTAACAGTGCTGTACGAAGGAAAACCAAAGCAACACAAATCATCTGGTAATGACGTCAGTAGACCAGTCTAACAGTGCTGTACGAAGGAAAACCAAAGCAACACAACTCATCTGGTAATGACGTCAGTAGACCAGTCTAACAGTGCTGTGCGAAGGAAAACCAAAGCAACACAACTCATCTGGAAATGACGCCAGTAGACCAGTCTAACAGTGCTGTGCGAAGGAAAACCAAAGCAACACAACTCATCTAGTAATGACGTCAGTAGACCAGTCTAACAGTGCTGTACGAAGGAAAACCAAAGCAACACAACTCATGTAGTAATGACGTCAGTAGACCAGTCTAACAGAGCGGTACGAAGGAAAACCAAAGCAACACAACTCATCTAGTGGTGTCGTCAGTAGACCAGTCTAACAGTGCTGTACGAAGGAAAACCAAAGCAACACAACTCATCTAGTAATGACGTCAGTAGACCAGTCTAACAGTGCTGTACGAAGGAAAACCAAAGCAACACAACTCATCTGGTAGTGACGTCAGTAGACCAGTCTAACAGTGCTGACATAAAACTAGATGTGCAATTCATGACGTGAAATAAGAAGTCAAAACCAGAACGCAGACAATACCGGATATACTTGGTCATCAATTTCATATAACTGGTCGGCTGTCTAAAAGGTCATCGGTGGTAACCGCATTAAGAATGGTATTTTGGGGGGAGGGGGGAGTCTAGAGAAAGACTGTCTTGTTCTATCCTTTATCGTCTAGTTGACGAGCAGAGTCACGTCTTTAATCGGGCGTGCTCTGGGAATTGATCGGACCACATTTTTTGAGAGGTTTCCTATGCTTGAAAATATTGACAGCTACGTTGGCCAGTGTTTTTACAGAGACGTCAGGTTGACACAGTGTTTTATGGTCCATTCTTGCTGACGTAGATTTCTATTTTAAGCCCTAGCGATTTATTTTGCGCTAATTTTTTTTTAATTCCTCCAAAAGAAATGTAAAAAAAAAATTGCTCAATATTATTTGAATGCTTTTGATGTTTATCTAATCATAAAGAGACCTGTTGACACTGATTGATTCTGGTTGACACTTGTTGACACTGATCAATTCTGGTTGGTACTGGTTGGCACTGGTTGACACTGGTTGACATTGTAAAATAGAGTCCTAATGTTTTCAATGTGTTTTTATCATCAACTATCGAAATTATCGAAATATCTATGTAGTATGCCGTACACAAATCTCTAAGTTGGAATCAATGAGCGATTCTTACATCAAATATAAGTTAGCTTAAGAGTAATGTTACAACTACCAAAATAATACATAACCTTAAATCCCCCCCCCCACCAACAACCCCCCCAACCAACAACCCCCCCCCCCAACACCACCCCACCAAAACAACCTAACCCAATGAAAGAAATACATTATAGGAGTCTTTCTATATTTCACCGAGATGAGATGTTTGGATATTTTTTAAGGAGGCGCTATGGACTACGATGAGTCGTTTGTTTTGTCATGTGATAAGCGTAAATAAGAGTAAGACTTCCGGGACGCTGTCTGCGACACACTAGTCGCTCACAAATTTTTCTTCAAACAACTTTCTTCCTTTAATCATAACTGAATTATAATTATTGTCACATTTATGAATTTCATTTAAAAAACACGTGCATTCAAGAATATTTTGAAAAGTAAAATTTTTAATTAACATTGGGAAAGCACTGACGAAGACAAACATTTTGCTTTAAAATTAATGATAATGGCTGATCAGCTGTCATCTGTTGTTATGTGTTGTTATGTGTAGCAGACAGCCTACTGAAGGCTTACTCATATCACGGGACAAAACAAGGAAGTGACTCATCGAAATCTCTTGAATACTTCAGAAATAAATAAACTATATGGACACATTTGATTTTTTTTACTCCGTTTCTAAAATCATTAAAAAAAACATGTTTAAGTTTATTGTTAATTCTTAGGCGTGAATAACACACGAGGTGTAACGGAGAATAGCGTACAAACTATCACAGAGGATAACACTGATAACAACATAGAGAATAGCACAGAGACTCATTAAACATACAAAACCTTCACTATGGACACTAAATCATTCCAAGCAACATGATATTTCGGGCCATCTTGGGTCTTACTTCTGGGCCATCTTGGGCATTACTTCTGGGCCATCTTGGGCATTACTTCTGAGCCATCTTGGGTCTTACTTCTGGGCCATCTTGGGTCTTACTTCTGGGCCATCTTGGGTCTTACTTCTGGGCCATCTTGGGTCTTACTTCTGGGCCATCTTGGGTCTTACTTCTGGGCCATCTTGGGTCTTACTTCTGGGCCATCTTGGGCATTACTTCTGGGCCATCTTGGGTCTTACTTCTGGGCCATCTTGGGTCTTACTTCTGGGCCATCTTGGGTCTTACTTCTGGGCCATCTTGGGTCTTACTTCTGGGCCATCTTGGGTCTTACTTCTGGGCCATCTTGGGTCTTACTTCTGGGCCATCTTGGGCATTACTTCTAGTAAAAGTATGTAACCAAATTACGTCTAGCTCTCAAAGGCAACATTTCACTGGGAAAGAATGTCAGTATAACAATTTTACAAATGTTAGATAATTGATTACCTCCGTCCTTCCTATCTACAGAGTTTATGTTTACCATTGTCTGTGTTGACTTAATTCCCCCCCCCCCCTCCCCCGACTTCGCAGGCAAGAGTTGAACGACTCTCTTAGGGAACTCGTCTACTTAAGTACTACGAGGAGTAACCCTCTATTACCTGTAGGTAAAAATTAAATAGTTTTTCATCCGGGGACTTTGTTTCCAGCCGTTTTAATTGCATCAGTAAACTGCTTTGGTGAAATGAAACCGTCTAATGAGTTGTCAAAAAATGTTGGCTGTAATTTGTGTGAAGTGAGCGACCGTGGAGTGAGTGACTGTGGAGTGAGTGACTCTGGACTGAGTTACTGGGGAGAGAGTGACTGTGGGGTGAGTGACTGTGGAGAGAATGACTGTGGATAGAGGGACTGTGGATTGAGTTATTGTGGAGAGAGTGATTGTAGAGAGAGAGTGACTCTGGATTGAGTTACTGTAGAGTGAGAGACAGTGGAGTTAGTGACTGCTGAAGTAGTGACTGTGGATGGAGTGACTGCCAAGTAAGTGACTGTGAAGTGAGTGACGGTGGAAAGAGTAACTGTGCAGAGAATCACTGCGGAGTGAGGGGCTGTGGGGTGAGTGACTGAGGAGTTAGGGACTGTGGAGTAAGTGACTGCGAAGTGAGTGACTGTGGAAAGAGGGACTGTAGAGTGAGAGACTGTGGAGTGAGTGACTGTGGAGTGAGTGACTCTGTAGTGCGTTACTGTGGAGTGAGTGACTATGGAGTGAGTGACTGTGGAGTGAGTGACTTTGTAGTGCGTTACTGTGGAGTGAGGGACTGTGGAGTGAGTGACTGCAGAGTTAGGGACTGTGGAGTAAGTGACTGCGAAATGAGTGACTGTGGAATGAGTGACTCTGTTGTGCGTTACTGCGGAGTGAGTTACTGCGGTGTGAGTTGCTGTGGATTCAGTGACTGTGGCGTGACTGCGGAATGAGTGACTTCGGAGTGAGTGACTGTGGAGTGAGTCACTATAGAGTGAGTGACTGTAGACTGAGTGAATGTCGAGTGAGTGACTGTGGAGTGAGTGACTGCGGAACGAATGACTGTGGATAGAGTGACTGCGAACTGCCAGCCTTGGAGTGAGTTCCACTAAACATAAGCGCCTTTTACTCGCACTGAAGGAGTGGAGGGACCTGTCACATCTGACTGGAAGGTCACCCAGAAACCTGCCAGTTGGGTTTGACCAAGAGGAGGCAGTTGCCTTTCCATTATTAGCGTTGGGTATATACACTGAGCTGATTTTCGTAGCTTTTTAGATCGTTTCGACGGTTAAAGACTTCATATAAAAGCATAGGAATGTAATGTACATTTTCTTCATAACATCATTTGTTAATTAAAGCAAATATAACAGAATCAGACACAATTAAAACATTTCGTGGTAATTGTCTGTGATAAGTGCCACGTTCATTCTGACGGTAGCTGTCTGTGATAAGTGCCACGTTCATTCTGACGGTAGCTGTCTGGGATAAGTGCCACGTTCATTCTGGTGGTAGCTGTCTGTGATAAGTGCCACGTTCATTCTGGCGGTAGCTGTCTGGGATAAGTGCCACGTTCATTCTGACGGTAGCTGTCTGTGATAAGTGCCACGTTCATTCTGGCGGTAGCTGTCTGTGATAAGTGCCACGTTCATTCTGACGGTAGCTGTCTGGGATAAGTGCCACGTTCATTCTGGTGGTAGCTGTCTGGGATAAGTGCCACGTTCATTCTGGTGGTAGCTGTCTGGGATAAGTGCCACGTTCATTCTGGTGGTAGCTGTCTGGGATAAGTGCCACGTTCATTCTGGCGGTAGCTGTCTGGGATAAGTGCCACGTTCATTCTGGCGGTAGCTGTCTGAGATAAGTGCCACGTTCATTCTGGCGGTAGCTGTCTGAGATAAGTGCCACGTTCATTCTGGCGGTAGCTGTCTGGGATAAGTGCCACGTTCATTCTGGCGGTAGCTGTCTGGGATAAGTGCCACGTTCATTCTGGTGGTAGCTGTCTGGGATAAGTGCCACGTTCATTCTGGTGGTAGCTGTCTGAGATAAGTGCCACGTTCATTCTGGCGGTAGCTGTCTGGGATAAGTGCCACGTTCATTCTGGTGGTAGCTGTCTGGGATAAGTGCCACGTTCATTCTGGTGGTAGCTGTCTGGGATAAGTGCCACGTTCATTCTGGTAGTAGCTGTCTGGGATAAGTGCCACGTTCATTCTGGCGGTAGCTGTCTGGGATAAGTGCCACGTTCATTCTGTCGGTAGCTGTCTGGGATAAGTGCCACGTTCATTCTGGCGGTAGCTGTCTGGGATAAGTGCCACGTTCATTCTGGTGGTAGCTGTCTGTGATAAGTGCCACAGTCTGTTAGTCGGTTTGGTGGAAGCTGTCTGTGATAAGTGCCACGTTCAGTCTGGTGGTAGCTGTCTGGGATAAGTGCCACAGTCTGTTAGTCGGTTTGGTGGAAGCTGTCTGTGATAAGTGCCACGTTCATTCTGGTGGTAGCTGTCTGTGATAAGTGCCACAGTCTGTTAGTCGGTTTGGTGGAAGCTGTCTGTGATAAGTGCCACTTTCAGTCTGGTGGTAGCTGTCTGGGATAAGTGCCACAGTCTGTTTGGTGTTAGCTGTCTATGATAAGTACCACGTTCATTTTGGTGGTAGCTGTCAGTGATAAGTGCCTCGTTCTGTTTGGTGGTGGCTGTCCGTGATAAGTGCCACGGTAATAGGCGTCGCACTAGGTAGGAATCGATATCATAACAAGTATCACTGTCATGAATATATCCCAAAAAATGCCTCTTTATAACTCTCGCCGCCTCCTACAAGTAGAGACAAGTCAATGAGGAGACGTACAAAACTGTACACACGAATAAATCCAAGGAGACGAACAACATATCAAAACTATTATTTATGTACACCATTTATTTTGACGACAAACTTCTCAGTTCATCAGTCAATCGAGATATTTAAAACCATCTTTACCTTTAAAAAAAAATGCACTTGAACTAAAATGTCAAAGGTCTTTAACAAATAAACTTTTCATGACGGGAAAATATAAAATTTCTTCAGACACCAATGTTCATTAAATACAAATGTAATTAATTCAATCAATACAATTTTAATTTAAAAAAGGACTTACTTAAAATAAAGAGAAGATTAAAGATTGAGTCCTAACAGTAACAAGGAATCCGTTGACAAACAGGTTACTTAGGGTCTGTCATGACTTTAGCATGAATTTGATGCTTCCTTTAAGCCATGACGGTGTTCATCTAAGTATATTACACTGGAACAAAGCTACATAAATGTAATAAAGTGGAACAAAGTTACCTTAGTGTATTACACTGGTACAAAGTTACGTAAGTTTATTACACTGGAACAAAGTTACGCAAGGAAAAATAACCAGAACATAAACAAAAATAAATGAAACAACCCCTCAAAACAACGTTTTTCGTATAAATCCTTTATAAAATGTACTATAGAACAATACAATGTACTATCGAAAAATAAAATGTACTATCGAACAATAAAATGTACTATCGAACAATAAAATGTACTATCGAACAATAAAATGTACTATCGAACAATAAAATGTACTATCGAACAATGGGGTGGTGTGAAAATTTGATAAAATATTCATACAAGTAACGCACTTTATAAGAATCCCAATTAGGTCCCCTCGCTCACCACCCAAGGCTTGCAAACGCACATTTTTTCCCCACGCCCCTGAACTAAGTCAATATTCTAAGGACCCATCCGCTTCTACACCGCAGAGTTACGTCACCAACTATTTCAGGAAAACAAACGAGAATAGTACACACCAAACGCACTTGCGATATAACCATTCAATCCTGTCGTATACATTAGGGGAATCAAAAGCAGACGTTAACATCCAATCCTATCGTATACATTAGGGGAATCAAAAGCAGACGTTAACATCCAATCCTATCGTATACATTAGGGGAATCAAAAGCAGACATTAACATCCAATCCTATCGTATACATTAGGGCAGCGGTGGTTTGGAGCCGGTTCGGTCAGGTTCGTGCGAACAGTTAGTTCAAAATAATAAATATGCCTAAAATCAAGTACTAATTAAAAAAAAATCATTTTTTTTTAATTGAACAAATGTCCGTTTCTACAAATTTTTATATACATTGTATAAATCTTACTTAACAGTTTAGCCTTGCGGCAAAAATATAGCGAAATTCAGCTCTAAGCAAAAAAGTGAAACTCAGAACAAGTCACAGGCTAGATGTCGCGCTAGTAGGAATTTTGTTGATTAACAGACTTTCTCATCTTTATTATAGAAAATCTTCAAACACTTAAAAATGCCTTGGCGGATGGATCCGAAATTCCGGTGAAGGAGCTTCTCTGGCCCAGACGCCAGATCCCCTTATCGTAATTTGACTGACTGTGGGGGTGACCGATGTGGCATAAAAGGACATACTAACTGCGAACCCTTTGTTACGAATTTGGCAATACACCGCTGCATTAGGGGAATTAAAAGCAGACAGTAACATCCAATCATATCGTTACCATTAGAGGAATCGATAGCAGGTATTAACATCCAATCATATCGTTTACATTAGAGGAATCGATAGCAGGTATTAACATCCTATCATATCGTTTACATTAGAGGAATCGATAGCAGGTATTAACATCCAATCATATCGTTTACATTAGGGGAATCGATAGCAGGTATTAACATCCAATCATATCGTTTACATTAGGGGAATCGATAGCAGGTATTAACATCCAATCATATCGTTTACATTAGGGGAATCGATAGCAGGTGTTAACATCCAATCATATCGTTTACATTAGGGGAATCGATAGCAGGTGTTAACATCCAATCATATCGTTTACATTAGGGGAATCGATAGCAGGTGTTAACATCCAATCACATATCGATGGTTTTAATTGTCGTCCCCCCTCATGAATGATTGTATCCAAATTTCTTGTCTCAATGCTTAAGAAGGTATTCACCATTTAACACAAAGATTATTATATGTTAATGTTGATGAGACATTATACACATATGAAAGGAACTCTTTCTTGTCTTTGATTGTATCCGCCAGTGAAGTCGCGCCATAGCTCGATTACACTACCATTGAATGCACTCTTGTGTTCTATAACACTTGCAGAAGGAGGAACAAAAACAACCACCATTGATTCATTACTTTTAGGTTAGTACCACAATAATTTTCTAGTGCCGTACTCTAGAAGTAAACCCACATCACTGCACTACTCTATGGGTATAAAACCATTCCCCCATTCAACTGCGCCCAGAGTCCAAGCCTCGCATACCATTGTTGTGCTTGAGAAGCTAAATCGAATTGATAAATCAAGTCTCGGGTGAGTTCGATTAGGTTTGTTAACATTCACCACTGTTGGTGCGGAATGATCCATGATCTAGTTTATCTCTAAATTATCTAAGACAGTGGTTCTCAACCTTTTTTAATGTGGTGACCCCAACCCCAAAGTTATTTTCGTTGCTACTCCATAACTGTAGAGTATATGTGTTTTCTGACGGTCCTAGGCGATCCCTGTGAAAGGGTTGTTCGACCACCCAAAGGGGTCGCCTTGGAAGTGTGTGTGTGTGTGTTGTGTGTGTGTGTTGAAAAAAAGTGGGGGGGGGGGGAGGCATGGGAGGTAAAGGGAGCTAAAAGTTAATGTCGCCTGCAGGAAATAAGAAAATGTAAGGTTTGGCAGATAATTGGACCAGTCTGTCACAAGATGGGGAATGATGGGAAATGTATTAACTGGGCGGGAATTTCGCCCGCGGTTCCGGCCATGTCGCCGAACAAAAGTGTGCAGTACACGTAGGATTTGACGTCAGATTATGGTGATCAGTCGCACATAATAACGAGTGTGAGTCACAGAAGTGATCGTTCTGACACTGTTTAGCCGTAATGCTTGATGATAACACGTGTAAAGAGTGTCAGGGAATTGTTTAAGACAGTGATTCATATAAAGCAGAAACCTCCAGAAGGAAGCGTCTTGCAGAATGTCAGAGACACACAGAGAGATGAGTCTCACAGTAGGCAGAGACTCGCAATAGGCAGAGTTTTAATAGTAGGCACATACTCACAGTAGGCAGAGACTCCCAGTAGGCACAGACTCACAGAAGGCAGAGACTCACAATAGCCAGAATCTTACAGTAGGCATAGACTCACAGAAGGCAGAGACTCACAATAGCCAGAATCGTACAGTAGGCATACTCACAGAAGGCAGAGACTCACAGTAGGCATAGACTCACAGTAGGCATAGACTCACAGTAGGCAGAGACCCTCAGTAGGCATAGACTCACAGAAGGCAGAGACTCACAGTAGGCATAGACTCACAGTAGGCAGAGACTCACAGTAGGCATAGACTCACAGTAGGCATAGACTCACAGTAGGCAGAGACCCTCAGTAGGCATAGACTCACAGAAGGCAGAGACTCACAGTAGGCATAGACTCACAGAAGACATAGACTCACAGTAGGCATGGACTCACAGTAGGCAGAGACCCACAGTAGGCATAGACTCACAGTAGGCAGAGACTCCCAGTAGGCACAGACTCACAGTAGGCATAGACTCACAGAACACATAGACTCACAGAATACATAGACTCACAGAAGACATAGACTCACAGAAGGCGGAGACTAACAGAAGGTAGAGACTCATAGACCAAGACATTATATTCGCTAAATTTTCAACGTTTAATCCACTTCGAACAAATGTTTCATACGAGTTGGAATTAAAATCAATTTCTTAAAAAAATTGCCGACTGTGCCTGACATTTTAGGCGCCTATTTCCAAAAGATGAGAATTACTTGTACACGGGATTCCTATATCATTAAAAGATTAAAATCCAAACTGGAAGAATTGCATCAATGAATTGTGTAAGGCAAACATACTTATCCCAACAGTTCTACAAGTAGATTAACGCACCTGGGATTAAGATTAGGGATTAAGGACCCTTTTCAGTTTAAAGTTTTCCACACGGTACACGGCGAGAACTCTCAGTGTTATTTACCCAGGAGCTCCCGGCCAATGATACTCACTAAAATATATTTGTTGAAAAACAATTATTTTTTTTTGGTCCAACTGAATGTAATAATATCAATGATATGCGTGTTAGGAGAAAAGAGAATCATTAAAGTTAGAGCCAAGTATCTCTGGTAACGTTGAAGAGTTTGGGGCTCAGTGTTGTTATATGCATATTTTATGTCTAGGCTCGGTGCAAGCTAACACAACGGGACATGTAAAAATTCTTCTTTTTTTTTTATGGGAGGTTAACATTTTTTACTAGCAATATTAATGGCAAGGATTAATTGATTTTGTATTTTCGGTTTTTTTTTCCATCTCATTTCCTAACATTTTTTGCTCCATGTCCAGCATGAGCATCTAAAATTGTTAATTGTAAATATGGCACAAAGACTACCAGGTGGATGTTTAGTGTAATTGGGAACATTGAACAAAGACTACCAGATGGATGTTCAGTGTAATTGGGAACATGGCACAAAGACTACAAGATGGATGTCTAGTGTCATCGGGAACATTGCACACAGACTTCCAGCTGCGATGTTTAATGTAATAGGGAACATAGCTCAAAGACTAAAAGATGGATGTTTAGTGTAATTGGGAACATTGTACAAAGACTACCAGGTGGATGTTTAGTGTAATTGGGAACATTGCACACACGGAATGACAGGTGGGACCATTATAAAAATATGGTTTAGAAAGCAGCAGGAAATGTGAAGAATTGTAGAGATAAGTTTGAAAAATACGAGGTCAGTGAACAGTTTAAAATGTGTCTATTAAGGTGACGCTGACATGTTTATGAAACACATTGACATCACAAATGACTTGATTAGATAAAGGATTTGAAAGAAATGTCATTTCCATTATTCTCAATGACTTCTTCCTTCTTCCCAGCCTATCAGCTAAGATATTTGCACTGCGCTTTCGGGCCTGTATGTCGCCACGCAGTGGTGTGAGAATAGGTGATAAATACATTTAAAGATTTTTAAAGTTACGACTAAAAGATATAAAAAAATTCATTTGTTCCTCAGTCTGTAGGAATTTGCCAACGTGCCCCCACAGCGGTTACCAAATCTAAATGATCACTAATTAAGTCAATATTATCACTATGTGAGTTTTGTGATGGCTGATTTCCACGCTAGACAAATATCTTAGAGGTCTTGTGTTTGAGTTGTTATAATGTCAAATTTTGTATTGATTTAAATAAGTATTTATCTATGTGATGAAAATAAATGTGTACAATTGAATTTTATTTTAAATCCATTTTTTTTTTAAATAAAAGAATCTTGTCTTAACTTATCTTATCTTAGCAAGATTTAAAAATAAATTTGTTGAGTTAGTAAAGTTTGTTACCTTTTTTTTTTTTTTTTTGATGTTGAGTAAACACTTTTATAAATAAAATTTCGGTAATGTCGTTGAGTCCATTAAAAAGCCATATCCCATTTCACAAGTGGATCACACTCGTTATACTCAGATCAAGTGCTGTCGTATAAATGTCTTTACTTCCTTGGCCTGGGTGGGGTGGGGGGGAATCGACGACCCTACATAAATAACATCACCTGTGTGGGGTGAGACACTACAAGAACTACAGGACCTTGGAAGGTAAAAGGGAATATCGCTATGATGAAAGGTAAAAAAAAAAACCACAGCCTATTACACTTAGGCTTTCTTTCTTCGTCTTTTACCTTGTCTTTCTTTTAGTGAGCTGAAAAACGTGGGACACTAAGGGGAACAATCGAGTTACGTAATCAATAACTATAAGGGGGCGCAACCTCGTACGCTTCCAGCGAGCGTTGTCTCTTTTTTTTTTTTTAGTCTTTTCTTGTGGCGGACGAACACGGCGGTGGTTTGGCGGTGGTTCGGCCCGCCTGAGACTAAAAACGCAGTCAGCCTGTTGCCCGGTTCAGCGGAGGGGTTATTCGCAGTGATAGATCTTCAAATCAACTTTTGTGAAATTGCACGGCAACGAGGCACGGTGATCGGTTAGTAATTAAAAACAGGTCTCACGTATTCGTTCGGAAGCTTATTGAGAAATGTTTCTGTTGTTGTAGAAGTTCTGAAACTTTTTAAAAAACTGTTTAAATGTGAAAAAAAAACAACGCTTTATTATATTATAATCAGAGTTATTAAAAAAGAAAATTAAACGTAAAATAAGATGTGACAAAGAAGCGAAGAGAAAACAACGATTCGATGATATATCTTCTGTCTTAAGTTCACATTGAACAATTCAGTTGTGTGATCAAACAAACATGCAGTAATGGGAGTTTAAACTGTAGCAAAAGTATGGAATAGTTGTGCCAATAGTTCATGTAGGAAAATTTACGAAGGTAGATATACATCGGTGTAGTTGGGTAAGTTGTAACAATCACTAGGCAGGTGTATTACCACGTTGATGGGGTAAACTATGTGATGTTATCAACATGACATTTTTGAAACCTTTCGGTTGTGTAAAAACGAGGGATTGTAAAAAGAACTACTTGAATTACTGATATGTTAATTCGTTAATTGTGTTTTTCCCGCAGTAATGCCATAAGTAGTAGCATAAGTAGTGTCATAATTTATGCCGTAGGTAATGCCATAAGTAATGCCATAGGAATGACCATAGGTAATGTCATACCTAATCACAGAAGTAACGTCATAAGAAAATTTAAAAATTAAATGATTTTCGCAATGGACAAAAGTATCCATATCCATATAAAAAAAAATTATAAAGTTGGTTTAAAACAGTTACACCAGACGATGATAAAATGAACCTCCTTTATTTAAGGCTTTCGATTAATCCTCTTGGCGTTAATAAAGGAGTCGTGCGGTCTTCAATTCCGGCTATAAATTCGATTAATCTGATTTTATTTTTTTAAGATGCCAATTTCCCTCCAACGACCAAGGTCACATTTCGGGTCCCGTAGAGTGGTCGTCAGTTTCAGAGCTTTGACACGGGAATGTGAAAACGTAATGGGCTCCCCCCCACCCCCCGCCCCCCTCGAAGGCCAGTGCTGCATACCTAATCTCTACTTGAACTAATCTGACGACCGCAGTCGTTGAGGCAAACGTTCTAGCGAGCAAGGGCGAGTTCTTAACGTCATCATAAAGTTGCTCTCATCATGGGCGGAACAAAACAACGGAGCTGGGAAATGATATGGCACGGGGAAATGCATCAGTTCAACCACGACCTTTGCCAACGGTGGCTTTAGTTAAAAGACGCAAACAAAAGTGATTGAAATTCTTTGTGTAAGTTAGATTAGAAAATATGAGTCTTTAAAACTTAAAAAAAAATTACATGTATTCAAAAACCGTCTTAGGGTAATAGTTTTAAATACAATAAAATTTAATACAGAGTGTGCAGGTTTTGTGACGGATTTTCTGAACTAATTGAAGGAATGTGTTCACAAAAACGAGACGTTGATAAATGAATCGCATGTGAGGTTTCAACGTTGAAATGGATACCGATAAGGCTGAACTGGTTAAAACTTTAATGCTGAAGGTAAGCCCATTTATTATGATTTTTGTTTTGTGGAGTATTTGAACTTTACTTCTTTGTACATCAATATGTGTGTGTGTGTTTGTATGTATTTGTGTGTGTGTGTTTGAGAAAAATTGGGGTGGGGGAAGTGGGATGAAGTAAGGAGAAAAACGACCACAGTAAGTACTGCCATGAAAGGGATCAACTTAACAGCACATTTACTTGTAGATAAACAACCGCTTCATTTGAAATGGTCACAGTAAAGACACGAGTCATTTTCATTGTACAAACAAGGCTCACGGCTCTTAATTGATTAGCAGTGTCGTCTAATTGATTAGCAGTGTCGTCTAATTGATTAGCAGTGTCGTCTAATTGATTAGCAGTGTCGTCTAATTGATTAGCAGTGTCGTCTAATTGATTAGCAGTGTCGTCTAATTGATTAGCAGTGTCGTCTAATTGATTAGCAGTGTCGTCTAATTGATTAGCAGTGTCATCTAATTGATTAGCAGTGTCGTCTAATTGATTAGCAGTGTCGTCTAATTGATTAGCAGTGTCGTCTAATTGATTAGCAGTGTCGTCTAATTGATTAGCAGTGTCGTCTAATTGATTAGCAGTGTCATCTAATTGATTAGCAGTGTCGTCTAATTGATTAGCAGTGTCGTCTAATTGATTAGCAGTGTCGTCTAATTGATTAGCAGTGTCGTCTATCCATTTCGTAGAGCATTTTTTAAAAAACTTTTATGCGGAACTAAATGCGCTTCTCGGCACACAGCCCTGGAGGAAATTACCCTTGAAGATACAAACTAATAGCCATTAAAGGTGAGAAGTTATTCAACGTGGAAAGAAGAAACATATCATATATTTTGGTTATTCGGTTAAAAAAACCTCGATTTTTTAAAATTAAATTTTAGAATTGTACAATTTGATGTAGCCTATACACCGAATCCAATTCAGGGGTGTAAAATATATCAAAAAGCTTTTATTTGAAAGAATCAAATACGCATTTCAATTATTCATTTGTAAAATCCTTTATTTGCACTCAGTGAAAAAGAACAGAAACACATTTCTTTTTAAACCCCCCCCCCCCCACACACACACTTTGTAAAATTGCTCTAGGGAATAGCTACGTGTCTTTGGAACTCACAAACGTACAGGGAATAGCTACGTATCTTTGGTACTCCCCAACACGCCAGGGAATAGCTGCCGTGTCACTCGTTAGTAGCCATCTAATTGCTGTAGAGCACGGCCACATAAAACCGATCCTAGCGTTTCCTTTTCCCGTTACTGTTCCTTTTCTGACGAGAGCGGGCGTGCCAAACTTGTGCTCACCTCGGATATCCGAGTATTCCTGGAGGTAATGTTCCAGATGAAGACTGGCTGATGGCTAAAGGACAATCTTGTCAATGGCTCTTACAGGAATTTTTCTGAGTCACATACAGAGGGTCAGGACTAATGCACCTTGACATCAAACGACATGTGTAACACAGTATTACTTCAGATATTCCAAAACTAAAAATGAGAGTAGATTTGACGCCTACATAACCAACAGCTGACATAATGAGGACTTAACAGACAGCTGATATGACGCCTATAGTGCACTACTTAACAGACAGCTGATATGACGCCTATAGTGCACTACTTAACAGACAGCTGATATGACGCCTATAGTGCACTGCTTAACAGACAGCTGATATGACGCCTATAGTGCACTGCTTAACAGACAGCTGATATGACGCCTATAGTGCACTGCTTAACAGACAGCTGATATGACGCCTATAGTGCACTACTTAACAGACAGCTGATATGACGCCTATAGTGCACTGCTTAACAGACAGCTGATATGACGCCTATAGTGCACTGCTTAACAGACAGCTGATATGACGCCTATAGTGCACTGCTTAACAGACGGCTGATATGACGCCTATAGTGCACTACTTAACAGACGGCTGATATGACGCCTATAGTGCACTACTTAACAGACGGCTGATATGACGCCTATAGTGCACTGCTTAACAGACAGCTGATATGACGCCTATAGTGCACTGCTTAACAGACAGCTGATATGACGCCTATAGTGCACTGCTTAACAGACAGCTGATATGACGCCTATAGTGCACTACTTAACAAACAGCTGATATGATGCCGTACAGTGCACTACATAACAAACAGCTGATATGATGCCGTACAGTGCACTGCATAACAAACAGCTGATATGAGGCCGTACAGTGCACTGCATAACAAACAGCTGATATGATGCCGTACAGTGCACAACATAACAGACAGCTGATATGATGCCGTACAGTGCACTACATAACAAACAGCTGATATGATGCCGTACAGTGCACTGCATAACAAACAGCTGATATGATGCCGTACAGTGCACAACATAACAAACAGCTGATATGATGCCGTACAGTGCACTACATAACAAACAGCTGATATGAGGCCGTACAGTGCACTACATAACAGACAGCTGATATGACTACATACGGTGATATACACCAATTTTGTCCAAATCTTTACCTTTGGACAACCGGTGGAAAAGTTTCCAAAACTTCACCAGGAACCAATGTCACATTTACTCATTGATGTTCTGTTTATTTGACCTTATTTATGTCTAAGAATACTTTTAAGCAGCTTCTAACATAAATGGCTTTCACTTGAGCCCTGTGTGCAATAAATGGCTTTCACTTGAGCCTTTGATGCAATAAATGGCTTTCACTTGAGCCCTTGGTGCAATAAATGGCTTTCACATGAGCCCTTTGTGCAATAAATGGCTTTCACATGAGCCTTTGTGCAATAAATGGCTTTCACATGAGCCCTTTGTGCAATAAATGGCTTTCACATGAGCCTTTGATGCAATAAATGGCTTTCACATGAGCCTTTGATGCAATAAATGGCTTTCACTTGAGCCCTTTGTGCAATAAATGGCTTTCACATGAGCCTTTGATGCAATAAATGGCTTTCACTTGAGCCCTTGGTGCAATAAATGGCTTTCACATGAGCCTTTGATGCAATAAATGGCTTTCACATGAGCCTTTGATGCAATAAATGGCTTTCACATGAGCCCTTTGTGCAATAAATGGCTTTCACTTGAGCCCTTTGTGCAATAAATGGCTTTCACTTGAGCCCTTTGTGCAATAAATGGCTTTCACATGAGCCTTTGATGCAATAAATGGCTTTCACTTGAGCCCTTGGTGCAATAAATGGCTTTCACATGAGCCTTTGATGCAATAAATGGCTTTCACATGAGCCTTTGATGCAATAAATGGCTTTCACATGAGCCTTTGATGCAATAAATGGCTTTCACATGAGCCTTTGATGCAATAAATGGCTTTCACATGAGCCTTTGATGCAATAAATGGCTTTCACATGAGCCTTTGATGCAATAAATAGCTTTCACATGAGCCTTTGATGCAATAAATGGCTTTCACATGAGCCTTTGATGCAATAAATGGCTTTCACATGAGCCTTTGGTTCAATAAATAGCTTTCACATGAGCCTTTGATGCAATAAATGGCTTTCACATGAGCCTTTGGTGCAATAAATGGCTTTCACATGAGCCTTTGGTTCAATAAATGGCTTTCACATGAGCCTTTGATGCAATAAATGGCTTCCACATGAGCCTTTGGTTCGATAAATGGCTTTCACATAAGCCTTTGATGCAATAAATGGCTTCAACATGAGCCTTTGATGCAATAAATGGCTTTCGGACCCATCCGGTTCCTGTCCGTCGATGGTCTTCTTTGGAAAGTAAAACTTGAAACGGCCAATTACGTTGGTCAAGTGTCTAGTTATGACATTACATAGAGAAGTGTTAAGTGTCCAGTTATGACCTTACTTAGAGAAGTATCAAGTGTTCAGTTATGACTTTACGTAGAGAAGTGTCAAGTGTCCAGTTATGACCTTATAAGTGTCATCAAGCTTCTCCTCTGTATCAATGATGGCTGCTGCTAAATTGTGCAACATATAAAAAAAAAATTCTGACACCCGACTCCTCCATTCCTCTAACTTCCATGCCTATAGAGCCCACGCCTCTAGCTTCCGTGCCTCTAGCTTCCATGCCTCTAGGTTCCATGCATCTAGGTTCCATGCCTCTAACTTCCATGCTTCTAACTTCCATGCCTCTAACTTCCATGCCTCTAACTTCCATGTCTATAGAGTCCACACCTCTAACTTCCATGCCTCTAACTTCCATGCCTCTAGCTTCCATGCCTTTGTCTTCCTTGCCTCTAGCTTTCGTTTATGACCACCGATTATGTCAGCCATTCGTGAACCACGACGCCCTCTTGTCGTGCATGGATGTGTTGAGATCAGTTACGCTGGTAAAGATATCTGTCAAGTAGTCCAAATTGGTTAAGCAATCCAAATTTCCAAACAGCCCTGACCAATGTGTTTTGTTTCGTTCAGAAATTCGGTAGTCTCTCTTCGCAATCCAAAATCTCTTGATGGAATTACCCCTCTTGATACACCACGTACTTTGGCATTTCAGTTGTTTGTGTTCAGGCTCCGTGTCATCTCATAATGCAGAAAAACAAACGTCCACGGGTTTTGAACATTAAATTTACCCGACACTTTGTTCACGTGGATTCAGTCACCTCGACCAACTGTTATGTATACGTGTAGACGAGCGATCTACACTGAGCCAATCCCAAACTTGTGGGACTTGAGTTCAATCCCCAGCTAAAGACTAGACAAGCAAAAACATCATCAGCACCCCGGGTGGATGACACCCCTTAACCTTTATGTCAACTCATCTAAAAGAGGGCAAACTCTGAAATCAGACCCGGAGATATACCACCACTTGGGGAACACTGATCTTCACAATATAAACATTATATTTAAAAAGAAAAAAAAATTCTCTATAAATAAACAAAAACCTTCTCAATTAAATTTAACGGGACACATTTTTTCAGACGTTTGCATTCTTCTATAAAGATTTATGACGGGTTGAACGTCCTCAACTTTTGTAATTTAAGAATATATTTGAGTAAGGGGCGGTAATGGGTCAATACCGGTCTGGTTAACATTAATTATTCAACATTTAGCATCTCGCAGATACAAACAATTTTTTTTTGTTGAGTTATCTTTTCCGCCCAGAGAAAGAAATCAAGAATTTAAAGTAATAATCAGTTGAGTTCTAGCAACGACCAGCATTTTTTTCTTTTACTAGCCTCTTTTCATGTTTATTCGTTTGCTAGAAGTAATTATAAACATTTATAATTAGTCCAAGTACGACAGAACTCAGTTTGTATCCCCTTTGTATAAGTACACCATCTACCAAAGTACCATATCTCTACAACATCTACCGAAGTACCACATCTCTACATCATCTACCAAGGACCACATCATTACACTATCTTACCAAAGTACAATATATCTAAACCATCCTCAAACGTACGATATATCTACACTATCTACTAAAGTACCATATCTGTACACCTTCTACCAAAGTACCATATCATTACACTATCTACTAAAGTACCATATATCTAAACCATCCTCCAACGTACGATATATCTACACTATCTACTAAAGTACCATATCTGTACACCATCTACCAAAGTACCATATCATTACACCATCTACCTAAGTACCACATATCTACACCGTCTACCGAAGTACAATATCTCTACACGATCTACCAACATGCCCTAACTCAACCTCATCTGTCAATATTCCCCTTCATACATCATCCGCCAAAGTGTCCCATCTCTATTTTTCATCTGTCAAAGTTCCCTATGTCTACTCATCTGTCAAAATGCCTTATATCTACTCATCTGTCAAAGTGCCCTATCTATACTTCATGTGTAAAAGTACCTTATATCTACTCATCTGTCAAAGTTCCCTTTTCTCTACTCATCTGTCAAAGTGCCTTATATCTACTCATCTGTCAAAGTGCCTTATATCTACTCATCTGTCAAAGTAACTTATATCTACTCATCTGTCAAAGTACCTTATATCTACTCATCTGTCAAAGTTCCCTATCTCTACTCATCTGTCAAAGTTCCCTATCTATACTTCATGTGTCAAAGTACCTTATATCTACTTCATCTTTCAAAGGACACCAATTCCTTTGTCTACCAAATGAGCTGGAAAGTCTGGATGACAAGAAATACGACATACCAGAAAGTGGGGGAAATCAAGTAAACGATAGAGATAACTCAACATTTTCTTCTTCTATAACTTCTCTTCAATACTTCTCCAAATAATTGCCAAGAATTTCACTTTTTTTTTCTCTCTCTCAAGATGTCTATATTTTAAAGCCATCTACAAAGTCCACTTGTGCCAATTCGGTATACTTTTATCCGATACTTCATTGCGATTTTGCGAGGAATTCTTATTCTTATCTTACATGAGGTCCGGGCGGCATAGCAGAAACTATTAAAATTCTCAAGGTCTTTGGAATAAAATTATTGAGGATTAGAACTCAACCAAATCAGTCTAAGAATGTCACATTTGGAATGTCGTCGACGACCCGAGCCGAGCCCCTTCGACCGAAATCCCCTGGAAATTCCATCTCATGGGATCCCCCCCCCCTCCTTTTACAGAGGAAGGGTAACGTGAGGTAGACCCCAGGGGAATTGTCGCCCTAGTGGCGAACCACTCGGCTACCCCAGGAAATCATCAGAAGAAAAAAAAACTATCTGTATTGTCTTTCTTCAACGCCAAATACATTGCAGTTACGCAAGAACATTGTCACTAACTGCCACCGAGGCCAACTCTGGCCAGTGTTCTAAAACAATAATTTACGCACAATGTAGAGGTCAGTATTTACTCATTTTCAAAAAAAGATGTTCAACCCATTCCCCGGCGAAAGAAACGAAATACGAGAATATCACCTTAGTAGTTGACTTCTGATCGGGGCTTTTTAGCGATGGTGAACTTCTTTTCAGATACCACATGATGTTTCATCTCCGGGTAAAAAAATGTTCTTCAGTTTCCAGCAAATCGGCCACCCAGCGGTCACACCCTTTTAGGTGTACCTCATCTCTCCGTGGAGCATTCGCAAAATGTTTGTTTTAGAAGTTTGAAATGTTCCACAAAATTGTTTTAAATGTCCCTACTTTTGCCACCCGGTTTTCGTCCCTTCATACTTCATCATCACCTTAAGCCTGACAAACAATCGGCAGAAGCGGCACTGAGCACGAAGCTGTCAGGTCTTCAAAACCAATGTTCAATGGGATGATTGACCTTAAAGCGTTATATCTTGATTGCCTGTCTTCGTTTATTTGACAAATTCACTGAACACCGCTTGCTTTGCTTTCGTCTCCATGTTCTTCTGTGGGAGCACACAAATTGTATCGCGAGGGATACGTAACAAAATAGCACACAAAACTATTATTATCCCTGGAATCAAGGTTGTAGCCGAAACATTTGACATTTTTGTGATGTTGATTGCCGATATCTGCTGGTGCCCATGAGGTTTGTTGAGTTCACTTTTAATTAGAGACTGACCGATTATGATTTTATGATTTCGGCTGAAAATGAAATGAAATCGAACGTTAAAAAGGACTTTCGGCCGAACACGAAAGATGTATAACTAAGTATTTCGAAGTTAGTTTGCGCACGCGTTCGGCGCGCGTCGAATATTGTCGGAAAAACGTTTGTGACCATGTAACAAATGGCTCTTTGGTGACCTCTGTTTTTTATCGGTTTACTTCACAGTTTTCAAATTATAAATCAATTTTGCAATAGTTGCGTAAAATATTTGTCTTATGGCGACACTCAGACAATTTAGTCAACGAGGTGATACTCTGTTATTTTAACTATAAACGTCTTAATTACATTTTGTAGTCAACCGAACTTATTATTTTTGTGTGGAAATCTTAAACAAATAGGTCATCATGGAATTGTGAACAGTGTTAGCAGATGATTTGTTTTTATCATACCACGACAGCAAGACGTCGAGCAGTAATGATGGCCCTCAGACAGTCAGAGTGACAGTTTGTCTTCTAGTAGACTTTCGACCAAAACTGAACATCAACCGAAAGTTAACTTTTCTGTAACGAACGAAACCGAAACTACGCCGAAAATGCTCCTATGGCAACTTTCGACGCCGAAACCGAAACGGAAATTCGGCCGGCCAATAGTTTTAATAGACACAAAGTTTAAAAAAATCATAATGAAACACTTTATTTGACCTTGAGAGATAGATACTAGCTATCTTATTGTAAGATATTAAAATCATAATTTGTAGTTCTTGTTATCTGGATTCTTGACTTTAATAGAATAAACAAGTGGCCAGTGCCTTGACGTTTACGAATTAATGAATAACATGTTCATTAAATTTTTGTATCCTTGACCTCAACATAAAGATTAAAATAAATTAATCAACGCTTTAAAAATACGTTTTTCTAATAAATCTTGTACAAAATGTAATTTCCAGCAATCGGGTTGGTGCTGAAAATTCGACAAAACAGGCATTCAAGTAACGCACTTGATAAGAATCCCAATTAGTCCCCCCTCCACCCCCCTTTTCCCCCCCACAAGGCTCGCAGCCGCACAATATTTCACGTCCCTCAACTATTTTAATATTCTAATGACCCACCCATTTTTACACTGCTTATTTATTTCACCAAATATTTTAGAAAAAAAAAGATGGAAATATTACTCACCAAAAGCACTTGCGATATTTTTAAGAATCTCAGCTATCGAGAATTTAATTTCGTGAAATCAGTTTCATCATATTTCAATCTTCTAATGGAAAAACAGCTAAAAACTTATATTTGGTTGTTGGGGTCTGGGAATGGGGCTGAAAATTTGAAAGAATGTATTGTCGCCGACAACGAGTCTATGTGCCAAGTTTCAGCTCGATAGGTTGACGGGAAGTGGTTCAATTAGCCATCCGAAGATTTTGGAACTCACCCAGACAGGTAGAAAGAAACACACGAACAAAAGAGAAACTAATATAAAGGATTTAATGATTTCAATTTGGCACTTACGACTTGATGGATAATGGGGAGATAGAATGTTTTGCATGTTGGCTGTATAATAAATTATAACTTACTGTGGGTGAGGAACCATAACTTAAAATTAAAATATCACTATAAATGTATAGAGCATTTCCCCTACTTGTCAATTTCAGCAATTCAATTATTATTAAGAAGATTTCAGGCATGCAGACTCGTTATCTAATACTATGTCTGGAAGGACCCCCCCCCCCACCCCAGCAGCGTCCATCCGGCAGTCTTGTAATTAAAGGACTGATCTCGGAGCTCACACGAATATCCAAATGGCGAGACTATCCCATTTCCTTGATCATCCTAGTCTGAGCACCATCCTCCTATCTTTAGTATCGAGCTCATATTTCGTGGCTACTCAAGAACATAAACATGGGATTTTGTTTCAGACCGTACTTCAGAAAGAAGAAGTTTTACTGTCATGATCATGAAGTAATCTAGCATTTTCCACTTACGATCATTGGTCCAATTGTGTTATAAGGATGAAATTGGTATTGGTGGGGGTTGGGGGTAGGGCTGAAAAATTTGATCGAACGAAAATTTGGTCGAATCTTTATACTGTATGGTAAAACAAAATAATGCGTTCAAAAAGAAATTTGAAGCAAAATTTTAACGTATAAATAAAAAAAAAACGATTCGACCAAATTTCCGTTCGATCAAATTTCCGTCGATCAATTTTCCGTCGACCAAATTTCTTTCGATCAAATTTCCGGATACGGTCTTACCCAGGTGGTACTTTTTTCTATATAAAAGGTTGGGGATAAAAAGGGGGGGGGGAATTTTTCGACCACCTGCAGTGTTTGTTCCCATTGCTATCGGCGTCCTTGTTTATAGTGTGAAACCCGTGCATGAACTCTGGGTGTCCCCATATTTGTCAACAATATGGGTGTGGTTTAATTACAAATTGTCTCCCTTGACTACCAATAAACACAATCTGTAGTCTATAGAAATAGAATGTTTTAGAACGTACCTTAGAACAGAACATTGCCCTACCGCAGCTATCTGAATAGGTTGCACCCATTGCGGGACCCGAGCTGCCGCCACTGTGGCCAGGCACCGGAGACGATCGAGCACCTTCTAGCCGAGTGCTCAACGCTGGCGACTGGCGTGATTGGGGTCCTCCCTGCCAACCATGTCGAGAGTCTTATCTACTGGATTGCCCACCAGATGAGGCAGGCCTGTACCTTACTTGCCAGGGCCATTAAAGAGCGATAGCTCGGTCTCTTTCAGTGAATGTAATATTTCAGAACGTACCAGACAGGTGTAGGCACGGATACAATGCCGAACCACTTTCTGGAAATGTCTCTTAGAAAGACTATAAATACGCCTATCGACATAAGGAGATTTTGCTATAACGATACGAGACAAAGAGAGATACCGTAGATTTTGTATATTAATATTTACGATGTGTATGTGTGCACATTTCTCAAACTTGTACCGTTACAAGCTCATTGCTGTACTGTAAGCCAATAGCCTTAGTTTTATTCTATTTGATTTTTTAATTTTAAATTAACTTAATAAATTATTTTTTGTAATTAGCCCTAGTTCGGGTATCGTTCTTTATTACAGTATTTAATTAAACTGGTATCGTCCTCTGTTATGTACGGTTGGAATCGAGCCAAAGAGTAAAATAAGAGATTAATTTCTCTATATTATAGCGGTACGTAACTGTTCGTGAAAGCGGGGGTGGGAATAATCTTGACCCACCTCGAAAGGCGATTATCCCAGCTTCACCACTGCATACAGTAAAAAAACAGCTGTTGACTTACTATATAACGGAGATCGCTCAACAGTTAGCCAAAAAAAAAACCAACCAAGAAAAACAAAGCAACAACACAGAGCTTCGCCTCAACATAGTTATTTTATACAACCCCTCTGAAAATGTCCAATACATTACAAGCAATTTTCAGAAGTTGAGGCTTACAAAGCTTGCAACATGAAAGACTCAGTGATCATCATCATCATCATGTCCCTTAGTCCTTGGACCGTTGGGGCGCCACAGATGACATGAAAACTATACTCCGTTCCTCTCGGTCTTCAGCACTACGCATAGCATCGCCTAGTTTTAATCCCGTCCACTCTTTGATGTTATCTTCCCATCATTTTGCTGTCTTCCTCTTCTTCTTCCTCCTCTAGTTGTGCCATGCATGATTTCTTTGGCGAGCCCTTGTTTTCTGGTCACGTGGCCATACCACTCAAATTTGCGCTTTTTTACAGACACCAGGAGGTCATCGTACTGCCCAAATGCTTGACGAATCCTTTCTTTCACTTGTTCATTGGTGATATGGTCTCTATAGCAGATGCCAAGAATGCCTCTGAAACATCTCATCTCCACCGCCTTTATTTTCCTTTCAAGTTCTGCTGTTAATGTCCAGGACTCACAGTCATATACAAAAATGGAGATGAATAATGAGCGCATCAGCCTGATTTTGGTGCTTACAAAGCTTGTAACATGAAAGAATCAGTGATCATCGCAACTAAGTAGAAATGAAATATCGCAGTCTATTTTATCTTGTTCCACTGACAAGTTAATTTATTGATATGTACATGAGGTTTTTAACGTTCTCTGGCAAAACTTACTTCATCGTAATTTATTGATATGTACATGAGGTTTTTAACGTTCTCTGGCAAAACTTACTTCATCGTAATTTATTGATATGTAGATGAGGTTTTTAACGTTCTCTGGCAAAACTTACATCATCGTAATTTATTGATATATACATGAGATTTTTAACGATCTCTGGCAAAACTTACTTCATCGTAATTTATTGATATATACATGAGGTTTTTAACGTTCTCTGGCAAAACTTAATTCATCGTAATTTATTGATATATACATGAGGTTTTTAACGTTCTCTGGCAAAACTTACTTCATCGTAATTTATTGATATATACATGAGGTTTTTAACGTTCTCTGGCAAAACTTACTTCATCGTAATTTATTGATATATACATGAGGTTTTTAACTTTCTCTGGCAAAACTTACTTCATCGTAATTTATTGATATATACATGAGGTTTTTAACGTTCTCTGACAAAACTTACATCGTCGTATTTCCTCTCTGATTGCCCGCTTAATGATTATATTTTGAAACAAGGTAAATTAGAAAAAGATGCCAATAACAATGAAACATTCGTAGCTACAAATGTTGGTCGACATATTCTCATATATATATGGATCAAAGTTAAGGTTTTAATCAATTTGAATATGATCCGGGCGTTTCTTGACTCTGTTAACATACGACACACACACATACATTGAGAACAAATGAAGTTAAATCAATAGTCGCGCCGGTTGGGCAGATGTTTATTGGCGGTCACTTCCAGGCCAGCCATCATGTCCTGGCACTCTCAAGTGTAGTCGCCCCCGTGACTCTGGTGTTTATGATCTCATTTAGATGTATAAAACATGTTCCAAGAGAGGCAGTAGATCAGGGCCAGGTTGTCATTAGCCATATGGTCATTATCGCCTAGACATCGAGAACCTTAAGAGACGCTTAGCGCCAGATTGTGATTGTCCAGATTGTCATTATCCAGATTGTCATTGTCCAGATTTTTAATATCCAGATTGTCATTATCCAGATTGTCATTAACGCCTACACCATCGCGAACAATAAGAGACGCATATGGCCAGATTGTAATTGTCCGCATTGTCATTATCCAGGTGTCATTATCCAAAGTGTCATTACCCAGATTGTCATTATACAGATTGTCATTATCCAGATTGCCATTAGCCAGATTTTCATTAACGCCTTCGACAGGTTGAGCCATAATAGAAGCATAAATTCTCCTTTGTGAACTTGAATTGGGTTAGCGATAACACTTTGCTAAAAGGCTTTGTATTTTAATCTGATGCCACAGTTTAGCGTTTCTCTGTCTTCTATCGGTGGACGCCTCTGTAAGTTGCCTTCAAAAAGCTTGTCGCATAGTCCCATCTGTATATTTCTCTATTTGTAAAACAATGAAAGTCTACATCACAATGTTTAGTTGTTAATGAATGTTTGACAAAACAATGACACAGGGCTCTAAATACCAACAAACAAATGTCACCTGACTCTTGCTGTCTATCATTCTGTTTGTCCCGTAAGAACATTTTTTTTCCCACCCCACGTTCTGTTTTTTTTTTTTTTTTTACATGATTCATGATTATGCAATAACGTTAAACCATTAATGTAAAGTTTAGAGATATAAAACTAGAGCTATAGATCTGATTTAAGACATGTATTCCCTGGTCGGAATGAAATCCACCTGATGCTTTTTGGTCACTTCTTTTATTTGAATAGAATTTATAAAATCTTTTAAAAGCACTATAAAAAAAAAAAAGACATTACATCAAAGACGAGTTAGAACGCCTAAAAAAGTTTTAAATTATATACTATATCTTAAAATGCATAATGCAAAGAAAGACTGCGCTCAAGTGTAGATGAACACTCCATGTAGCCAACGGATTCGAATTAATTGTAGACGGAACTTAAATATATTTTATTTTTCCATTACTTTTTGAAAATATTTTATGCACAGTGAGCGAAAATTTCACGGGTGCACACTAAAAAATAACGCCACATCCACGCACCCACACGCTGGAAATGTAAGTAGAAAGAAAGTCAATTACATTTTTTGTATTAAAATGTGAAATTGATTAGAGCGCCTTCTACAATAATTCAGCATTCATTTACAGACAATGGAACCAGAGGCATAGCTGGGATTTTGACGCCATTGATAAACTAAAATTTTTTTAAAAAATTAGAGATTTAGCGGCGCCCTTTTGAACTGGCGCAGGCCGGCGCCCTTGGCAACTGCCCCAATGCCAAGCCGATGTTACGCCACTGAATGTAACCCCCTTCTCTTCAATGATCCATTGACCCCTTTCTATTGAAAGAAAAATATTAAAAAGTAACAAAAGAGATTTATATTTGCATAAAAACACATTAACTAATTAAAACTAATGTGCGTAACTTCCTATCGGCTTTAAACTCGGCATCAAATTTCCGTGTCGCCGGATGAGACGTTCATCCAATATAAAATCCCCGATCGTATTTTCATTTAACATCTTTTGAACACGGGAATGAGATACGCTCTGCCCTCACCCCCACCACCCACCCCCCCCCCCCATTCTATCGCACGGGCCGTTAACACTAATTCCTGACACTCAACAGCACTTAGGAGTATCACGTGATCTCAGCCAGACACAACGGTGCACTTGTTTTTCCTATGAAGGAATGCTAGTTGTTCCGTCCCACTGATATTGTAAGAGCAATGTCAAGAGTGACGTGTTGGCAAATAGAGCAACGCTCATTAAGGAAACAGAGACAAAAAATAGTTCATCGTAGAATCGATTTAAAATTATATAGTCTATATATTTAAAAATTCAAACATATTCTTTGTCTTTCAATTATGTGCAAAGCAATGAAATATAATGATCTAATTTAAACAGATGAGAAATAATGCATGGTAATAAGGGGGAGCGACTGCAATCAGGTTAGCAAACAAAGTATGGGAAAACCTGAAAAAAAACAAAAACGAACGCAACAAAACAATGGAACGTGTTGGCAGGAAGCCTTCGTCAGCGAATAAAGGACAGTACAAACGGAATCAGTTTAAAAATAGCACCTAGCTGAAAAGTAGTATCCGTGAAAAATAGTCAGGTCTTAAAATAAGTCTTATTTTCTCATCTAATGGCGCTGGATATTTCACTTTGTAACACGAGACGATTCAACTCATTTTCAAAATGGTTTAAATTTTCATGCGTTGCGATTTATAAAGCTGAACGTTCTAAAATACACGTGCACATGTTTGAAACACTTGTCATTAGTTGTGTGTGGGCCATTCTGTCACTAAACAAAACGCCTCTGTTGTTCAGCCCTTGAAAAGAGTTGTGACAGTGGGGTGCTTAACTCATATTGATTCTGCTGTGGGTTATTGGTTGGGACAGTGGGGTGCTTAATTCATATTGATTCTGTTGTGGGTTATTGGTTGGGACAGTGGGGGTGCTTAACTCTGTTTTGTTGATTCTGTTGTGGGATCTAGGAGCAAAAGAGAAGTGTGGGAGAAGTGAAAGGAAACCAAAATAATTTAAAGCAATGGGTCTTTAAAGGCTGATAACATTTTCTAGAGAAGTCCAAAATGTGGTTCAGACATTAAAGGACTCTCAAGTGTAGAAGTGATGACATCACATAGACCGACTTACGAGAAAGAACTGTTCACAGTCTCGCAGTCTCTAGAGTACAAGCAGTGCGCGACAAGCTTTAAAGGTAGGCGAAAATAGACAAATAATATTGGACATTCAGCTTGACAAAATTGATCATCCATCTACTGAGCTAACCCACAAATTGCCGAATGGCGTCTCCAGCACTATGTCAGCCAAGTCTTGGATTTTGCGGGCCCCCAGGACATGACTCATTGTCCACGAGTCAGGTCGGTCGGGGGAAGGGAAAGAATCCAAAACGTTATCGAAAGGGTGACGTAATTTTACAGTTTTTGTAGTCATTTAAACTTGAGTCAAGGACGTATTAAAATAAAACACAGGGGTCTTCCTCAAATTGACTCCGACTTCTGCATAAGACGTCTAGCAGCTTGACAAAATTGATCATCCATCTACTGAGCTAACCCACAAATTGCCGAATGGCGTCCCCAGCACTGTATCAACCAACTCTTGGTCTTTGCGCGCCCTCAGGACATGACTCATTGTCCACGAGTCAGGTCGGTATGGGGAGGTCGGAAAATCCTACACGTTAACAAAAGTGTGACGTAACTTAAGTTTTTTTTTAGTCCTTTAAATTTGAGTAAATACTTTTTAAAAAAAAACACACGGTGGTCCCCAAACTTTCTGAACGCGACACCGATTCCTCTATAAGACGCCAAGCAGCGCGGAAATAAATAATCGAGTATTTAACTATTTAACTATTGATACACTGGTTGAAAGAGACTGGAGTCTTACACTAAGAGACTGGAGTCTTACACTAAGAGACTGGAGTCTTACACTAAGAGACTGGAGTCTTACACTAAGAGACTGGAGTCTTACACTAAGAGACTGGAGTCTTACACTAAGAGACTGGAGTCTTACACTAAGAGACTGGAGTCTTACACTAAGAGACTGGAGTATTACACTAAGAGACTGGAGTCTTACACTAAGAGACTGGAGTCTTACACTAAGAGACTGGAGTCTTACACTAAGAGACTGGAGTCTTACACTAAGAGACTGGAGTCTTACACTAAGAGACTGGAGTCTTACACGAAAAGACTGGAGTCTTACACTAAGAGACTGGAGTCTTACACGAAAAGACTGGAGTCTTACACTAAGAGACTGGAGTCTTACACTATGAGACTGGAGTCTTACACTAAGAGACTGGAGTCTTACACTAAGAGACTGGAGTCTTACACTAAGAGACTGGAGTCTTACACTATGAGACTGGAGTCTTACACTAAGAGACTGGAGTCTTACACTAAGAGACTGGAGTCTTACACTAAGAGACTGGAGTCTTACACGAAAAGACTGGAGTCTTACACGAAAAGACTGGAGTCTTACACTAAGAGACTGGAGTCTTACCCTAAGAGACTGGAGTCTTACACTAAGAGACTGGAGTCTTACACTAAGAGACTGGAGTCTTACACTATGAGACTGAAGTTTTACACTAATAGATTGGACTCTTACACTATGAGACTGGAGTCTTACACTACTGTATTTCTTTAACTTCCGCTATAATAGCTCGACACGGAATTAATTTTATAGACGCCTGTACTTTGCTTATTATGTACATACACCAGTATGTAAGACATATGTTAACGTGTTATGTTCTTTACACGAGTTCTCTGTGTTATTGTCCCATGCTCGTGTGATCCTTTTAATTCATTTCGTTTAGATGCAACATAAATTTTGAGACAACTTAAATTTTGAGACAACATAAATTTTGAGACAACATAAATTTGATACAACATAAATTTGAGACAACATAAATTTGAGACAACATAAATTTGATACAACTTAAATTTGAGACAACATACATTTGATACAACAGAAATTTTGAGACAACTTAAATTTGAGACAACTTAAATTTGAGACAACATAAATTTGATACAACATAAATTTGATACAACATAAATTTTGAGACAACATAAATTTGATACAACATAAATTTGATACAACATAAAATTGAGACAACATACATTTTGAGACAACATAAAATTGAGACAACATAAATTTGAGACAATATAAATGTTGTCCAATGAAATAATGAATTGAATTTTTTTCCTTTCAATTTAGTACTTATGGATATTTTTGTTTGGTGCACTATTGTTGAAAAAGGGGTTTTATTTTTATTTAATCCTTTATATTAACTTCGCTTTCATTCGTGGCCGGCTGGCAAAATCTACCGATGGCTAACTTACCCACTTCTCGTCAACGTGTCGAGCTGAAACTTGGCACATAGACCCGTATCTCATGACAACACATTCAATCAAATGTTTATGCTCAATCTCCAAAAATAATTTTTTTGCCAAACTTTTTCATACCACCTACTTCTTGGGACCATAAACTCAACCTGAACGCCCCCCCCCCATACCTCTTACCCAATAAACATTTTCAGAATAATAGTTTGCACGACCCTCTATTATAGTTAATTACACCATTAAATGTAAAAGTGTAAATATATTACTACTAGGTAAGCAACTAGCATATCCCTTTTCTAATACTTGAAAATTGGTTTAACTCGGGATGGCAAATATGGAAATGTAATAGGATTACATTTTAATCCAAAGTAAGGGAGTCATTTTCAGTTTTAAAAAGTTTGATCTCATTCTCTTGCAAAAGCTCATTCATAATTGCTAAATTTAGCATGTGTTATAGCCCGTGTGTTGATCCTATTTTGGTTCACCCTGCAAAGTGTAAAGCTGTCGGGTACATCCCTTAGCTCCCTTTGTTTTAACTTTTCTTCGTGTTGCCAGGTCATTGTCCAACCGCTTGTTCCCTTTAACTTACTAGAAGGTTCGTAATAGTGATTGATAATTTTCGCTTGCCTTTCTAGATTAGAGGTGCGATTTTTAGAAAAGTCTCCCCCTTAGACTATAAATAAGATGGTCAATTGCCACGTACCAGAGATACAAGAGACATATATGAGACCTACAAGACTAACACGTTTACCCTTTTTTTGGCTTGATATTTTTATCTTTCCCCTTTTATTGTCCTCAATCAATGTCAATAGTATGACATTAAGTGTAATTTTCGTTTCGTGGAAAAAAGTGCTCCTATACACGAAATATTGACCCGTACCCCCTTTGCAACCCCCCCCCCCCCAACTTTCCCGTCTTTCCGAATGTTTCGTATCTTGATCAAAACTCTCTTATGTTACAAAACTTTAAATAGCGGTACAAGCAAAGATTCTGTAATGTCAATTCATCGAATTGTAATGTTAGCGCTCTTGATTCGGCTATGCAATACAACTAAATAATCCTCCATGTTCTTCTCAGCCTTTTTAGTCTATGACATCAGACCTTCGATAAATACTTGGTTAGACGAGCTTTCACGACTTAGAAATCCGCATAGCAATTCCATATCAGACGGTGCTCGCAAGTCACCGGTGTTATGGTAAGAATCGTTGGACAGAAAAAATGAGAGTAATTTCTAAAGTCTCATTGATACTATCACGTGATATCAGCTCATAACGCCTGAGTAATATATGTTGTGTCACCCCATAACGCCAAAGTGATATATATATATTGTGTCAGCTCATAACACCTAAGTAAGTAATATATGTTGTGTCAGCTCATAACGCCTAAATAATATAATATGTTGTGTCAGCTCATAACACCTAAGTAATATAATATGTTGTGTCAGCTCATAACGCCTAACTAAGTAATAGATGTTGTGTCAGCTCATAACGCCTAACTAAGTAATAGATCTTGTGTCAGCTCATAACGCCTAACTAAGTAATAGATCTTGTGTCAGCTCATAACGCCTAACTAAGTAATAGATGTTGTGTCAGCTCATAACGCCTAACTAAGTAATAGATGTTGTGTCAGCTCATAACACCTACCTATCACACCGGGTCATATATTCTCGTTCTAGTTTTGATAATAATAGTTTCAAATAATTGTTTCCAAAATAGTTCCGATTCAAATTATAGAATTTTCGAAACTACTATTAGATCATATGTTGTGTGTGATTTTTAGATAGTAATCAACTATTTGCCAATTTAGGTAAACTGTACATACAAACAGCACGATTCTCCTTTAAAGACAATGCTTGAAAGGCACAGATAGCTCATTATTTCTTGCACAAATGTCTAACGTTTCCCGTATTTTCTTTGAAGTAACTACGAAAAGAGTATATTTTACAAAGAAATGAATTTTGGAATCAAAAACGTTTACATACTGGCCAGATGAAAGTACACAATGATTCACTTATTTACCCAGGTCCATTAGCTGGCAGTGAGCCAAGCTCGCGCCAGCGTCACCGTCGTGTTGTTTTGATGTTCGGCAATTTTTCAATAAGGCTTTTTCTTTTTGTTTACCATATTTTACCTAACCTATGAGAGTTCTTACCCTCCCACGCAAACACCTTTGTTCTGTCTGCATGATTGTCGCGATCCAGGCATCGCATGCAACAATATACTTTACTCATATAAAAAGTGAAAGTCTTAAAAAATAAAGTATTTAATTAGATATTAAAGTCAGTGGCGTAGCGAGCTTAACTCGCGCCCGGGGCACAATACCTTTTTAGCGCCGCCCCCCATTCGAAAACCATACAATATTATAGTAAAATATACCATTTGGCGCCCCTTTGTGAGTAGCGCCCGGGGCATGATGCCCCCCTTGCCCCCCTCACTACGCCACTGATTAAAGTACGTCAATAAAGGATACGTTTATTGATAGGTGCCTGGTGATATTTTAGCATTACAATTGGAAACTTCATATCGTAAGAATTTATTGGAATAAAATGTGTTACAGTTTGATTGATTGATTTGAGTACTTATATATTTGTACCAAAATGTACCAGACTCTGCTAAATGTTTAATTGGATTAATGACATTTTCGAGTGTAAGTTCATAAGGGTTTCGAGGGAAAAATTAAAATGCTGCCATACTCCCCCGCCCCCTCTCGTTCTCTTTCTATCCCCCCTCCCCCCTCTCGTTCTCTTTCTATCCCCCCTCCCCCCTCTCGTTCTCTTTCTATCCCCCCTCTCGTTCTCTTTCTATTCCCCCTCCCCCCTCTCGTTCTCTTTCTATCCCCCCTCCCCCCTCTCGTTCTCTTTCTATTCCCCCTCCCCCCTCTCGTTCTCTTTCTATCCTCCCCCCTGTTTAGTCTGAGAACCTTGGCTTAGTTAGAATTTTCATGAATGAAAATCTGATTGTTTAAATAAGCCGAATGCATCATTGTGATGATTTTTTAATTGCAACGATTCCACAATATAAAATATTAAATTCGATTACGTATGAAGTAGGCCTATATAAAGGAACAATTCTACAATCTATGCCAGTCAAGAAATATGTGACGAAACATTTGTTCCTGTGTGCATAGTTTCTTTTTCGGGGACCTGTCATTCAAGAAACCGGATCTGCGGTCTCAATCTCAAGATTTATAAAGGTGACAATTTTATAAATTAACTTATACTTCAGGGTTGAAGTGAAGAGTCCAGACAGACTCGATTATCTGTAGCGTAGCACTTTCATTGTGTTTATCTTCTTTTGTGGTACAGAACGAAGGTTCTACCACGATGTATCTATAATAACACCGTACGGCTAATTGAATTGTGGAAATGGATTTGCTTGGAGCTTTTGAAAAAAATAAAATATTATTTTAAACGTTTACATGATTAATTCAATAAGCCTATGTGTTATATGTTTGTGGAGATTTTATATACATTTGTGTTGTATAACTGAGTTCCAATAGCTCTTTATAGATATTTGTGTTGTGTAACTGAGTTCTAATACTTCTTTATATACATCTGTGTTGTATAACTGAGTTCCAATAGTTCTTTATATATATTTGTGTTGTATAACTGAGTTCTAATAGTTCTTTATAGACATTTGTGTTGTGTAACTAAGTTCTAATACTTCTTTATATACATTTGTGTTGTATAACTGAGTTCTAATAGTTCTTTATAGACATCTGTGTTGTATAACTGAGTTCTAATAGTTCTTTATATACATCTGTGTTGTATAACTGAGTTCTAGTAGTTCATTCAAGCGAAGATTAATTTTACCGCTGATGTAAAAGTTCAGCGAAGTGGGGGAGGGGGAGAGAAGGAAGCACGTTTCTGGGAAAATTGGTCAAGCGTGTTCTTGACAATATATTCTCAAACTCTGATGGAAGAGGTTAAAATTTAGGTTTCAAATTTTTGATGCTAGGCTTTTTTTTATCACTATAACTTATGCTTTTACTGATTCAAAGATCGGCTTCAGAAGATAAAGGTTTGACATAAAATAATTTGTTTCTAAGAACTTTAGGATGTCTGTAAACAAAAACAAAAAAACAAGTGAAGTGAGACAAAACGTGAAGTGAGACAATACGTGAAGCGAGACAAAACGTGAAGTGAGACAAAACGTGAAGTGAGACAAAACGTGAAGTGAGACAATACGTGAAGTGAGACAAAACGTGAAGCGAGACAAAACGTGAAGTGAGACAATACGTGAAGTGAGACAAAACGTGAAGTGAGACAATACGTGAAGTGAGACAAAACGTGAAGCGAGAAAAAACGTGAAGTGAGACAATACGTGAAGTGAGACAATACGTGAAGCGAGACAAAACGTGAAGTGAGACAAAACGTGAAGTGAGACAAAACGTGAAGTGAGACAATACGTGAAGTGAGACAAAACGTGAAGCGAGACAAAACGTGAAGTGAGACAAAGCGTGATAGCATAACTTTAGTGATTTCTTCTGGTTTGCTTTAGAACTTACACCTTGTAGTCACATCAGCTGCAGAATTCAACACTGATGCGAATGCAATACCCTTAAATAAATGTATAAAAAAATGTTTACAATATACGGGTATAAATATAAAATATACTTAGAAATACACAAACACATAGGACATAGTCACAGAGTCATAAAGTAAAGACAAAGTACAAACAAAAGTCGTTCACGAAATATTTTAATTTATCTTAGTGTTAATAAGTTTATTTTAAATATGTGTGTCTGTTACATTTCTGTGTCCGTGTACAATGTGAATAGTTTTTTAGTATACTTTTCGGTAAACCCTTCAACTTCAAATTTCCAAAAATTAATTTTGTTTCAAATACATTAAAATAATTGATGATTTTAAATTTCCCCATCAGAAATGTAGGTTCTGTGGTGTAGTGGTTATCACGTCTGCTTTACACGCAGAAGGCCGCGAGTTTGAACCTCGCCAGAACCCATTAAAAAAAACAACAACAACATTTATTTGAAAAAGATTATTAAACAATTTTAGGAGTGAACCTTAATTTATAACAGATACAGCGTATTACATATGACAATTTTAACTGAAAAATAACTTAGGTTCCCACTTTTTCTTCTGAACCGCTAAAAGTTAAGGAAGAATTAACTACATCAAGTAAATACTTGATCAGGCCAGTTGAATGTTTCGCGAAACATATTCGGACTAACAAATATATTAGTTTATGCCACTGACTATATTAACTCAATAACTGGTTGCTAGCTGCATTGTGGCACTTAGAAAGGTCACTTGAGAATCATGACGTCACCGTATGTATCAGTAGTTCTATAAAAAATAAATAATTTATTCACCAATTGTCTAGTGAACGTGTGAGAGTGGTGGCGGGGGCTGCTCACTCCAGGCGGCAATTTTTTCTTCAGTTGATTGTGGCCAACTCCAACGAAAAGAAAGGATTCTTAGATATAAACTGTCGAGACCCGACTTTTCTCTCCCCCCCCCCCCCCCCCCGTGGAGTCACTACTTAGTCCACCATAAATTCGAAATTGGAAAAGCAGCAAAATTCTCTTCATCTCCTTTTATTCAGCCCCAGATGATGAGACAAGGGGAGACGATCATTTTAGCGACTAAAAAAAATATAAATAAAACTGTTCAATTATAATAATATCATCGTTCCAATTTTAGCATTTAAACTTTAGGCCTACCTCCTGTCTTAGTTTTTTCGTGTAAAGTTGTAGATATAAATTATGTCCTCATTCTCAAACATAAATACATAAATAAATACATAAATAAATGCATAAATAAATACATAAATACATACATAAATAAATACATAAATAAATACATAAATAAATACATAAATAAATACATAAATAAATACATAAATAAATAAATACATAAATAAATATATACATAAATAAACAAATAAATAAATAAATAAATACTAACATAAATAAATAAATAAATACATAAATAAACAAATAAATAGTCCCAGCACACTAATTGAGAAACTGCACGTGATCTACTGAAATGCCTGCGTATGTATTTGAATGGGTAGTCCGCACCCCCATTACCCCCTAACCCCCCACACACATCCACGCACAACATGGAATCGATACCGTCATTTGACCAGGAGAATCGAATCCGTTCCTCAAGTTTGTCTGTCGCCGTTGTACATTTGTGCTGCACAGAGTTTGTAAAATATAAACAATAACAGGCACGTGTAGCCCATCAGACGCCCTCGTCACACGCCCCCGTCTGGGATGTCAAAACAACACTCTTCAATGAGAAAACAATGCTGGGGTTTAAAAAAAAATGTTTTACAAGTGCAAGGTAGTAGGTCATTTCGAGACTTTTAAAATTACGCCTTTTTGTCATAACTCAAGGACATCTGTGGGTCGTCAAGTGTCAAGAAATCGTTTAGGAATTCAGTGAGTCTCTTGGAATGAGCTAAGTCTGGGGTCTCAATGGACACACCATGATACTTATGTGGACAATTCATCGTGGCCACTATGTGGTCTCAATGGGCGCACCATGACATTGATATGGACAATTCACTGTGGCCAATTTGTGGTCTCAATGGGCACACCATGAGCTTGATGCGGACAATTCACTGTGGCCACTCTGTGGTCTCAATGGGCACTCCATGACATTGCTGTGGACAAATCACTGTGGCCACTTTGTGGTCTCAATGGGCACACCATGACATTGATGTGGACAATTCACTGTGACCACTCTGTGGTCTCAATGGGCACACCATGACACTGATGTGGACAATTCACTGGTCTCAATGAACACACCATGACATTGATTAGGACAATTCACTGTGGCCACTGGATGTGAGTAATCTAAAGAAATTGGATCTTGTGGCTCTTTGTTCTACTCACAGTTCTCCTTAGTGGGAAAGTTTGGTCTTAACGAGTGAGTTCAGCTTTAATTATTTTTTAAAATTCGAGACTGGGACTTGGATTCCCCAGCAGCTCTAGTGGATTCTTCATCACAAAACAGGGAATGCCCCCCCCCCCCTCCTTTTTTTTCCAGCTAAAAGCGATTGAGGATAGATATAATTGACTTGGGAAATTAAATTTAATGAATCTGGTATCAAATCTGGATGACAGGGACGTGTGACGTATTTAAGGGGATTTTATTCGGCACCAAAATAAATGGACGTAATTTTTAAAATTCCGAATCATATCCTTGCCCCATCAAGTCCAGTTTTAGACTTCGACTCCGAATCATATCCTTGCCCCATCAAGTCCAGTTTTAGACTTCGACTCCGAATCATATCCTTGCCCCATCAAGTCCAGTTTTAGACTTCGACTCCGAATCATATCCTTGCCCCATCAAGTCCAGTTTTAGACTTCGACTCCGAATCATATCCTTGCCCCATCAAGTCCAGTTTTAGACTTCGACTCCGAATCATGTCCTCGCCCCATCAAGTCCAGTTTTAGACTTCGACTCCGAATCATGTCCTCGCCCCATCAAGTCCAGTTTTAGACTTCGACTCCGAATCATGTCCTCGCCCCATCAAGTCCAGTTTTAGACTTCGACTCCGAATCATGTCCTCGCCCCATCAAGTCCAGTTTTAGACTTCGACTCCGAATCATATCCTTGCCCCATCAAGTCCAGTTTTAGACTTCGACTCCGAATCATGTCCTCGCCCCATCAAGTCCAGTCTTAGACTTCGGCTACGCAGCTTGTTAGCTTAGTCAACAGAAGACTTTTGGGATTTTTTGACGACTTCAAATCGTTTTATGTGTTGTCGAGTTCCAGGCTTAGAGTTCCAGGTTAAGGTTTCCAGGCTTAGAGTTCCAGGCTCAGAGTTCCAGGCTCAGAGTTCCAGGCTCAGAGTTCCAGGCTCAGTTCCAGGCTCAGAGTTCCAGGCTCATAGTTCCAGGCTCAGAGTTCCAGGCTCAGAGCCCATCTGGTAGACCTGAACATCTCCAACACGACCGTGTCTTTAACCGCTGTAATAGAAATTTCTACTTTACATTCACATACGGCGTCTCAGTTACTTAGTCTCTATAGGGGAATGATGTGTATGAGTTTCTTAGGGGTAGAGGGTGGAGTTGAAGTAATCGAATCGCTAGCTCCATGAACTCAAGAAGCAAATCGAATTTTTCTTTACGATGTTCGATATTAAATCCATTGAATGACGTACATTTACTACTCCGCTGGTAAAAAAGCTCGAAGACGGATTAATGAGGTTGTGTGGATGTTAAATCTTACAGAACCAATCTCTCGTCTCTTTAATAGAGCCAATACCACTCAGCGGGCAACGGCAACGTCTACGACGCCACTTTTCATGCCCAATGAGTATCACGATGTCTGGTGCGGAACACGCTAGCGTAGAACCTTACAATAATACACGTACGTACAAGATGGCTTAGAATTCTTATATTATTCTATTGGTCCGGTCCCTCTTCTCAGTGTTATTACAGAACCATCACTGCTACTAGTCTCATTTTTACGAGGTGGTGGCTCCACATTTTAAAGGGAGGTAATGGAGCGAGAGTAGTTGGAAATGACCTGGGTGTTGCTCGCTTCATCTCCCCTCCACGCCGACCTTGAAGTATGTACTCTTGTATGATTAAAAAAATAATGTAGAAACATTTTCATTGTCAGTTAGCATAAACAAACCATACGGACCTGTGGTCACAATAGTTGGCCACAATGGTAGTCACAATGGTTGGTCACAATGGTTGGCCACAATGGTTGGCCACAATAGTTGGCCACAATAGTTGGCCACAATGGTTGGTCACAATGGTTGGTCACAATGGTTGGCCACAATGGTTGGGCACAATACTTGGTCACAATGGTTGGGCACAATACTTGGTCGCAATGGTTGGCCACAATAGTTGGTCACAATAGTTGGTCACAATATTTGGTCACAATGAAATATATTGAAAATAAATGGCTAATCATGATTATTTATGAATAAAGTTTAATGAGGAAAAACATACATTTACACTAGAGTAGAAACTCTCAGTCATTTAAAGTTCTTCAGATATTAAAGTGTTCTCAAATTGTGGATACAGTTTTAACGACGGTTTCAACTAACTAAATAATTAACGGTTATCAACATTTGTAACTAAACCAGCCTAACAACATGTGATGTGTAACAAAACTTTAATTATAATATACTTTTAAGTATAATATACGTTCTTAGTATAATATACTTCTAATTATAACATACTTTTGATTACAATATACTTTTGTTTATAATATAATTTTGATTATAATTTGATAGCACATTCTGCTAAAGATAGTACACTAAAACTGATTAAATACTGAAATTCGCGAAAGAGCTATACCAGAAAATCCTGAAATGACTGACGCGCGTTACACCTGTCTTCTGTCTTGAAAGTTACATGACACATGGAAGAATTGCATGTATTACTACTGCATCTTTCAAAATTGTATTTTATTCAATACTATACAATGGAGATTTTAAAAAATAAACCAAACGATGAACCATTTACGTCCTTATAACAAATCAATTACATAATTATTTTTTATCGTTATTGTGGCATAAGCCCAAAAGACAATTATAAAGAGGAGCTCAGAGGCGTATTCAATGTTAGACATGTGGCCATGTAACCTTGCTGCACTACATTTTTTGGGGGTTGTTGTTGAGATCTTGTGTCGAATTAATATAACTGGATGACGTCATCTCTAATCTACGTACCTATTATATCATATCCCCCTCACTTTATATTATTTCGTGACCCTCCGTTGCTAGTGTTCAGTAAGGACTTTTTTGTCTAATGGAGCCAGTCTTATCACGGCCTGTGAATGGATTAAAGTGGAATGAGCGCTGATTGGTCAGTGGCGGCTGCAGAGATCACGCGCTGAATTGTTGAAGTGGTTTGATGACTTGCTGGGTTCTCAGCTTGACACCATGTTCGACCTTGCTTTAGAAATGTCATCTTATCAGAGCTCTTCCTTTTCTTAAGAATCATCATGAAACCAGTACTGTCCTGAAGGACACTTTGTCATTGACTATTGCCCGGGTTTTTATCCGCTACCGGGAGCATTCTGTATGACAACTGAATTAAATACAGCTGTCTAACGTTACTTCATTTATTTAGAAATATTATAAAAAAATGGAAAAAGTGCAATAAAAATGACATATTCGCTGTATCTGCAACAAATGCCGTATCTTTTGTTTCCATCTTATGAAATAATGACCTTCACCCTCAACCTGCGCCAGCTGCATATGCTACAAAGTGGTGTCATAAAGTTGAAACCATTCGTAATTTAAATCGTGTAAATTTATTAGACATGTGATCACTCACCTGTATAAATAGTGTTTTTTTAAAAACCTTCCCATCATTAGGTGTGGCAAATAAATTAAAATCTCAGACTATTCAAATAGTTATAGTATAAAGCAGTGACATATTTATAGTATAAGGCAATGGTATAGTTATAGTATAAAGCAGTGGTAGAGTTATAGTATAAAGCAATGGTATAGTTATAGTATAAAGCAATGGTAGAGTTATAGTATAAAGCAATGGTAGAGTTATAGTATAAAGCAATGGTATAGTTATAGTATAAAGCAATGGTACAGTTATAGTATAAAGCAATGTCATAAATATAGTATAAAGCAATGGTACAGTTATAGTAAAAAGCAATGGCGTTTTATCTTCCCCTTTTATTGGATTATATTTTCATGCCAACCCCCGCCTTGATCAAATGAAATGACTTAATAACCGCGGTCCTAAAATGGACTCAACAGCTTCAATAATCAATCTGTCTTTCGAATTGAAAAGACATTGAAAAGACATTGAAAAGACATTGAAAAGACATTGAAAAGACAATGAAAAGACATTGAAAAGACATTGAAAAGACATTGAAAAGACATTGAAAAGACATTGAAAAGACAATGAAAAGACATTGAAAAGACATTGAAAAGACATTGAAAAGACATTGAAAAGACATTGAAAAGACATTGAAAAGACATTGAAAAGACATTGAAAAGATCTTCTTAAGAAACATCTGATATTTTTTTTCCTGAGCTCCGCTATAGTTCTCTATCTCTGTGAAACCCGAGGACATTGTCCCCCCTTACCCCAGCGCTGCTCTTCAAACCCTGATGTAGCAGAAAACTTCAATTCAACATGGCTGGTTAATGCCTATTTATCTCGCCGTTTGATTTTCAACTCGTCACACTCACAGATGGAATCAATCACCGGGAGATAGCTCACTTATCCCAGGGAGTGTGGCGACAGACAGGTGATGTCTATCTAAACCAGCGGTTCTCAACCTGTGGGTCGCGACCCGTTTGTCGGGTCGAACGACCCTTACACAGGGGTCGCCTGAGACCATCGGAAAACACATATTTATGAAGTAGCAATGAAAATAATTTAATGGCGGGGGGGGGGGGGGTCACCATAACACGAGGAACTGTATTAAAGGGTCGTGGCACCAAGAACAGTGAGAACCACTGATTTAAACAAAGGGTTTACTGCATTTACAGTGCAATTTTATTTATATCCATTTAAAAACTTTATTCCGAGCAGGAGTACGTGGCCTTCAAATGAATACAAAGGGATCCATGAAATAAAACAACAACATAAAAGTTTAAGAGCCCCTGATGTTATCAAATCCTTTGTTTGATAAATATCAATGTATTTCAGTCAATTACATACTTTGTGGTGCATTGAACAGCAAATAAGTGTTCATGTTTTCTTGTTTATAAACACAACTCACATATCTTTATAAAATCAATAACAACACCATATGTTCTTTAGTTCTTGCTATATTAGGCCTGTTAGTTCTTTCCATAGGTCTGTTAGTTCTTTCCATAGGTCTGTTAGTTCTTGCTATAGTAAGCCTGTTAGTTATTTCCATAGGTTTGTTAGTTATTGCTATAGTACGCCTGTTAGTTCTTTCTATAGTCCTGTACGTTCTTGTGATTGATCAAAAGAGAAATATCAAATAAACATAATGACACGCTTCTTTTGAATGACACTGAAGTCGTTTGTAAATACACGAACTTATATTGTACAGCCTACTATCCAAGACTTTAAGTTGTCATATAAAGATTACCTTTAGAATAAAGGCTACCCATTTTATGAAAGGCTACCTATATATTAAGGGCTACCTTTAGATTAAAGGCTACCAATATATATGAAAGGCAACCTTTAGATTAATGGCTACCTATATATTAAAAGGCTACCTACATAGTAAAGACTACCTTTAGATTGAAGACTACTTCCAAGCTAGATGCTACTTTATAATTTTTTTATACTTTAAAAAAAAAAATTATTCGTTTTTCTGTTTGTTCGCCAATGAAGGCTTCCTGCCGACACGTTCGTTGTTTTGTTGCGTTCCTTTTATCAGGTTTAACCTTACTGTGTTGTTACTAATTTCCTTTAGACTAAAGGCGACATTTAGATTAAACTATAATAAGAGGACAAGCAATGATATTTTAACAATGGAAATTTAATCACAAATTAGAAAAACAGTCGTAACAATCTTTGATCTTCACTTTACTCCTGCCCAATCTTTGATCTTCACTTTACTCCTACCCAATCTTTGATCTTCACTTTACTCCTACCCAATCTTTGATCTTCACTTTACTCCTGCCCAATCTTCGATCTTCACTTTACTCCTACCCAATCTTTGATCTTCACTTTACTCCTACCCAATCTTTGATCTTCACTTTACTCCTACCCAGTCTTTGATCTTCACTTTACTCCTACCCAATCTTTGATCTTCACTTTACTCCTACCCAATCTTTGATCTTCACTTTACTCCAGTGACTTTATTTAACTAAGAAAATGAATCGACGCCCTTTCCATTTGGCGTGTTCCAAACACCGTTTCCACTTAAGGTGTTCCAAACACCCTTTACACTTGAATTGTTCCAAATACCCTTTCCACTTGGGGTGTTCCTAACACCCTTTCCACTTAAGGTGTTCCAAACACCCTTTCCACTTGGAGTGTTCCAAACACCCTTTCCACTTGGAGTGTTCCAAACACCCTTTCCACTTAAGGTGTTCCAAACACCCTTTACACTTGGAGTGTTCCAAACACCGTTTCCACTTGGAATGTCCAAACACCCTTTCCACTTGGACTGTTCCAAACACCCTTTCCACTTAAGGTGTTCCAAACACCATTTCCACTTGGAATGTTCCAAACACCCTTTCCACTTGGAGTGTTCCAAAAACCTTTTCTTTAGGGGATAAACTTTAAAATGTATTTCTTCTCCATACAATTAAGTAAGCACATTGTTTTTATCAACAGTAAAGGTAAACCACGGTGTTTTGTATCCACAAATAAAGCAACAACAGCTTTTTTTTTAAATCCACAAAAAAAAAAGTAGTCAAAGGTTGTTTTGTTTTTGTCACCCCTAACATATCACAAAATAAAAGAGGAACAGCATTTTTCAGCCTTAATATAAGCATAACAAGGAATGTATCAGTAATTTCATAATTTGTAATTGAAATAATAAGAGAGTATTGCTAAGACATCATGTAAGAACCAATAGCTTTGGTTTGGAATAGCTTTCTTTTCATCAACGCTCCGTTGAGAATTGAGCAAGAATTGAGCAATTATACCTTAATAATGTCACTTTACCATTTACAGAGTCGGCGCCTCGAAACTAATAGAGCATCATTGCTATAATGTACATGGGCGGCCAACTGTGGGCCTAAATAGGCCCTGGTGCAGGGCGGACTTCAGCCCTTTTGCGCCATTGATACTACACCACTGTTCTGATAAACAAAAATTTTTTTAACAACCAATCGTTCTTCACCCAACTTTGCTGCTAAGAACTTTGCTGCTAAAAACGTTGCTGCCAGCAACTTTGCTGCTAGCAACTTTGCTGCTAACAACTTTGCTGCTAACAACTTTGCTGCTAACAACTTTGCTGCGAACAACTTTGCTGCGAACAACTTTGCTGCGAACAACTTTGCTGCGAACAACTTTGCTGCTAACAACTTTGTTTCTAACACCTTTGCTGCTAACAACTTTGCTGCTAACAACTTCGGAAGCTGAGATAAAAATTTCTATAATCTCAACACTCTAATACCATATAGCTAAAATATCTCTAAAATAGCTAAATAGCTTGAGTAACGTATCTATTGCACCTGGATATTTCCTGGATACAAACCCGGGGCGTAGTGGCGTAACAACGGCTTGGCATTGGGGCAGTTGCCAAGGGCGCCGGCCTGCTCCAGTTCAAAAGGGCGCCGCTACATCTCTAATTTTAATTTTTTTTATTTGAATATCAAGGGCGCCACAAATAAATTAGCCAAGGGCGTCAAAAACCCAGTTATGCCTCTGCCGGGGTGACATTGAACTCACAATTTTGTCTACCACTGCACCACGGTAGCTACGTGTAAGAAATTTGTGTTTAAAAAAACCTTGTTATCTTTGGAAATGCAGTGGTTCTCAAACAGAAATAACATCTCATGTAAACGATTTTGCAAAAAAAAAAATAAATGTTTCTTCTTTCTTCTTCTATATATTAAGGACCCACGATCAATTTATTGATCATTATGGCTCCCATGAATGTAGATGGGATTTGCAATGTTTCTGTGCCTGGTGTTGATGAGGATATTTCACTGGTTACAAGAGTAACTGTTTGAGGGTATCATGCACTGGGGGTTGGAAGGCCTGAGGCAATAGACGCAAATGAGTCAAGTGTTGTCGCCTCAACTGTTCCTTTTGAAAGCTTGTTCCAGTCCCTGATTGTCTTTGGCAGGAATGAGCAGTTCCTAAACTGGCTTCTAGCTGGTATGAGCCGGAACTGCCTGTCATGGCCTCGTCGCTGTCTATGGGGGAGAGGGACGAGTTTCTGTTTAATGCCAGAGCAGTGGACGAGTCCTTTATTTATCTTGTAAATCATGGAGGGCCTGGATAGTCGTCGTCGTTCCTCCAATAGTGACCAGCCCAGTGTTTCCAGCATGCTGCCAACACTAGAGGTATTCCTGTAGCGGTTCAGGACAAAGCGTGCTGCCCGTCGCTGTACTGCCTCCAACCTGTCGATGTTTCATCGTATTATCTAAAAAAGGTAGCCAACAAAATGAGTGGGCAAAGAAATACAAATATCTTGCAGTCATCTAAATAAAGAGCTCTAAAAGGGCAAAGGCTCACTCAGGCCACAATCATTCTCTGGCATGAGGATTTGGGTTGGGGGGGGGTTTAATGGTGAAAGGTGATAAGTTGGTGCCAGCAATATGTAGACGTGCTTTCTCAACAATTAAAATACACGACCATATTTGCTTTACTCTTGATGCAACTGTTTGAGTCCTTTCCAGTAGAACTTTCTTCATTCTCGATATGTGCTCATTGTAATTGATGTAAGAAATATACAAAATAACAACATGATTTCATTTATAATAACATTGTAATTACATACAAAATAACAACAAGGAAAGAGGGTATATTTTTCTTGAGCTGATTTATTCATAACACATCAAAACACATTAACGTTGGCACACAGTCATAGCACATTAACGTTGGCACACAGTCATAACACATTAACGTTGGCACACAGTCATAGCACATTAACGTTGGCACACAGCCATAACACATTAACGTTGGCACACAGTCATAGCACATAACGCTGGCACACAGTCATAGCACATTAACGTTGGCATACAGTCATAGCACATTAACGTTGACATACAGTCATAACAAATTAACGTTGACATACAGTCATAACAAATTAACGTTGGCATACAGTCATAGCATTTTAACGCTGGTACAGAGTCATAGCACATAACGTTGGTGTACAGTCATAACACATTACACAAGAATTCGGCACTGCACTTATCAAATTAAATCTAGTACATATGCAGGATGTGTGACAACTGTATAGTGCTTGAACGCCCTTATATGCTCACCGTGGGCATTTGTTGGCGAGGCGATAAATCAATGATGGCAACACATGTCACATGATACAAGAAGTCACATGAAACAAGACGTCACAGGATAGAAGACGTCACATGATAGAAGACGTCACATGATACAAGACGTCACATGATACAAGACTTCACATGATACAAGACTTCACATGATACAAGACGTCACATGATACAAGACGTCACATGATACAAGACGTCACATGATACAAGACGTCACATGATACAAGACGTCACATAATTCAAGACGTCACATGTTAGAAGACGTCACATGATACAAGACGTCACATGATACAAGACGTCACATGATACAAGAAGTCACATGAAACAAGACGTCACATGATACACGACGTCACATGATACAAGAAGTCACATAAAACAAGACGTCACATGATACAAGACGTCACATGATACAAGACGTCACATGATACAAGACGTCACATGATACAATATGTCACATGATATAAGACATCACATGATATAAGACGTCACATGATACAAGACGGCACATGATACGAGACGTCACATTATACAAGACGTCACATGATACAAGACGTCACATGATACAAGACGCCACATGATAGAAGACGTCACATGATAGAAGACGTCACTTGATACAAGACGTCACATGATTCAAGACGTTTGTTCACAATACCTTGGGATTAAAGGGAGTTAAAGCGGTTAAACGTATCCTTACAATTGTTATATTTGAGTTAATAATTATTAAGGATAAAATATGAACATAATCATTAATTATGTTACAATATAACAATTAACCATACTATCTGTTGTCAAAATTCGTCAACTTTTTTGAAAGTCTGAATTGGTTTCCCGTAAAGATGGATATTCTTTTTTCGCATTTGAATCTCTTATATCCTGCTTCCTTTTGGAAACAGCCCCCTCCCCCCAAACTCCACACATATTATTTTAATAGTTTTGTGTGAAAAAAAGGCTGTCATGCTTGATTTGTGAACTTAGGTAATAAATTCTTTAAGGGGAGATGACTATTGATCAATAAAGTGCAATGGGTATGGTGTAGGATTGTCTGCAGGACTATTTTAGGACTATCAATAGCAAACCAGGTAACTTGTAGATCATTGATAGAAATCATTGTTGCCATGGCAACCCAGGTAACTTGTAGATCATTGATAGAAATCATTGTTGCCATGGCAACCCAGGTAAGTCGTAGATCACTGATAGAAATCATTGTTGCCATTGCAACCCAGGTAACTTGTAGATCATTGATAGAAATAATTGTTGCCATGGCATCCCTGAGAACTTGTAGATCATTGATAGAAATCATTGTTGCCATTACGCCCAGATATCGATGAAAACTTTGGAAATGCTACAAAAACATTCCACTCCATTTTCCAGACATTACGATAATAAATAAACCACAAGTACTTTTATTTTTTTTTTTAAATGTGGGTCCCACTATGTCTCCCATTGAAACGACGATTTACGGACAGTGAGGTGACTCTCCCGTTAAACTTAACGTAAAGAATGTTTTCTAGAATGATTGCAGGTATAGACGGCGTGGGAACGTCCAAAGGGAGGTGGGGGCATATAATGGGACATTGGGATGCAGGTATAGACGGCATGGGAAGGTCCTAAAAAGGGGGTGCGGCTTAAATGGGACATTGGGAAAAGGGGAGGCTACTAAGCTTAGTTTAAAACCAAGTCTATAAATCAACTTCTATTTTAATGGCACATTTTGGCACACTTTTTTCTGTAGTCACTTGTACACCAGCTAAATGTAGATAAAGTCCTTAACATATCTTATTTGACCCCCCCACCCCCCATTTATACGTGTATAAAGTCTGCATTTCAAAACAAGGAAGATTAGCCCCGGGCACTTTTTTTATGGTGTACGATGACGAAGGAAAACAATATTTACCTATCAAACCAGAATGGAAAAAATCAGGCGGCAACCACCGGCAAGCTACTCTGATTTACAATACATGGACGTACCACATAACCTTTCAAGTTTGTGGCTGCGGGTTTTGTGTATTTGATAATTTTTTTGGAGCTGCAGTGAATGACGGAAATATAAATACGTCTAGCTTAGAAGATCAAATATATTTCCTTTTGTTTTCTTTTTGTGAATAGTCTGAGTTAATTGAGGTGGCATTCCCATGTAGTCCCCGACTCAGTGTTTCTTAATAATTACAAACATATCTCACGAAACAATACAGATCAAAGAGAAAACAATATTTTTTTTGTATTTAAAAGTAAACTTAATTCGTGACTTTGTGCAATACAATTTTGTGTTCTTATTTCAGTCTTTACTTTGAGCGTTTGGCGAGCCAGAATTTTAAAGGCGTTGAAGATTACAGACAAAAAACCAGGCGTGTTTAAAGTTTTAAAAATAAAATGTAATTTCATTCCTGTTATTTGGAAACTTTGATATAACAGTTTAGCCCAAAATCATTTCGTATTAGCTTTTCAACAAGAAATATGTTTGATGTTGTGAAAAAAGCTAAATACGCATATTTGAGGATGTGAAAACATCGGTTAATACATATGTTTGAGGATGTGAAAACATCGGTTAATTCATATGCTTGAGGATGTGAAAACATCGGTTAATTCATATGCTTGAGGATGTGAAAACATCAGTTAATACATATGTTTGAGGATGTGAAAATATCGGTTAATACATATGTTTGAGGATGTGAAAACATCGGTTAATACATATGTTTGAGGATGTGAAAACATTGGTTAATACATATATTTTAGGATGTGAAAACTTCGGTTAATACACATGTTTGAGGATGTGAAAACATCGGTTAATACATCTACTTGAGGATGTGAAAACATCGGTTAATACATATATTTTAGGATGTGAAAACTTCGGTTAATACACATGTTTGAGGATGTGAAAACATCGGTTAATACATATGCTTGCGGATGTGAAAACAAAACTAAACACATGTGGTTGATGATATGAAAACAACGCTAGATACTTATGGTGGATGAGTTAAAAATAAAACTAAATACATATGTTTGATGATATGAATAGCCTAACCCGATTAAATCTCTAAAATGTAATTAATGGCATTTTGGCTTTGATGACGTGTTTGACAGCGAGACATAAAGTGGGGTGGTGTAATCTTGGGGGCGGCAGTGAATCAATGGAGGGCCGAGAATTGAGGTCAAGGACGGGGTGAATTATTTATTGGGATTATTTTGGGGATTAAAGAGGGAAAAAGAAGAAAATAAAAGATAGAAAAGAAGCAACATAAGAAATGTTCTATTGAAAGGAAAGATCAGAATCTGATTGATACAAGAAATGCCCCATAGAAAAGGAAGAACAGAAGCATTGATAGAAAATGAGACATATCTGTGAAGCGATTCTCAGAACTTCTTTTTCATTTGGGAAAATTACAAAGGTGGATGTAGTAGAACCGTTTAAATATTCAGATCTGCTGATTTATGAATTGTTTAAAAGATATTCATAAATATACATGTGACCGCCCCTTATGTTTTTCACGATTCACCTCCGGGGAAAATGGAATACTGAATTACTGAATAATTGAATTCACGTGCATTAGCACGTGTAAAAGAGTTGTTGTTGTATTAAAATCAAATTAACAGTTAGCGTTTTAGCGTCTCCTCCTGGACAAAGCTGAAGTCGGACCGACAGACGTACGGTCTCTTCTTGACACTGATTTATTCATTCGATTAACTATAAAATATACGTAGGAGATCCTTTTTTTCTATTCCCGGCCTCACAACACGATTGTTGTTGTTTCAAGCAGGTATAGACAATAGCTGCGCTAATTAACGTAGTAGATTGCAATGAGTGTCTTCACAGAGAGCTTTAGTGGTCGCCTTGTTTGTAAGCTGGGTCATGACACACGGCATGACGAGGTACTCGATCTCAAAGACAAGCTGTGCAGCGTTATTTCATTGGAAACTGTGCGTCTTTAACATGGTGATCTAGCTTTTATTGTTACAGAGCGTATGATAGGGACTGAAGTTTTTTGGTTTTGATTAACTAAAGCAAACTTTAAGTATTTTGACATTTCCTTCTATACTTGGCTTTATTAGGCTTCACCTGTTAGAGGTTCTCAATGCATACTAAACTGATGAACCTGTTAGAGGTTCTCAATGCATACTAAACTGATGAACCTGTTAGAGGTTCTCAATGCATACTAAACTGATGAACCTGTTAGAGGTTCTCAATGCATACTAAACTGATGAACCTGTTAGAGGTTCTCAATGCATACTAAACTGATGAACAGCGTGGACATTGATGGAATAAAGAAAAGAAAAACTATTTTCTACGACGTTGGGTTCCTTGCACCCCCAGGGTTTTCGAGGTAACCTTTAAAAGAAGGGGGGGGGGTGCCAGTGTTATGAAATAAATGTTATTTAATCTCTTTATTAACATATGACTTGATTACATTAGTCCTTTATTACATTAGTCATTGATGACATTAGTCAATAATTACATTAGTCATTGATTACACTAGTCATTTATTATATCAGTAATTGATTACATTACTCACTTACAACATTAGTGATTGATTACATTAGTAATTATTTACATTAGCCAATAATTACATTAGTCATTAATTACATTAGTCATTGATTACATTAGTCATTTATTACACCAGTTATTGATTACATTGGTCATAAGTTTATTTTTTAATTCCGAGAACTCCATTTCGGAGAAATATAGATTTTAAACTCAATTATGACAGGTGTAGCGATGTGAGACTTTGTGTTCATATCCGTTGAAATGGGATACGACCTGGGAAAGTTTGCCCTGTTCAATGTCACAGACCTGTTTATCCTAAAACTGTTAAAACGGTACAACATCATCACACAAGCGTTCAATGCCTTATCCTAATAGTAAAAAAAACCCATACAATATATAAAATGTGTACACCTCAAAATCGTACACTGTACGCCAAAATTATAAGAGTAAACAGCAGTGGCGTAGCGAGCTTAACTCGCGCCCGGGGCACAATACCTTTTTAGCGCCCCCAATACCTTTTTAGCGCCCACCCCTATTCGAAAACATACAATATTATAGTAAAATATACCATTTGGCGCCCCTTTTGGGAGTAGCGCCCGGGGCATGATGCCCCCCCCCCCTCACTACGCCACAGGTAAACAGGTCTGATATCACCTTATTCTGCTATTTCCTTCACACACACCTTGAACGCATTCATGTGTTATCCAGAAATGAGGAAACACTTGTTATATGTAGCTGTACGCCCACTCATGGGGTCTATGAGATTATGAGTAGAGATGGGAACGCTGAGATCTTACTGTCTGTAAACAGAGAAAACTGAAGAAAATGTCAAACTATTATATTGCAGGATTTCATCATGACATATTTCTTAATCTTCCACAGTTATAGTTAATTCGTATAAAAAGGAAAATGAAAAAAAAAAATGTTAATTAAATGAGTCGAACGTCTCCTCTTTTCTCCGCAGCCTTTCTACAATTCTCTGTACGTAAGTCGCCTTACAGTGGCTTCACAAAGGAAAGACAGTTAAGTCTGGTAATGTGAAATTTTTTCCACCACGGGGAAAACCCTCAGCTTCCCAAACCTGATTGAAATAAACAACATATCTCTTATAAAAATCTTACGTCAACAGGCCGGTGTTCCCAAATGACATATTATTACAACACATAAATGCGTGGTGAGAGGTTTACAAGCGTTTACGGGCAGTGTTAAAGAATTGAAGTCATTTAGGGAGTATTATATGTAATAAAATTATGTGAAATTCTGTGCGGTGCACGGAAATATTCATCCAGAAAGTGACCTACACAGAAGGGAATTTTAGAACCACTGCACTAAAGTTACAGTTCCTGAATCTCGGCTGTGGGGGTGGGGGGTGGGGGGGGGGGAGAGGAATCTAATTACAAGGGAGACCTTCAGGGTTTAAATGGCGGTTCGTGAGTCCTCGCACAAAGACGTGGCGTACAAATGTTTAGCATCTTTGATAGCAGTCGTCTTTGATTTTAATTGGTTCTTTCTTATCTTTATCTTCATATCACTCTAATTCTTATATGACTGCACATATCTATTCATATCTCTCTAACTCTTGTAGGACTGCTAAAAGCTCTCTACATTTCTCCAAATCCTATACTATGTCCGTAGATGTCTTCATAGATGGAATATCTGGCGTTGGAAGATTCGAAGAAACAGTCCAGTTTAATACATGTAACATTTGAATGACTTTGGATAATTTGGATGGATCTGACAGTTATAGCGTGACCATCATTTATTAAAGTATGGTATGGATCTAATTAATTTCATCCCTAACTATCACACTTTTTTCGTCCCAATGCCAATTATCCGAACTCGTCCTACAACATTGAATACACATTCTCTATCACCAGTCATGAAACTTAGTTCATAAAACATTTGTCTTCTATAACTCAAGTGGGTAGACACGGGTTCTACCCGGCTCCTCCCTCATAGAAATTATGAACTTTCCCTAGGGTGTTTTATACCCTATTATTTGATAAGGACATGTGCACTGTAGATAAGTCTAAAGCCTGGGGCCTAGAAACACCAATAGTTAAAGAACTAAGGCAAAAGCAGACAAGCAAATAACACTTGTGTATTTTCCTATATTACCAACTATAAAAATAAAGTATAAGAAAGTTTGACCACGTAAATACGATAAAAATTATTTTTTAACATCAATTAACAATGTACTATGTACGATGTGTACTATACCCAGAATGAATCCGTGTTTAGATTGTCACATTAAAAAATTGAGCATTCCCATTTTGATTCCCAGGTTTGTTCAATGTGTGCTTTGGTTTGTGTTTTGTATACTTGATTTGGCAGTGAGCGTATTTGGTGTGGAGATTAATTGTATAGCTGTTGCTGCGTGGTTTGTATTGGTGACGAATTTGGATATGTGAGATGACGTTGTTCATAGTTATGGTTTTAGTGAGTTGCAGAGGAAGGGGATAAGGAAGAACGCACCATGTGGAGTTTATTATTGAACAAAGAACCATATGAAAACAAAGCTATTGAACTACGTATGCAAATGCCTGCCATATTTCCTGACCGTGGGAACAGCATCTTGGTTACTTTGAGCCATATTTCTTATAAAGATCGAAGGCAATGTAACGTTCGTTCGAGGCACTATGTTAACATGAAAATTGTGTTTGTTCACAAATCGATGAAGGACATCACAGTCTTCAGCACTTAAGGTATTTTGATTTTTTTTCGAAACCAATTCAAAATGTTTGCTTTTTGTCTTGTAATAGACATCAACAATGAATTGGTGAGTCAGCTTTCTTGCGTTGAGGAAGTGGTTAAAGTTTTCATCACAAATGACAAAATGGTATGAATACCATTTAAGCTTGGACACATTTCCGTGATCAGCATCTTTCTTCAGGTCTGTGGTCCACTCTAAATCCCCATATGGGAAAATGCAAATGGTGGAACATTGGGTCACAAAGTCTACTCAGGATGGCTATACTTTGTAACATTCCCCTTTTTGAATGAATTATAATATCCAGATTTTCAAGGGGCGTACGCTCACTAAAATATCTTTACCGATGACTGACAAACTATACCTACGGCGTTATATTATACATAATTTTTGTGATTACAAATTATATTTAAATGTATTAGTTTAGCCTGAATTCTTTAACTTAACATGGTTGTCAAATTAATAAATGTAGATTATGGAAACCAGGCGTGCAAGGGAAAAAAATAAGATGTTAGAACTAAGGGAAGGGGGTGACGACCTGGGTTATAAAGAGGAAGCTCTTAATAGGCTGGTCAAAGACAAACGGAATGAAAGAGAGAGGGATATAGAACGAGATGGACAAGATAGGCCAAAACGGTAGGAGAGGGATACAGAAAGAGATGGACAAGATAGGCTAGAACGGGAGGAGAGGGATACAGAAAGAGATGGACAAGATAGGCTAGAACGAGAGGAGAGGGATACAGAAAGAGATGGACAAGATAGGCTAGAACGGGAGGAGAGGGATACAGAAAGAGATGGACAAGATAGGCTAGAACGGGAGGAGAGGGATACAGAAAGAGATGGACAAGATAGGCTAGAACGGGAGGAGAGGGATACAGAAAGAGATGGACAAGATAGGCTAGAACGGGATGAGAGGGACACAGAAAGAGATGGACAAGATAGGCTAGAAAGGGAGGAGAGGGATACAGAAAGAGATGGACAAGATAGGCTAGAAAGGGAGGAGAGGGATACAGAAAGAGATGGACAAGATAAGCTAGAACGGTAGGAGAGGGATACAGAAAGAGATGGACAAGATAGGCTAGAACGGTAGGAGAGGGATACAGAAAGAGATGGACAAGATAGGCTAGAACGGTAGGAGAGGGATACAGAAAGAGATGGACAAGATAGGCTAGAACGGGAGGAGAGGGATACAGAAAGAGATGGACAAGATAGGCTAGAACGGTAGGAGAGGGATACAGAAAGAGATGGACAAGATAGGCTAGAACGGGAGGAGAGGGATACAGAAAGAGATGGACAAGATAGGCTAGAACGGGATGAGAGGGATACAGAAAGAGATGGACAAGATAGGCTAGAAAGGGAGGAGAGGGATACAGAAAGAGATGGACAAGATAGGCTAGAAAGGGAGGAGAGGGATACAGAAAGAGATGAACAAGATAAGCTAGAACGGTAGGAGAGGGATACAGAAAGAGATGGACAAGATAGGCTAGAACGGTAGGAGAGGGATACAGAAAGAGATGGACAAGATAGGCTAGAACGGTAGGAGAGGGATACAGAAAGAGATGGACAAGATAGGCTAGAACGGTAAGAGAGGGATACAGAAAGAGATGGACAAGATAGGCTAGAACAGGAGGAAAATCCGAGTCCACGAGCTAGCATTGGCGTCATTTGCAATATACATAGGCGTTTCTAGAACGAGATTGAGAAACGTTGACAATAAGAGGGTGGATGAGGACCTGGAATAAGTTACGCTTCTGTTCGAGCTAAAAGACAGGGGATAAGTAAGGCAGCTTTGGGTGTGTGGGGGGGGGGGGGGTTGGGGGAGTGGGTGGCATCTTAGTTTTTATATTGACAGACAAACTGATTAGTCGCTTTAAATGCTTACTGACAGACTCAAGGCTTATTAATGAACCTGATTTTGACAGCGCTAGAAGAAAACTGTTGACTCATGCAGGGTTCAAAGAAGGGTGTTAGCGACTTATTACCAAATGATAACGACATTGGTAGTTATAGGTGCGGGGAAACAGGCCATATCTTCACTGTTGACCATTCCAACAAGAAAGGCAAAGTTTAGCAGAATGCAGAGCCATCCTGACGTTAGATCGCACAACCCAAATTATAATGGTGACAGGATATGACTACAAACAGTCAATAAACAAAAAAAACAAAATTAAAATAAAACAAAACAAAAAAACACTGAAGAGCGATTTTGGGGTAGCACGACCCTTTCCCAGGGGTCGCCTAAGACCATCTAAAAACACATATGCTCTACAGTTATAAAGTAGCAACGAAAATAATTTTGTGGCTGGGGGTCGCCACAGTATGAGGAACTGTATTAAAGGGTCTCGGCATTAGGAAGGTTGAGTACTACTGGTGTAAAGGATACTTCTATTTCAATTTCGACCAACTTCCTGATGTTCAGTTGAGCTGAATTATTTTACACCTACCTACCTCCTCTTAAAATAAAAAAGTTCATTATCAGTAGGTCAGCAATGACCTTAAAATTACCAGTGAGTGACCGCTTTCTTGCATCTCAATCTTAATCTACTTTCTGAGGTTAAACTGAGCTTAAATTGTGTACACTTACCCATCCTTGATAAAAAAGAACACTTAAGTGACCTTCTATGGCAGGCCTGCACAACATACGGCCCGCGGGCCACATGCGGCCCGCCAGCAACCACTTTGCGGCCCGCGAAAAAAAATAATTCTTTATTCTTATTATTTTCTTAATAGCTTTCCCCCTGTCATATTTTCTTTTGGCCCGCATACGTTTTTCATAAAGTATTACGGCCCGCCTTAGATTTTTAGTTGTTCAGGCCAGTTCTATGGATATCTCAGAAACGAAAAGTGATAGGAACATCGGGTTTTACTACAATGTTTATACATGCATGGGGCGCCCATAAAATATAATAATGTGGTCCATCATTGTATTTTTCAAGTCAAACCACACCAATGTATATGTCATTTATACGAACATATTGCTCAACTATGTGTGCTATTTCCTTGTTGGAGAGACACATTCCGAACAAAAACTGCCCGACATAAAATATTTTTTACTTCTATGTTCACGTGGCAGCTGGACATATGCAACGCTGACAAACGCAAGTGTGCATACAATATGATGTAGTTTCAGTACTGTTAGTTTTTGCGCATGTTGTATTTACACAATGGGGGTTAGTTTGCATATATATAGTCATGTCTATGGAAATGAAAAGTTATTTCTGATGTGTGCCTTGTGACATCCAAATGTCCTTTTCATGGTTATCGGGTTATTCCACAAGGGCAAGGGTTGTGAGCCCTTTTCATGACAAATGGTCAAATATTAAATTTTGATCTTGTATGCAAAAGCTACATTTGAATTATGAAAGAGCCGCATGCTCACGAGCCGCAGGTTCCAGACCCCTGCACTAGAGTAGATAACATTAATTGCACCACTATTACAGTACATGAAGGGAAACAAGTACATCTCAGATAATCAAAGTATAAAGTCAAGGGAGATAACGCAAATATTATCTGATAAGAAAGGGAAGCTACTCCGATACCGTTATTAACAAGACGAACTGCAGACGACTTGTCGGGCACCACCGTTGGATTGCTTGGACTGGGAGGACAAGCTAATCCATATCGACCAATCTATCCACGCCCCTACCTGTCACTGACGATAGAATGAGTGGAAACTCTCGTGATCAGATTACACTTGTCTGCACATTTTTCCCAGTTCTATTCCTAAACATGTCCGCCTTCGATTACCCCCATCTCTCTCTAGCATGTCAGTCTTTGTATTCAAGTAGAAAAATACATTAGTCAGTTGGACATATTTTCTTCTTATGTGTCGTCCAGATGAAGATGTTTTTGGCACATGCACTGTCTATTAGATTTAGAGTACAGTGCACCATGTAAAGCTGAATCTAAAACTCTTTTATGGGGTAAGGTGAAGAAGGAAAAAAAAAAGTATATTTTCGGAGAGAAAAGAGCATAATGGGTTCGGGAATATGATCTCCGCTTTGATATCATTTGAGGATGTCGTGGTTTGTCTAAGTAAACATGGATCGGGTGACGTCACCGTGAATGAAGAGAAAAGAAATTATTCAGAGTAAAAGTATAAATTTTATTTTAAAAACTGTATTATTTGGGTCTGTTTTAATTAATTACTCAACTTATTGGAATCGAATTTGAAAACCGCAAACATGATTTTGGAACCAACCCGAAGCGGTAAAAGTATTCGCCAACCACGGGCAAGCTACTCTGTTTTACAATAAATTTTAAAAATTAATAAACGAACGTATCCCATACCCTGTTTTCTATTATTATTATTATTATTATTTTCTTATATAGCGCTGTACCCCAGCCTAGGGCTAGTCTCACTGCCGTACCCCAGCCTAGGGCTAGTCTTACTGCCGTACCCCAGCCTAGGGCTAGTCTCACTGCCGTACCCCAGCCTAGGGCTGGTCTCACCGCCGTACCCCAGCCTAGGGCTAGTCTCACTGCCGTACCCCAGCCTAGGGCTAGTCTCACTGCCGTACCCCAGCCTAGGGCTAGTCTTACTGCCGTACCCCAGCCTAGGGCTAGTCTCACTGCCGTACCCCAGCCTAGGGCTAGTCTCACTGCCGTACCCCAGCCTAGGGCTAGGCTCACTGCCGTACCCCAGCCTAGGGCTAGTCTCACCGCGCTGTACATAAAAATATTAGCAAAAGAGACAAAATCGTGACAATAAAATAAAATACATTTATGTAATAAAGAACAGCTGTATAAAGACAAAACAAAAACTAATGCATATTCACCCCATCCACCCCAGAACTTTTACATGACAAGCCATGGACAGCAGCCAGCAGCATCATTTATCGGTCAGATGTGGGGTATCAGTCGGGGTAGTAGAGTTTAAAGAGATGTGTTTTGAGTGCAGTTTTGAAGGCCTGGGTGGTTTTTCCAACATCTTTTTTCCTGATTGCTTTGAATTTTCACTTCTGTTGAACTTTTTGGCTTAAAGTTTTTAATTTGACACGAAATTTATAGGAACTTTTGTATGAAATTTTGTATGAACTTTTGTATGAACTTTTGTATGAACTTTTGAATTAACTTTTGTATGAACTTTGTATGAACTTTTGTATGAACTTTTGTATGAACTTTTGTATGAACTTTTGTATGAACTTTTGTATGAACTTTTGTATGAACTTTTGTATGCTCTAGGTTTGACAACACACTCCAATGAAAATGCTTAAATAAAATAGATAGACAAAAAAAAGTTAACAGTGAAACCACGCTACAAGATTGCTTGACGATTCCTTGACGTATGAAGATACACGAATGTGTGAGAGTGACCAACGGTAACTAACCGTGACCCCCCCCTCCGCCCCGCAGATATCAACAGTGACGAGCCGTGACCTCACGGTGACCAAAAGTTACCAAACGTGACCAACCGTGGCTAACAGACGTACTGAAGGCGCCACAGTGCCTAAACAAGGAGATAATTCAGCAAAGACTACAAGCAGTACTCCCTTGAAAGTACAGACAGTTTGCTTGGTATTTAAACTGCTGAAAAAACCTCATTCAGTCTATTGCCCCCCCCCCCCCCTCCCCGGGTCGCTAGGGTTAAGACGATAGAGGAGATTTGAAGCCACATAATTTCTTATCCATAAAACAAAGTTTTAAAAAGCTGTATCTGTTCAGTTTAAGGTTCGTTTATACTTATCGTCTTGATACCTACTTAAATACAAACAAATCGATGTTTTAAAACTTTTTAGACCCGTAGACCTTTTTTTTTTTTATTATTAAAGCTAAGCAACGGGCCTACCTATACACACCACCATATGCCTAAATATGCATGTTAATTGGATAACATACAATTTAATTTTTTTCATACAATATTCTAATTCAACTAACTCAATATTAACTGCTATTCTCATACCTCGTACTTTAGGAGTTTTCATCTAATTTCACAAAACAAGCTTTGAAAACCGCCTTCAACTTTACGTTGTTTGGAACAACAAGTCTGTTTCATACCTTTTTTTTTCTTAAATTTAACCAAGCGAAATAAATGGTGCGTCCTTCACTTCAGTCTTGTTTACTTATTGAGAAGTGAATAAATTACAGTATCAATCATGTGGTGTGATGTTGTTTGTCCTTCGCAAAGGAAGATGACCAAGGCAATTTTTTGACTCGACAAGTAGCTTTGACTTGAGCTGTATTTTTGTTTTAAGTGAAGGAGAGTTGGCAAGACTTATCAAGACGACAGAAAATAGACCAGGATGCAGCAGATGACCCGCGGTGCGTGTGTGTTTGCGTTTCACTGTGTTTTTATACGTTCTCCATCTCTAGGTCGCGGGATTTATCGGACTTTTCATTGTGTAAATGACATACCGCCTACGGGACTCCATCTCCGGGTTTGATTTGAGACTTTGCCGTCTCTTAGATGTGTCTATATCTAAGGTTAGCAAGTCTCATGCCCCCCCTCGGGGTTGCTGAGGATGTTTTTGCTTATCCAGGTGTCTTCTGGGGATTGAGCTCCCTTTTACTAGCTATGTATTGACTCAGTTTAGACCGCTCGGCCACCCAGCACCCCTCACACGGTATATGCTTCAAAATACATGCAAATAAATGTTACATGTTTCTGTTGTCTAGGCTGAGAACCAAGATTAAACTGGATTACGTACAATTTATCACATATACTATGACATTGATTATACATGTCTTTTTGATTTTTCAGTTCGAATATTGTTGTAACTTAACCGCCACTCCTTAGCCTCTGATGGACTTTACGTGACCTACCTTTTTAACGATTCACTATAAATCGATTGATAATCTCGAGATAAATTGCTCCCATTAAAAACATGCCGCCTGCCTCAAATAACTTAATGGCCTCCCTTGTGTAAAGTAGAAAAAGAGAACACAAGAAAGAAGAAACCAACTAAACTCACTTCCTGACTGTTTCCCTCGTGCACGGCCACATCACCTTATTAGTTACGAAGTGGCCATAAGTGCACGTGTACCAGAATATAAGAGGTTGGGATTAAAAAACGATTTAAAATATTTTTGTTGGGTTTGTAAGACAAAATGAGGTATCAAATGAAAGATAATTGAATGGACTATACGTTTGAAATCTAAATTCTTCATTTTAACTAAAATAAACTAAAATAAACTACCACAAATGACATTCGAATAGCACTAAGTCTAATGTGTCCCGGGTCCAAAAGGGGGCGCTGCGTGTCGGGTCCATTTTTAAATCGTTTTTTAATCCCAAACTCTCAATTCTGGTTCACGTGTACCAATAGGTGCAACCTTTTAGTTATAAAACAAAAGAGACCAAGGGTTCTTAAACCTTAACTCAAGACATCTACGGTTTGTTTAACCTATGTGTAGCTCTTTTAGTGTGCTCCCACCGGGCTGTGATTTATAAGAGAACTATTAGCCAGTTAAATTCACCAGCGACAGCCAGTCAGCATGTTTACATTCGACATTGAGTTTCATCACTTTATTTAGATTCGAATGTAATAATGACCCTCTCTCGTATTTTATAGTTTTTTTTTTTTAGATTATCTTTTTCACCTCATCAAATAGAACTGCCAAGAATTTCACCTGTTCACATATTTAAAATATATAAATGTACTTTTATGGGTTTTTTTATGTTTAACAATATTTAATTCGAGTCTCGATGTCAACAAGATACAAATAAGTCAATTATTAATATCAAAATTGCACAAATCAAAAGTAATTCAAAATCATTTATTGAATTTGAAAATTTTTTAACATACACTAAAAATTAAAAAAAATTTGTATAAATCCTTTACATGCATTTCTGTTTGCATGTCTGTAATTGTGCATGATTTATCATTCAAAAATACAATATATTTTTTTACTGCATAACCAAATACGTCGCAAAAACAAAGCACATTGATACAGCTACACAATTAATCTCCACACAAAAACAAGCACACCTGAAAAGCAGGAAGAAATAGTTTTGAGGGCTGGGGGTGGGGCTGAAAATCTGAAAGAATCTGTTGTCACCGGCATCGAGCCTATGTGCCAAGTTTCAGTTCGATAGGATGGCGGGAAGTGGATCTATTAGCCGTCCGAAGATTTGTGCCTTAAAAACACAGCGAGCCTATGTGCCAAGTTTCAGTTCGATAGGATGGCGGGAAGTGGATCTATTAGCCGTCCGAAGATTTGTGCCTTAAAAACACAGCGAGCCTCTGTGCCAAGTTTCAGTTCGATAGGATGGCGGGAAGTGGATCTATTAGCCCTCCGAAGATTTGTGCCTTAAAAACACAGAAACATGCGAACAAAAAGCGAAGTTAACATAAATGATTTAAAAATCAGGTTATTGCACGCTACTGGTCCCTCTGTCGCTCACCCTAACCCGAACCCTAAATCTATCATAAACAAAGGGAAGTGACTCCCAATAAGGGGACCACAACAGCACATTAGCCAAAAATCAATATGAATTATAAAGTAAGGGAGAATTTAAAGCATGAAAAATAAGCCATTCAATACATCAAGTTATTAATCAACTTTTGGAGTTTGAGACTACCTGAAAGTGAAACCAAGCCACTAGAGTTCTCATATCAATCAATCATGTGACCATATTGATCGAAAAATGAAGCTTATCTTTACCTTAAAAATTTTCTTGCTGAAATCGTTTTTAAAGTACCCCTCTTTCCACTCTAATGTTATGTTAGCCCATTGTTTTTTTATTTAAGATTCTATTTTACGTAAGGTAATTTCTGTCTGGCAGTTGCAGCTCAAGTCAGATGAGCCGTGTCTCGCCCACCACCATCATTTGAGATTGCCAGTTTGCATGATGAATTCTCTTGGCAAAATGTCTTGGTACAGATTAATGCCTTGAAAGGGGAGAAAACCTCAGTCGATAAACTGATATTAACCTTGGCCTATTCAAAGATATTTCACAAATACATGTATTCTCTTAGCTTGGTCATTTTTATCGCTTCTGTTTTGAGATAGGAAAAAAAAATTAAATTCAATACATATCAACAACTGTAAAGCAACAGTTATGGTTTTTATTACATCATATGTCACTGGCTACATATGTTAGTTATTTTGTATGTCACTAGCTACATATGTAAGTCATTTTGAAGGCCACATTTAACTGATGCGTATTTCCCCTTTATATTTGAAACGTTGAAACTAGATTATATTATGTATACACACACAGACACACACAGACATACACACCCACCCCCACACACATATACACACACACAAGCCAGGAGACATGTCCGAATGTCAAATTTAATATTGCCAAATTTCTAACTTTCATTTCTCTCTGCCTGGCATCAAACAACATAAAAAAACCCAGCTTGTTCACGACGCCTCAACACAAGCTTTCTCAATCAGATAGTATTCGCTTTAACTGAAAGTTTATAGACACCACAGGACTTCACCCGACTATTTCTGGTAACAAATTTAGTTTTGCTTAGCGTGCGAAGTCGTGCCATTGGTACGTGTTTGTTTCCGTATTGTCTCCAGTCAGATCCTGTAAAAATGCAATTTCGCATAGTTACACATTATCAGGATATTGCTGAATTCAAAACATACAAATTAGATTATGGCAACAAACATGTTTTCTAAAGACCTAAGTATTGCTGATTGGTTGCTAAAGGTGATTGATCACAAAATAATAAACGAATTTTTTTTTTTTTTATAATATACGAATATTGCTGTTGAAATTAAGACCGATATATATACGTCGCATAAACCATATTATTACAACCTCATTATTATTATAGTTTGTGATGCTGTTTGAGATTAGCTCGATAAGATCTGTTTTATTACTTAGATTTGTAAAATAGCCGAACAGTTTGTTTAAGAGATTACAAAGTGCGGCATTAGATTCAGGAAAACTCTACCATCTTTATAATATAGCTGCAGCTTTATTTCGGTTAAAAAAAAAGTTTTTTCCTACCATTTGTCTCCCTTGAAAACGTCTATTAATTTCAATCTGTTTTCACGCAAGGGGTGTAATTCTTGTTATCCACTCTGGGAAAAAAAATGACGTCTTAACGGGGAAACGGAAATTGTTTTCAGGTTTGCTGGCATGAGCAAATTATAAACGGATTTATCTGAATTTATTTTATCTCTTAGATTTGTGTGCGTTGAAGTGTGTATGTGGCTGCCTGGGATGTCTTCAGCGGGATTAAGTTGTGTATAAGTAGTCAAAGCCCAAGCAAGTTGTTTAAGTTAGAGACGAAATGAGATGAGTTATTGGCATCACACGTCAAGGTAAAAGTGAGAAAGCGACTAACAGTCCATTAATTTAAATAATGTTTGTAAAAAATTAATAAAACAAATGCCTCCTATTTGCTTACAAAATTTCCTATTTAGCGTGTCTGTGGCAAATCTTTACCCTACACTATAATTTCACCGATAATTGCCATAGAAGTGGGTTTTATTATAAAAGATACATATGCGACAAGGAGTCACTCATTATTAATAAGGTAACAAATGCTCTATATGAAAACCCAGGATATATAATATCATGTAAACACACTCTGAAACTTAAAAGTAGCACAACGCCTCATGCTGGGAAAAGTTTCACTCTTAGGCCGTGATTGACGACCCCATGATCAACACGTCACTAGCAGATAAGTTGGGGGATCATCTGGGTTCTTACTCTGACGTAGTTGCCCTCAATATTTCTGGATGGATGTTATCTCAGGGAGTCGCAGTCTGACCCGCTCGATTTTTGAATCCAGCAGAGTTGAACAAATCTAAACAAAATAAAAAAAGTAGTTGTTAGTTATTTTCCCCGGTCTATTTTGCTACTTCGTAAGTAAAACGCATGTTATATCCTTATTTTCTAGACCACATTTTATTATGTGGTTGTACTGGGCGTTTCTGGTTCATTACTGATTATTTTAAATAGTTTCAAAAAATGTAATTACTTGTCAAGCTCAATGAATGTACCCGTAACAATGATATCACTTTATTTAAACATACTGCCACGTGATATGTCTTGCATAGACTCCACGTCTGCGTGCGTTTACAACTAACTGCTATAATTTATAACATCTAGTTAAACATGCTGATTTGCGCTATGTATCTAATAGACTTATGTGCACCAAACTAACCTATGTACTTTTTAATTCTCGAGTTAAACTTACTGCCATGCTTTAAAATCTTGTACAGACCCCCGTGGGCGACCCCTGTAATAGTCAAGTATCTCAAATTTTTAGGGAGTACCTCAGAGTCTCCGTGCTTAAAATAGGTAAGGAATGCTTGGGAAAATAAGTATATTGAGATTTGTACTGGATGCCCTCGTATCTAACATTTTATTTCTTTTAAATTCTACTCGATCTGCTAGTTAGTGACTTTAGAAAATGAAATGGGACTATTTTTTTTAAAAGGTATATTGATCAGAATAGTGTTGAGCTAAAATTGTGTGCAAATTGAAAATGAGACAAATCCAATCAACACTTCACATTCCTATGAGGGTGCACCTAATATACAATTAATTTAATTGAGTTTTCATACCAAAAAAAACCCAACCCGGTTATGTACCGAAAAAATAGTGAATTCACTACTTAATGGAGTCGCTGACGCTATGACTATTGTAAGACAATCTCAAAAAATCGTATTCCTTGTCCACTTTTGTCAAGGTTTAAAAATATTTCTCACATGCAAATAAACCATTTTTTAACACTGTCTACAGATATCAATAACTTCATTAAAAAGATATACCGTCTCTATTATCGAAACACTTTTTTCAAAAACTATAAAAAGACCAAACACAATTTTAGTCCATATATTTCATTAGTAAAGATATCACTGCAATATAAAGAAAATTAAGAATAACGAACAAACTACAATATATTTCGTATCTGTTAATTGTTTAGTACCCATGTTACTAAGTTAAAAAAAACAAATCAAAGAGATCTGACATAAAAAAAATATATTTGTACTTATAACAAAACATAACTTAGAACAAAACATTTCTTAGAACAAAAAACATTACTTAGAACAAAACATAACTTAGAACAAAACATTACTTAGAACAAAACATGACTTAGAACAAAACATGACTTAGAACAAAACATTTATTAGAACAAAACATTACTTAGAACAAAACATGACTTAGAACAAAACATTACTTAGAACAAAACATGACTTAGAACAAAACATGACTTAGAACAAAACATGACTTAGAACAAAACATGACTTAGAACAAAACATTACTTAGAACAAAACATGACTTAGAACAAAACATTACTTAGAACAAAACATTACTTAGAACAAAACATGACCCAGAACAAAACATTACTTAGAACAAAACATTACTTAGAACAAAACATGACTTAGAACAAAACATGACCCAGAACAAAACATTACTTAGAACAAAGCATTACTTAGAACAAAACATTACTTAGAACAAAACATGACAACCCATTTTAAAGCAAAACGCAGCATTTGGCGATAAAACAAAGAGCATATGATTTAATATAATAAGAAAACGTGGGGAAAAAATGAATCAAGTAGAAAATTAAACCTCAAAGATCGTGACCTAACTCCACACATTGGCGGCATCGAGTACGGTAATATGGCATACTGATAGTGACAGGTGCCAAAATACATTTTCATATGCCTACCACCCACATTATCCGATGTCATTTACATTATCCGATGGCCACCTACATTGATCAATAACAACCTACGATGACCGATGCCCACCTACATTGACCAATGCCCACCTACATTGACCAATGCCAACCTACATAGACCAATGCCCACCTACATTGACCAATGCCCACCTACAATGACCGATGCTCACCTACGTTGACCAATCCCACTTACAATGACCGATGCTCACCTACATTGACCAATGCCCACCTACATTGACCAATACCCACCTACATTGACCAATACCCACCTACATTGACCAATGCCCACCTACATTGACCAATACCCACCTACATTGACCAATACCCACCTACATTGACCAATACCCACCTACATTGACCAATGCCCACCTACATTGACCAATGCCCACCTACATTATCATACTTACCACATTAAAGAAGTGAGAGGTTTTAGCAACAAGTGTTGTTGTTCGTTACGAGCCCGCCACCCCGTTAAAAAGAGGAGGGGGAGGGCCATGGCCAAATGCGTCGATAGGACCACTTGATCACTTGCTTTTGGACACGTAATCAATAGTATGAGGGTTGTATGGATTTTCGTCAATGTTATAAGCCTTAACTATAGTGATTGTGAAGAGCTTCGTTTAACACTGTTGGCTCTTGTTTTCAACAGCCAATCCATCTTGTCATATGGATTGGAATATTAAGAGCTTTGTCTTCATAGCCGCTCACGTGCGGGGTCTTGGCTGAGTGTGCTGGAGGCCCGGGTTTGTTGCCCGGAGTGTCATAAGGGAGGTAAGATCTGAAATTAAGTTGTCTTCCTTCCTTTTTAAAAAAAAAGTAGAAAAAAAAAAAAGGCATAGTGATAACTTAAAGTCGAAACCGAGGCTGATTGGTCAGATAAAGAGTGAACGCATCCAAGCAATATCTTTGCCTCTTAATCCAGGACATAACACTCGGTGTATACCAGCCACATGCTTCCGACCAACTCTTTGGACTATTATTTATTAGTTTCCCTCGGTAAATCCTAAAGATTATTATAAAATTCAATACGCTGTGTAACAACTGAGTAAGAATTAAATTTAGTTGAAAAAATATTACATTGGATTTAAACATTTAGAGATTGCAATTTTTAAACAAATCGTTTTTCTTTACGCTTGTCGATCAAAGCAATAATGCAGTAGAAAGACACACCAATAAGCCACTTAACGCAGTAGAAAGACACACGAATTAGCCACTTAACGCAGTAGAAAGACACACCAATAAGCTACTTAACGCAGTAGAAAGACACACCAATTAGCCACCTAACGCAGTAGAAAGACACACCAATTAGCCACCTAACGCAGTAGAAAGACACACGAATTAGCCACTTAACGCAGTAGAAAGACACACCAATTAGCCACCTAACGCAGTAGAAAGACACACCAATTAGCCACCTAACGCAGTAGAAAGACACACCAATAAGCTACTTAACGCAGTAGAAAGACACACCAATTAGCCACCTAACGCAGTAGAAAGACACACCAATTAGCCACCTAACGCAGTAGAAAGACACACGAATTAGCCACTTAACGCAGTAGAAAGACACACGAATTAGCCACTTAACGCAGTAGAAAGACACACCAATAAGCTACTTAACGCAGTAGAAAGACACACCAATTAGCTACTTAACGCAGTAGAAAGACACACCAATTAGCCACCTAACGCAGTAGAAAGACACACCAATTAGCCACCTAACGCAGTAGAAAGACACACCAATTAGCCACCTAACGCAGTAGAAAGACACACCAATTAGCTACTTAACGCAGTAGAAAGACACACCAATTAGCCAACGAACGCAGTAGAAAGACACACGAATTAGCCACTTAACGCATTAGAAAGACACACCAATTAGCCACTTATTTTCTTGTATTCTTAAATGAAATAAATGACTCAAAGAAATGCTTTGAGAACAGCAAGGTTCAATTTGAACACACCGAGTAAAGAAGTCGAGATTCATCATTTAAAGAAAGGAAACAACTCTATAGCATTACCATAAACTTGTTCGGTAGTTAAACATGCAATAATGAATGCAACGCTTAAGGTTAACGGGATCTGTTGGATGTATCCAGTGTTTTGAGAGGCCATTGTTAAAATAATATTAAAATCACCTACAAGTATTTATCCTATTTACAACACACCTATATCAAGTTCCAACTTGCCGATATTTTCCGATGGATTTCTTTAAAGAGTGAAAGTGAGGTTAGTGACACACAGATGTCATGCCAGGCAAGTCATTACTAGAATATAGATAGATAGATATAGATAGATAGATAGATATAATATATATATATATATATATATATATATATATATATATATATAGATATAGATATAGACAAATATAGATAGCACAACTAGAGGAGGAAGAAGAAGAAGAAGACAGAAAAAGATGGGAAGATAACATCAAAGAGTGGACGGGATTAAAACTAGGCGAATCTAAGGGACATGATGATGATGATGAAGTCATTACTACGCCTCCCAAGTATAAACCCGCCACTGTATCCAAGTGCTGAGTACATATGCGCACAGAGACCCGTTCATTTGGAAACAAAATAGTGCGACACTCCGTATATAATTAAAACAATGACCCGCTTCGACATTGTTACATAAAGCAGGGATAAGTCGAATTGCAAATAACCCAAATACATGAAATATGTTTTGAGAATTATTTAAAGGTCGAATAATTTGAAAATGCTTTCCCAATAAATGATAAATACTTCAGCGACCAAGAGTTATTGTCTAATTTTTTTCTTCACCAAGTCACTGTGATTTACGCATGGTAACACAATTGTAAATACAATGTATTTACTAAATACAATGTATTTACTACATGCAAAACAACTACATAATCTTAGACCTTCTTATATCTAGCCCATATAAGGTAGATAGCTAATTTATTACTTATAAACCACGAACGAAAAATAATATTTTGCCACGTTCCGCCATTTCAACCCTCTTTAATTGAATTAATGGCGGTGATCAGGGCTCATGATTTGCGACAAATTATTTTTCTTGACATTAGATTCGTTTAATTTTTTTTTGGGGGGGGGGAAGTTTTTAGAAAATCTCGGTACTATATTTATCATTGATATTGTTTGTGACATGCTTTACGGAAATGAATATTAAAGAAACAAAAAGTAACAATTGACGCCATTTGTAAAGTGACGTCATAATGACTGAAATAGTGTGTGGAACAAGAGGCGATTGCAAAGCTGCAATTTATTTGTACTACCGAAAGTTAATGGTCTGACTCTGTTATGATAAGGGAATGGATGACATTTTCATGCAGAGAGATAGAGCTCAAAAGATTGTGAATGTTCTTTGCTTAACTTCCATTTATTGGTGAAATGGATTCGACAGTTGAACAGCTGTGTTTTGTTTACTGTGGACTTCCGGACTCAAATCTACACACGTAATTTTACTGAGAGAGAGAGAGAGATAGTGTGTGTGTGTGTGTGCGTGTAGCTGCGGGGCAGTGTGTGAGGGGTAGAGGGAAAGGAAAATACGCTGTGTATGATATAATGATTATACAACAGTATTATAATGATTATACAACAGTATTACAATGATTATACAACAGTATTATAACGATGTTATGCATCCAATCAACAAGTGAATTCAGTTTATATTATTATGAAGAGAATCAAATTGTAAGAAACAGTCGGGTCATTTCTATGAATCATATATATAATAGATAGATAGATAGATAGGTAGATAGATAGATAGATAGATAGATAGATAGATAGATAGATAGATAGATGATAGATAGATAGATAGATAGATAGATAGATGGATGGATGGATAGATGGATGGATATATGGATAGATAGATAGATAGATAGATCGATGGATGGATGGACGGATGGACGGATGGACGGACGGACGGATGGATGGATGGATGGATGAATAGTTAGATAGATAGATGAATGGATGGATGGATGGATGGATGGATGGATGGATGGACGGACGGATGTATGGATGAATGGATGAATAGTTAGATAGATAGATAGATAGATAGATGGATGAATGGATGGATGGATGGACGGACGGACGGATGGACGGACGGATGGATGGATGGATGGATGAATAGATATATAGTAAAAATTTTGACTAACACATGCTTAAGATGGCACCACCTAGAAGCAACATCTCCTATTTAATCATTGACTAGTTAGTTTCTATTTGTTATTGGTTATCAACAGGTTCGCCCATGTCTTAGAAGTGATTCCTATTAGCTGATAGAGCACAGTGGCCAACTGCACAACTATGGCCGACTCCACGACTATGGCCAACTCCACAACTATGATTAACTCCAAAACTATGGCCAACTTCACAAATATGGCCAAATCCACAACTATGGCCAACTCAAAGCATATGGCCAACTTCACAAAAATGGCCAACTCCCAAACTATGGCCAACTCCTCAACTATGACTAACTCAGCAACTATGGCCAACTCCACGACTATGACTAACTCCAAAACTATGGCCAACTTCACAAATATGGCTAAAACCACAACTATGGCCAACTCAAGTGCTATGGCCAACTTCACAACTATGGCCAACTCCCAAACTATGGCCAACTCCACAACTATGACCAACTCCACAATTATGGCCAACTCCACAACTATGGCTAGCTTCACAACTATGGCTAACTACACAACTACGGCCAACTCCACAACTATGGCCAACTTCACAAATATGGTCAAATCCACAACTATGACCAACTCAACAACTATGGCCAACTTCACCACTATGGCCAACTCCACAACTATGGCAAATTCCATAACTATAACCAACTCCACAAATATGGCCAGCTACACAGCTATGGCCAACTCCACAACTATGGCCAACTCCACAACTATGACCAACTCCACAACTATGGCCAGTTTCACAACTATGGCCAACTCCACAACTTATGCCAACCCGAAGGTAAATACACTTCTCACTGCCCAACATTAAAATTATTCATAACTAGGGCTTAACCGGGTGTAGTTTGTTTACACCGGGTGCAGTTTGTTTACACCGGGTGTAGTTTGTTTACACCGGGTGCAGTTTGTTTACACCGGGTGCAGTTTGTTTACACCGGGTGCAGTTTGTTTACACCGGGTGTAGTTTGTTTACACAGGATGCAGTTTGTTTACACCGGGTGCAGTTTGTTTACACCGGGTCCGGGTGTTTTCAGAAAATTCCCGGCGTTTCCATGTGTTACAAAAAAAGAAAAAAATAATAACTTCTCATTTTCAATCATATGCCATGAAATCTACCACCCAGTGTCGTAGTGAGAGTGCACCGCTCAGTGTCGTAGTGGGAGTGCACCGCCCAGTGTCGTAGTGAGAGTGCACCCCCCCAGTGTCGTAGTGAGAGTGCACCGCCCAGTGTCGTAGTGAGAGTGCACCGCCCAGTGTCGTAGTGAGAGTGCACCGCCCAGTGTCGTAGTGAGAGTGCACCGCCCAGTGTCGTTGTGAGAGTGCACCGCCCAATGTCGTAGTGAGAGTGCACCGCCCAGTGTCGTAGTGAGAGTGCACCGCCCAGTGTCGTAGTGAGAGTGCACCGCCCAGTGTCGTTGTGAGAGTGCACCGCCCAATGTCGTAGTGAGAGTGGACCGCCCAGTGTCGTAGTGAGAGTGCACCGCCAAGTGTCGTAGTGAGAGTCCACCACCCAGTGTCGTGTTGAGAGTGCACCGCCCAGTGTAGTAGTGAGAGTGCACCGCCCAGTGTCGTAGTGAGAGTCCACCGCCCTATGTCGTAGTGTGAGTTCATCACCCAGTGTCGTAGTGAGAGTCCACGCCCTTTTGTCGTAGTGAGAGTGCACGGCCCAGTGTTGCAGTGAGAGTGCACCGCCCTATGTCGTAGTGAGAGTGCACCACCCAATGTCGTAGTGAGAGTCCACCACCCAGTGTCGTGTTGAGAGTGCACCGCCCAGTGTAGTAGTGAGAGTGCACCGCCCAGTGTCGTAGTGAGAGTCCACCGCCCTATGTCGTAGTGTGAGTTCATCACCAAGTGTCGTAGTGAGAGTCCACGCCCTTTTGTCGTAGTGAGAGTGCACCGCCCAGTGTTGCAGTGAGAGTGCACTGCCCTATGTTGTAGTGAGAGTGCACCACACAATATCGTATTGAGAGACCACCACCTTATGTCGTAGTGAGAGTGCATCGCCCTATGTCGTAGTGAGAGTCAACCGCCGTATGTCGCTGAGCTCAACCATCATGCGTGGCATCCCTTTTTTGTCACTTCATTCTATTAATTTTAAAACATGTGGAGTTGGGGTCTGGGGGGGGGGGGGGTCGTGGTGGTTCGAAGAGGAAATAGGGCACACAGAAAGAAAATATTTATACAAGAGATGTCGTCCGTACATTTCACGGCCTGAGCCCTCTAAATTTAAATGGGATACTTGTCTTTTGGAGAAAAATGCTTGTGTTTTGTTTTTGTTTCGTTTACGACATGTTTAACCCGGGTTATGGAAACGTTTCTGTATTTTGCGCAACCTTGCTAAAGCAGCGATGAAAATAGACCCTCAGCTTGTAGAAATCTTAATTAAACGAAGCCTGGATTCTGTGCATTGTCCTATTGGGATTAAAAACCAATAGGTTTAAGATACTGTATAGTTAAATAACATTTTTTTAAACTTTATTTTTAATTGACGATAGGATATTTATTGTTTTTTTGTTTACGGCAGGGGTGGCCAAACTACGTCCCGTAGGCCGCAAATGATATTATGCGGCCCTCGAAGGCATTTAGAAATTTAAAAAATGATCTGATTTTTAAGTTATTTTGTTGAATTTTTCAGAATTTCATGTACCATTATGTTGTACCGTTATGTTGTACCGTTATGTTGTACCGTTATGTTGTACCGTTATGTAGTACTGTTATGTTGTACCGTTGTGTTGTACTGTTATGTTGTAGGGTTATGATTGTTTTAACATTTTTGATCAACCTTCTTTCTAATTTTCTATTTTTATAAAATAGTCCTTGCCTTGGTCATGTAATGCTAAAATGCGACTTTACAGATTTTAATATAGAGAAATGTTTATCGACATGTAAAAATTGGACATAATATACATGCGGCCCGCCAATAGCTTTCATAATATACATGCGCCCCCCCCCCCCAATAGCTCTACCATTGTCAATGTTTCCCCCCCTTCGCACAAAAAGTTTGCCCACCTCTGGTTTAGGGTATGAAATATTTAACCAAGTGTGAATTGTTTGGTTTAGTTTTGAGTTCATATTTTCAAGTTGTGAAGCAGACGTGTCTCTGTAGTTGTGAAGCAGACGTACGTTCTGTCTCTGCAGTTGTGAAGCAGACGTACGTTCTGTCTCTGCAGTTGTGAAGCAGACGTACGTTCTGTCTCTGCAGTTGTGAAGCAGACGTACATCTATTTCTATTTAGTTTCTTTCCTCCTCCTCACCTCTCTCCCCAATCTCATATCCCTCCCACTCCTTTTCCTTAATCCCCTCCCACTTTCTCTCCCTCTCCTCTGCCCCTTCACAACTATCTTCCCCTCCACTCTATATCATCATCCCTTTTCCTCTTCTTCTCATCACCTTCTATCCCTCTTTCCTCCCGACGCCCCTCAACCCCGTCCCTTATCCTCCCTCTCCCTTCTCCTTATCCATTTCACTCCCCTTTCATTCCACTCTTTCCTCCTCCTCTCATTCCACTCTCGCTCCTCCCTCATACTCACTCCAATAATCTGCCTCTCCTCCCTATACTCCCATCACTCTCCCCCTCTACCCTACCGCCCCCTGTCATCTCTTTGTCATCCTATTCTCAATCCCTCCTTTCCCTCTCTTCTGCCAATCTCCTCCGTCTCCTACTCCTTACCTTCCCCTCCCCTTCACCCTCAAGTTCAACCTCTTCACACTTGCTCTCTTCTCCTTCTCCTCTCCCGCACTCTTTCTCTTCTCCTTCCCCACTCTTCCTCTCCTGCCCCCCTTACCCTCTCTCCCTCTCTGTTTTTTTGTTGTTTCTTCCTTTGTCATTATTTTTATAATGATCACGAATCCTTAAAAAGTAATATTTATAATTTCTACACATGAAGTTTAAATAATTGGATCTCTTGTTAGAGCCAGTGTTAAGACGTTTCCGGAAATTAGTAGGAAACCAAATGGTTTGAAGCTAATTTGAATGAAACCAATTGGTTTGAAGATAATGTGTACGAAGGAATGGTTTCCTTAATGTACTCGATAGCAAACATTGGAAAAGAAACAAATGCAAAAACAAAAAAAATAGTATTCAGACGTTCACATTTGCCCATTTCTCTTTCGCTCCTTACCCTCAAACAAATTTTGTTTTCAAATATCTAAGTTGAAAAAGAAAATCATTTTTTCCACAAAAATTGATCAATCCTTGCCTTCAAATTGGTTACAAACAAATTATTTTCGTACTAATTTCAGGGCACTATTTAAAGGGAATAACGTCATAGAGGGAGTGATCTCAGGGTGAGATCATGGTGATGTACAGGGGATAAGGTCAGAGAGAGGGTGAGATAATGGTGATGTAAGGGGGATAAGGTCAGAGAGAGGTTGAGATAATGGTGATGTAAGGGAGATAAGGTCAGAGAGAGGGTGAGATAATGGTGATGTACGGGGGATAAGGTCAGAGAGAGGTTGAGATAATGGTGATGTAAGGGAGATAAGGTCAGAGAGAGGGTGAGATAATGGTGATGTAAGGGGGATAAGGTCAGAGAGAGGGTGATATAATGGTGATGTAAGGGGGTAACGTCTGGGAGAGGGTGAGGTCAGGTTGAGATAATGGTGATGTAAGGGAAATAACGTCAGAGAGAGGGTGAGATAATGGTGATGTAAGGGGGATAAGGTCAGAGAGAGGGTGATATAATGGTGATGTAAGGGGGTAACGTCTGGGAGAGGGTGAGGTCAGGTTGAGATAATGGTGATGTAAGGGAAATAACGTCAGAGAGAGGGTGAACTAATGGTGATGTAAGGAGATAACGTCAGAGGGTGAGATAATGGTGATGTAAGGGGCATAACGGCAGGGAGAGGGTGCGGTCAGGTTGAGATAATGGTGATGAAAGGGAGATAACGTCAGAGAGAGGGTGAGATAATGGTGATAGGGCTCAAATGGTAGTTCGTGTGATTGAGTTATGTAAAGGGATTGCAGTGTGGATGAGAAGGAGTCATTGGGGGTGAGGGTGGTGATCGGATGGCTACCTACAGCTAATTTCTGTGAGTGTTTGTATTCTACTTTTTATTTTATCACACAGATGCCTTAATATTACAGTGCTCATTCTTTGTTCTTTACGACCTTACCATCTTGTATCTATGGTACTTTCTTAATACTTTGTTAGTAACCGCCTTACCATCTTTTATCTATGGTACTTTCTTAATACTTTGTTAGTAACCGCCTTACCCCCTTTTATCTATGGTACTTTCTCAATACTTTGTTAGTAACCGCCGTATCATCTTGTATCTATGGTACTTTCTTAATACTTTTTTAGTAACCGTCTTACCGTCTTGTATCTATGGTACTTTCTTAATACTTTGTTAGTAACCGCCTTACCGTCTTGTATCTATGGTACTTTCTTAATACTTTGTTAGTAACCGTCTTAACGTCTTGTATCTATGGTACTTTCTTAATACCTTGTTAGTAACCGCGTTACCATCTTTTATCTATGGTACTTTCTCAATAATTTGTTTTTAACCGCCTTACCCACTTTTATCTATGGTACTTTCTCAATACTTTGTTAGTAACTGCCTTACCATCTTTTATCTATGGTACTTTCTTAATACTTTTTTAGTAACCACCTTACCATCTTTTATCTCTGGTACTTTCTTAATACTTTGTTAGTAACCGCCTTACCATCTTTTATCTATGGTACTTTCTTAATACTTTGTTAGTAGCCGCCTTACCGTCTTGTATCTATGGTACTTTTTTTTGATACTTTGTTAGTAACCACCTTACCATCTTTCATCTATTGTACTTTCTTAATACTTTGTTAGTAACCGCCTTACCATCTTTTATCTATTGTACTTTCTTAATACTTTGTTAGTAACCGCCTTACCATCTTTCATCTATGGTACTTTCTTAATACTTTGTTAGTAACAGCCTTACCATCTTTTATTTATGGTACTTTCTTAATACTTTGTTAGTAACCGCCTTACCATCTTTTATCTATGGTACTTTCTTAATACTTTGTTAGTAACCGCCTTACCATCTTTTATCCATGGTACTTTCTTAATACTTTGTTAGTAACAGCCTTACCATCTTTTATCTATGGTACTTTCTTAATACTTTGTTAGTAACCGCCTTACCATCTTTTATCTATGGTACTTTCTTCATACTTTGTTAGTAACCGCCTTACCATCTTTTATCTATGGTACTTTCTTAATACTTTGCTTAGTTACCACGTTACCATTTTGTATCCTAGAACTTTCTTAAATCTTTGTGAGTTTTTTATACATATTTTTTTTTGTCTTAACTGTCTATAATTTTGGTGTTATGTTTGAACAATCCACTCTCTTCTCTCAGACGACAATGGACTTCCCCTCGATATTTGGCGCCTCTGAAGAAATGCTTAAAAAAATCTACGGCTTCAATCAAGTGCAATGGGAGAAACACAAGCGGAAATACCTGGACTGTTTGAATCAAACGTGGTTTAAGCCTGGTAAGTACCTAGACTGTATGGATCAAACGTGTTTAAGCCTGGTAAGTACCTGAATGAAAACCTAGCCAACTCTGACCAGTTCAACACTGAAATTATAGAGAAATAGAAAATTACCCGACTAAAATTTCTTATATATTTGATAGCGTTGCATTCTCGCAACATTTGATAAACATTAGTGGGTGTATTTATTTTGATTTAAGTCTTAATATACATCTCCAGCCCCCCCCCCCCTCCCAAAAAAAAATAAAAAAATAATAAAATAAAATAAAAAAATAAAACAAGAACAAACAAAAAGCCAATCAATTTGATATCAATATCCATGTTATTTATTGTGTACAACGTGTACTTGAACAAACATTGCGCACATGAATACATAAATGTTTTTCTTGTGTTTAAGACTAAGCGATAGCGGTGTCGGAAGATAAGATTAAAGTCGTTTCCAGTTACTTTAAGATATAGAGAATAAAATGATGTTAAAGTGCAAACATCGAGTTGTGTTTTGTAGACTAGCGGCTACACAAGGGCTTGGCAGAATACATTGTTGTGTTGTTCCTCCAAAGCGTATGTGAAATTTTTGACAAAAAATTGTTGGAGTTCGAAAGACACCCGTAGCGTAGCGTGACATCTATAAATAAAACTGTTATTGTAGACAAACATATTGTGCTATAGAGAGGATATCTGTAAAAAAAAAAAAATGTTTCGGCTAGAGAGCGTTTGATAAGCCGCTGCAAATATATATCTATTGTTTCAAAAACTGTAACATCGCCTAACTTTAAGGGAAAAAAAAAGCTTTCCCGTTATTGGTCAACATTTGTTAGCACAGATACAAGATTTGCAAACTTATTTTTTCTATCCTTTTTTTTTTCTTTCGTTCACAACTGATCAGTGATGTCCATAGTGTAGCTATTGAATATTACGTTGTACAAAAACGCGTCGAACAGAACAACTGTCGCATTACAAAGAAAATAGCAATGCCTTCTAAAAGCAAGTGACGTTGAAAAAAATCCTTTCTAAAAAATGCAAACTTTTCACCCGAGTCCAACTATCACGCATGACGCTCGCTGTGTGACAGTTTTCTTAAACTTTACCTTCAGTACTATTAATATAAGAAATGTTGATTGGGGGAGGACCGGTTTTGAAAAGGAAGCAGGACACACCAGAAGCAAAATACTTATAAGAGATGCTATTCATTGCTGCAATTAACCCGACATACAACAACGAATGAACAAAGGTGTTTTTGTTTTATCGTATTTAGTGTACATAAAATCTTTCAAAGAAGTATCATTTGAAGAGTTAAACAACAGTTGTACCAATACTCTTATAGTGAAAGCCACTAGCACAAAAAGTGGGGGAGGGGAGGAATTAAGATTTAAAATTATAGGAGGGACCGACCGCTCTTGGTTAAATTGAATGAACAATATATTGATCGTCTTGTTCATCGAAAAGGTCAAGTTTAAAAAAAAAATGTCGGTTTCACAAATTTACTAGCGTAGCATCACCCCGTAAACACAACATTGATTTAATCATGTCAAGGTTTGAGAGTGTACGAGGTGGAGTGCTAGCCCTTGTATTGATTATCTTTCCCACTTTCCCCTAAACATGGTTATATAACCAATTACTCAGGCGCTATTGTTTTATGAGTAAATGCACTTCGCGATAGTCTCAAGGACAAAACTTGTCCTTTTTTACTATAACCTGGTGCTATGTTTTAAGCCGTCCTTTAAGCTTTTTTATTTCCAGTTAACTGTTGGCTTAATTGAAGGCTTTGGTCATCTCATCGCAACCCCTTCGTACGTTTTAAGAATGTGTCGTGTAAATCGTGCACATATATCAGATGTCTCAGGATAGCACATAAGACATAATTATATAAATTTTAATTACTCCCAACAAAAAGTGGGGGAGGGGAGGAATTAAGATTTAAAATTATAGGAGGGACCGACCGCTCTTGGTTAAATTGAATGAACAATCAGCGCTGATAAAAAATTAAAAAAGAACAAAACACCCCAATTGTTTTAGTATCACTACTTGTTGAAAATCCAAGCAGAAGTCGCCAGGGCTGCCGGTGCTTCATAGCTCTGTCTAGACTTTTTGTCAACCTGTTTGTAAAGTACATGTCCGGATCCACGAATGGGGGAAAAAAATCTCCATAACATGATATTACTCAACATCGTCATCAGATGATATTTCCACCTCTCGTCTGTAGACAGGCATGAAGATCTTCAATCATCAAAGTGGACTTTCAACGTTTTACCATTTGTACTACACAATATTTCGTATAGATAGTAATTAATGAGTGGTCATTTAACAGGTAGCGTTCACTTCAAGATATATAATGTTCCCCTTTGTGGACCTTCATAATTATTCCAAGTTTATTTCATTGCATTTGTCATTTATTCTTATTCTTGAAAGTTTCCTCCAGTTTTTGCCTCAACCTTCCAACTATTTTATATAAGACAAACATAACTATTACTAGACCTTAACCTTTCTTCACTATTCTATAAAAGAAAAGACGCAAATAACTACTAATATACCAAGTTTAAAAGTCCCCTTTGCTTGAGGTTTCCAGCACAGCTTATGTACTGACTTATCTGTCTAAGGTGAAAAGGCTTGCATGTCTGTCCAGGCAAAGACTTCATAAGCCTTGCCCCCCGGGGAGAGCTGGCAGACTACAGTCATTTTAAACCCAAGTCGGATTGTACCGCCAAAGGGGTGGGGGTGTGGGGGTGGTGGCACTCTGTTCGTTCATTACTTCCTGTCATCAACTTTAATTTGAGTGTTACGCAGATGACATACAACATATAGGAACCATGAACACACATACACTCTTCTGTGTCATGATTAGATAGACTACTCTTGAGTTCTCGAAGACATTAGTGCTCGCCAAGCTTCTCACTGCTTACGACTTAGAAATCATCTGTAACTTTATCAATGTCGTAAAATGACGCGAAAAGACACGAATGGATGTAAGAGGGCTAATGCATTTCAATTCCAAAATTTAAAAGTTAAACAAAATTTGCCAACAGTTCATGCACTACGCCAGAGGTCGGCAAACTGCGACCTGCGGGCTTCATCCGGCCCGCGACGTGTGTTCATCCAGTCCGTGACGTGTGGCCTACAACGTGTGTTCATCCTGCCTGCGAAGTCTGTTTATTCTTCCCGCGCTGTCAATAGTTATTTTAAGTCAGAGAAGAATTAAACGGAAGCACTCCTTATTCACGATCACAAATTATCTTCTCACTCAGCCCTCCCCACCTCATTTCAAGTAGGTAACTCCGACATACAGTGTACATCCTCCGCTTGGAATCTTGGTTATATTCTGTCTAGCACCATGTTTCTTGATAAACATATCCCTCACATTTGTTGCTCTGCATACACCGCTATACGTCAGATCAGCTCCATCCGCCACTACCTCACAATTAACGCAACAAAAACACTAGTCTGTGCCCTTGTTCTCTCTCGTCTTGACTATTCAAACTCTCTTGTCAGGCTCACCAAAACACTTCGACAAAAGGTTCAAAACTCAGCTGCTAGACTAGTTCTAAAGGAAAAAGACAAACAAAAAAAAAACGTGATCACGTCACACCACTACTTCATTCACTTCATTGGCTCCCTGTACAAGCACGGATTGATTACAAATTTTCTGTTCTCTGCCACAACTTTCCGAATTCCTGCCCTTCCTATCTAACCGAACTTCTCACTGTCTATTCACCCCTTTGACAGCTTCGCTCCTCCGCAGACGCGCGTATTCATTCTGTCCCCAAGCCTCGCACAAAAACATACGGTGAAAGATCTTTCTCTTTCTTTGCCCCCAAACAATGGAATTCTCTTCCCCTGCACATCCGCAATATACCAACCATCACAGCATTCAAAACTGCACTCAAAACACATCTCTTTAAACTCTACTATCCTGACTGATTCCCCCCATCTGACCGATAAACGATGCTGCTGGCCGCCGTCCATTGCTTGTCATGTAAAAGTTCTGGGGTGGATGGGGTGAATATGCATTTGTTTTTGTTTTGTCTCTATACAGCTGTTCTTTATTACATAAATGTATTTTATTTTATTGTCACGATTATGTCTCTTTTGCTAATATTTTTATGTACAGCGCGGTGAGCCTATCCCTAGTCTGGGGTACTGCAGTGAGCCTATCCCTAGTCTGGGGTACTGCAGTGAGCCTATCCCTAGTCTGGGATACCGCGCTATTTAAGACAAATAATACTATTTTACATTATCTCTAGTCTGTGCACAGATCCACTGTTATTCTAGATTGTCTCTAGTCTAGGCACATAGGGCGTTTACAATGTTTCTGAATTAAGCCTTTCACGCTGGCTCCACGAGACGTATAAGCCAGTGTTAATTAGAGCACGCCTAGATAACACTTTCAAAATACATAAAAACAAACAGGTTTTTGCACTCCAAATTTCGCCGCTTGTTAAGTACATTATTTAATGAACGATAAGAAAGTTGATCTGGTTCTATTTTGTGCTGTTAGACAGGAATTAGCATTTTTTGCTCTACATGAAAACGTAGAACTACAGCACCCACTTATTCAGCAATAACTCCAGCACCCATTAATTCAGCAATAACTCCAGCACCCATTAATTCAGCAATAACTCCAGCACCCATTAATTCAGCAATAACTCCAGCACCCATTAATTCAGCAATAACTCCAGCACCCATTAATTCAGCAATAACTCCAGCACCCATTAATTCAGCAATAACTCCAGCACCCATTAATTCAGCAATAACTCCAGCACCCACTAATTCAGCAATAACTCCAGCACCCATTAATTCAGCAATAACTCCAGCACCCATTAATTCAGCAATAACTCCAGCACCCATTAATTCAGCAATAACTCCAGCACCCATTAATTCAGCAATAACTCCAGCACCCATTAATTCAGCAATAACTCCAGCACCCATTAATTCAGCAATAACTCCAGCACCCATTAATTCAGCGATACCTTCAGCACCCACACTCAATGATGGTAGTACGACACTCAATGATTGTAGAGTATCACTCAATAATGGTAGTACAACACTCAATGATAGTACGACAACACTCAATGATTGTCAGACAGCACTCAATGATGGTAAGACAGCGCGGATTATGGTAGAACAGCACTCAATGATGGTAGAACAGCATTCAATTATGGTAGGACAGCCCTCAATGATGCTAGGACAGCACTCTATGATGGTATAACAGCAGTAGTTTGAACTCCTAGAAAAATTTCTGTGAGGTAATATTTTTTAAATACAAACTAAAATAAGGTAGACAAATTTATGTGTAAAAAATGACGAGTTTTCGTGACGTAAAAGTGTTTAAATGTTGACTATTTGAGTCAATTGAAAAAAACAACTTACCTATTACAAAATGTCATAGAGACTGAACTTATTTTCAATATGAGATAGTTTCGCCCCTGGTACTAAAGCAAATATATCATTGAATAGTTACGCCCCTGGTACTAAAGCGAAAATGTCATTGAATAGTTACGCCCCTGGTACTAAAGCGAAAATATCATCGAATAGTTACGCCCCTGGTACTAAAGCGAAAATATCATTGAATAGTTACGCCCCTGATACTAATGCAAACAATCATCCAATAGATACGCCCCTGATACTAAAGCAAAAATATCATTGAATAGTTACGTCCCTGGTACTAAAGCAAAAATATCATTGAATAGTTACGCCCCTGGTACTAAAGCAAAAATATCATTGAATAGTTACGCCCCTGGTACTAAAGCAAAAATATCATTGAATAGTTACGTCCCTGGTACTAAAGCAAAAATATCATTGAATAGTTACGCCCCTGGTACTAAAGCAAAAATATCATTGAATAGTTACGATCTAGCGATATTACGATCCAACAAATCTACCCAACAACTACCGCATTTTCCATCTCATCTCAGACCGCACTCACACAATCATATCTCAGACCGCACTCACACAATCATATCTCATCTCAGACCGCACTCACACAATCCCATCTCATCTCAGACCGCACTCACACAATCATATCTCATCTAAGACCGCACTCACACAATCCCATCTCATCTCAGACCGAACTCACACAATCCCATCTCATCGCAGACCGCACTTACACAATCCCATCTCATGTCAGACCGCACTCACACAATCCCATCTCATCTCAGACCGCACTCACACAATCATATCTCATCTAAGACCGCACTCACACAATCCCATCTCATCTCAGACCGAACTCACACAATCATATCTCATCTCAGACCGAACTCACACAATCCCATCTCATCGCAGACCGCACTTACACAATCCCATCTCATCTCAGACCGCACTCACACAATCCCATCTCATCTCAGACCGCACTCACACAATCCCATCTCATCTCAGACCGCACTCACACAATCCCATCTCATCGCAGACCGCACTCACACAATCACATCTCATCTCAGACCGCACTCACACAATCCCATCTCATCGCAGACCGCACTCACACAATCCCATCTCATCTCAGACCGCACTCACACAATCCCATCTCATCTCAGACCGCACTCACACAATCCCATCTCATCTCAGACCGCACTCACACAATACCATCTCATCGCAGACCGCACTTACACAATTACCATATTTTGAAGTGATATATCCAGTATCTATGCGTGCCGTAAACAGTCTAGAAGGCTGGGCCCATGGACGTGTGCACCAAGACAAACCTTTATCTTTTTGACCCAGTACACACAACCTTGACAGGAAACGTCTCTACTACCACAACAACATCACACTAGTGAATGGGGTCACCAAGTTTGTACTCAGATGGAATCTTTCCGGAAGATGAAATCACATCATGCACTAAGATGTCTCCCTTATTTATTTGCTGGAACAGGCGGCAAAGTCAAAGATCACGTGACCCGTTTCGGCTCAAACAGACTTAGCAAATCTGTGTTGCTAACAAAACTGTGTACAATAAGTGCATAGTCTAAAGTAATCACAGTCAACAAACTTACAAAATGGACATTTCAAATAGTAAAGAACTCTAGGCAATAAAGTAATACAAATATAGGTATAAACTGTATATAACACCAGTGGCGTAGTGAGGGGGGGCAAGGGGGGCATCATGCCCAGGGCGCTACTGACAAAGGGGCGCCAAATGGTATATTTTACTATAATATTGTATGGTTTTCAAATAGGGGAGGCCGCTAAAAAGGTATTGGGGGCGCTAAAAAGGTATTATGCCCCGGGCGCGAGTTAAGCTCGCTACGCCACTGTATACCACATATATTTTGATTAAATGAAACACGGCATGAAATATAACATGAAATGTAACATGAAAAATAACCTGAAACAAACTAAGAAGAACTAGCAAAAAATAAATCTTTTCAAGTTTGCTACACAAATTTAATGTCATATATTCCAGCACTTTGAAAGTCTTGAAACACAAATTTAATGTCATAGATTCCAACACTTTGAAAGTCTTGAGGTTGAAACGTTGAAAAAATTCCGAGTAATGTTAGATCCGTTTAATTTGATACATGCATTTAATATAATGAACAAATCAATAAGTTAACAACTTGCATCCGATTCTTGATGTTAGGGGAGACTTAGGTTTTGTTTTATTTCTTGTAAAAATTTTGTGAGCCTTGTGTTCTTTTGTGAGCCTGGTGTTCTTTTGTGAGCCTGGTGTTCTTTTGTGAGCCTGGTGTTCTTTTGTGAGCCTTGTGTTCTTTTTTGTGCCTGGTGTTCTTTTGTGTGCATGGTGTTCTTTTGTGAGCCTGGTGTTCTTTTGTGAGCCTGGTGTTCTTTTGTGTGCCTGGTGTTCTTTTGTGAGCCTGGTGTTCTTTTGTGAGCCTGGTGTTCTTTTGTGAGCCTGGTGTTCTTTTGTGAGCCTGGTGTTCTTTTTTGTGCCTGGTGTTCTTTTGTGAGCCTGGTGTTCTTTTGTGTGCCTGGTGTTCTTTTGTGAGCCTGGTCTTCTATTATGTATTCCTTTATGCATTCTATTATGCTACAATTAAATCACTGTCTAAACTCTTGGGGCATGTCACATGACTTGAGGCTTGTCACATAATTTGGGGCTTGTCACATGACTTGGGGCTTGTCGAATGACTTGGGGCTTGTCACACGACTTGAGGCTTGTCAAATGACTTGGGGCTTGTCACACGACTTGGGGCTTGTCACATGACTTGGGGCTTGTCACATGACTTGGGGCTTGTCCCATGAAATACAACTTGCAAAATTAATTTGAAGTTAAACTATTCTTTATTTGTAAAGAAAGTCATCAGTTCATAATGATACGTTAATTCAAGGCACCGGTTAGATTTGCACCGCTTGTTCGCATTAGGTGTTTCGTGTGAACGATTACTGACATGTATAGCGAAGATGGACTGAAAGACGCCACATTACACCACGGACGCCCAGACAAGGCCACGGGCTAGCAACTACAAGCACTATTAACCAGAGACACCCAGGAATACATTTCCACTATTCTCACACCCGGGCGCGCTGATTAATTCCACTCTCCCCGAACGTTTCTCTTGTTCCCGTGTTTCTTTGCGCCGTGATGACGAGTCCCACCCGAGGGTCGGGCTTAACGATCTGACACCGACTCGTGTCTTTAAATACAAGCGTGCATTTATTCATTTTTTCGGTTCGATGATCAATATACTAAAGATACAATTTAAAAAAAATGCATTATCAAGGTACCCTGTTGGGGGTGCCCATGTTGGGGTGCCCATGTTGGGGTGCCCATGTTGGGGTGTCCATGTTGGGGTGCCCATGTTGGGGTGCCCATGTTGGGGTGCCCATGTTGGGGTGCCATTGCTGACATTAATAAAAAAAGATGAAGCATTCTGGTATGGTTTCATTTAAGGAATGTCAACACAAGATGGCTTACTCCGTCCAGATTGTCGCAGTCAAATTGTAACTTAAATTTAAACAGAATTAAAACATTGCTGGAAATGAGACTGCTATATTGAATGAGCATGGTTCGGGGGGGGGGGGTGTCTGAAAGCTTTGACTATGTTCAATAGTACAAGTGACATTAAATGGTTGGCCTGACATGAAATGGTTGGCCTGACATGAAATGGTTGGCCTGACATTAAATGGTTGGCCTGACATTAAATGGTTGGCCTGACATTAAATGGCTGGCCTGACATTAAATGGTTGGCCTGACATGAAATGGTTGGCCTGACATTAAATGGTTGGCCTGACATGAAATGGTTGGCCTGACATTAAATGGTTGGCCTGACATTAAATGGTTGGTCTGACATTAAATGGCTGGCCTGACATTAAATGGTTGGCCTGACATGAAATGGTTGGCCTGACATTAAATGGTTGGCCTGACATTAAATGGTTGGCCTGACATTAAATGGTTGGTCTGACATTAAATGGCTGGCCTGACATTAAATGGTTGGCCTGACATGAAATGGTTGGCCTGACATTAAATGGTTGGCCTGACATTAAATGGTTGGCCTGACATGAAATGGTTGGCCTGACATTAAATGGTTGGCCTGACATTTAATGGTTGGCCTGACATTAAATGGTTGGCCTGACATTAAATGGTTGGCCTGACATTAAATGGTTGGCCTGACATGAAATGGCTGGCCTGACATTGAACGCGTTGGCCGACTCACTGTTAAGGAGAGTTTACAACTTTGGCGGTTCTGAATAAAGCATTCATCAAAACACGATGGCACCATGTTAAATACGGTGACTTTGAAAATATTATTCCTGTCTGGTTGTCCTTTTGCTTTGAGCATTTACAATATTAGTCTAATGGAAGGAAAAGCTTGCTTCAAAGTTTCCTCCCTCTCCTTAATATCTGATTCCGCCCCTGGTGGCGGGTGCACGCCAGAAAGTACACGGTATTTTAAGGGGGGGGGGGGAGGAAGATAAACGTAGAAAAACATTGCCCCAGGGCAGCGAAATGTCATCTCTTAAATAGAAGCTTACGATGGATGGTCTCTTTATTCTGTATTTCCCTACACGTGAGTTTGATTAATGTTGGAGGCCTGAGCAAAACAATTTTACAAAATTTAAACGAACAATTTCTTCTTATGTTCTGTTCAATGTGATATGGTTTTAAGCAGAACGTTATACTCATTTCTTATTGAGTATGCGGAAATTGTATCTTCACTTTTCGATTGTTGTCATTTTAGCATTTCTTTAAAATAATCTTAAACCATATTTTTGTTCAAGTCAGGATAACTTGAGTGATTTTATAATGTCAAGGTAACTTGAATGAATTAGTCATGTCAAGGTAAATTGAGTGATCTTATCATGTCAAAATAGCTAGAGTGATTTTACCTTGTCAAGATAACTTGAATGAGTTAATCATGTCAAGACAACTTGAGTGATTTTATCCTGTCAAGATAACTTGAGTGATTTTATCATGATGTTTCTGACATTGATTTCGAAGTTGTTTGCGTCACGGTAAGTTAGAACTGTAGATTAGAACGGTAAGGGCTGACCAACTCAACACATCATTTAGATATTCAAATTAAATCTAACGAACATTCGCGCGTGGACGTCGCGAGATGTAGATTGCTTATGCAATATGAGTGATTGAATATATAAACGCGTGCACATTTACATATTTGTGATGACTGGATTAGCATAAAAAGCATACAAAGAGATTTATGTCACTCTCTTAGCAGGTCAAGGTCGGAGATGTCATTGTTTTGAATAATCCACATCAGAATGATCAATTCATTGATCGTGGGCCCTAAAAATATAGAAGAAGAAGAAGACATCTTTACGGAACAAATTACCTTAATATTGGCATGTCATGGATGGAAATATTGCTTGTGAAATTATGTCTCAACTAGAAGGGGCTTCCTCCGGGTGTATTAACTCTCACGGGGTATCAAGTTTTCAGCATTAGAACCATTAGAGACAGTCTGGGAACATTAACATCCAGGGTCATATCCTTTAATAAGAGGAGACACGTGTGTGTATAGACGTTCATTAGCAACGCCTTACATCCCCCACTGCAGGGCCGCACCATGTTGCGCACATCTTCTGACTACTAATGTGCAAGGTGTGAATTCCCGACGGAAAAGAAACAACACGCCGCCACTTCGCATTTTACCTTTTCACATCCCAGAAACTTTTGTCGGGACACCCGCATATCCGGATCCAGGCATTTACCATGGTCCGAAATGCAATTCTTCCAGCCTACGCCATCTGAGGAAAACCTCTATCAAAACAACATTTCACAACATCCTTCAAAATTACCGACATCTCACCCTTGCCCTTGTACCCCTATTATCTTTAAAATGACCATTCAGCTTAATGAAAAATATGGTGAGTGGCCTCGCACCCCCCCATCCACATTTTCCCCTTCTCTGTCTGCTACATTAAAAGAAATGCAGATATCATTTGATTATCTCGATTTCATATAAGCTTACTTTAAGTAGAGTTATGTGGAGTCTGACAAGTAAAAATGCCAAAAGATCTCTCTTTGTTAACCAGAGGAGTTTCGTCTCCCTCATTTAATCTTGGGGTATTGAGCATTGACACTGATGCTTGGCAATCGCACATGACCTGACGCAGCCGACGGAATATTTTCATTTTGCTATGATTGGTGGAATAGAACGCCTGGGTGTAAATAAAATGATTTAAAAAATTAGATAATAGTTTAAGTTATTTTTAGCACTGTTCTAATGTTTGAGATATTGGTATGTACTTTCCCGTAAATATTAAAGCTTTATTGATGCGGGTTCCTATACCTCTTATAGATGCGGGTTCCTATACTTCTTATAGATGCGGGTTCCTATACTTCTTATAGATGCGGGTTCCTATACTTCTTATAGATGCGGGTTCCTATACCTCTTATAGATGCGGGTTCCTATACCTCTTATAGATGCGGGTTCCTATACCTCTTATAGATGCGGGTTCCTATACTTCTTATAGATGCGGGTTCCTATACCTCTTATAGATGCGGGTTCCTATACCTCTTATAGATGCGGGTTCCTATACTTCTTATAGATGCGGGTTCCTATACTTCATGTATTTTAATGTGTTGAACTATTCTTTGCGAGGGCAGGGGGAGAAAATGCCAAGGGGTGTAATGGAGGAAGTGCCAAGCGTAGTGGGAGGAAGTGCAAAGGGGAATAAGGGAGGAAGTATCAAGTGTTGTGGGAGGAAATGGAAAGTGTTGTGGTAGGAAGTATCAAGGGGTATAAGCGAGGAAGTATCAAGGGGTATAAGGGAGGAAGTACCAAGGGGTATAAGGGAGGAAGTACCAAGGAGTATAAGGGAGGAAGTACCAAAGGGTATAAGGGAGGAAGTATCAAGGGGTATAAGGGAGGAAGTACCAAGGGGTATAAGGGAGGAAGTACCAAGGAGTATAAGGGAGGAAGTACCAAGGGGTATAAGGGAGGAAGTATCAAGGGGTATAAGGGAGGAAGTGCCCTAGGTTGTGGGAGGAAGTGGAAAGGTTTGTGGTAGGAAGTACCAAAGGGTATAAGGAGTATAAGGGAGGAATAACCAAGGGGTATAAGGGAGGAAGTGCCAAGGGGTATAAGGGAGGAAGTGCCAAGGGGTATAAGGGAGGAAGTACCAAAGGGTATAAGGGAGGAAGTACCAAGGGGTATAAGGGAGGAAGTATCAAGGGGTATAAGGGAGGAAGTACCAAGGGGTATAAGGGAAGAAGTATCAAGGGGTATAAGGGAGGAAGTGCCAAGGGGTATAAGGGAGGAAGTACCAAAGGGTATAAGGGAGGAAGTGCCAAGGGGTATAAGGGAGGAAGTATCAAGGGGTATAAGGGAGGAAGTACCAAGGGGTATAAGGGAGGAAGTACCAAGGGGTATAAGGGAGGAAGTACCAAGGGGTATAAGGGAGGAAGTGCCAAGGGGTATAAGGGAGGAAGTACCAAAGGGTATAAGGGAGGAAGTGCCAAGGGGTATAAGGGAGGAAGTATCAAGGGGTATAAGGGAGGAAGTATCAAGGGGTATAAGGGAAGAAGTATCAAGGGGTATAAGGGAGGAAGTGTTCTAGGTTGTGGGAGGAAGTGCAAAGGTTTGTGGTAGGAAGTACCAAAGGGTATAAGGAGTATAAGGGAGGAATAACAAGGGGTATAAGGGAGGAAGTACCAAGGGGTATAAGGGAGGAAGTGCCAAGGGGTATAAGGGAGGAAGTATCAAGGGGTATAAGGGAGGAAGTACCAAGGGGTATAAGGGAGGAAGTATTAAGGGGTATAAGGAAGGAAGTGCCCTAGGTTGTGGGAGGAAGTGCAAAGGTTTGTGGTAGGAAGTACCAAAGGGTATAAGGAGTATAAGGGAGGAATAACCAAGGGGTATAAGGGAGGAAGTACCAAGGGGTATAAGGGAGGATGTGCCAAGGGGTATAAGGGAGGAAGTATCAAGGGGTATAATGGAGGAGGTGCCAATGGTTGTGAGAGGAAGTGCCAAAAAAATAATTTAATATAACTCTCATCTGTCATTAACTATTTAGATACCATTTTTTAAATAAAAATAAAAACATTGTAATTAAATTATAGTCAAAACCTAAATTAATATATATATATATTTAAATTTGTATTGAAATTACATGGCAGCTACATTGTATGCTATGGAAGGTTGGGGGCGGGGCTAGTGTGCGAGAAATGTTTCTAATATCAAAATAGGGTGCGGGAAATGTTATGAAATCGGGAGAGCGTGTGGGGCTGTATAAAATGTTTAAGATCTCTTGTCCTATTTCGTGCGGCAAAAGTGCAAATTAAAATGAGCAATATGTCATAGGTCAAACATTGCGATCAGCCAACGCTAACAATCTGGAGATGAAATCAACCTACTTAACTGGCATGACCAGCAATGTCACAATGACATTCAAAGGATGACATTTGGTCAAACACTACGTCGGCGGCTTCAAGGGTCACCCATCTATGCGACTACATCGACAACGTCTCATGGAAAGATTGCGTCAGCTTGTTACCAGATGGACAAAGTTAAACATGAACTGAGCGGCAGATGAACATAGTTAAACATGAACTGAACGGCAGATGAACAAAGTTAAGCAAGAAATCAACGGCAGATGAACAAAGTTAAGGGTGACAACACACTAGGTCCGGATTTCACCGGATTTTAAGACTGACGACGAGACTGGTTGCTCGGTAGAACTGTACATCGGACATTGTAGAAATTGAGAATACATTGCAGCCGATCACATCCGAATTTTTATTGTTTATCATAACAACGACCTTGACCCTGCTGTCTTTCCGCTGGCTAGTATTAAACTAAACATAGATTTTAAATGAGCGTGTTGTATTAAAAAAACTGGAATATATGAACATATGTTTTATTTGATGAAGAATCCATTATTAAAATTACTATTTTCAGAATGAACCATTAAACTTTTGACTACCTACATACAGTGGTATGCTTTGTTGGTGCAAAGTATACATTAAATTATTAATTGTTGACTGTGGGGCATAGTGCAGCAGAGTGACAGTGGTATTTTCGTTGAATCAAATCTATACAACCACATAGGAACGGGGTCTTTCCCCTTTCCTTAACCAAGACAGATACCTGGGATCAATAAATACACATCTTCCATATGTTTTTCTGGGTGACCAAGGTTATCCTCTGAAGAAACATCTGATGCGACCATACACAACCAGTGGTGATACTGTCTCACGAGAAATTGAAGTTTAGAAATACAGACATAGTCGGGCCAGAAGAACAGTTGAGTGTGCATTGGGCTTACTTGTTGCACAATGGAGATTCTTAAAACAGAATTCAAGTTGATCCTAAAAATGTTGACAAACTAGTCATTTCTGAAGATCAGTTGGACATGTTATTAGCTTCAAATACAACAGCTGGTAACGCTACAAGATCACCAACGGGAAGATCACAACGAATATAATTGAGAAGGGAATGATGCATATAATATCCGTGATTGCTTTAAACATTATTTTAATATTTAAGTTTAAGGAGCAATTGACATCCAGTACTGGTACAATAAAATAGACTATTACGTCCCATGAAAATGTAAAATATATTTTATGAATTGATTATGAATTGATCCACGTTGATCTTTTTCCATAATAATTTAGTGATAGCATTACCGTGTGCTACAGAATCAATGGCATTATCCATGCTAATTTAATATTTGTTTATAAACACTTTAATTTAGTTTCCTTTTAAAATTTAGATTAGATATAATTTAGAAATTTGGTAAAAGCATAAATATTCTACATGGAACTATATTTAATAATTGTATTTATTATGTTAAAATTATATTTGATTCATTATTGTGTAACAAAAATATATCCTAAATTCAAGTGATTGACATTTCATTGAACTTTGAACTTATTTTCCAATGTTACTGTTTTGCAGTCTAACAGTAACAGGATATTCAAACTTCAAAATAAATGCATAATTATACTTGTTATATCTAATTTTCATTTCTTAATTGCTATTTCTAATTATAATTATATTTAGCTATTATATGATCAAGTTTGTTCAAAACAATTTGGTTTTATTTACCTAATCTTCTTGCAATAAAAAATAAACTTTGACCCAGACACGCAGCGCCGCCATTCGCACCCGGGTACCATTAGGCTCAATGCTATTCAGATGTCTTTTGTTGTAGTGTATTTTAGTTAAAATGAAGAATAAAGTTTACAAACGTATAGTACATTCAATTATCTTTCATTTCATACCTCATTTGGTCTTACAAACCCAACAATAATATTTTTAATAGTTTTTTAATCCCAAACTCTCACTTCTGGTACCCGGGTACCAATAGGTGCAGCCTTTATCCATATTGATCGAACTAACTTAAAAATAGAAATAAAATAAAATCATATGCCCACTCCCGCCCCTCACTTGCAGTATTGAGCTCTTCTGCTATTGTGTGCTAAAGTTTACTACCAATATCCCTATTGTGGTAATTTTTCGTTATGTTCCATAGTGGCGTGCGGTCATGAACTAGGGATATTAGCTTTTCTATTTCTACCATTTTATTTTATTCAGTTCTATAATTTTTATTTATCTTAAATTACTTTTATTTTTATTGGATCCGAATGAATCCCACACACGGTTGATGCAAAGAAGACCTGCAATGACGTCATTTGCTTGTTTTTTTTCTAATTTAGCTTCGGATCATTCCGTCGAACATCGCTCTAATTATATGGTTGCTATGTCCCATAATGGAGAGCGATCATCCACTTGAGATATTAGTTTATCAATTTCTACCATTTTAATTGATAAAATGCTACAATTTGTATATATTTAAATTACTTATGATGGATCCAAAGGAATAATACAAAAATGAAAGGCTATTCTAGATTTTAAGGTGACATTTTTGTACAAACAATCCGTAAAAAATTACATGCAGCCATTTTAATTGTTTTTAAAATTAGCTTCGGACAGTTCTGACGAAAAAAACAAATTCGACCGGCTTTCACCGATGACGCCTGAGCAAATGTAGATGTGTTCACTTTATTATTGCATTTGTTTTTTATACCGATCCAGTCTTGTTCGTCAGTCTTGGAATCCGGTGAAATCCGGACCTAGTGTGTGATCACCCTAAGCAAGAAATCAACGGCACTTGAGCAAGGAATTGTAAATTTGATTTATGTTTTTCATTTCCTATATTTTCCAGTTGTCCGGAAGATTTAGCAAAGGAACATTGCGGTGCCCGACATTAATTGGGCTTTAAGGGAGATTGATAGAAATAGACGCTAACTTTTAAGTTTAAATATGGGAAATAAAAATTGAGTATTAGGAAAGATTAAAGTCTCATAACCCCAAAAAATAAAAAATATGCTATTTAGACTAATAATTATGTCTTGGCTTCATCAATACTCATCTTGTAAAATCGTCAGCTCTGATTTCTGGCGTACGTCGTTCTTTCCTTTCATCACCACCATTTTAAAAAAAAAAAGTTAAAAAAACCAATCCACCTTATTTTCAAAACCCGCCCCTTGTACACATGTGTACCGATTTTTGAAACATTTCTTGCCGTAGAAAGAACTCAAAATTTTAAAGACGAAGTATGTACACGTACGCTTGATTAACGATGCGAAAATTATTTTTAGATAACCTATTATTCAGATTTATTACGATGCATTAGGTAATTATTTATAGATTTCATTTTACTTCAAGTACTGGGAGCATTTAAGGGGCAGTTAAGGGGGACTTTTTACCGACTAGGATAGTTATTTGTTGTTTATTTCCCTTTGACCACTGGAATTAAAAGAAAATGTTGGCCTGCGATTAAATGATATATACCACACTAAAGGATATTATTTAATATCATTATTTTAATTTAAAAGACTTTTCCCCATCGTAAAATAAACGTAGTATTAAATAACACTGAATACAATTAATACATATGATGTTATCTTAAAAATTAAAAAAAAACTACATATAATAAAATTTAAATGAATAAATTTTTTGCTTGACGTTTAAGCTCAACTTAAACAAAAAATTCACAAGGGTAAAACATTTTCTTCTTTCTTTAGACATGTTTTAAAATGTTTGATAAGAATTTATTAAAATTGCTGTGATCCTCATCAAGGGGAGACAATTATAGTAAATGACTGCCGTATATTTTCCTCTCTTTGATTTGGTTATCTCTCTTCTCTAAGCAAAAATTACTTAAAAACAAAACCAATGGACTGACAGTTCTCCGATGTATTTTTCTTTTTTCTCTGAAAAATCGCTTGAAACAAACAAATATGCAAATGTAATATGTACGGATATAATAATAAATGTAAATAATCAGTAATATTGGAGTGAATCATTTTTGTGGACAGGCCAGGTGTTTCCATCGAGCTTGTGTACCATTCGTTACAACAAATCTCTTTTATCCTCATCCCTTTCGTCTTGTCTCTGTCAATCCTACATTTGCTAATGTTACAACTCTGATTACATGTGACTCCAATTAAACAACTCTGGTTACATGTGACTCCTATTAAACAGCTCTGGTTACATGTGACTCCCATTAGACAGCTCTGGTTACGTGTGACTCCAATTAGACAACCCTGGTTACGTGTGACTTCCATTAGACAACTCTGGTTACGTGTGACTCCCATTAGACAACCCTGGTTACGTGTGACTTCCATTAGACAACTCTGGTTACGTGTGACTTCCATTAGACAACTCTGGTTACGTGTGGATGGTTTTCCGAATTTCGTTCATTGCACTTTAAAAAAGTACACTCCCCTTCAACACAATCTGAATTTTAAAATATATTCTAAAATATATTTTTGGGCAAAGTAAACCAACACATGTAAAGAAAATGAACTTCAAGTGGTGCATCCAATTTTTGTTTCTTAAATGTGTACATAACACAAGACTATATATATATCTGATTATTCGAATGCAGGATTTAACGACAGAGCTGGATAATCACCAGTATAATCATTTTATATAAACACTTCTTTCTTGAAACTAACGTAACAATTATTTTATTGTGTCATACCTAAATTTACGCTCCTTAGCCTGGGGCAGATCAATTTTTTTCCGGCCCCTTCCTCGAAAGATATTCTGCATGGGATCGACAATGCCGCCCCCTCAATATGAAGAAAACGGGCCGCCCAGAGCGGACCGGTCCCCATTGCACCGCTCCTACGTAACTCTTTATTGTACCGGCAAGGTCAGGAAACGGGACATGGAAAAATACGGATCTCCATGGAACAGTGAGTTTTCAAACCTTAGGTTCTTTTAATGAACTGTTAAGGGGGGATAATAACCTTACAACGAGAAATAAGGGGAGGTGATACTTTGAATTCACAAAAAATCGTCAGGTTACCCTGGCCTGAGGATGTGAAGTCGATGAAAAAAAAAAGGAGTCGTAGTACAAATTTCTGAACTGGATTCGGAGTTGTAATGTAAAAAAATTTTCCCGTTTGATCCCAAATTAAATCGTGGGTCAAAGTAAGGACGAGTAAGACTTGGTGAGAAGACGTGAAGAAGTGAGAAGAAGTGAGAAGACGTCTCTGTTGAGTGTGGACGAAACTATTCTACGTGCAGTCACGAGGAGTCACACACGTGAAGAAGTGAGAAGACGTCTCTGTTGAGTGTGGATGAAACTGTTCTGCTTGCAGTCACGAGGAGTCACACACGTGAAAAAGTGAGAAGACGTCTCTGTTGAGTGTGGATAAAACTGTTCTCCTTGCAGTCACGAAGAGTCACACACGTGAAGAAGTGAGAATACGTCTCTGATGAGTGTGGACGATTCTGTTCTCCGTGCAGTCACGAGGAGTCACACACGTGGGGATGTGAGAAGACTTCTCTGTTGAGTGTGGTTGAAACTGTTCTCCTTGCAGGCACGAGGAGTCACACACGTGAAGAAATCTCTGATCGATTCACAAATCATTTGGTCCAGCTACGTAGCTCGAAAATTACCCGGTTCCACAATTACCTTTGAAGAGGGGAGAGAATCCAGCTGATTTGATAGAGAACTCTCGTTTTACAACGTGTTTCCATTGAATTAATTAGCCGTTAACGAGGAGGACCATTCCATTAGCCCGATTTGTCTCCACTGAATCTCTGTGGTTGAGTCAGAATAATCGCTTTTGTAAAATAGTAAAAAAAGGTGTTTATACTTTACTGGGGTCTCTGAATTTACAAAATAGTTTTATTTCAACCGTCAATATTATGTTTTCCCTCTGCTCCGTATTTTCGTTAAAAAAAAACCCAAATATTTTATTTTTTTAAAATTTTATTTAGATTCTTATGTTAAGTTATGTTTTTGATCCTTAAAGTATATGTTGATTTAATAATCGATAATGGCATGGTAGATGCTATGTTCTATTGTAATCAAAGGGTGATTGTTCTAACGCAGGACTCTTAAACTCGCGGCCCTAGGGTCATTTGCGGCCCCAAGACGGTATTTTGCGACCAGCTACATGACAGTAAATTTGGTGTTAATGCGGGCCGCGCGTTTTGTCAATTCTTATTTATATCTATAATGTGATCTTCCACGACATTTTTAATCGAATCTCACCGACTCGTCGAATTCTGATTTTTATAAAGATTGTAAACGTTTGGACGTTGGTTGTAATGGTAAAAAAAAATAATTTTAAAATAGGACAAAAAATGTGTAATTTTATAACATTTTATGAGACAAACATGGCCAAAGTGCGGTTTTGAGAAAACACGCTTCGAATATTGTATATATATATATATCAAAAGTATAAAAAAAAAAATTAGCAGGAAACGCACAAACAAAATTGTGTAAATCGTATCAAGGAGTACGAGGGAGAAAGTGAAGCCTAAATCTAGAGAATCCTTCATGTTTTGATTTTTCAGTAAAGATTGAGCAGACTGTAACTGTTGTACCGGGTACTTTATTCACTTTGTAATCGTTTTTTTTGTGGAATACTTAATGCGACCCAGGCTCACTCAGAGTCTACCTCCTGCGGCCCAGGCTCAATCAGACTCTACCTCATGCGGCCCAGGCTCACTCAGACTCTACCTCCTGTGGCCCAGGCTCACTCAGACTCTACCTCCTGCGGCCCAGGCTCACTCAGACTCTACCTCCTGCGGCCCAGGCTCACTCAGAGTCTACCTCCTGTATGGTCTTATGTAAAGGATGTATGTTCTAATGTAGGGGATGTATGTTCTACTGTAAAGGATGTATGTTCTATGTAGGGGGTATATTTTGTAATATAAAGGATGTATGTTCTAATGTAGGGGGTTTATGTTCTAATACAAAGGATGTATGTTGTAATGTAGGGGTGTATGTTCTAATGTAAAGGATGTATGTTCTAATGTAGAGGTTTTTGTTCTAATGTAAAGAATGTATGTTCTAATGTAAAGGATGTTTGTTTCCAATGTTGGGGATGTATGTTCTAATATAAAGGATGTATGTTCTAATGTAGAGGGTATATGTTCTAATGTAAAGGATGTATGTTCTAATGTAGGGGATGTATGTTCTACTGTAAAGGATGTGTGTTCTAATGTAGAGGTTTTTGTTCTAATGTAAAGGATGTATGTTCTAATGTAAGGGGTGTATGTACTAATGTAAAGGATGTATGTTCTAATGTAGGGGGTGTATGTTCTAATGTAAAGGATGCATGTTCTAATGTAGGGGGTGTATGGTCTAATGTAAAGGTTGTATTTTCTAATTTAGGAGGTGTATGTTCTAATATAAAGGATGTATGTTCTAATATAAAGGATGTATGTTCTAATGTAAGGTGGTGTATGTTCTAATGTAAAGGGGTGTATGTTTTAATGTAAAGAATGTATGTTCTAATGTAAGAGGTTTATATTCTAATGTAAAAGATTTTTTTTTCTTATGTAAGGGGTGTGTTCAAATTAAATCTGTGAATGTTCCAATACAACCTTTTAACTTCTTCTACACACATTTTACGTGTAATCCACATTTAAAGAGACGGGAGAGAGGTTGACATGGGAGGGAGAGAAAAAATTAAGAGAGAAAGAGCGAGAGAGGAGAGTGGGGATAACGCAAAAGGCTGAAAGAGAAGAGAGAGAGAATATAGAAAGAGAGTAGAGAAAGAATGAGAAAGATATTTAGAGAGAGAAAAAAGAAAGATAGTGAAGAGAAGAGGAAAGTGAGAGCAAAGGGAAAGAGAAAGAGAGGAGCTAGAGAAGAGAGAAAGAGAGAGAACAGAGAAAGTATGAAGAGAGAAAAAGAGAGCGCGGGGAGAACTGAAAGCCAACGTAAGAAGAATAGCAGAACACTTTTTGATCACAGAGATAGTGGATATTAAATTTAACTATAACTGTAAATTCTTGCTACTGGAAACGTAACCAATGGTTTTCCTGAGACTTCTAGGTCTGATTTATTACCATGGGCATGGCTTGCAAATCTACTTACAAAAATTTCATTGCGCATTTCTTTGCCATGATGCTTGCCATTGTCTGTTACCAAATCACAAAACTCTCAGCCCATTTAATTTTGCGCGTATTGATTTTGCTAGCGTGCCTGATTAACATGTAATCAACTGTTGCCTTCGGCATATTTCTCTTCGCGTCCCAAACCAGAACCACGAGAACTTCCCTACTAGCTAAAAAGTTTCTGCCGGTGACTTCTTAACAAACTACTTCAATTTGACTGAGTTGATAAAATTTGAAGAAAAAAAGTCCCCACGAGATAAATTATGATGTTCCTAATTTCCCCTAATATGGCGGCATCTCCTCATTACAGCGATCATTATTATGGTTTACCAAAGAGTGGGGCTCATTATAATCGCTTGGGAAGTACTTAACGGAAACTGTGTTCCATAGTTGGTCTTGGGGAACAGCTTTATATTTAGGTTCCTCGTCGCCTCTTCCCCGTCTCAACTTTGTTATTTCTCTTCGGCGACACGGAGAATGGACCAGCGCGTGCCGGAAGTGAAAGACCCACGAGCGGAGGAGCCATTTATCCAAATTGGCCACCACAAGGGGTTATTAGTTCATGTCCCGAAGGTGCGCAGGGTGGTGTGGACGGCCTCCAACTCGGGGAGCAGACGAGCCTTGCGATAATTGATGTCCTAAAGGTCCTCGTCGAATAGCTTCTTAAAGTCTATTATGGGAAGATAATCCTAATTTGACGCTACCGCCCGACACCAGGGGCGTTATTCAAACATCAGATTATTGGTTAAACTAACTACGTCACCATCCCGACAGGTGAAGATACGGCACGTAATCGTTAGAAGATATATTCACGGTTATGGTGATTTGGCCTAGATGTTCACGGTAAACACCAGGAACTAGCACGAGCTTTAGATTAGCGGTTCTCAACCTGTGGGTCGCGACCCCTTTGGGGAAGGGGTCGAACGGCACTTTCAGAGGGGTCGCCTAAGACCATTGAAAAAACATATACTATACAGTTATGAAGCAGAAAGGATAATAATTTTGTGATTAGGGGTCGTCACAACACGAGGAACTTTGTTAAAGGGTCGCGGCATTAGGAAGGTTGAGATCCACTGCTTTAGATACATAGTTGTCTCTGTTGTTCTTAGCGGCAGTCTCAGTTCCCCGTGTACCGTGTAGAGACAATGACGCAATGCAAGTGATTTCAACATGTCTCTGCCGTCCACCTACTCAACAGATATTTTCATCACCGATATCGAATTCGTTAATCGCCTTACGAAACAACTGCCTATAAATCTTACGAGTTCTGACCCACCTCCTCTTTCGGCCCTAAGAAGAATGCTGGTATTTATTTTCGGTTTAAATGATAGCGAATCAAATATTAACAGCATTGATTATTTGTTGCAGGATTAGGTAACATTACTTCAAGCTAAGGCAAATAACAGCTGAAGTAAGTTTACTTCTCGAGTTTAAAAATGTAACAAGCTCAAATGATAAAAAAGTTACAACTCCCATTAGACAACTCTGGCTACACCTGGATTGAAGATCCAGGTGTAGCCAGAGTTGTCTAATGGGGGGAGTTGTAACTTTTTTTTAAAAAAATTTTTTTTTTTTTTTTTTTTTTTTTTTTTTTTAACAAATGATAAAAAAGTTACAACTCCCATTAGACAACTTTGGCTACACGTGGATTGAAGAAAAACATTATTTCAAGGTTTTCGTGTTTTTTTTTCAATCTTATCCATTCCTTTATAATACAAATTCCCATTAAAACAATACATAGCTTTGCCGGGTGGGTTTGAATGATATAACGAGAGATTTGCACATCAACACGATTAGCTAGCTATACCTTGGCATTGCCACTGTGTTATCCTACATGTGTGAGCCATGTTAATCTACTACCATCTATACCTTGGCATTGCCACTGTGTTATCCTACATGTGTGAGCCATGTTAATCTACTACCATCTATACCTTGGCATTGCCACTGTGTTATCCTACATGTGTGAGCCATGTTAATCTACTACCATCTATACCTTCTCTTTGGAACTGTGTTATCCTACATGTGTGAGCCATGTTAATCTACTACCATCTATACCTTCGCATTGCCACTGTGTTATCCTACATGTGTGAGCCATGTTAATCTACTACCATCTATACATTCTCTTTGGAACTGTGTTATCCTACATGTGTGAGCCATGTTAATCTACTACCATCTATACATTATCTATGGAACTGTGTTATTCTACATGTGTGAGCCATGCTAATCTACTACCATCTATACATTCTCTTTGGAACTGTGTTATCCTACATGTGTGAGCCATGCTAATCTACTACCATCTATACATTCTCTTTGGAACTGTGTTTTCCTACATTTGCAGACTATGTTAATTTTTATTTCATAAAACATTGAAAGTGTCCTGGTTTGGGATAACTTGTATGCGTCTATCCAAACTAATTTATGCACATCAGGTTTAAGTCTATAATAATCCACAGCTTTATTTCATGCGAGCTGATAGACTGAAAGAAAAGAACAGTTGCTACATTTCAGTTTAGCAAAGAACAACCTTTTGTATAACGCAATACTTTTCTACACGTATGGATAAGTCTGTTCTCTTGGATAAGTCTGTTCTCTTGGATAAGTATGTTCTCTTGGATAAGTCTGTTCTCTTGGATAAGTCTGTTCTCTTGGATAAGTCTGTTCTCTTGGATAAGTCTGTTCTCTTGGATAAGTCTGTTCTCTTGGATACGTCTGTTCTCTTGGATAAGTCTGTTCTCATGGATAAGTCTGTTCTCTTGGATAAGTCTGTTCTCTTGGATAAGTGTGTTCTCTTGGATAAGTCTGTTCTCTTGGATAAGTCTGTTCTCTTGGATAAGTCTGTTCTCTTGGATGAGTCTGTTCTCTTGGATAAGTCTGTTCTCTTGGATAAGTCTGTTCTCTTGGATAAGACTGTTATTTTGGATAAGTCTGTTCTCTTGGATAATTCAGTTCTCTTGGATAAGTCTGTTCTCTTGGATAATTCGGTTCTCTTGGATAAGTCAGTTCTCTTGGATAAGTTTATTCTTTTGGATAAGCCTATTCTCTTGGATAAGTCTGTTCTCTTGGATAAGTCTGTTCTCTTGGATAAGTCTATTGTCTTGGATAAGTCTGTTCTCTTTTTCTTATGTTTAAAGCATCAAAATTAAATGTATTTAGATTTTTTAAATCCCTGCTAAATGACTGTACTTATTAAACAATGTCTTTTGGAACACCAGATTTTAAAAAAAAATTTTTATCGGCCACATTTTTTTTTCATTGAATCGTCATCAACTTTTCTTATAACTAAACACAAATAAGTTCATGTCTGTTACGATCTACGTGATTTAGTTAAAATTCACCGATGCATTCATACGACACACACAAAAATAGAACTATTAGCAAAGTGGATATTTTTACAAGTTGCACTCGCGAGACATCGCTGAACCCAGGACACATCAGAGGGACATTATCGTGAACAAGTATCCTGCGAACAGATGAAGATTTTGCCTTGCTAACACTGAACCAAGACACATCAGAGGGACATTATCGTGAACAAGTATCCTGCGAACAGATAAAGATATTGCCTTGCTAACACTGAACCAAGACACATCAGAGAGACATTATCGTGAACAAGTATCCTGCGAACAGATGAAGATTTTGCCTGGCTAACACTGAACCAAGACACATCAGAGAGACATTATCGTGAACAAGTATCCTGCGAACAGATGAAGATTTTGCCTGGCTAACACTGAACCAAGACACATCAGAGAGACATTATCGTGAACAAGTATCCTGCGAACATATGAAGATTTTGCCTTGTTAACACTGAACCAAGACACATTAGAGAGACATAATCGTGAACAAGTATCCTGCGAACAGATGAAGATATTGCCTGGCTAACACTGAACCAAGACACATCAGAGAGACATTATCGTGAACAAGTATCCTGCGAACAGATGAAGATATTGCCTGGCTAACACTGAACCAAGACACATCAGAGAGACATTATCGTGAACAAGTATCCTGCGAACAGATGAAGATATTGCCTTGCTAACACTGAACCAAGACACATCAGAGAGACATTATCGTGAACAAGTATCCTAAGAACAGATGAAGATTTTGCATGGCTAACACTGAACCAAGACACATCAGAGAGACATTATCGTGAACAAGTATCCTGCGAACAGATGAAGATTTTGCCTTGCTAACACTGAACCAAGACACATCAGAGAGACATTATCGTGAACAAGTATCCTGCGAACATATGAAGATATTGCCTTGCTAACACTGAACCAAGACACATCAGAGAGACATTATCGTGAACAAGTATCCTGCGAACAGATGAAGATTTTGCCTTGCTAACACTGAACCAAGACACATCAGAGAGACATTATCGTGAACAAGTATCCTGCGAACAGATGAAGATTTTGCCTTGCTAACACTGAACCAAGACACATCAGAGAGACATTATCGTGAACAAGTATCCTGCGAACAGATGAAGATTTTGCCTGGCTAACACTGAACCAAGACACATCAGAGGGACATTATCGTGAACAAGTATCTTGCGAACAGATGAAGATTTTGCCTTGCTAACACTGAACCAAGACACATCAGAGAGACATTATCGTGAACAAGTATCCTGCGAACAGATGAAGATATTGCCTTGCTAACACTGAACCAAGACACATCAGAGAGACATTATCGTGAACAAGTATCCTGCGAACAGATGAAGATTTTGCCTGGCTAACACTTAACCAAGACACACCAGAGAGACATTATCGTGAACAAGTATCCTGCGAACAGATGAAGATTTTGCCTGGCTAAAATGATCCATTTTCGTAGACATTCTCCTATCATAGTTTGAGATTTCTCTCCTCGTTAAGTTTTATTTTAGAGCGTCGAGTACGTTCCAGCTCTAATTTGGCCCAAGACAAGCTGAAGGTTTCGATTTCCACGAGCTTGTCTCCCCAATCTAATGTCACAACTTTATTTCCTCCTCGGCTCGCCTGCATCATTTTTAGATCTGGAAACGGAAAAATATTTTGTCTGCCTTGAATACGAAATCTTTCCACGTTGGTATTCTACACTTTATTAAAGCATAGCGGGAGAGAATCCGGTAATATTGAAGAAAATTTGCAATAAGTGCCCCCCCCCCTTTTCCCCCAATACTTGGGGATGGGGCTGGAGATGGTCGGGGTAACGTCGATAATCTGATGAAAAAAAAAAGAGATGTGTGCAAAATCTAACAAACTTCATTGTTTCATTTCCTCGCGGTCAGTGAACGTTATTGAGTTGAAATCTGCAGTAACCCGGAAATAATGTGCTTGTAAAAGATGTTACCAAGTCATGACTAGCAAGATTCGAGTACAGGGTAGCCAAGCAAAGAGCAAGCAAAAAACAACACCAGGAGCCCGAGTGGATGGGACTCACTTAACTTGGATGGCCGCTCATCTAAGTGAGAGGGCAAGATCTGAAATAAGACCCGGAGATGGATTCCAGTAGGCAGTATGAAATTAATAAAATGAAAATTCCTACAACTCTGACGACGTGGAACGCAGAAAAAGCACAGTGAAACATTAAAAAAACACACTCTTCTGGTCATCTTCTGCATCCTGTTCTATTTCCAGACGTGTCGACTAAATTGGATCAAATAGCCTATGACGAGAGAGTGAGGCATACCAATTGAGAAACTCCCCCCTCATTTAAAACAAATACAGCTCAATAGTACTCAAAATTATAATTCCAAATTTGAAATCTTTAAATAATACGAAATGGATATATTATTATCCATAGGAACCCATTGCAACTTCATAGGATTTGTTTCGTTGCACTTCAAATGGCTTTTTAGAAAGCCACGTTTTAAATTTTTATCTTTCATAAATTTAATAAATGCAAAGTTTTAACGTGAACAGTACGTTTAAAAAAAACGTATTAAATGTTAGTCATACATTTAAAAAGAATGTAGTATTTATTTATTTTTAAAAAAGTGGAAAAAACATTATCGGTTTTGTCATTTTCGGGCTTTCCTGCTGTTACCAGAGACAAAAGTTACTCTGAAGTACTATAATGAAATTAAACAACGCCTAAAAACAAAGTTTTTCGTATAATCCTCGTTAAAATGTAAAATCGAGCAATGTGTGGGGGGGGGGGGGAGGGCTGAAACTTTGACAAAACATGTATACAAGTACAGCACTCAATAAGAATCCCATTTAGTGCTCCCCCCACCCCCACCCGGCCAGGCTCACACCAGCACAATTCTTTCACGTCCCATCCGCTTTGGAACTGCTGATTTATTTCACCAAATATTTCAGGAAATGAAAGAAAACATTACGCACCAAATGAACTTGCGATATATATATATATGTATGTATGTATGTATGTATGTATGTATGTATGTATGTATGTATGTATGTATGTATGTATGTATGTATGTATGTATGTATGTATGTATGTATGTATGTATGTATGTATGTATGTATGTATGTATGTATGTATGTATGTATGTATGTATGTATGTATGTATGTATGTATGTATGTATGTATGTATGTATGTATGTATGTATGTATGTATGTATGTATGTATGTATGTATGTATGTATGTATGTATGTATGTATGTATGTTTTAATATTTAACAACTTCTTAACTGTGATTATTAGGGCAGATGTCTTGACTCTTGGGTTGTCTCTAGCTAGTAAGAAACTTGGACAAAGAGCATCTTTTCTATTCATTGTTCATAAACAAATTATATAGTTAGAATTAATAACTAAATAGAAGCCTATTTTCATTTTTAGTCCGCGACATTGGTTTCTGGTGATGTTTTTCACTATTGAAATAATTTAATGTATGGTCGTCTTGTGTTTCAAATTGTTTTATTTATGAGATGAAAATGCAATAAAAGATATTTCCATTTGCTTGGATCAAAAATAGAATCTTATCTTCTATTATCTTATCTTATCTTTTTGTCTTTTTGATTTTGTCATAAATTTTAACACGCATTTCGTTATTTTTTTTCGCACTTTCTTCTTGGTCACTTTGGCTGTAGGTCACTTTGGCTGTAGGTCACTTTGGCTGAAGGTCACTTTGGCTGTAGGTCACTTTGGCTGTAGGTCACTTTGGCTGTAGGTCACTTTGGCTGTAGGTCACTTTGACTGTAGCCCATTTTCAAATTACTTCCGGGCTGAAAAACTCTGTTAAAAAAATCAAAGTATATTTTTATATGTAAAAGTTAACTAATGGGGGAAAAGCTTAAATTTGAGATAAAAATTAATATAAACTAAAAAAAAAATAAAATGAGAATCATGTTTTAAACCCTAAACGACGACATATTAAAATCATTTTTAGTCATGAACGATTTCTAAAAAAAAAACCCTACAAAAAGCACAATAATCTTGCTTTTATTGATCGAAGCGTGAACACAGAGGACGAATCAAAAACAAGTTGAGTTGAAATCATGTCATGTAATCATACAAAACGTTCATTTGACATTACAACAAAGATCACACTCACAAAAAAATTCCACTCAAAAAATGTTTATGGATTGCTTTGAAGAAAAAAAACAACTTTAGTTTTCTCCCAACTCTTCTTCCACTTTTTTTGTGTGTCTTGAAGTGAAGTGTGGAACATGGCTAAGCTTTTAGCAGAGTTTTGTACAGGGATGGGTCTGTCGTAACGACATGTCTGAACTATCGATAACCTCATGTTTGAAAAATGAGTCGGCGCCATCCCCCCTTCTCCCGTTCTATTCAAAGTTTTGACCTATGTCCAGCAGTTTATATTTAGCTTTGATCTTAAATGATCTAAACACCTCTGATCTATTCCTCTCGTTTTAAGCATTGATCTGCTCCCCTTTAACAATATCAACACATGTCAGATAGATTAAAAGAACAAAAATGATTACGAATGAAGAAATTGCGTAAAAGGGGCTAAGCGTTTTCCCTTCAAACAATAAGATACCTTAGGGGATGGCGAGCTTTACCAACATTTGCATTTCACAGATGTTTTCTGACCACAATCACGTCGAAGAACTAACAGTAATTTTCAAATGTATTAATAAAGTTTTCATGGACATGGCTAGATCCCTGACATTCACGTCACGCTTGACCGCATAAGCACTTCATAGGAGGACCTGCCTCAGGCCTGGTCTTCAAGGGGATTTAACAATGGTTGAGAATATTGGAGTTTTTTTTATCCCCCCCCCCCCTTTTTTTTTTTCCCAAGATGTGGCCTAATCGATCCGTTGACTGAAAGTAATGCGAGGAAACATTGTCATAGCCTTATATAAAAAAGACATACAACGTGAGGAAGAAAAACATAGTGGCCTAACTAGAAGCGTATTGGAATAACAGCTTTTAAGAAATTAGGAATGTAACATTATTTTGACGTATGTTGTGGGGCATAACGATTAGTTAATTTTTAGAGTTTACTAGCCAATATACCCGGGCGTTGCCGGGTTGCATTCGGAACAACAACAACTTCTAAAACCTTTTAATCAACACTGAAATTTTAAGCGCCATGGAAAAAAAATTCCCATAGTAAAAAAAATTACAAAATTAATCTGTCTCCTATAAAAACTCATTTAAAATAAATTTTGTAAACCTATCGTTCCCCGATGGGATCCCGATCCCAGAGGGATTACAATCAGATCCTGTTTTCCGATGTAATCCCGTTGGGATCCCGACCCCGTTTAGATCCCGATACCGATACCAGTGAGTTTCCGATTCCGTTGGTATCTCGACCACTCTGGGTTCTCGATCCCGGTGGGATCCTGATCCGGTATGATCCCAATCCGTGAGGATCAAATCCCGGTTGGATCACGATCCCGGTAGGATTACGATCCCTGTGTATACCGAACCTTGTGGTTTCCCGGTGTGATACCAAACCCGGTGTGAGCCACATCCCGGTGGAATCCCTATACTGGTGGGATCCCATTTCCTGGTGTGATCCCGATACCTGTAGAATCCCGATATCGGTGGGTTCCCGTTTTTCCGGTTAGATCCCGTTTCCTGGTGGGTCCTGCTCCCTGTTGATCTTGTTCTCCGAGGGATCCCGTTTCTTGGTCGGATCATCTTTTCCGATGTTATCACTTTTGCAGATAGGATCCCTATTTTGATCCCGCTACTCGATGGGAATGCGTTACCGGTGGCTTTCGGGTTACTCGTTCCCCTTTAGGATACTGTTCCTCGTTGGGATTTTGTTCCCGGTATGGTTATGAAGGTTGTATTTAGAGAGAGTCCCCAGGAAAGTATAGAAATGAATAGAACTAATCTGATATTTCGATAAGCCAATATTAATGCCTCGTAGAACAATATAAAACTTTATGAAACATTCTAGATTAAATTTAATATTCTCCTCAAGACGTGTAAAATAATTTTTTTCAAAGTAATTACTTTTCAAATACGAAAAATTATACAGCAAAATGCACTACTATAACTATAGTACATGTAATTTGAAACAGGGGCCCCAGCTGGTCAAGATACATCTATTCATGTAGGAGTATTTGTTGGTAATTTTATTTATATATATCATATAAGAAAAAAATGACATTTTTGGCCCCCGGCCCCAAAAATAATGTTAAAAAAAGTTCATAATCCCCTTAGAGTTCCTTCCAGATAAGGATGGATACATGTGCCAAGTTTGGTCAAGATCCATTAATCCACGTAAAAGATTTTGTGGAACAAAGCCACAAATTTTCACTTGAATATATACATATGATTCATGATTCCACACGTTGTATACATCGTATATTTGCTTGATATTCAACTCCCTTTCCCACAGGATTCGTTTATAAAATAACAACCATACATACACCGTTCTTATTGTCCTTAATAGTTGTCAAACTTCTAAGGACAATGTTGTACGTCCCTTTCATCTGAGTTCATTGCCTAGACAGCTCGACTTTAATGGGTTACCGGAAATTTGATCGAAAGAAATTTCGTCGACGGAAAATTAATCGTCGGTAATTTGATCGAACGGAAATTTCGTCGAATCTTTTTTTCAGTTCAGACTTTAAAATTTGCGTCAAATTTCTTTTTGAACGCACTATACTATATCGTAAAACAAAATAATGCGTTCAAAAAGAAATTTGACGCAAAATTTTAACGTATAAACTAAAAAAACGATTCGACCAAATTTCCGTTCGATCAACTTTTCGTCGATCAATTTTCCGTCGAGGAAATTTCTTTCGATCAAATTTCCGGATACGACTTTAATGGACCCAAAACCACACAGAGCGAGAAGCACTGTAAACAACAGAAACACAATACGTGTTTTTGCACGCCCAAAACTACAAAGCTAACACATTACGTTAAAGATGGATTATTTTAAACACATTACGTTAAAGATGGATTGTGCAAACACATTACGTTAAAGAAAGATTGTTCAAACACATTACGTTAAAGATGGATTGTTCAACACATTGCGTTAAAGATGGATTGTTCAAATACATTACGTTAAAGAAAGATTGTTCAAACACATTACGTTAAAGAAAGATTGTTCAAACACATTACGTTAAAGATGGATTTCTTAAACACATTACGTTAAAGATGGATTTTTTAATTCTATTACATTAAAGATGGATTGTAGGTTTAAAAAAAAATTCTGACGTTTTTCCCTGAAATAATTAAGGAAAAATGCAATAAAGAAAGTTTAAAATGTAAGAAATCGACACCCGGGGAAAATTTTCATACCGTAAAAATGACAACCCAAAAATGAGGACAGGCCATAGGATCAGATGACAGCTACAGATAGCGGCCATTGTGGAACTCTATCCGGAGAAGTTGCATCTGGAAATGGTTGACGTAATGAAAACAGAAATGTTTGCTCACGATTCTCTTATCATCTGAAATTCCGTGAATATTTTCTTTCTTTCATTGGCCGTTGTCTTACCTGGGGAGATGATTTATTGAAAGATAATTTTCTGTATGTCAGTTGTGTTTTTGTTGTTGTTGCTGTTTGTAGAAAAATATTTTCTTTTGTTTTTAAAAAGGCATGCTCAAAGCATATATATTTATATATGGGTGAAAATGTATTTATTTTTTAAATATTATTGATATTTTTGAAGTTTTTTTTTTTATTCTTTGTTATTGGTCGCTATCTAAAACAAATTAAGAAGGCAAATTACTCGGTGCCTAGTTTGCCTCTGATCCCTGACGCTATTTATAGTAGCCTGATTTACAAAATATAGTTAAGAATTTGGAATGCATGGCTTAGTATTGAACAGATGTCAGCTTCATACCGCACGATAAATTGTTTGGTATCGTAGCGTAACGTTAATAAGTTATAAACTTATTTAATATAAAACCATTCCTGAATTATATAATTTGTTAAAAAAATATATACTTTTTTTTTAAATTGATTTCATTACAGAAATGGTTGACTTAATGACATTATGTTTAAGTTAAGTTTGAATTTTAAAACGGTTCCCACACCACACCCACCCCCGCAAGAAAAAAAAATAAGTCGTTTTATTAGAAAATTTATATATATATTTAAGTTATCAGTGATCTCCATTTGACCATTTCAAGGTACAGATCATTGACTCGTGAACCACAAGGACAGAAATAACCACTCATAATCCAAGCAAGAACATATTAATCTACTTACTAGTTTCAAAAACAAAGTGCACGACGTCACGAGACGAGTTAGCTATTCCTTCTTTCACAACAAGATCATTTGTGTGCTTGATGTATGGATTGAGATAACCTGCATGTAATGTCATCCTTTTGTTTGTAGTTCATAGAATTCCAAACATTACTTCTTTAACGAACAGGTTCCGTTCAATCAAGAGTAAATTTGTTTTTTTTAAATCTCTCTTTCGTGTTTGTTTTTATGAATTTGTGATTCTGCGTTAACTTGGTGTAACTCACAGGTACATAATATGGTCACGGCTTAATCTAAAGTAGCCACAAAATGCAGGTCATTAACTACAAGAATATTCATAATTTGAACACTCTTTAGTTCCTCGCCTTTACATGCCATGCAGAACAAGATTCGTCATCTGTCTTTTATACATTGACTAAAGCTTTCTTACAATAGACGGACTGGAGGTATCTTACAATAGACAGACTGGAGTTTTCTTACAATAGACAGACTGAAGATGTCTTAGAATATACAGAGTGAAGTTATCTTACAAAACACAGACTGAAGCTATCTTACAATACACAGACTAAAGCTATCTTACAATACACAGACTAAAGTTATCTTACAATACACAGACTAAAGTTATCTTACAATACACAGACTAAAGTTATCTTACAATACACAGACTAAAGTTATCTTACAATACACAGACTGAAGCTATCTTACAATAGCCAAACTGAAGCTATCTTACAATAGCCAAACTGAAGCTATCTTACAATACACAGACTGAAGCTATCTTACAATAGACATACTGAAGCTATCTTACAATAGACAGACGGAAGCTTTCTTACAATAGACAGACTGAAGCTATCTTACAATAGACAGACTGAAGCTATCTTACAATAGACAGACTGAAGCTATCTTACAATTTATCAATCCTTTCATACAACCTGATTGTTTGAATTAAATGAAGAAAAAACAAGACTTACACAATGGCGTTGTGCATTATTAAGCTCCATTTCAGCTTCATAAAAATATATTTGATCACCCAATATTTTTTTGTGTTGGAAGTACTCGACTTCTATCTATAAGTGTATCGATTCCATTGATGTTACCAACATATCTATACGTGTATCGATTCCATTGATGTTACCAACATATCTATACCTGTATCGATTCCATTGATGTTACCAACATATCTATACGTGTATCGATTCCATTGATGTTACCAACATATCTATAAGTGTATCGATTCCATTGATGTTACCAACATATCTATAAGTGTATCGATTCCATTGATGTTACCAACATATCTATAAGTGTATCGATTCCATTGATGTTACCGACATATCTATAAGTGTATCGATTCCATTGATGTTACCAACATATCTAAAAGTGTATCGATTCCATTGATGTTACCAACATATCTATAAGTGTATCGATTCCATTGATGTTACCAACATATCTATAAGTGTATCGATTCCATTGATGTTACCAACATATCTATAAGTGTATCGATTCCATTGATGTTACCAACAGCGACTATTTAAATCCTTTACATTAACTTGGCTTTTGTTTGTGGCTGCCTGACGGACTGGCTCGGTGAAGATCTTCGGACGGCTAATTAACCCACTTCCCGGCAAGCTATCGAGCTGAAACTTTGCACATAGACTCGATACCGGAGACAACACAATCTCTCTAATTTTAAGCCCCACCCCCAGCCCCCCCCCCTCCCCCAAGTCAGTCTTTCCTGTTTTTCAAGGGGAAGATAAAATAAAATTCCCGATAATTGCTCTGAAAGAGATTCTTTTTTTAAGACCATTCGCAAGTACGTTTCGTGCGTAATATGTTCTTTTGTATTTCTAAAACTTTTGGTGGAAGTGAACTAAATCTGCTGTGCAAAAGCGGTTGGGTCATTAGATTATTAATATAGTTCAGGGGAGTGAACAAATGTACGGTTGCAGGCCTTGAGGGGGGGGGGAAGCGGTAATTGGAACTCTTATAAAGTGGGTTACTTGTATCAGGGCTGTCTTAACAACATAGGAGGCCCTGGGCACAGCAATGCACTGGGGCCCCCACCCAGCAACACAACATATCTGGACAGAGTGAAGGATGGCGTAGGTGGGCACTCGCCCAATGCTTAAACAGGGGGGGGGGGGGGGACGGGACAAACAGTTCCTGTTCCCCACCAACTCACCAAGAGGAATAACAAATGTATTAAAAATAAATATTTAATAAAGTTAAACTTCGATGAACTGAATTTATTTATATAAAAAAAACAATATCATTCAAAATCTATAATAGTTTTAAAACGTTATCAGAGATAAACTATAAATAATCATAGAGGATGACAAATTATCATTATTGACAGATAGAACTGATAGATAGAATACATTATTTAATATAAATCAACATAATCGTTTGCATAATTTTTGGCAGATGGTTGATTTATTATTGGTTTAAAGTCACTGGTCTTAAGGATTGCATTACCCATGCACAGAAGTGAAAGCAAGTTCAAAAGCAGTTTTTGTTCTATTGAACTGCGAAGCTGATTCTTACCTTATTTTTTTTCCCATTCATATCTGTGGAATAGTAAAACTTGTTGACGAGAGTTATTCCCCTTTAAAATTTTAAAAATTTTCCAACTTTGATTCGCATTTCTAAATATATAATATTAATTTCAGAATGTGCCGATATATTATTATATCGTGGGTTAAAATTGGGAAATCGGGAATTTTAAATCCAATTACATTGTCAAAATATTTCAATATTCATTAAAAATATGTAAAGAATGATGCTTCTGTAAGAGTGAGTCTCCTAGAAACGTGGGGCCCCCTACAAGCGCGGGGCCTTTCGCCAGTGCCCACTGGGGCCATTCCTTAAGTCGGCACTGGCTTTTATGAATATTTTGTCAAATATTCCCCCCCCCCCCCCACAACATTGCTCGATAGTAGATATTTTAAAGGATTTATAAGAATTACAATGTATTTATATATAATATATATTTTTTTTTTTTGCTTCATTTAAAGAGCTATTTTAAAATATTCCTTTTCTTCAATTTTATCGTTCTTAAATATAATTTTTGAAATTTCTCTTATAAATAAATATTGGCTTGCCGTTGTGCACCCGTGCTAAATAGTTTTATTGAAACATTATTTAATACGCTGAGAACCAATCAATTCTCTTTCGTGATCAAATCAATTTCCCGTCTCTGTAATGTTCTCTTTAGAGTTAACACTGAGAGTGATAAATAGTATCACGGCCTCGAGGAGATTTATCAAGTAGAAAATAGAGATCTGGCCTTGTTATTTTTAGCTCTGTTATCGGGGATTCCCATTCAGGCCTTCCATTGCCAACATGGGGGAAAACCCACAAATAGAGCAGATTAGCAAGGGGATGCGCTAGACTTGGCTTTTCTGGAATCTCTGCATTCAATCTTTTTGTGTCGAAGTAGGCTTTATACTTCTAAATGGAGCTGCAGTGTTGTACCGCTACGCTGTGCTGCAAGCAATGTTGTGCCGGAGTGTTGTACTGGACACAAGGTTTTGTAATACGCCATGTATGAAAATTGTTAATGTTTACACATTAATAAATATTAAAGTTTTACCTTCGCGTGTCAATATAAATGTTAGGAGACAAAATACAATAACTTCAAAAGACTTGCTGACAGCACACAGCGCAGTGGTAAATATGATTGCTAGACCTATTTCACGTCCTTCTATTCAACATCCACTTATTACAAAATTACAGATAATTGCATCGCAATTATTTTTTTTAAAACTTAAACTTGACGGGACAGCACCGTCTCTAGCAAGCGTAATGCACTTAATTGTATTACAATTACGCCGTTAAATAAGTTGGCATTTCTTTCATGATTAGCGTTTAACCCATGCGATATTGTACTTACCATTTATGGTGAAATGTCAAATCCGGCATTATAGCTGCGTCCCTTCTCTGGTGCCGCCTCACTCGCATAGTCAATCGAGTGGAATGGTGGGTGAGGCTGTCTCAGGGGCGGGGAGCCCCCCGGCGTGCCGCTTCGCGGCCTGACTGGAATAGAGACCACTGAGGGGAGTGGTTGAATGCCGGTTGGGGGCGACGGAGGTGTGCTGGGGAAAACTTCATGAGCCTCGGCTCGATAGTTTGCTGATTTTCTTAAGTAAGTTAGTTAGCTGCGAGATTGTCAAGCATGACATTAAAATGCTGAATGTTCTTGATCAAATCATGAAAGTAAATTTTACCAGTCAAGACATAAGACACTTTTAGATAAAATATATCAGCTATGTTTTTTTTTAAATCTTTTAACAAAAAATGCATTCCTGTTGAGCACAATAACATTGTTTTTGTCTGCTTAAAATGATGACATGGTATCAAGTGGAAATTCTTATTTATAAAAAAAATCGATGTAATTTTTTTAAAAAGCCATTTCTGTCTTCTACTCGTTCATGCGGCTGACGCAAGCCGGATAAAAAGCTATTTACACGGTTTTTATTTAAACAGATGAAACAAACAACAAAGTTCTAGGGGATAAACATAAACTAATCATTCATGTGTTAGAACTTGTCAACAAATACAAGAATGGTTTAATGAAACAAAAAAAAATATTTTAAAAAACCAAATACAACAATAGTTTACATATTAAATCAGATTGGAAAGTGGCAATTCTCCAACGTAATCCGCGAATGGTCTGCTTCCCAAATTTCACTTGTATTTAGTTATGACCAGTAGCATGCATTGTTACATCTATTCAAAACGGCTCCTTTCATATACGGTGGGTATACGCAGGTTTAGCTGCCAGGAAGAAGGGATATTTTCCATATTTTCACTCCGTGAGAAACAAACTTCAATTTGTTTAAATTATTATAAATAGATAGTTTAGCTACGAATAGACTATTTATCAGCAGGCCCTGCCTAAAGATTTTCTTTAAAAAAAAAAAAATTATGTTCGGAAACCACATTATGAAGATCACTGTTAATAATTTGAAACTTTACTTCAATGAAATGATAAAAATAATCTTCGCCATCAAGACAGATCTCTCTTTGTTCGAACTTTAAAGTGATAATTACAAGACAAGTCCATCATTCAGAGAATGAACTTTGAACTTTTCTTCCAGTCAAACTTTTTTTAAAGAATTAAATTGCACTTGCCAACTACGATCATTTGGCCTTGTCAGATTCTAACGCTAATGTGCGGTCAGCCTCGGAGATTGAGGCCATTTATTTGTCTAAGATGTTGACTCGTTATGTGAGGTCATTTATATCTTTAAGGCAGTGGTGCGCGACCTTCCTTGGGTGCTGGCCGGCCGAGCTAATAGACATGAGTTAAATCCCCAGGAAAAGGAACCAAAAAGAACCCAAAAAAAAAACTCACAGGCACCCCAGGTTGATGGGACTCGTTAAACATGGATGGCCGATCATCTAAGAGAAGGCAAACTCTGAAATTGAATCCGGTGATGGAGGTGGTACACTAATTCTGACAACTCCTGCGACTTAGAAAGCATAAAGAGCACAGTCAAACGCTCAAGACGCACTGCTGGTCATCTATTGCAACCTGGTCTATTTTCCAGTCATCTTGACCAAGACTTGCCATTGGATCAAATAAGATAGGACAATATACTGGTTCTGACGAATTGAGAAACTCTTCCTCATTTTAAAACAAAATACAACTCAAGTCAAGACTGCAAATGCTCAAGTCGAAAATTGCCTTGATCATCTTCGCGTGCAATATTGAAGTGGGCAACTTTTTTTTAATAGCTCGACAACCCTCTTATAGGAATACATTTATACTTGAACCCCACGTGCCATCATGTTGACATAAAGCCAACATTGCTCTACGGTCTTTATGTTTAAATATTATCTAAATGTCAAATGATCTTGCTGAAACATTCTCGTATACTAGTCATTTATTTAGTACACTGTCGTGCTGACATTTTGAATTCCTCTGAGCTAAATGCTAATAAGCTGGGATCAGATTTCAGCTGTTTGCATTTTCCAATGTCAAGGAAGAAGATGTTTGAGATTAACTCAGCATCATTTTTAAGGGGGAAAACGCCAGCAACTTCGTGAGGCCTTATAGATAAAGAAAACAATAAACTGCTCATTAGTTAATGCCCTTGGCAGCAGTGTAACCCAATTCTTGTATCTCTCTTTGTCTTAACGCTGGTTGAAATTTAAATGCAATATTCTTGGAGCAGTATCTCGGCGATAGAGTGAAATTACGATCAACAAAAAACACCAAAAAAAAAAAAACAAAAAAAAAAACAACAACAACAAACAAACAAGCAAACAACAACGTGACAAATAATTTACAAGGAAAAGTGTGAAACAGGAAATGGAATGACGTTTGTTCTATTGCATTTCTATGACGTGAAGAATTCGGTGTTCGCCTCATTGTGGTGTCTCTTCAGTGATGGGGTTGATAGTAAAGGAGTCTTGAGTTAATACGGTGGGGCTGTTATTTTAAAGACCAATAAATTTTCGATATATATTATAAATATATAGTTACATCGAGTCTCACTTCAAAAAAAAAAAGACATTAGTCAATCAAGTATTGAGAAGTTACTGATACTATTAAACGTACAATGCATAAAATACAATTATTTTTTGATGAACGCCTGATTGTTGACATCTCTACGTATATTTGGTAACACAATCAATATTTTTTCTTTTAATTTCAATCATTGGAAGCCTCATTTTCATCGTACGGGGGGGGGGGGGGGGGGACATGTTTCTGGGCAAGTTTGTTGGAACAGAAAACTAATCTCAAGAAGCCGCAGTAAAGGTTCCGTGAGATGTGTGTTTTGTGGGTGAGTGTTTGTGTGGATGAGCGGGTATGGTAGGATTGTATTTTCTCACTGTAACGAGTATTCATGTCGATGCACCTATGTTTATCTTCATTTTCATGTGTATGAACTTTTAAAATTTACTTACGTCAACAATTCAATGTATAATGAAATCAACGTGATGTTTTTGTGTTCTGATTTACTGTTCTGTGGGGGGACCTCGGCTTCCAAAATGTTTTTCCTTAAATTTCGGGGGCAAAACACCTTGGCGTTTTAAAATCAGACCTAATAAAAACAACTGAACATCTTGCTAATAAAATTGTGTTATTATATATATATATATATTCTAACGACGGTTATCGAAAAATGACATTACATGTATTGCTAAGTACAGTTGGTCAGCAAAAGTTTGTTTGCCACAAGAGCAGCCATTGTCACCCTTATCGCTGTTATCAATTGACGTTAACAACAAAATACACATCCCACACCGTTACAAACAGAAAGTAGGTTACCCCTCCTCCAAACCCCTCCCCCCAAAAAAAAACCCAAAAAATAAAAATAAAAAAAATAATAAAACCGGAAACTTTAAATTTGTCCGCATGTTTGTCCTGCTTGGTAATCTTCTGAAATTATGCGTCCTTTGATTTTCTATTTTGATGCCGACGGTAAATTGCAGATTGAGGCAAGATAAAATGTTCGGCTAACATCCACTTTGGTTAATCTACATCTTCCGACAATCGATGGCTATCTAGTTAGTGTCTAAAGATTGGGTGTGTACCGCCTAATGAAGTATAGATGTAAGTAATCAGGATTACATGATGTGTTTTCGCTTCAAACGCAAGGATGAAGATAAAAGTGAGGAGCCATAATTTTTAAAATCCAATACATGTATTTTGATAACTTGATAATTCGGGGAAAAAGCGCGAAATGTAGTTAATGTAATACTGCTCAGAAACGCGAATTTTGGAGAGAAAAAAATTATTTTAAAATATTTTTTTTCTCTCCAGATTCATCGTAATATTTGGTGGATATTTCAAAATTTAGCTAAAAATTCCAGGAAACAGATTTAGCTTGATTGTTAATTTATTTATTCCAGATCAAATTCATATCGACATTCTTTTTATCACCGCTTTTTCACGTCACCAAAAACTGTCAAGAAATAGACATCAAAGCTTACAACATGTTTTCATGTACACCTGGGTGGGTAGCTGAAGGATTCATGCCTAATTATAGACAGACGATTCCAAGGCTGGAAACATATAGCGACCATATCTAATGAGGATTTGCTTTTGATATTAACCCTTTGATTAATTATTTTTTTTATTCTTTGTGGGTTTTTTTTTTTGGTGCTGATTAAAAAAAAAAGCACGTTTTTAGGTAAACCTACTAAAATAAAAGTTTAAACTTTGTAAACAGGATCCTGGTAAACACGATAAAGAAATGTATTAAAATTTGAAACAAAAAATGGATTGAGGGTGTGGTAATGTTAGATATAAGGAAACAAAGTATTAACCATTGTTATTTTTAGTCTTTTTGTAATACAAAGACAGGCTCTCATATATTGTAATACAAAGACAGACTCTCATATATTGTAATACAAAGACAGGCTCTCATATATTGTAATACAAAGACAGACTGTCATATATTGCAATACAAAGACAGTCTCTCATATATTGTAATACAAAGACAGACTGTCATATATTGTAATACAAAGACAGTCTCTCATATATTGTAATACAAAGACAGACTGTCATATATTGTAATACAAAGACAGACTGTCATATATTGTAATACAAAGACAGACTGTCATATATTGTAATACAAAGACAGACTGTCATAGATTGCAATACAAAGACAGCCCACGAAATTAAAAGTCAACTGTCCTAGCAGCATCGTTTTAAAATGGAAAGAGTGGGCGGGGCACTTGACCTTGCTAGGGTGTTTCTTCGTGGAAACAAAATGGGAGGAACAAATCGCCTTCAATAAAAAAAATGTGCAGGATTTTAAAGCACGCCTGTAGATGCCAATATTTGTTACAGTAAATGTATGACTCGTGTTGGTGAAAGGCTACGTTATTTCATTAAAAGTGTGAGCCATTCTTATTACCTGTGACTCTGATGTCTCCTGATGTAATTGAAAGTCCTTAGATACCTTTGGGGGCAGCACAGGTATCGACAAGGGCAGAGAACTTTAACTCGCAATTAAGGTCTAGGAGCTGGCATAACATTGATTGCATTCTCCTGGCCACTGTGTGAAACTGTCTTCATTTACAACACCACTCCGCGGGAACTTTAAATCAATATCGTATCATGTTTCACCTCAACCTTAACGAGGCTGGGAGCCCCTTGCTGGTTGTTATCTTCATACTCCCAGAAACTGCTGCAGTGCACCATTTACTACAATCTTTGGCCCATTGTTACAGCGCACCGTTTACTATAATCGTTGGCCCATTGTTACAGCGCACCATTTACTACAATCTTTGGCCCATTGTTACAGCGCACCATTTACTACAATCTTTGGCCTATTGTTACAGCGCACCGTTTACTACAATCGTTGGCCCATTGTTACAGCGCACAATTTACTACAATCGTTGGCCCATTGTTACAGCGCACCATTTACTACAATCGTTGGCCCATTGTTACGGCGCACCATTTACTACAATCTTTGGCCCATTGTTACAGCGCACCATTTACTACAATCTTTGGCCCATTGTTACAGCGCACCATTTACTACAATCTTTGGCCCATTGTTGCAGTGCACTATTTACTACAATCTTTGGCCCATTGTTACAGCGCACCATTTACTACAATCTTTGGCCTATTGTTACAGCGCACCATTTACTACAATCTTTGGCCCATTGTTACAGCGCACCATTTACTACAATCTTTGGCCTATTGTTACAGCGCACCATTTACTACAATCTTTGGCCTATTGTTACAGCGCACCATTTACTACAATCGTTGGCCCATTGTTACAGCGCACCATTTACTACAATCTTTGGCCCATTGTTGCAGTGCACCATTTACTACAATCTTTGGCCCATTGTTGCAGTGCACCGTTTACTACAATCTTTGGCCCATTGTTGCAGTGCACCGTTTACTACAATCTTTGGCCCATTGTTGCAGTGCACCATTTACTACAATCTTTGGCCCATTGTTGCAGTGCACCTTTTACTACAATCTTTGGCCCATTGTTGCAGTGCACCATTTACTACAATCTTTGGCCCATTGTTGCAGTGCACCATTTACTACAATCTTTGGCCCATTGCTGCAGTGCACCATTTACTACAATCGTTGGCCCATTGTTACAGTGCACCATTTACTACAATCGTTGGCCCATTTTTACAGTGCACCATTTACTACAATCGTTGGCCCATTGTTACAGCGCACCGTTAAATACAATCTTAGGCCCATTGTTACAGCGCACCATTTACTTAAGTCTTTGGCACACGGAGGCACCAAGTGATGGGCTCGAATAAAATCCACTGATTGAATAATGTCCGATTACAATGTTTTATAAAATAACTTATAGATCTCGTATTTCGGTTATAAAAAATATAAAGTTAAAAACTTTTATATTTTTGTACAGTTTCTAACTTGATCTCAAACATTTTAATGGAAATTTAATGCGTTGCTTATATTATCTTATAAAACCGTAAGTGTTGATAACTAAACTATAAACTGAACCAACTTAATTATTGTTTAGCATACCGGTTAATTGAGTTAATGTTTTAAAATGTCAATTCTTTCATGACTGACACATTTTTTTTCTGTAATTTTATGATTGGTCAACCTCCGAAAAAAATTGATACGAATTGAAGTCCAGGGCTGCACAACCTTCGGTCCGCACAAGATCTCATAAGTTATTACGACCCGCCTTACATGCTGAGTTCTGCAGGCCTGGCCTAATCTATTTAAACGGTCAGAACAAAATATTGTTTGTAACGTTTCTGTTTTGAGCTAAAAAAACCCCTATCTGAATTTGGGATATTATTTTGTTTTTGTGACGCCATTTCCCTTCGGGTGGTTATTTTATAGCAGGGAATTATCTTTGATGTTTACATTTCCAATCTCACTGCGCTTTCTCTCTTCCTCCCCCCCCCACCCGAAATCTCGTCCGCGTCACTATATTTTTGCTGACGCGCGTTTCTCGCGTCCGGCTCCACACGGGATTTGTAGTGGCCATAGAGCCGACCAAGGTCCTTCCTCAGCACTTGGCCCCAATCTCTATCGACCATCTTTAAATTATCTCCTAGTCTCATGGCCGGCGTATTAAGGGATTAAGGCGCCTCAAAATGATAATTGGTGTGTTGACAGTTGATTCTGGAGACTGTAACATTTTAAACATCTTTTTGGCTACCAGATAAATGTAGTGCAATATGTCGTGCAATATGTCGTGCAATATGTCGTGCAATATGTCGTGCAATATGTCGTGCAATATGTCGTGCAATATGTCGTGCAATATGTCGTGCAATATGTCGTGCAATATGTCGTGCAATATGTCGTGCAATATGTCGTGCAATATGTCGTGCAATATGTCGTGCAATATGTCGTGCAATATGTCGTGCAATATGTCGTGCAATATGTCGTGCAATATGTCGTGCAATAAGTCGTGCAATATGTCGTGCAATATGTCGTGCTTATTTTTAAAAAAAAGTAAAATAAGTCAATTTGATTATGAGATTGACTGGTTGCCATTGTACGTAACCTTGAAAGGAATTGTTCTTGCCAAGTAATTTCTAGCAGTTTGTTGTCTGAGATATCATTTAACGATCGCCATGGAAGTTGAGTTTAGAAAATCATTCAATCATTTTTTCGGTAATCTGTGATGCAGAAGTTGGCAGATTCAGGAAGAAATATGACTGGGTCAAGAAAAAACGTTAAATGGGGTTGTTGGATACGTTGACAGGGTCAACAACAAAGTTAAAGGGGGTTGTTGGGTGGTTGACAGGATCAAAACAAAGTTAAATCGGGTTTTTTTGGGTACGATGACGTCATTTATAAATATATTTTGTCAAAGCATGTATCTTTCCTCGCCTGTGATAAATTGTTCTAAAACATCCAGTCTGAGCCCTGCACTCATCGTAACTCTTGGTCTGGCGTCTCTGACAGATCACGGGTATCAATTTGGTTGTCGGCCAAGTATCCGATGTTGTGTGGATCCGAATAAAAATATTACATGACCGATTGGCTCATCCATTGAACGCTTAGTTAGGTAGTGGTTGTAATCTTTGATATGACAGGCGTAGTATTCCACTAATAATAAAAGCCGGGAACTTCTTTTCGTACAAAAAGCCGAGACTCTGTTCAAAATCCCGATGTACACCCCAGAACATGAAAGCTATACTGACCACACCAACGCCTACTGACCACACAAACGCCTACTGACCACACCAACGCCTATGTTCGCCACCAACGCCTACTGACCGCACCTACAGTTACTGACCACACCTACAGCTACTGACCACACCAACGCCTACTGACATCACAATGATTCAAAGAACAAATCAATTTTGGTGAGCAACAAAAATATGTACATTACAATCAGAACAAATTTCCGTTTAATTGGATCAATAACTGCGTCATATCTAATCTAATCTTATCTTATCTTCTAGAAAATAACGATCTGCTTGTCTCAGTTTTATATTCCCCATTCTAGTATCGTTTTGTTTGAAGTTTTGTTTGATGTTTTGATGTTTTGTTTTGTTGCAATGTGCTTTGCTTGACTTCTTTGATTTTGAACGCTATCAAAAGAGCAACAACAAGAATTGAGGCCGACTTGAACTCTTGACATTCATTTCAGAGGGCGGACAAATCTATTCCCCGGAAGAGAGTTTGTTTGAGCTGCCCCCCCCCCCCCAACCAAAACCAGTAAACTTTATGTGCTAAGATAGTGTGGACAACACGCTCGCCGTCCATCCTGATTGCTCGTGGCACTCTGTCCACACTAAGGGCACGCTAATCCATAACAATGGCGTGCGGAAGGCTATTTATCCGGGATTTGTGACTGGTTTATGTGGCTGTCAGTCCGGGACTTCCCGGCCTCCCGGCACACAATGGGAGCGGACATAAAAAGAAATCAAGTTTTTTTATTTGCGGAAACAATAATGTGGGTATGTGTGCGGGGGGGGGGGGGGTTGTGCGTTTGTGTGTGTGTGGGGGGGGGCGTTTGGGATGGGGAGTTTAAAAAACACTTTCGGAATCTCGAAGCTTTAGTGTTACGTAATGGGTGTGTGTTTAGTAAAAAATATTTATAGTTAAGATATGTTATAAAGGCAAAAATCAGATGAAGCTAAAGATGTTTACCGTTGATAAGACTGCTGGTTATCTAAGATCCCTTAAATCAAGATTTTGAACATGTATAATTGAAGAGATAGAATAAGACTCTTAAAGATCATCAACATACAGTGTAAAGCATGCCCAGTAGATAGGCACTCCTGTCGCATGACCATTGATGACCATACCGCACGCTGAACTGCAGTCAGCCAAATCTTGAGACTGAAAGTCCCCCTCCACATTGCAGGTGCGTCATCTTCAAAGGGTAGCAATTAAAAATCACACATCTCATTATCGCAGTGTGGCTACTGATCATAAATACAAGTTCTCCAAACCAGTTTTTTTTGTTGCAAGCTTTCTTGAACTTAGATAAAGTGCTTTTAATAAAGAATGGTAACAAATCAGTTGCTTAGTCTGTTCAATTTATTGATGTACTTTCAATTTCCGCTAACGATCTCATAACAGTTCAGACGCTTGCTAATGTTTCTTTAAATAAAACAAGAAGAAACAGTTAAACTATTTTATTTTAAAAGTGGCTACACATCGTAATTTTAGTTCTTAATAATTTTTGGTATCATGTTTCATAGGTTTCAGTACAAACACAAAATGAAATTGAAAAAAACAAAACAAATTAAATCAAATCAGTATAGTGTTAGAATAATGAAAGAATTATTTCACCCGGAGACACAAAATTTAAAAAAAATATATATTCGGTTAGATCAGGTGACTTTATTTCCTACCAATACAATTTTCAAGGATTTAATACAGATTATGGGATTCTATAACAATTTGAAAAAAAAAGACATTTTGGAAAAAAATGGACTAACATATTTAGGGAGTTACAACGACGACAAATGTCTTTTCTCGTCTGCAATAGTGGATACAGTAGAAGAAAAAATAACATGAACACTTTTTAAAAAAAATTTCTGGCAATCTTTGGCGTTTAAAAGCGTAGCAGTGATATTAAATGTGATAACTATGATGACAGTAATAACGTTGACTGGCTGCTACGTTAACAAAGTACGGAAAGAGTAACCGCTTCAGCTTGCTGGTCGGATGGTATTTATTCGATATTTGTAACTGTTAAAATTCTGCATTATAAGATTTTATTGCTATTTTTGAAAATAAAATAGCGTCTACAATCGAATAACAGTTTCGCCACAGGAAGGAAGCTTATGTACTGTACTTGCTAGCACTCCGGGAAGCTCATGTACTGTACTTGCTAGAGCTCTGGGAAGCTCATGTACTGTACTTGCTAGAGCTCTTGGAAGCTCATGTACTGTACTTGCTAAAACTCTGGGAAGCTCATGTACTATACTTGCTAGAGCTCTGGGAAGCTCATGTACTGTACTTGCTAGAGCTCTTGGAAGCTCATGTACTGTTCTTGCTAGAGCTCTTGGAAGCTCATGTACTGTACTTGCTAGAGCTCTTGGAAGCTCATGTACTGTACTTGCTAAAACTCCGGAAAGCTCATGTACTGTACTTGCTAGAGCTCTTGGAAGCTCATGTACTGTACTTGCTAGAGCTCTTGGAAGCTCATGTACTGTACGTGCTAAAACTCTGGGAAGCTCATGTACTGTACTTGCTAGAGCTCTTGGAAGCTCATGTACTGTACTTGCTAAAACTCTGGGAAGCTCATGTACTGTACTTGCTAGAGCTCTTGGAAGCTCATGTACTGTACTTGCTAGAGCTCCGGGAAGCCAATGTATTGTACTTGCTAGAGCTCTGGGAAGCTTATGTACTGTACTTGCTAGAGCTCCGGGAAGCGATGTACTGTACTTGCTAGAAAAGCCATGTACTGTACTTGATTGAGCTCTTTGAAGCTCATGTACTGTACTTGCTAAAACTCTGGGAAGCTTATGTATTGTACTTGCTAGAGCTCTTGAAAGCTCATGTACTGTACTTGCTAGAGCTCCGGAAAGCTCATGTACTGTACTTGCTTGAGCTCCGGGAAGCTCATGTACTGTACTTGCTAAAGCTCTGGGAAGCTCATATACTCTACTTGCTAAAACTCTGGGAAGCTCATGTGCTGTACTTGCTAGAGCTCCGGGAAGCTCATTTACTGTACTTGCTAGAGCTCGGGGAAACCATGTACTGTACTTGCTAGAGATCTGTGAATTTCATGTACTGTACTAGCTAGAGCTCCGGGAAGCTCATGTACTGTACTTAATAGAGCTCTGAGAAGCTCATGTATTGTGTTTACTAGAGTTCCGGAAAACACATGTACTGTACTTGCTAGAGCTCTGAGAAACTCATGTACTGTACTTGCTAGAGCTCCGGGACGCTCATTTACTGTACTTGCTAGAGCTCTGAGAAGCTCATGTACTGTACTTGCTAGAGCTGCGGGAAGCTATGTACTGTACTTGCTAGAGCTCTGTCATATGATGTCATTTTTCAGAGATCACTGCGATTTTCGATCTCTTCTGCTGACTCTCTAACGTAGAACTGTTTAAGATTTTTTATGAATCATTATAAAGTGATTATTTATTTGTATGTTACATCTGTCGTTGATGCATAGACATTGTTGTCAATTAAATGTACGCTTACCTCATTGCTCATATAACAACTTCAATGTTGATAAAATTTCCCTTAAGACAGGCCTGCACAAATGTAAGGCGGGCCGTAATATTTTATGAAAAACTTGTGCGGGCCGCAAGAAATAGGACCGGGGGGGGGGGAAGCTATTAAGAAAATGATAAAATAAAAAGAATATTTCTATACTTCGAGGGCCGCAAAGTGGGTGCTGGGTGCCCCACGGGCCGTATGTTGTGCTGGCCTGTCCTTTGCCATCCTTTTTTAACTCTCTAAAAATCTAACGACCATTTAACTAAATTCACCCCACCCACCTCCCACAACCCCACCTCCCACAACCCACCTCCCACAACCCCACCTCCCACAACCCCACCTCCCACAACCCCACCTCCCACAACCCCACCTCCCACAACCACCTCCCACACCCCCACATCCCACCTCCCACAACCCCTCCTCCCACAACCCACCTCCCACAACCTCACCTCCCACCTCCCACAACCCCACCTCCCACAACCCACCTCCCACAACCCCACCTCCCACACTCCACCATCTTCTCTTCCACCTCACACACCCCGCCTCACACCCCCACCTAAGACACCACCTTTTTTCATTCCACTCAACCACGCCTCCCACGATCACAACTGTCATAACTAATCCTCTAGCACAGTTCTCACCCCTCCTATCTTGTTATGATAGCAACTTCCTAGTGAATACCAGCACTAAACATTCTTGTTTGCTCGGCGACATCATCATTCTTACGCCCCCCCCCCCTCCACTTTTCCTCTCCCTCCTGTACAAGTGGAACATTGAGTTTAAGATTCTGAACTCGAGCGTTCATTTTCCCGCCATATCATAAGTGCCGTATTAGGCATTAAGTTATTTGTTTAGCCCGTCTACCATAAACCAGGCATCAACGCGAGCCCCATTTTGACCTTCATCAATTTGATGCTGTGTAGAAATGTTCCAGTCTCCAGATTTGTAGATTGTAGATTGTAGATTGTGGCTTTTTACATTGTAGTTCTAGATTCGTAGAGTTCGTAGTTTAACAAATAAAACCTAGGACAAGAAACGACAGATGCGACAACTAAGACAACATCGAAAATGTCAATCTATACGCCTTGCGCGTGTTTGTAAGAATGTGTAAAACCTTTGACATGTAAGAGCAACATGTGATGTGCCTACATGTCAAGCAATAAAGAAGCAATGTTTTTTTAAAATTATTATTTTAAGCTTAATATCAGTTTACTTTGCCCTTTCCTTGGTGGTGGAATCCTGCATCTTAAATTTGACCCACTTCCTGAGTTCCAATTAATCTGACACTTTGTGCACTTCCCACCCCTCGGTGACCACACAGCACTTCATGATCATGAGGTCTCCAGTGACCTCCACGTGCCCTTGGGTCACCTTCTGCGGATTTTAGGGGAACGGAAAGTGATGGGGACATTGGGTACTCACTTCAGCGTGTGCTTTTGTACGGTTACTATGTTCCCGATAGCAATGAACGGTTAAAAACACATTTTATACCACATAAAGGTCACCAATCACCTTTGAATTGTTTGTATTACATGGGCGCCCCACCTTTTTTTAGTCATGCTTCAACGCACTATCTTCTAAGACTAAAAATACCCCCCCCCCTTTTCCCATAAAAATGTAATAATCATAATAAAATTTTAAAAGTATTAAATTAATGTGCCCTAATATTCAGAGTTGTTATCGTTGACCTAAAACCATGGGACGTCTATGACATACAATGATGTATGACTTGACAAATATAATTTTTGACACGACATGTGTTCGTTTACATTGCTGGAAGTAACTGTTATGTATATCACAATTGTTATGATACAGAATAGTAGATCATGTAAATATGTATTCTCACAACTGCCTTGCATTACTGTTGCATGCTCCCATCGATCGTCATCTTGGCAAGTGGAATGAAATTAGCGATACCGCTGCGTGCATATCTTTGGGATTTGCATTGAATTCATGGGCGCCCCACGTTTTATGACTGTAACAACCTTGAGTTTTGGAGGGCATTTATTTTATACTTTTTAGTAAATTTTTAGAAAAAAAAACGTGTTTTTCAAATACATTTTATAAAAAATATTTTTTTTTAAATTCGAAAAATGGCGCTTCCCAATATTTTGTCATCCAAGAACTTTGAATAACGTGAGATCTCCAAGAATTTTGAATAACGTGAGATCTCCAAGAACATTGAATAACGTGAGTTCTCCAAGAACTTTGAATAACGTGAGTTCTCCAAGAACTTTGAATAACGTGAGCTCATTGTTTCTGACAATAATTGCATGCCATCGGATCGGTGTGTAGCAATTTGTATGGACGATGTCCAACAAAAATAGGATGTATCTGTAGCCTTTGTCTAACTCTAAATATTACATGTTTAATCTAGGCACTTTTTTTGTAAAACATAATCCTTAATTTCAAAAACAATCACGGTAGCAAAGAAGCTTGCACTAAGAAGAGTAAATCGATTAAAATCCCTTCTTTTTAAACAAAGATTTACTTATTAATAAAAAGCTCATTAAAAGTCTTAGCTTTTTCTCATTGAAATTAGATGGTTGATTTTGTTGTGAAATTAGATGGTTGATTTTGTTATGAAATTAGATGGTTGATTTTGTTGTGAAATTAGATGGTTGATTTTGTTGTAAAATTAGATGGTTGATTTTGTTGTAAAATTAGATGGTTGATTTTGTTGTAAAATTAGATGGTTGATTTTGTTGTGAAATTAGATGGTTGATTTTTTCCTAAAATTAGTAGCGATATTTTAGTTCTTATTGATCAATTATTGCTTTTTTTTAGAATTTAGGTAAATATATTGTTTGTAAAATGTTTCTAAACTGATATTTGTGTGCTGAAATGGTATACATAGCCAATACTTATGATTAGAAAAGGGTATTTAATCACTTCGTTTGGTTGTTCTCAGCGAGAAGAATGTTTTTGAAAAAAAATCGCATATTAAGTAAAAAAAAGTTTTTAAAAAAAAATACACCACGTTTGTTTCCACTAATCGTGATAAAAATTTCAGGGTAATTGATTTTCGTTGCAGTAAAAAGTTCAACAATATTAAAATAAAAGAGTTCTAGTTAATTTCCTTACTTAAATACTGACGGTTTTTGACTGGATACGCCATTCATTAGGCTAAGTTAAGGCTTTGAGCAGTCAATTTTCCTTCCATTTCATGTCTGCTCCATTGCTTTTTTTTAACATACAAAATTGCTCCCCCTCCCCCCACCGAATGTTTAAAAAAAAAAAGATAAAAAATAAGAAAAAGAGAATGAAAAGACTTACAGTAACAGACAAGATAATTGGGGGTAACAATATCATTTATCTTTTTTTTTTTTTTTTTTTTTTTTGAGAGTCAAATTGCTCAAACTGTTACTGCTATTTTGTGTTCTTAACGATATTAGTATTTCGTAGATTTTCCTTAGGATCAAAACATGTTCCGTGACTTCTGAAGGATTTAGAACCACTTTAGTAGATCTTTGGCTTATGAGTTCCGTCATAATGCATTATCCACAAGAGAATCTGAAGGGCACGCATGAGAGCAAGGGGGAATTTACTCACGGAGAACTCCTTCAACGCTGTTGGGTAGATGTTTGATACCGATAGTTGCTGAAACCAGCCAGCAAGTAAATGAAGACAATGCTCGAAACAGATATCAAACCATACTTTTTAAAGGACAAATTTACACTGTCATTGAATGACAGGAATGGCGTCAGTCCCGTTCATCGGTGCATCCGCAGTTTGGTACAACACATCATCCTCAGTTTTGTACAACACATCATCCTCAGTTTGGTACAACACATCATCCTCAGGTTGGTACAAAACATCATCCTCAGTTTGGTACAACACATCATCCTCAGTTTGGTACAACACATCCTCCTCCGTTTGGTACAACACATCATCCTCCGTTTCGTACAAAACATCATCCTGAGTTTGGTACAACACATCATCCTCAGTTTGGTACAACACATCATCCTCCGTTTGGTACAACACATCCTCCTCAGTTTGGTACAACACATCATCCTCAGTTTGGTACAACACATCATTCTCCGTTTGGTACAACACATCATGCTCCGTTTGGTACAACACATCATCCTCAGTTTGGTACAACACATCATCCTCAGTTTGGTACAACACATCATCCTCAGTTTGGTACAATACATCATCCTCAATTTGGTATAACACATCATCATCTGTTTGGTACAACACATCATCCTCAGTTTGATACAACACATCATCCTCAGTTTGGTACAACACATCATCCTGAGTTTGGTACAACACATTTTCTCGACTGTTGAGATGTTGTTTTCTACTTTTACATAAAGAAGAGAAAAAAATAAGCGCTCGCATCTAGGATGACGTGATCTGTTGTTGAAGTGTTGAGAGCAGACAAATCGAGGGGAAAGTTAACTGGCCAGCTAAATCGTCCCGTGTCAGCACCAAATGTCGAGGCGAGTCCCTGGAGTATTTCAACTCCTGCGTTATTAAATGTCAGTGGTTTATGGGGTTGAGCTCCTGGCTGAAAGTGGAAATAATATTGTCTTGGTCAAAAGGCCGGGGATTTGTGCTGTTTTTGTTATAGAGATAGAGAAAGAAAGGGGGGGGGGGTTGAAGGGGAAAGGGGAAGGGATGTGTTGACAGAACATTTACTTACGAATCTGTAAATAAAAGTTTAAAATAAATTCCCATAATAGAAAGCCAAAGTGATAATGAGTCACGAAAAGTTTAAATTAAAGGAAGTAAATCAAGATAAAATGACGCCTTTTAATGTCAAATACAAATTAGCGAAGGAAAGGTCACCATCACTGCAAACACTATCAGGGAAGGAAAGTTCACCATCACTGCAAATAATTAAAAAAAACACAATTAAATCGTATAAGATTTATTTGAGTTATTGGATTTATTTGCATTGTTGGGTGTGAGCGGTGTGGTAGGGCCAGGATGGAAGGACAGTTAGATGAAGATAAGAAAGAGTGTGTGTGTGTGTGTGTGTGTGTGAGAGAGAGAGAGAGTGAGAGAGAGAGATATAGTCTGTGTGAGAAAGAACACGAAATATATTGTGATAGAGAAAAAGAGAGAGAGTTTTTGAGAGAGTGGGTGAGAGAGAGGAGGGTCCTGTGTCTGTGTATGTGTGTGAGAGAGAGAGAGAGAGAGAGCGAAAGAAAGGGAGGGAGTAAGAGAGAGACGGAGAGAGGGAGAGATCATATAAATCTTCAGTTCTCACAATTCAAGAAGTTATTTGGTTAGCCATATTTCAAATCGGTGTCCACCTTTTTGTCTCCTCGCTCACAGTCTCAGCATTCAATTTCCTTACAGAAATAAAAAGAATTCAGCTGAATGAGTTGTCCGTACACTCTATTTATAGCCCAGCACATAAAAAGCAGAGTGCAATAACGTTCTTAAGATTGTTATGTTATTGAATGTAGCAACAAAAAAAAATCAAAACCTCTTAGAGGATTATTTCATCATTTATTTAAACCTGATAATAATGCAACTTTAAATCCGGATATCCGGAGCTGGACTAAGCTTCCTGGAGTAGGTGCCCAAGCTTAGTTTTTAGCTGTAGAAATGGATGGAAGAAAAAAAACATGATGAAATATATTTTTAAAAAAAAAGTTTATTAAGGATTAAAGAAGATGAATGCGTACTGGAAATATCAAGTGAACATTGGCGTAGAGACATAGACGAGTGAAGCCTTTCGCCCCCAGTAATCATATATCAAAACACTTTTTGCGTGAGATCATATGCCTGACAGGAGTATACTTGAAGTAGCAATCTGACACATTGTTCCAACTCTAACGACCTGCAGATGTAACTTGATTTCGATGAAGTATCCAAAACATATAGAGGAATTCTCATGTTAATAATAATTCTATTTAAAAAAATGATGTATCATGGATACTTTTCATCTCGTATGTCGCTTGTGCTGATCTGGCCGTTGCTGGTCTGGCTGGTGCGGGTCTGACCGTGTGAACGATGGGGGCAAATGAAAACGTCCGAGGAGGGCCGTGCCTGGAAATAAACATGTCATCGCCTGATTAGGGCAGTGGCCAGAGTCTGTATGAGAGCCATCGTGACATAAAGGCCACCATTACACGTGGCGTCTGTGGAGCTTTTCTCAGACATATTTATCGGAGCAATATTTCTCAAGTGGGCGCGTAATAAAGTTGGCATCTAAGGTTCTCATGTTTGGCTGGATGGTGCACAAATTATTTATCTCTTGCATTAAACTAGTCAAGCAGCCACAACGTAAAATCATTGTATACATTACCAAATTGTTTTCTAATTCCAATTAATTCCACCCTGAGACCTCCCATACATGGTAAAGAAAAGTGCCGGATGCGTTAACAAGAACTTGTCTGTTTTCAGCGGTCGACAAATGAATAAATTATCAGTAGAATTCTGCTGATGGTCTCAACCATTATTACACATCTTTTATTTACTCACCAAAATACGTAAACCAGATATTTTTATCGTCCATATAAATAGTTGGATCGTCACATAAAATTTATAAAAAACAAACTGATCTTTAAAAAAAATAAGTTCACTTAAAATAATCAACAGAGAGTAAGGGATCGTTTTCAAATTACGTCACACAAAAAATGACGTTCTTACACCCCTCCTGTCACGATATGTCACAAATTCTTTACCCCTCCTCCCCTTTAGTGTCACGTCACGCCTTCAAAAATCAAAATATACATGAAATTTTCATAACTAAACTGAGGTTTTATTTTATTCTTTAACATTTTCCCATAATGATAATGGATTAAGATGTAGTATTATTAGAAATCTGTGACTCGAAACAACGAAGTTATCCCAGCGCCGAATGTAAAATGACCACAACAGTTTTTGCGCAAAGGTGTTTGGCGACTGAGCTTCAAGTGACGTCAGAAATGTTTGACCCCCACCCCCCTCCCCTGTCACAAAGTGTCACAAATTCTCGACCCCCCTCCCCACCCATCCCTCTGAGCGTGACTTAATTTGCGAACGACCCCCTAAGAAGACTAGAACTATTTCCCGAATGTGTATTTAAAATTTCAATATTGAGAACCATCAGTTCAGGTTACCAGACTCACTCATCCCGCTGTCATGATATTGATTTTTCCAGGTGGACAGAGCGCTACCTGGGGAATGTGTAACGTCTGAAATAGTGTTAATTATGCGATTAGATTCAGGTAAATCGCTCAGGCGATAGGAAACACCTTTCTGGCGGCTCTTTAAGTTCAGTCAAACAGAAAATATTATGGTTAATACTAACACAACTTCTTTTATTTTTTGGTCTGACGCATCGGTTTTAAAAACTGTCACCGATTTTTCATTTTAACAAACCGGTTATCGAATATTGTTTATCGTGATATAATTATTTCAAAATAGATAAAACCAATTTTAAATGTAATTTTATTGCTGTTTACTATACTTGACCCGTGTTTGACATGTCAGATGTCAATAAACCAACTGTGACCCGTGCCTGACATGTCAGATGTCAGTAAACCAACTGTGACCCGTGCCTGACATGTCAGATGTCAGTAAACCAACTGTAACCCATGACTGACATGTCAGATGTCAATAAACCAAATGTAACCCATGCCTGACATGTCAGATGTCAATAAACCAAATGTAATCCATGCCTGACATGTCAGATGTCAGTAAACCAACAGTGCCCGGTGCCTAATGTCTGTGTTGCATATTGATAAGCCGGTGTTGCGGTTCATTAGTTTTCACACGCATGCCTTCCAGCTTATTGAATATTCTGTATTTAAGGCTTCCGAGCTAACATAAATATAAGCCAAGTGGAGAGCCCCTGGTGCCCCACCCCACGAGAACCGTCTTAATATTACATTCTTAAATACCCACGGTCTCACTGCATTAAACTTCCAGCGCATCTTGTATGAACTATACTCACTCCCTCCTGTACTATGCTCACCCTCTTAAATAAACTCACCCCCGCTTGTACTATACTCACTCCCCCCTTAGCTATACTCACTCCCCATTGTACTATACTCACTCCCCTTGTACTATACTTACCCCCTGTACTATACTCACTCCCCCTTGTACTATCCTCACTCCCCCTTGTACTATCCTCACTCCCCCTTGTACTATCCTCACTCCCCCTTGTACTATCCTCACTCCCCCTTGTACTATACTCACATCCCTTGTACTATACTCACACCCCTTGTACTATCCTCACTCCCCCTTGTACTATACTCACTCACCCCCTTGTACTATACTCACTCCCCCTTGTACTAGACCCCCCTCCCCACAATTCACGTTCACCAATGTCTTCCAAGCTAAAATCTAGTAGTTTAGATTTAGCTCATCTTTGTTAAAGTTGAAAATAAAAACCTCAGTGTTTAAAACCAACACATTCGACACAGTCAATTTCTGTGCTAATATTAACTCAAGATCTAATCCAACTGTCAGGATTCATGTCTTGTCAGAGGGTAAATATGGTCACCCCCTACCCCAACCATGTTCGATATTTGCGCTAAAAATTTGTTTACGCAAATTGCATTGGTGCGGACATTTTTGTGAAGGTTTCTTATCTGTTTGACTGAGAAAACTGAATTTGCACACACTTAAACGTGAGAAAAATGACTAAGAAGTTTAAAATATTTTTTTTTTCAAATTTGGTAACCTTTTCCCGTTTCACTGATCAGCATTTTTGCTTCTGATTACATACCTTGATTAACTGCCTCGATTAACGGCCTTGAATAACTGTTGGATTACCTGCCATGATTACGTGCCTCGATTATCTGACCTAATTTGATAACCTGCATTGATTACATGCCTTGATTACCTGCCTTGATTGCCTGCCTTGGTTACCTGCCTTGATTACCCTCCTTGGTTACCCGCCTTGACTACCCTCCTTGGTTACCTGCTTGATTACCTGTAAAATCAATTACTTTTGGATGATTTCTTGGTTTGGGTTTCTTATCAGGTATTGTAGTATATTATACCATTCGCGAACTTAAGAACTTTTTTTTTTATAACATGACAAGAAATTACTCATGGAAACGAGACGTGACAAAATACTTGAAAATAGTTCGAAAACTCAGCACGTAGGCAGAGCACATGTCCAAACAAATGACAGGAAATATGAAAATAGCTCGTAAACTCAGCACGTAGACAGAGCACATGTCCAAACAAATGACAGGAAATACATGAAAATAGCTCATAAACTCAGCACGTAGGCAGAGCACATGTCCAAACCAAAGACAAGAAATACTTGAAAGATAAGATAATATTTTGTTATTGATCTAAATCAATGGATTTTTGAAATTGCATTGTACATATTCATTTTTATCCCATAAATCAATACATATTTTAACCAGTACAACATTTTAAAAGTACAACAAAATTAAACACAAGACACGTAAAGCATTTCTCTGACGTAGAAGTCAGCCATTAATTTGAGAACATCCATATCGGCTTAGGCTTGCGGTTCAGCTATACTTTTAGCCAGTGTTAGAAGTGTCTGCAATGTGTTGGTCAGAGTTAGTCAATGTAAACCTCTTCTGCACTATTGTATTGTGAGATATCTAGGCTTTCAAATACCTGCACAAACAAAAAAAATTAATAAACATTTGCAAATAGTAAACAGAAACTGAACAGAAAAAGAGCTCTAAACGTGGTTGAAATATGGCGCCAAGAAGGTTTGACCTGACTATCGGTGAAAAAGTCAGTCATTAAACATGCTGACACAGTGCAGACACAATGCAGACACATAGAGTCGGATTGACGTAGTTTGATTTAAAACAACTAGAATAGAATGGTAACAAAATGGCCGCCATGTCCTATTGCCTTAATAAAGACCTGCAATTTTATTTATAAGTTGGATAATTCGGTTAATCAAGATAACAAAAATATGAACTGGTATGTGTCCGTTTGAAAAACAAAACACACTCATGTTACAATTAAAATCCTCATTTACAGTTAATTGTGCCTGGCAGACATGTCATACTTTACAAGAGTCGTAGGACAATGATGACGCTCGTGTATCTAAAAAAAGTTTTTAAATATCGGTAATAAGATTCGAAATCTTGTCTACAAGGTCTGCTTGCACTATCCCAGTACACTGGTCAGTTCTTATTTCCACCCGTGAATAATTTTTCCGTAAGTTGTATGGGAACCGAAGATACATTGAGATACATAGAGGCTAACATGCAATATTGTTTCCCGTGATGTAAAAAAACAACAAAACAAATAATGTTATAAGGAAAAATTTCCATTTATGTGTTTTTTATGGTATAAATAAATCTGTTATTTAATTTGTGATTTTTTAAAAACGTCTTTAAATTGTAAATAACATTTGAGAAACACAGAACAATAAATTTAGAGTGAACCGTTTCGGTAAATGTATTTTGGTGTGGTATGAAATATCAAATGAAACTGAGACATTGCTGTTGAGAGAAATAGAAGGCACACTTTAACAATCAAAAGGTTTTTTAAAGGGAACAACAAAAACTTGTCAACATTCTGATCCGTAGAATTAATCTTAATAAAGCTGTGTCAAGGCGTTATGCAAAAAAAACTTAATAAACCCATAATCTTCCCCGACCAGATTAGAAACACAAATCCTGCATTATAACACTAAAGCGGACACATATTTTGCATCTTGCCAACAGGTTTCATATCTTTCCATTCACCGTGCCATTTTTGTTCTTTTTGCAACCTTAAATCGCATACATTTGTGGATTTTTTTTATTTTTACTTTTACAGTTCTCAATAATTATGTTTTTCTTTCAATCTGCAACGAGAATTAAATTAATTTCACTTGTTTGACATTAAATACAAATTTGCAAGTGTAAGTTTTATTTTAGATAAATAATTTTAAAAAACAACCATCAACAATTATCTCAATTCTGTAATACATATTCTATAAGATAGAACTTCTTATCTTTGAATGATTAAAAAAAAAAAATTGCTCGACTTAATCCTCCCACGTATCCACCCCTGGCTAACAGCACTTTTATTTAAAGAGGCTCTGACCTATATTTTAATACATAATTCATTGCTCAAAGTATCTGTCCTAAGACACACAATATATGTATTTCATTGCTCAATGTATCTCCCATAAGACACTCGCTATACGTGTTTCAATGCTCAATGTATTTCTCATAAGACACTCGCTATACGTGTTTCAATGCTCAATGTATCTCCCATAAGACACTCGCTATACGTGTTTCAATGCTCAATGTATCTCCCATAAGACACTCGCTATACGTGTTTCAATGCTCAATGTATTTTTCCTAAGATACACACTATATATATTTCATAGCTCAATGTATTTCTCATAAGATACTCGCTATACGTAAGCACGTGGACGTTTAGACTCTTTGGTCTGTAGGATACATTTAGATACGTTCAGTCAAAATAAAACTTATTGTTAGAATCAGATTAAGATATTCTCAGCTTAATGTATTTTCATAATACTTTTGTTAAAAATTTACAGCGGCGTCGCTAGCGTTAGTACCATCCGGCGCGGACCGAGCGATGAAAACAAAACTCTGCAGTTGACCGAAAATGCTTACCCTACATACAAAGAAACAAGTTCCGACCACCCCCCTTACTACGCCACTGATTATTTCCTCTCCGCACACGGCAACATATATGTCTAACATTCAGGAGGTCCATATGATCAAATCCATCAACCTCAAAATCCCCAAAGTACTTTTATGCTAAGAGTAAGGATACTGTCCTCTCTGTTTAGAAGGACAGATTTAATAGGCCAGATCCATTTTTGTATGATTTTTATTAGCTTGTTTTGTTTGTTTCTGGTGGAATCTTGTATCTCCGTTTTCAGACCTGTTTACTCTTACGATTTTGGCGTACAATGTACGATATTGAGGTGTATACAATTTATATACTGTACGTTTATTTTTTTTACTATTAAGATAATGTATCGAACGCTTTTGTGGTGATATTGTACAATTTTAACAGTTTGAGGGTAAAAAGGTCTGATTTTAACAGTTTGAAGGTCTGTTTTTAAGAGCTTGAGGGTAAACATGTCTGATATTAACCCACTTCCTAGGGTACAATAAAGCTGATTAAAGGGTCAACAGTTTTCCCCGGTGACCCTTGAGTGACCTCTATATTGCATCTCAATTTGAACCCGCTTATTTGAGCTGAAATTTTGTACACTTACCCCCCCCCCCCCCAACCCCGACGACAATGCAACACTTTATGATCAGTAGGTCACCAGTGAGCTCCATTTATCTTTGAGTAACCTTCTGCGAATATCTCAGGAGCAGAAAGTAATGGGGACAGTGGGGTATTCACTACAGCGTGTCCTTATGTACGGTTACTCGTTCCCAATAACAATGAACGATGAGAAACACACTTTTCACCACAGAAAGGTCACTTTTGACGTTTAAAGTGTTTTTATTTCATGGGTTCCACACACTTTTTAGTCATGTTTCAACGCACTTCCTGGTCTCTTATTTCATCTTTCAAAACTAAATAATTACACAATAAATATTTTTTGTTAAAACCTTTTTTAAAAAAACAAGAGTTGTTACAGTCATATGACTAACAAAGCTTGAGGCGCCGATGACATACAACGATGTCGTATGACTTGATAGACATAATGCTCGACACGACATGCATTCGTTTACATTGCTGCAAGAAGGTGTTTTGTGACTCAACTGTTATGATACAGATCATTTAATCATGTAAATATGAGTTCTCACAACTACCTTCCATTACTGATGTATGTTCCATCGATCGTGATCTTGACAAGTGGAATGAAATTAGGGATACCGCTGCGTGCATGTCTTTGCGATTTGCAAAGAACATTGAGTTCAACGGCGCCCCTCACTTGTTTTAGTCGTATGACTGTAATAACTCTGAAGTTAAGGGGGGGCATATATTTTATAAGTTGAGTTCATCTTTAGGGGAAAAAAACGTTATTTAAAAAGTATTCCGGTCAAAAGAAAAGCGAGGAATGTTTAAATAAAGTAACTCAATGAAAAATATTTCATAGAAGGAGATTTGAAACTTTAGGCCTAGGCTTTCTCCATGTTTTACATATCAAATATTAATAAAAGTGAAATTCGCAAAAGATTTTGAAAAGAAAATAGTTTTTACTTGAAAATGTATTATTTAAATGCTCCTCAGACATCAATTACCGTAAACTTATTTTTTTTCCTCTTTGAAATTGAAAATGTTCTCTTGAGATCACATATTTTGAATACCGAAAAAACCTGATATTTTTTATATTATAAATGTTTTCATGGGAGATTTAAAAAAAAAAAAGAAATTTCCATCAAATATTACATTTACATTACGTCTTGACATTGTCTTTTTTTAAACTTATAAATTTGATTGCACTAAAACAGTAGTTACTTACTTACTCATTCCTTTTACCCCGCCGGGGGACATAGGCCGTCTACAAGAATGTCCATTTATTTCGGCCCTGTGCTTTCCTTTCAAGTTGCTTCCAGGTGTATCCCATGCTTTATCTCCCTCTAGCTCTCGTCTCCATGTGTTCTTAGGCCTTTCTATCTTTCTTTTTCCCTGTGGATTCCATGTTGGGGATTGTCTGGTGGTATTATCTAGGGTTTTGCGAAGAGTGTGCCCTATCCACCTCCATCTTTTCTTTATGATGTCTTCAGCAAGAGACATTTGGTACGTAGTTTCCAATAGATAGTAACTGGTTATTATTGATTGCTGAGAGACATGCTTTGTTATCGAAACATTCCATTTATTGTCTTCTTCATGTGCGCTTGCTTGAAAAAAAAATTATTAATGTTTTATTACACATTTAGTAATTGATTCATATGTCAGCAGACTAGAAAAGGTGGCCAGTGGGCTAGATAAGGTGGCCAGCGGAATAGATAAGGTGGTCAGCGGACTAGATAAGGTCGCCAGCGGGCTTGATAAGTTGGCCAGAAGGCTAGATAATGTGCCCAACAGGCTAGATAAGTAGCAACAGCAGGAGAGATAAGGGGGTCAGCAGGCTAGATAAGGTGACCAGGGGGCTAGATAACGTGGTCAGCGAGCTAGATAAAGGTTGTCATCGGACTAGATAAGTGGCCAGTGGGCTAGATAAGGTTGCTAGCACAATTTTTTTATCAGTTCATCAAAAGGCTTATAAATCTGATTTAAAAAAGTACATAAATGTTGAAACCAATCAACCTTTCATTAATGTTTGATGAGAGATTCCCAACTGTTTCTGTTACATTATTGAGTGTCATTTTTTTATTAAAAGGTATGTACTTTGACGATTCCGTACTGTTATGAGGACGCTTCCCCGGGATGGGTGGGGGAAGATATTAGGAGGTAAATCTACCTTCCCGACACCTTGGAAAGTCGATCGTGTGCCTTTGGGTTGGGGCCGCCCCCAGCGGAACCCGATCTAGCGGACTCCCTTGGGGGCTGTCCTGGCAAATGGACATCTCCAACGTGCCGCTTCGCGGCCCGATAAACTCGGGCTTAGGGGCGTGCTTTGGGGAGGGCATAACGAGCATTAGCTCGATGGCCCACTGATGCCATTTAATAATGTGATATATGAGGGCCTTTCCGGATTAAGGGGCCCTAAGATGAAGTTGATTTTGTAAAAGGGGTATGTCAATCCAGCTTTTGCCTGTGCCAAGAGTAAGGTGTAGTAATGTGACAACAATGAAAACTTTTATCAGTTAGGTTCAAACATTATGAGTTCTTGTTCAGTCACCGTTTCTCCCCCTTTACTATGTTTTCAAGTGCATCCTAATTAATTTTTCATATTGTATTAATTTTGTTATAATTTTGAAGACAATAAATTCATGCCGACTCAAACCAGATGACCCCATTAATTAAGCAAAGGTCACCTTCGTAAAATTAAGAATTTTCGTAATTTTAAAATGCGCCCCGTGGCTTCCAATGAAGGTGATTACATTCATTGTAATAATTCTGACATACATCTTTATTGTAAATCGATCATTGTAATTTCTCGTTAATAATGCCATTATTAACGACCGTGCGTGCCACAGTGCTACTTGGTGCTATGTGTGCCACAGTGCTACCTGGTGCTAAAACATTTTGTATGGACCCATGCAAGGCTCGTCTGGTGTTGATGACATGGAGGTATTCAACTATAGCCCAGATGTTAATTTAACGAGAAATGAAACGGACGGATGTATCGAAATGATAGACGTGAGTAACAGAAAGATTGAATTAATTAATGAACAAGGGAAGAATGGAAAAGGATTGAAACGGTATTTGTGTGAAAGAGTTTGTTGAGAGAATTAAGAAAGAGTGGTGGAGAATATAGAAAGAAAGAGAGAGATGAAGGATAGAGAGAGCATGAAAAAGAGAGAGAAAAAGCGAGAATGAGAGAAAGAGACTAAGATAGAGAAATAGAGAGTTAAAGAGATAGAGAAAGAAAGTGTGATAATTTGAATGTGATTGAGAGAGAGAAAAAGAGAGAAAGAGGGAGATGGAGGGTAGAGAGAGAGAAAGAGAGGGAGAGAGAGATGGAGAGAGAGACATTAAGCAAACAGAGCCACGACTCGTTATGTATACAACTCTAGAAAGTGTACAGGGGCAAAGCAGAAAGACATTAATGAGAGCAACAGTTTATAGAAATAGTTTTGCAACCCACAGAGAAAGAAAGAATTGATATCTGAGGAGTTAAAGGTAATTTCAGATACTCGGAGTTATAAACCATTGGTGAACAAAATACTATACTAAACTTTCTATAGCATGGGACGATTAGTGATAGAAAGTTGATAAGAGAATATGGCGTCGATATGATAGGACTTAAAGAAACAGATTAATGATCCAAATTTCTATATCGTACTTTCATCAAAACACACGTCATCATTACATTCAGTCATTACATCCAGTCATCATTACATTAAGTTATTATCACCCCAAGTTATCATTACATTCAGTCATCATTGCATTCAGTTATTATTAAACACAATTAGCATTACATTCAGTCATCAATACACCCAGTCATTACACCCAGTCATTATTTTACCCAGTCATTATTAAACCCAGTCATCATTACATCCCTCATCATTACATTCAGTCATCAATACACCCTGTCCCACAATGTTAACTACTGTAGTCCACCCACATAGGTCAGGTCATTGCCGACCAATCAACCGACTTCCTCATACAACAGTTTGCATTTCTCTATTATCATTAAAATTAACAACCCGACTTGCCTGTCCCGAGTGTCTTTAATATAATTTTTGCAGTTTAACATATTTCTAGTTTCTTTCCAATATAAAAAAATAACGTTTTCTTTCCTTGTTTGTTTCTTCGTGTGTCCGTCTGCCAGTCTGCTGCTCGCCTTCGAGTTAAGCGTTAGCATTGATTCCCAGTGGAAAAAGGAAAAAAAAATTCCCCTCAAAACGGGTTGGAAAAAAAAAACACCAAGAGACAATGAAGTGGAGATAGCTTCCGTTTGAGAAATTCTGTCGGTTTAGATGTCTGTCTTTCTTCTCACGGCGATAAGTCTGTGGGTTAAGATGGCGGATGGAGTATTTTAAGTCAAAGCTAGGAAACAGGACTGCGTTGACACATACGTTATTAAACAGGACTGCGTTGACACACACGTTATTAAACAGGACTGTGTTGACACACACGTTATTAAACAGACTGTGTTGACACACACGTTATTAAACAGTACTGTTTTAACACACGTTATTAAACAGGACTGTGTTGACACACACGTTATTAAACAGGACTGTGTTGACACACACGTTATTAAACAGGACTGCGTTGACACACACGTTATTAAACAGGACTGTGTTGACACACACGTTATTAAACAGGACTGTGTTGACACACACGTTATTAAACAGGACTGCGTTGACACACACGTTATTAAACAGGACTGTGTTGACACACACGCTATTTAACAGGACTGTGTTGACACACACGCTATTAAACAGGACTGCGTTGACACACACCGTATCACTGGGATTGATTACAATGTGTGGAAAATTTAAGTATGATCGGTTATCTTTTCATGAAATTCGGTTAAACCGAGCAGTGTGTGCTGTGTGAATATGCAACATTTCAATTTGGTTACACCACCCCCCCCTGAGATTGTGTCACCCGGAGCGGTCCGCACCTCACCACTCCCTAGCTACGCCACTGCTTTTACGGCACAATTACGTTTGATCTGGAGAAAAAATTGTTTTTGTTTTTTGTAATCCTTTGTAAAAACTTCTCTTCTGTTTGTGGCTGACTGGCTAAAGTTTCGGATGGCTAAATGATACACTTCCCATCAACGTATCGAGCTGAAACTTGACACATAGACTCGGTGCCGATGACGTCACATTGTTTCAAATTGTCTGTCCCACTCCCAAACCCCAACCCCCAAAAATCAGTTTTTCCTGTTTTTTTCCAGGGGAAGATGAAGGGAATATGATTACACTAATTTCAAACAATAAAATTCTCGATAACTGCGCTAAATGAGATTCTTTTTTAAAAAATCCACAATTGCGTTTGTTACGTAATATTTTCTCTTTCTTTTCTGAATAGTTGGTCAAATAAATATGTGGTGTGAAAGCGGGTGGGTCATTAAAATATTCATTTAGTTCAGGGACGTGAAAAAATTGTGCGTTTGCGAGCCTATGGAAAAGAGGGGTGGGCTTAAGGTTTGCAGCACTAAATTAAAAAAAAAATGGTGTTATTTGTAAGCACGTTTTGAGAAATTTACACCCCTCCCACCGGCCAATTCCTGGATATCACATTTTTTATAAAGGATTTATACAAACAACTTAATTTTTAGGGGTTGTTTAATTTTGACTTGTTTCCAACTTCCATATTCCTTTAAACAACACAACTGAGCAGGAATAAATAAAGCTAGTTGGAAAAAGAAACAACCTCATCTATAGATACCATAGAAAAATGGAAATAAATAAAGCTGTACTAAAGGTGAACAGTTTTTAAATGATGCTCCCAGAGGTGTTCAATTGAAATTGAACTTTAAGGCCGGGAGGACAACTCCATTTTCTTCAAACAGAAGTGGGCAGACAACCCAATGTGGGAATAAGAAGAAGGTCGCACAGCAGGAGATAATCTGAGTGGAAATCCGCATCGAATTATCGGGTGTATTTTGCAACTGTTTTAAACCCGCCTATACTTTTGAGAACAGTTTCCGGCAGGATAGAATTCCCCCCTATTTATCCGACTGACCGACCTTGAAAGCTACACTCCAATCAGTTGATGTATTGTACGGGTAACTTAAAGGGTGAGAGGGGGGTATGGTTGCAATTCTCCGCAATTATGTAACAGGCGGGCGATGTTGTGATAAAAAAATCGCGTCCGTCGTAGGACGTTGGATACTTTTTAAAGAAAAAATAATTATAAAGATTAAAGGCGATAGCTTTACGCGCAATTATTCAACAGATTAGACATAACAATGGACTCGTTTTCAATGGAGCTCAGATGAAAGCTGAACTTAAAATATGGCTTGGAAGATGTGACGGGATATTTTAAATCTAACAAACTCGTTTGGGCTTGTTCGTAAATTACGTCGCGTAAAAAATGAAATTTTCAGACACCCCGTACCCTCCTCATTGTCACAAATTCTTCCCAACCCCACCCCCCCAAATCGGTTAGTGTCGCGTCACACCTAAAAAAATTCAAAACATACATGCAACTTTCAAAAGTAATCTAAGATTGTATTTTATACTTTAACATTTTCCCATAATGGATTGAGATGTTGCTCAATGGGAAAAAAAAATAAACGTGTTGGTTCCTTTGTGAAAATTCCAGCTGATATTCCTCAATGATGTTGTGGCTGTTGTCATCTTCAACAATCTTCGTGTCAATCGTTTCAACAATCTTCGTGTCAACCGTTTCAACAATCTTCGTGTCAACCGTTTCAAAAATCTTCGTGTCAACCGTTTCAACAATCTTCGTGTCAACCGCTTCAACAATCTTCGTGTCAACCGCTTCAACAATCTTCGTGTCAACCGCTTCAACAATCTTCGTGTCAACCGTTTCAACAATCTTCGTGTCAATCGCTTCAACTGTCTTAAATCCGACAGGGACTTCCGTGACTGCCAGCTGTTCATTCTGTTCTTTTTTGAATTGTTTTTGTATTTTGGGAGCTCTGACCTTTAAACGCTCTACGTCACTGATGACAAAATTAAGAATTATTAGAAAACTGTGACGTAACACGCAAAACAACGAACTCATCCCCGAGCCAAATGTAAAAGGGCAACATTATATTTTGTATGAATTTTCGATATGCTCTGACGGTGTGCGCAACTGACTTTCAAGGTACCTATTACCAGAGGCAATTTTGACCTTAAATTAATGTTTTAAAAATTAATTGAATAAATATTTTTCAAAATTAGGAATTTTTAGATTTTAATTGTTTTTTTAATTCTTTGTGACGTCAAAAATTTTGACCCCCCCCCCCCTTTTCCCCATGTCATAATGTGTCACAACTTTTCGACCCGCCTACCTCCTCCCCTGAGCTTGACGTAATTTACGAACGACTCCAATTCACCTATAATTTAAAAAAAACAAAAACGAAGTAGTCTTCTTTCATGACCTGATGTAAAACATTTATCGCTAGTATTTTACAATTATTTTTTTACATTTTAATTTAAGGTGTGGCCATTAACTTATCACATTTAACCGTCATATAATATAAAAATGAAGAGAACAGGCTGTGAACAAATTTGCCTGAAGCACCGGACAGGTCAAACTCATGCAGCAGAATATTATTGTCACAGCAGAACACCAGGTCTTGTGATAAGATGACATACAAATAAAACCATTTATGATGTATTTATAAAAACTTTTGGAGAAATACGTTTGACCAGGGGCATGTAAATCAATTAAGGGAGAGAACAACTTGCTTAGAATTTTGATTTCCCTTGCGTATACTGCGCAACTGGAGTATGTGCGCCTTAGGTAATTATGAGGTCAGATAACAACTGTTGTACTTTCTGAATGTTATGAACATATTCGCGCTTAAAACTGTAGACTCAGTACGCTACGTTTGATGTTTTAGATTAAGAGTTGATGTATGTCTCCCATATCTGGTTTATGTGTACACTAAGTAGAAAACATTTAATGTGTACCATTTTGTATGTGTAGCGTGTACCACGCCCATCTCTGGTTTATATGTACACTAAGTTACACAAAACATTTGGATGAATGCAAAATAAATCTTCAATATGTCTTTTTACCCTTACGCTTTCGCCGTAGAAACTAAGTTTTTAAGCCTAAGACTACGGCACTATGCCGAACCTAAAAAAAACCTAAGGTTAAGAGAGTTTGTTCATGTCATTGACTTCATTTTAATTTTTAAATAAATAATAATTGGGGTGTTTTTAGTAAAGTGTCACCGCATTTTTTTGGTGATCACCGTAAGCGAAAGAATAAGAATAACAGTGGTTGGCATTTGCGGTCTCGACCTCAATGAGACTACCAGAATGTTTTCTTGCAGAGAATTGCGTTGTTAATACGTAACTGCCAATGTGCTTGCATAAGACCTTTTCTCATTCTTAAGACACAAATCGCAGGACCATATCTTTTAAATGTATTTGTGTAAACAGTGGCGTAACAACGGCTTGGCATTGGGGCAGTTGCCAAGGGCGCCGGCCTGCGCCAGTTCAAAAGGGCGCCGCTAAATCTCTAATTTTTAAATTTTTCAATTTATCAAGGGCGCCAAAAATAAATTTGCCAAGGGCGTCAAAAACCAAGTTACGCCCCTGTGTGTAAACTTACAGAAGCAGTTGACTGGATTTATTTACACAGCTTGCGCTTTGATTGCATACCAGTCTCCCGCTAATTGACCAAACGACTCTTTTGATCTTGAAACTATGTTTTTGAGAGCTGAAAACTACGCTGACACAAACCCAGGGGTTAACAGGTCTGCATTGCTGTCGGTAATCTAACACGACACCATTAAACGTCTCTCATGTCTTACACGGTCAAGTACTCACAGACGAAACTTAACCCCGAATTCCAAAAGAACCAAAAATAGACTTAACGATTTCCCCCAGCTACCTGTAATTTCTTGCAATCAAAATGTTCTAGAATTCACAGATCTCTCAATTGATGAAACAATTTTTTGGCTTCTCGTCTACCCACGTTTTTAAAGAATCGATTTTTAAAAGGCTAAAAATGTATTTAACGAATCGCCTTTAGGGATTACTCTCAACATTTTAGCCGATTTTAGAAAAATGGTTTAAGTAGTAATCGATCCACTTTCGACAAACTTTCAAGAATTATATAGGATAATTAAACTGTCCTCCCTGGCTTCTCAACAACATATTTGTGTCAGCAATGGTGGATGTTAAAATATATTCCCGGAATTCACATAGAACGTAGCATGTAGCAGACCTGTTTACTCTCACGATTTTGGCGCACAATGTACGATTTTGAGGTGTATAAATTATATATACTGTATGTTTTTTTTTTACTATTAACATAATGTATTGAACGATTTTGTTATGATATTGTACGATTTTAAGAGTTTGAGACTAAACAGGTATGATGTAGCTTGTAGCACTGTCAGTGTAGCGTGGAACAATACGTACGTGTCGTGTGCACCATTATGTTCATGTAGCTTGTACACTATGTACGTTTGTCAGTGGTCCTAATAAACCATATACGTTTAAGCCTTATCTTCACGTGCATCTAACACGGGGAGAAACACAGGCACCGTGTCAGACATACTAGCACAAGACCATTAAGAATCTGATTGTGTGTCTCTCTAACAAATTGAGTTTATTTTAACCAACTTCTCTCAATTCCCATGGCCCGTCTTTAAATAGCAGGGATTTAAAATAAATCGGTTATTTACTTTAAAACTTTCCATCAACTTACTCTGCCGGTGGAGCTCGCCAGTGACAGTAGTCCCCCCTCTTTTCCTCGCGTGACCAGTAGAGAAGAAACCCTCATCGCGTGGATCGTGCACTGGAAACAACGTGGCTGTTTAACACTGGCCACGAGGACATCCCTGGGCATTTAGTTTGTGTTTATCTGACAGGATAACTTCAGTTTGCTCCTAATTGTCCCGCCGTTCGCCTGCCCTCAGAGATTCAGTATTTGCCTTACGCATCTGTACTTGGGAGAATCTCGCATGCCGTTATTTTGTTGCAAACTTTTTGTTTAGCTTGCACCACAAGAAAAACTAGACCAAAGTCAGTAGCAGACGGCACCACGAAACTCTCCACTACGGGATCTAGATCAGTTGTAAAAACGTATTCTGAAATCTTCTAGTGGTGATATTGGTTTTCCTGTATAAAGTAAAAAAAACGACTTCATTAATTCCTAAATGTTTAAGATGAATGGACTTCATATTAAAATTAAGTTCATGAACGTTGACTTTGAGGAGCTAGGAATTAGGAAATGGAGTATTTTCTTGAATTCGAAGTATTTTATTGCTTTTGTCAATGTTTCATAAACCAAAAAAACGCTACCTGATCTGGAGATTTTAAAGGCTTCTTCATTCAACTTGTGAAACATTCATTAAATTTTTGCTTTTATAAAATGTAAAAACAAATTGCTCAATGACAATTGATTATACGCAAACTGTGTATCCGGATGATGATCGAGTTCGATTAGTTTCCAATAAGTACAATACTACCGCACTAACCAGTACAATACAACCGTACTAACCAGTACAATTCTATCGTACTAACCAGTACAATACAACCGTACTAACCAGTACAATACTACCGTACTAACCAGTACAATACAACCGTACTAACCAGTACAATTCTATCGTACTAACCAGTACAATACTACCGTACTAACCAGTACAATACAACCGTACTAACCAGTACAATTCTATCGTACTAACCAGTACAATTCTACCTTACTAACCAGTACAATACTACCGTACTAAACAGTAAAATACTATGTACTAACCAGTACAATTCTACCGTACTAACCAGTACAATACTACCGTACTAACCAGTACAATACAACCGTACTAACCAGTACAATTCTATCGTACTAACCAGTACAATACTACCGTACTAACCAGTACAATACAACCGTACTAACCAGTACAATTCTATCGTACTAACCAGTACAATTCTACCTTACTAACCAGTACAATACTACCGTACTAAACAGTAAAATACTATGTACTAACCAGTACAATTCTACCGTACTAACCAGTACAATACTACCGTACTAACCAGTAAAATAAAATGTACTAACCAGTATAATACTACCGTACTAACCAGTGCAATACTACCGTACTAACAGTACAATTCTACCTTACTAGTCTGTAGACTTTCGCAGTCATAAAATAAGCCTACTAGTATCTTCCACGATCTTACAACTTTCTTATCTTCACATTGAGCGATACAATTTTCGTCTGCTCCTTAGTGAATCTTGGATTACAAAAAAAAAAAAAAAAAAAAAAAATGTGTAATTTAATTCTTAGTTATTCTTTGATTTTTTTTAAATTTCTAATTTAATTAGCTATTATTTGTATTGCCTGCTAAAGAAGGCATCTTTCCGATACGTCCTTTTGATTATCCCGTCTTTTCATGTCAAGCCTTAAGATGTCTTCCTTCACTCGGTTTGAACGCAGTCCGTTATATAGTTTACTTTGACGTCATATGGTTTACTATACTTGGACGTTCACCTAACGCGTTCATGAGATTTATACATTATATAAGTTTCAGCTGTTTATGAGATATTTACTTTATATTAGCTTAAGTCGTTCATGAGATTTATACTTTATATTAGTTTAAGTCGTTCATGAGATTTATACTTTATATTAGCTTAAGTCGTTCATGAGATTTATACTTTATATTAGTTTAAGTCGTTCATGAGAAGTGTTAGTGTATAGTGGAGAGATTGTGTGATACATTTTCCCCTGTATTTTAAAACGGTATGGTCCGTGGCCAGGAGGTTGAGTTATGTGCGCACCTTTAGAAAAAACGCTAGAGAAGAGTTGTATTCTCGAATGTGTTCACGAAAATTTTTAGCTCCTGAAGCTTGCTGCGTAAGAAGTTGTTGTAAGGACACGGGTGATCAATGGTGGTAAAGCTACTTTCACGTCGTGGCATCATCTTGAGTACTTGCTGGATGTATCTCGCTCAGCGGGCCAGTGTAGCGCATGACAGTGCCTGCACTGCTGGTCTGGACTCCCAGTGTTGTACTCTTAGTCGGGAAGACAGATTTTAGGGGAAGAAGTACCTGTGGTAACAGGAAGAGGATTGTGTGTACGTCTGCTGATACTGTATTGGTTTGGAAACTTTGCTTTGCAAATGTTGCACTGCAAGAGTTGTGAAGGAATTTTGCTGTGCATAGTAAAAAATCCCGTCTAGTGAACTTCTTATTGTATTTTTGACACTCATATAGTTTTAGAGAACATTTTTATTTCTTGGTGTTTTTTTTTTTTTTGTGTGTGTCTAGCAAGATAGTTTCGCGTTTGAAAAGTTTTGTTGCATGAATCGCACCGGAAGACCGTGCTGCGGGAGTAGGAGTCAGGTAATATATCAGAGAGTGAAGTTTTGTGTGTGCTTTTGAAGATAGTTCTGCGTTGTGAAACGTTTAGTGCAAGTGTTACACTGAGACAAGTTGTCGTGGCAGTGAATTTTATTGTGTTTGGCTAGACTGGATTTGGTTTTGAAAAGTTTACTACAAATCTCGCAGAGGAATGTTGAAGTAGGAGACGACCCTGTCAGAGAGGAATGTTGTTGTAGGAGACGACACTGTCGTGTTGTGTGGATGAGAAAAAATGACCGAGGAGGGTCGTGTTGGTTTTATCATCAGACAGTATATGCTGCTGTGGAGACATGATTAGGAATCAGACAGTATATGCTGCTCTGGAGACATGATGGGAATCGGTAGGATGGCTTCATTGTGACATGTGTCCATATGTCCTGAGTGCAGACGGTAAATGAAGAGAGTATTTCCAGAATTGTAAATGCAAGGCGGGATGTGCGGGTCTTGTTTGAAGCAAATGACAATGGTAATATTGAGAATCTCGGATAGAGCTTGAATTTCATTTAGATGTTGACATGTATTGATAGTACTCCTGATTTGTTGTGATAACTTGAGTTGCAGTGGAACGAAGTACAGAAGCGCGTCTCCAAATCTGCCCAATGTGATGCAACGAAATCCACTGCCCTATGTCGTAGTGAGAGTGCACTGCCCTATGTCGTAGTGAGAGTGCACTGCCCTATGTCGTAGTGAGAGTGCAATGCCCTATGTCGTAGTGAGAGTGCACTGCCGTATGTCGTAGTGAGAGTGCACTGCCCTATGTCGTAGTGAGAGTGGACTGCCCTATGTCGTAGTGAGAGTACAATGCCCTATGTCGTAGTGAGAGTGCACTGCCCTATGTCGTAGTGAGAGTGCAATGCCATATGTCGTAGTGAGAGTGCACTGCCTCCATCAACCGTTTTATTGTCAAGAAATGACCCATGGATAGGAACAGGCAGAGGAAGTCTATCGTTCATTTCATAATTCATGTTATTAATTATTTTACAAACCAATGATTCCTAGACAAACTTCTCTTTATTACATAAATAACTCCATGATTAACACACTATTAAGGACGCCATTTTCTATACACCAATATACGTCACAAATTACTAAGCATATAGTTATAGCAAATGCTAAGAAAATAATTTCAGCACCAAATTTGCTCATTAGGAAGAGGCCAAAAATTTTAGTTATAGCCCGCAAAACTCTGGCGAAAGCAATGCGTGATTTTCCAATTTACTAAAGTTACTTGACAAAACATGAACTCAACGCACATTTAAGAATCCCAAATTTTTTGCTACAACCCTCCTCCATGATACGTCACTGTACATTTGTTATTTCACGCCCATGAACTACATTAATAAATACTCTGATGTCTGATAAATATCATGATGTCCCAAACACTTTTAAACCGAATATTTTTTACACCTACTTAAATTGAGACAATTTTATTGTCCGAAAATATTACGCGCCAAACGCAGTTGCGTCATAAAAAAATTATTATGAAGCGTAGTTATCGTGAATTATATTTTGCGCGCTATTGAACTCATTATTGAACCATACTTTCTTTCAAACATATAAAATTATTTATAATATAGTCTCAATCCCAAATTCGCTGATTAGAAAGGAGCCGGAAATGGAAGCAGTCGATTAGGAAGCCTTCCACGAGTCATACCAGAAGCGTAATATATATAAGAGATAGTTCAAGGGAGTGAAATCAAAAATGTGCAGTGACGCATCATGGGGGTAAATTGTGTAGCAAAAAATTGGGATTCTTAAATTTGCGTTAATTGAGTTCATGTTTTGTCAAGTAACTTTAGTAGATGTGAAGTTCACGTATTGCTGTCGCCAATGATTGGCGGGCTATATCTAGTAGATGTGAAGTTCACGCATTGCTGTCGCCAATGATTGGCGGGCTATATCTAGTTGTTTATAATGCATAAAGATTGATCCTTTACACACCTTGAAAACTGCACGTTTCACCGAGCCAGTAATGTGTTTAGTTTAACGTGCACGACATAATCTAAAAATAAATCATTACGTTAGAGAAGCTAAGTAATTTTTTTAAATGATAAATTTACGCTTTCGGCTCTTTAAAAAAAATTTAATAAAAGACAATGTTATATTTTTTATTTGTAAGCCTGAAAATTAAGACAGTCATAACTATAACGTATCTAATATATTAAGACAACAATAACTGTAGCGTATCTAATGTATTCTTTTCATCTGTGCAGTATTTAGGAAAAAAAATATTTTACTTGGAAAATCCCTCTGACGTCAAACGAATAAAAATGTATATATTATATTACCATTAATTTATAAATGGATCGCAAAGAAATTGCTCTTTTGTCTAAATATTTAATGTTGGCCTCACGCCTCTGTGTGTCACATCGTGTTAAGTTCGCTCATTAGTTTTTCCTATTGTTTCTTCAAAAAAAAATTTGGTGGGGGGAGTAAATGTCCCCGTTGGATTACATTTGTGCATTTTAATAACGAGTCATTACATTATGTTCCTGGATACCCAAGAAAAATTGAGATACATTGTAAAATGACAATGTCACTGATGCCATTAAAGGGCAGTAACAACTTAACATCTTTGTTGGCTTGACAGTGGAGGCATATGGAGGCACGTAATTCAGACGATTGTTTTATTTACAAACATAAAAGTCAGGTCTTACATGAATATGATTTTAAAGAGGGAAAAAAATGAAAAACTGAAAACTAACAGAGCTGCAACTAACCTTAGAATATTAGAAGATGAAGTAACAAAAGTCTTCTTGTGAGATTAATGAAATTCCTTCTTTAGTTGTTCCACAAAAAAAATGGTTCGAGTATATTATTTGATGAAATTCAGAGGATGATAATGATTAGCACAGACATATCGAAACAAAGCGTCTTCAAATATCATCATAAGGAATAGAGGATGAGTGTCACCGAACATTTATGTTCAGAAGTTGTATCATCGAGAAGTGGTTCTGCCTAGGCTTGGAGCAATTGTTACAGAATTACCAAATAATCTATATCTGATGTCTCAGTTAGTAATTGGAAAAGTGGAATATTCGTGTTACCCATAAATCAGCAGAAAATATAATTTATAAGTTTTACATACAAACACACACTAGTAAAGTTGTCTGTAAATAGAATTTTAGGTCAGAATCGCTATATTCTCTTTGGTCAGTATCGATACTATTTTCTTTGGTCAGTATCACTCTAGTTTCTTTGGTCATTATCGATATATTATCCTTGATCTGTTTCGCTATATTCTCTTTGATCAGTATCATTATATTCTCTTTGATCAGTATCGCTATATTGTGTTTGGTCAGTATCACTATATTGTGTTTGGTCAGTATTACTATATTTTCTTTAGTCAGTATCACTATATTGTGTATGGTCAGTATCATTATATTTTCTTTGATCAGTATCGCTATATTGTGTTTGTTCAGTATCACTATATTTTCCTTGATCAGTATCGCTATATTGTGTTTGGTCAGTACCACTATATTCTTTTTGTTCAGTATCGCTATATTCTCTTGGTCATCATCGTTTCATCTCTTTCGTCACTCTCGCTATATTATCTTTGGTTATTTTCGCTACATTCTTTTCAGCAAGTATCACTATATTGTCTTTGGTTAGTATCGCCATAATTTTATGTTTAGTAAGTAGTCAGTTTAGCTAAATGTACTTTATTCGGATGTATTCTCTTTTTTTCATCCTGATTTCTTGACTTCTTACGAGATTTTTATATCATCAAAGGAATTATCATCGTAAAAACAAAATACCCCTGCATGTATATGTGTTAGAATTAATATAAGCAATGCCGTTGCTGATAAATTATAAAGTAAATAGCTTTAGTTTTTTTCAAAGAAAGTTATTTGGGATTAATTATTTGTGATCCATATTTGTACACACCACACTGCCTTTTAACTTTTCGTGGTTCTTAAATTTATTGTGAAAACTTTTGATGCATATATTTTTCTGTTTGTCATGCGATTTCTGTGCCGTTTAAGCTGTAAAAAGAAAAAGCAAATGGTAAACTGACATAAACAAACCATTCTAAATAAAAACTTGAAATTTGCACACGTTGGAAAGTAAGGACGAACTCTGTTATCAAAACTTGTACAAGGGCTGGTGCCAGACAGGACTTTGTATATAAACCAAGAATGGCAATGGCTAAATTCCCCAAAACGTTTGAGGAAGAGATCGAAGCTGATGACTTTGATCCCAAAGTGGAGTTGGAGAAAAGGAGAATAGAGTGCACTGCACACTTTCTAGCCAACCCGGTCATAACATGTAAGTCTCCATGTCTGTTTGTAGAGCTGCCTGTCTGTAAATCTAACTGTTTGTAGACATATGTTTGTTGATATGCCTGTTTGTAGATCTACCTGCTGGTTGACCGGTCTGATTGTAGATCTGTCTGAAAACCTTCCGGTTTATAGACCTTTCTGTTTGTATACATGTCTCTTTGTAGATCTTTCTTTTTGTAGACCTGTCTCTTTGTAGACATGTCTCTTTGTAGACCTGTCTTTTTGTAGACCTGTCTCTTTGTAGATCTTTCTTTTTGTAGACCTGTCTCTTTGTAGACATGTCTCTTTGTAGACCTGTCTTTTTGTAGACCTTTCTCTTTGTGGAACTGTCTCTTTGTAGAACTGTCTCTTTGTAGGCCTGTCTCTTTGTAGACCTGTCTCTTTGTAGACATGCCTCTTTGTAGACCTGCCTCTTTGTAGACATGTCTCTTTGTAGACCTGTCTCTTTGTAGACATGCCTCTTTGTAGACCTGCCTCTTTGAAGACATGTCTGCCTGTAACCCTGCCTGTATGTAGAGCTGTCGGAAATCGTTACTCTACGTGCTTAATTAATTTATTTTTTAGACTTAAACATTCTTTGATGACTCCATCATTTGTTGAATCCTCACAATTTATTGATTGGGGTTCGGTGTTTTTCAACTGATCACCTTCACCATTTTAGGACAGTGATTCCCAGGCTGTGATTCGTGTACCACCATTAGTACTTACGTATTTAATGGAAGTGCACATATATTTATAAACACACAATTTTCACCTTGGAATTCATTGTGTTCAAAAAAGGTTTGCTAAAATGTAACTTATGTCAAACGCTTGAGAGCCCTGACTAGTGTTTAAGAAGGAGTGTTCAATAATCATTTCTGAGCTAATAAATGTAGATGTTAACAGACTGGCCTTTTTAGGTCAAACTTGTCTCCTAGGCCCCCCCCCCCCCCCCCTGTTTTAAATACGTGTTAGAGTGTCTTATTACCAAAACTTTAATAATTGTTGTCAAAATGTATCTGTAAAAGAAAGGATGCATGGAGCCGCTACTGAAAATCTACAATATAATGATTATTAATTGTGGTGATCGTCGATTGTAATTATTATGTTGATCGTCGCCAGTCGCCATAACAATCATAACGTCGGTTTAATTGATTTTGAAGTGGAACGTATTTTCTAGTACTTTACGTTTGAAATACGGGGATGGTTTCTAGAGATTTCAAGGCCTATTGCATCTTTCGTTATTTTATTTCTTGCGAACTGTCGACATACTCATATTATCCGCGCGTTCGAAATCATTGGCACAGGTGCAAGTAAATGTGCCGCGGGCACAGGAGCAAGTAAATGTGCCGCGGGAAACTAACTATTTAATGCAAAGTATTTGAAATGGCATAAAATATTGTTATCGATGTGAAAAAATGAATAAAGAGACTAAAAAAAACCACTTAAATGAAAGTATTTTTAGTTGGTCTTCTTTGAAGAAATGTGTATGTATATTTCTGATTTTCTTCTAGAAAAGCTAGCATTTTTTTTGTATCTGTTCGTGGAATTTAAAAATTTTAAATTAATCTTAGCAGTGCAATTAAAAATACAATGTGGGAAATTAAAAGGAAAAGAGAGAAAAACCGTAAAATGCCCACATATGTGCACTCATTCAATGCATTTATTCAAATATAGTTTGTTAAAGTTATAATAAATGCTACCGCAATCCATTTTAAAAAATGACTTCCTTCATTTTCATTACACATCTAGGTTCACCCTCATTTTCACCCTCCTGTTCACCCTCCTGTTCACCCTCCTGTTCACCCTCCTGTTCACCTTCCTGTTCACCCTCCTGTTCATCCTCCTGTTCACCCTTCGGTTCACCCTCCTTTTCTGCCTCATGTATCAGTAGCAGTTTTCACACTTCACGTTTGTCAGACAACACAATTTAAACGATCCTATTTTTGTTGTTGTGAATGTCCGTTCAGAGAAACACACATTTTCTGTCACTTGAGTGTATGAGCTTACGGCGCCTCTACCTAATGCTTACTTGTTGTCTAATGATATTCATTTCTAATTTAAAACAACTTAAAAACAAAAATCCTTTACAAAATGTAATATCGAGCAATGGGGGTGGGGCTAAAAATTTGATGAAACATGCATACAAGTAACACACTTTATAAGAATCCCAATTATTGATGCCTCCCCCCTCCCCAAAGGCTCACAGCCACACATTTTGTTCACTTCCCTGAACTGTATTAATATTCTAATGACCCACCCACTTTAATACTGCAGATTTATTTCACTAACAATGTCAGAAAAATAAAATATTACGCATTATTGCAAATTTTTTTTTTAGGAATTGTATTAAGAGCAGTTTTCGGGAATTTTATTTCGTGAAATTAGTGTCATCATATTTCCTTCATATTTCCCTTGAAAAAGCGGGGAAAAAATTTGGGGGTTGAGGCTGGGATGTGGAGCTGACACTTTGATAGAAAATGTATTCATTGGCATTGAGTCTATGTGCCAATTTTCAGCTCGATAGGTTGACCGTAAGCATGTGCGTCGTTCAATAAGCCGTCCGAAGATTTTTGCCACTCCAGCCAGGAAAACACAAAAACAGGGACTACTCTATTTTTTCTGTAGGTGTTATTTTGCTAACTTTGGTATCAGTTAAATTGTCACGATCGTTTTATGTCCGCATACCCGTAATGTGTACAATGAGTTTAAATTGCGCATTTGCCTTTATTTGTAGGCTGCTCCATTTAAAACGAGCGTTTATTTTCCTCTATTCTGATGACGACACATTACACAAATTGTGTCGATAGTGTAAATTATTATAACAAAATACCTGAACATTCAATGTGTTTTACTGAATTTTGTTTCATTTTTCTGGTCAGTCCGGGTTAGCAGAGATAACTGTCTGATATAGTTTCTTTAACAAATGTATTATTGAAATGTTTATTGAATATTATCAAAATAAAATTAATTTATTTTAAAAAAATGTGTTAGACCTAAAAGATCCAAATTTGTCATCATAAAAAGCTAGTTGAAAGCATTCTAACAGGGAAAAATATACTTTCGTTACATACTGAGACAAACTGTAGGCGCTACTGTGTTTGTCTAAAATGCTATTTTATTTAGCTTCGTCAATTTTTTCAAAACCTTTCTTTAATTTTTTCAAAACCTTTCTTTAATTTGATTCCCCCCCCCCCCCTCAATTTCTTATGTAAAAAATTCACTTCATGCTGCACGAAGGGTTTAAATGATTAATGCAAGTCCTAGTTCTCCGTCAGACGGATGTAACTCGGAGTAAATACCTTCTTTTTTTTTTTAAATGTTCAATGAAATATTTTACGTTTTGTTAATACGATGAAATACATTTTAAAAAAAAATCTGAATCATAAAGTGCAGATTGTTCTGTGGCGGTAATGTTTAGAAAAAAACAAAATGCGAAATATGAAAAATTTTATTCGAACGTTCAAGTCACAGACTTTAGTATTTTGTCTCTTGTTTCAAAATAAAAATCAAAGGATTATATCAAATGTAATCTTTTTTTTTTTTTTTTTTTTTTTTTTTTTTGTAGGTCGGTATGAAACACTGCAATAATATCAAAGCAAGGGAAATAATCTCGTTTATTTTGAAACTACTTTTATTCTGTAGTTCTCACCCTGTACAACTCATTTATTTACACTTTTCACAACGAGCATGAATAAAGACCGAAAATCGGACATCACTGTTCGCATTTGCATTTTAAAAGAGTTTCCTTTAAAAATTAACACTATTTTCACAATAAAACTTGCTTTAAACTTAATTTCATGAATTGATTATCAGTTGTACTATCTTAATGTTTAGAAATCTTAATTTTAACAATAAGTAATCCTGCAATAATTAGACGATGATTGGTAAATTTCGTTACTGTGTTAGGAATAAACTTTTTAAAAAATTTAGCTTAATTTTTTTTAAAAAAGTTTATACGGAAGACAGTAACGAAATTGGTAAATTTTGTAACTGTCTTTGGAATAAACTTTTAAAAAAATTTAGCTTAATTTATTTTTAAAAAGTTTATGAAGAAGACAGTAACGATATTGGTAAATTTTGTAACTGTCTTTGGAATAAACTTAGAAAAAAATTTAGCTTAATTTATTTTTAAAAAGTTTATGCGGAAGACAGTAACGATATTGGTAAATTTTGTAACTGTCTTAGGAATAAACTTTAAAAAAAAATTAGCTTAATTTATTTTTAAAAAGTTTATGCGGAAGACAGTAACGATATTGGTAAAATTTGTAACTGTCTTAGGAATAAACTTTTAAAAAAATGTATCTTAATTTATTTTTAAAAAGTTTATGCGGAAGACAGTAACGATATTGGTAAATTTTGTAACTGTCTTAGGAATAAACTTTTAAAAAAATTTAGCTTAATTTATTTTTAAAAAGTTTATGAAGAAGACAGTAACGATATTGGTAAATTTTGTAACTGTCTTTGGAATAAACTTAAAAAAAAATTTAGCTTAATTTATTTTTAAAAAGTTTATGCGGAAGACAGTAACGATATTGGTAAATTTTGTAACTGTCTTGGGAATAAACTTTTAAAAAAATTTATCTTAATTTATTTTTAAAAAGTTTATGCGGAAGACAGTAACGATATTTGTAAATTTTGTAACTGTCTTAGAAATAAACTTTAAAAAAAATTTAGCTTAATTTATTTTTAAAAAGTTTATGCGGAAGACAGTAACGATATTGATAAATTTTGTAACTGTCTTAGGAATAAACTTTAAAAAAAAATTAGCTTAATTTATTTTTAAAAGTTTATGCGGAAGACAGTAACGATATTGGTAAATTTTGTAACTGTCTTAGGAATCAACTTTAAAAAATATTTAGCTTAATTTATTTTTAAAAAGTTTATTTGGAAGACAGTAACGAAATTGGTAAATTTTGTAACTGTCTTAGGAATAAACTTTTAAAAAAAATTAGCTTAATTTATTTTTAAAAAGTTTATGCGGAAGACAGTAACAATATTGGTAAATTTTGTAACTGTCTTAGGAATAAACTTTAAAAAAAAATTAGCTTAATTTATTTTTAAAAAGTTTATGCGGAAGACAGTAACGGTATTGGTAAATTTTGTAACTGTCTTAGGAATAAACTTTTAAAAAAAAATTAGCTTAATTTATTTTTAAAAAGTTTATGCGGAAGACAGTAACGATATTGGTAAATTTTGTAACTGTCTTAGGAATAAACTTTAAAAAAAATTTAGCTTAATTTATTTTTAAAAAGTTTATTTGGAAGACAGTAACGATATTGGTAAATTTTGTAACTGTCTTAGGAATCAACTTTAAAAAATATTTAGCTTAATTTATTTTTAAAAAGTTTATGCGGAAGACAGTAACAAAATTGGTAAATTTTGTAACTGTCTTAGGAATAAACTTTTTAAAAAATTTAGCTTAATTTATTTTTAAAAAATTTATTCGGAAGACAGTAACGAAATTGATAAATTTTGTAACTGTCTTACGCATAAATTAAAAAAAAAAAATAGCTTAAGAAAAAAGAAAGGTGACGTGTTCAGCTCTACAAAGAAGTGATATATTTAAAACTCATTTATTCCAGGGGCAGACAAGCCCGGGACAAATTTATAAAACTTCATTATTAAAAAAAAAAATAGTGTAAGAGTTGACCAGTACGCACATTTTAAATTATTAAAGAAAGTTCTATTAAAAACCATAAATCTGTGTCTCAAAAAACAAGAAAGTTTACGTCTTTTTTCAAGGGAGAGAACCGTATAAACTAATGATTTTATTTTTTGCTTTGTAATCTCCCTTTATATAACTATTATTTTACGGGTACTGGTGGGTACAACTGCAACTGGGAAATTAATAAATGGTCAGTAAAAAGCCTCAAGAATATCGTAAAAAGTACCGTCAGGCTCAGTAACAAAAAGAATTATCTTAAGGTTTCGTGACATTTAATATAAAATAAATTAGATGAATTCTTGGTTTTGACAGTTTTTCAAACTCTGAGTTTTGAGACGGTGACTCAGAGCTACTTACAGATTTATATAGGGAATCTTTTAGGTTAGACGTGTAGGCCAGACGTGTTAGCCAGACGTGTAGGCCAGACGTGTAGGCCTGACGTGTAGGCTAGACGTGTAGGACATACGTGTAGGACAGACGTGTAGGACATACGTGTAGGACAGACGTGTAGGACAGATGTTTAGGACAGAGGTGTAGGACAGACGTGTAGGCCAGACGTGTAGGTCAGGCGTGTAGGCCAGACGTGTAGGCCAGATGTGTAGACCAGACGTGTAGTGTTACAAGTGGTGTTTTAAAAAGTCATGGAATACTATAAGTTTTTTCCGGAAAAAATGCCCTTCTCTCTCACTTGACAGTCACAAATTACTTATAGCTGCTTACTTGAAATAAGAAACAAGAATGCCACATTCAGTGTCAACCTGGCCACTGTCAAAGAATCAGAACGTTTCTCATCTTAAACGAAACCTGGCCGTCTGATTACTTTGTCCCTAACTTTAGCTTCTAGTAGTACTGAGATTCCGCCAGTACTTTGTCCCTAACGTTAGCTACTAGTAATACTGAGATCTCATTATTATTTTGTTCATAGATTTAACTGCAATTTAACTAAGTTCCTGTTTAGGACCCCATGTCAGAAAAATAAATGGATTGTCTAAGTTTAACACTTAAGCTCAAAAATAAAAACTCTGCTCAATCGTCTTTTTTTACCAACCACAACTTGGTATAAGTCTTCTTGCACCTATATATTTAAGCTGGGAACAGATACCTATATATTTAAGCTGGGAACAGATACCTATATATTTAAGCTGGGAACAGATACCTATATATTTAAGCTGGGAACAGATACCTATATATTTAAGCTGGGAACAGATACCTATATATTTAAGCTGGGAACAGATACCTATATATTTAAGCTGGGAACAGATACCTATATATTTAAGCTGGGAACAGATACCTATATATTTAAGCTGGGAACAGATACCTATATATTTAAGCTGGGAACAGATACCTATATATTTAAGCTGGGAACAGATACCTATATATTTAAGCTGGGAACAGATACCTATATATTTAAGCTGGGAACAGATACCTATGTATTTAAGCTTCCGAAAAGACACATGGGGGCCGTCGAGCTATTGCTCCTTATGCCCTCCCAAAAGCACCCCTCTAAGCCCGAAAATCGGGCCGCGAGCGGCACGTTGGAGATGTCCCTTTGCCTGGACGGCCCCCACCTGAGTCCGCTCGATCGGGATTTCTGCTGCAGGCCGTCCCAACCAAAGGACACCCGGTCGGTCCGACACTGTGCATACAGACAGTGGAAACGATCGACTTTCCTAGGAGTTAGGATGGTAATTTTACATCTTAATATCTTCCACCACCCATGCCAGGGAAGCGTCGGACGCCCTATAAGAGGGGATCTGCAGTGAACCATGTGGCACTGAATGAATGGATTTTTATTTATTTATTTAAAAAAAAATTATTTCTATGGCACCAATTTAGTCTGCACACCCCTTTTCAAACTGATCTTAATCCCGGGCATGTAATATATTGGGAAAAATGGATAGTCCATAAAATATCCCATGTCAGTGTAGCCATGTCAGCCCAATCATAGATCCTGGCTGTAGCCATGTCAGCCCAATATTGCTAACACAATTCTATCATAGACCCTGGCTGTAGCCATGTCAGCCCAATATTGCTAACACCATTCTATCATAGACCCTGACTGCAGCCATGTCAGCCCAATATTGCTAACACCCTTCTATCATAGATCCTGGTTGTAGCCAAGTCAGCACACTATTGCTAACACCATTCTATCATAGACCCTGGCTACAGCCAATTTCAGCTTCTCTAGGTAGGTCCCAAGTCCATATTTTCTTTTGACTTCCCAGTCTGCGCGTGTTTTTATGGTCTCCCCAGCCCATTTCCTTTTGATGATGACGAATTATTTGCACGTCAAACGGCGTACGTTGTCTAGAAATAATGTTGCATATGTCGCACTCTTACATCAACGTTTGGAGAATGCTTCATTCAAGGAGTCTTCTTCGTGTATTTCTCTAAACAAAATATCCCTACAAAACAAAGATCGTTTTCAGCCTTCCAACGATTTCCATTGCTCAATGTATTTATTTCATTTTAAAATGTTGACAAAATAGACCGTGATAAAATGCAAATCAGCCCAATGTTACGTCTGGATTGTCTGTTGTAATAAGTTCAATTAAAGGAACAGGAAATCCCCGCCAGCAGACGTGAATGACGTGTTTAAATCAAAGTTAATGCCGTGTGAAGTGTAAGGTCTCGACCATATGCAACTTAATGTAAATCCCCCCCCCCCCCTTTTTCTCCCATTCGCGAGATTACATCTTAAAAAAAACCTCCACCGCACGTCACTCCCAGCCCGTGCGAGCCACCGATGTCACGTGACTGTGGTGGGGCTGTTGGTGATAAAAGAAAGTCTGGAAAGGTAACTAGCGAGATAAGAGATTTCATCGATTCCTGTCGTCCTCCGAAATCTCCTTCGCTCCCTCGCTCTCTCTCTCCCTCTCTCTCTATCTTTAACAATTCCAGCCCCTCCAGTCACTTGTTGAGCCGTTTCATTCGTTACAGAAGTCCCAATTCTTAATCACAACATTATTAAACGACTGAATAACTAAATTAATGAATACTCCCTGGCTCTTTCATCTCGTTGCTCCCTCCTCCCCCTTCATATTCCATCATTCTCTTTATAAAGACCTTTGGGACTGTCGTTACCGTTACTAAGCCTTTCATGTTTCTTAGCTCTATTAGACATGCGCGCCTGTGTTAGTACGTGAGTACGTCTATAATAGCCTACCTAATGACGCCCGATACAATGAATAGTAGAGGTCAACCCTCGGGTATATCAAGTCAAGCGATCAACTAGACCAGGGGTTCTTAAGAACATCTCATGGCGAGAGGTTGGGGCAGTGTCCGGGGGTACGGGAATACCGGAAAATAAATCGGATTTATTCGCATAATTATCAGCACGGGTTTTGAAATGCGGCACAAATGAGATGAGGGTGCCAGAAATTCAAATGGGGGTGCTGTCCTGCTAAAATGTTGAGAACTCCTGAGCTAGGCAAAGAGGATACGAGGAGGAAAATTCACTTCTTATACTGGAGGTAGAATTATTTACATCCAAGCAAGGGAAAGGGACGTCGCTTATCTGTTGAGTAACCAAATGTCGGCACGGCCGGTACCCGTTGATTGCTGGCTACATTTCAAAGCAGTTAATGGAGGAAGTTACACACTCCACTTTCGTTTCCTTAAAAACATGCAAATAACAGACTAAAAAAATAGATATGGATATGCATGTTTCCATACAGGGGATGCGCTTCCAACAGGAGCAAAAGATTTATGGAATCAATAAAGTGAATTTGAACCGCCCGGGGTAGAATATAACGATCAATTAATCAGTCTGGGTGGGGATGTGGCCCCACATCGTGACGGACGTCATCGGAGCCCCGGGTGACGTGGCCTATGCGAAACTTTAAAAGATAACACGTTGGCTGACTTAAACATGAATAGATCTAATCTAATTAGTAGCAAATGTTTATTTTAAAAAATAGTTATAGTCTAGTTAAAAGTGTATGTGTGTGTGTGTGTGTGTTTGTTGGGAAATGAAGGAAGTGTTAGTCTGAGCGATTCTGGTGGGCAATGTATCAATAAGAAATTTGGGGAAGCGTGGCTTAATATTTTTATTTTGTATTTTGTTAAAAAGCCAAGATTGGCATCGAATAATTTGATCTGTTCCCAAGATTACGCCGGCTGTTCAATTGGTTTATCCCCTCTGTGCAGGGGCGGACACGGTTTCAATTTGCTGTGATTTGAATGGGGATTTGGCTTGACCAGCGGTTCTCAACCTGTGGGTCGCGACCCCTTGGGGGGTCGAATGACCCTTTAACCGGGGGTCGCCTAAGACCATCCGAAAACACATATACACCACATTTATGACGTAGCAACGAAAATAATTTTGTGGTTGGGGGGTCGCCACAACATGAGGAACTGTATTAAAGGGTCGCGGAATTAGGAAGGGTGAGAACCACTGGGCTTGACCGAGACTTTACGTCGAAACACATTTTATTTTCTTACTTTATAATGGAAAGTGAGATCGACTTAACTTCTGCTCACAGTGAAACCGAGTCTTCTTCTTCTTTGCTTTTTGTTTGTTTCTTTCTTTGATTGTTGTTTGTTTCTTTCTTTGATTGTTGTTTGTTTCTTTCTTTGATTGTTGTTTGTTTCTTTCTTTGATTGTTGTTTGTTTCTTTCTTTGATTGTTGTTTGTTTCTTTCTTTGATTGTTGTTTGTTTCTTTCTTTGATTGTTGTTTGTTTCTTTCTTTGATTGTTGTTTGTTTCTTTCTTTGATTGTTGTTTGTTTCTTTCTTTGATTGTTGTTTGTTTCTTTCTTTGATTGTTGTTTGTTTCTTTCTTTGATTGTTGTTTGTTTCTTTCTTTGATTGTTGTTTGTTTCTTTCTTTGATTTTTGTTTGTTTCTTTCTTTGATTGTTGTTCTTTTTTTTTTTTCGGTTGGTTTAAAATTGCATGTAGATTGTGATGTCTGAAAACTGAGTGAAAACAGATATATAAATTAAACACAATTGGATTACTTGTGTTCTCTAACTTTAGTTGCAGTTGAAGAGTACGTCTGTATGTTCAAGGTGGTTTATTTTTATTTTATTTAACCTGGATCTCAGGAAAGCGTGCATATGCTCTGATTAGTTTATTTTATTTAATTATATGGACGGTGATATGATAAATCATTGTGCGCTGTTCTATCTTATCTTACTAAAACTGATCAAGAAATGCCTTCTCGTTGAGATCCCGATATAGCGAACTTCTCAAATAATATTGGGAAAGTCAACGAGCCACGGATTAGTGGTGCGAGTGAAGTGAGCCGAGCATGAGGTTTGATGGCCATTTACATATATAATCTTTGCTAAATATTTGAGCGCAATAAGCTAATACATCATAATAAGCTAATACAACATAATAAGCTAATACAACACAATTAGCTAATACAACATAATATATATATTTTTTAATTCTTTAAGTCCTGACTGGGATCTGTTTTAAAAAATGCTTCATAATTAATTTTAAAATTCATTTGTTGCCTTATAACTCTTGTCTCCCTTCCTCCATTCCTCTCCCCCGTCCCTCCATCCCTTCCCTCCCTCTCACCCCCTCAATCCCTCTCCCTCCCTCAATCTTTCTCCCCCCCTCAATCCATCTTCCTCCCTCCCTCTCCTTCCCCCTCCTCAATGAATTTCCAAGCTTACAGTTTGTCAGTTCGTACTTCCTGGCAATTATTGCATCTTCATTCCAGCAAATTTCAGCTATTTTTATCGTATGACCTTTAATCTTCCTGGTATAAGTACTGCTACCCTTCTGCTATATCCATTAACGTGAATGACCTAATGTGAGAGTAACGTGCATGACCTAATAACAGAGTTACGGGAATGACCTCTTGTCAGAGTAGCAGTGAATGACCTAATAACAGAGTTACGGGAATGACGTAATGTCCGAGTTACGCGGAAAGGACGTAATGGCCCCATGTCAGAGTAACGTGAATGAACTTGCGTCAGAATGACGTGAGTAGGATTTAACTTCTTACCCCCCCCCCCCCCCCCCCCAACTAAAAAAATAAATTAGTTAAGTTCACGGCAGACGTGTAAAAAATGAAATTTTCTAATGTGAGGCCAAACTTAAAAATAAACCAAAATCTTTACAGCCAATTGCTATTCTCTGGCATCCAACTTCTTGTATCCTCCAACATTAACTTTAAAATCCGGAGACAAGCTGTTGCAGCACGCAACAATATCAGATGAAATCTGCTGTCGTGTCCTCCGCTTTCAAGAATTTTAAATTGCACTTAAAAATGTGTGGGCAAAGTAAAATGAATGTTAATCAAGTCCAACCTCCTCGTTTATCATTGTCTTTGTTAATCAAGTCCGGCCTGGTGTATCACTGTATCCATCCCATAAATGCTTTGAGGAAAAGAAAACATCTTTTCTAATTTTAGAAGCTCGGGACATTTCTAAAATATCTAGGGCCTGGCAGCGTTTCTGAGCAATTTGCTGCAGACGACATGCGGAAACTCGTCTAAATGAATGGAACTTAAGCATTAGCGAGAAAGTTGTGTGAGAGAACATTGCCCAGTGAACTGTTCACTTTGTCATTAATGAGTACATTGGCGTAGGAAGAGGGATGCGGAGCGGGGCGGTGTTCCTGGGGTGGCACTATTTTCTTTTCTTCTTTATATCGATAGGCGGCATTTTCAGGAAAACTACGCAGGTTATTTTTTCATTGAAGAGGAGCAGTGAAAATCTTGGCTCCAGGGCCGGCCTTAGGCCATTGCAACCAATGCGGCCGCAATGGTCCCCGCACTTTCATAGGCCCCGTTCTAATTTAACTTTTAATACAAAATCTTAATTTTCACTTATTATCCTTATCCCTACCCAGACTGGGCCCCGCGCAAACGGTTTCGCATAGGGCCCCGCAATTGTTAGGGCCGGCCCTGCTTGGCTCGCCACGGATGGCTTAGGTATAATATTTGGTATACCACAGAATGAGTTATTCAATAATTTGCAAGGAGTGAATTAAACATGCATCTTGCACATATAAAGCAGAAGACATTTTTATGCTTTTAAAATCAATTATTTTTTGGAATACGCCTTGTGTATTTTTATCTTTTGTTTCCAGTACCTAGATTTACCGTGGCTGCCTAGAGTTTTTGATGACTGTTGATATAAATGGTTGCTACGCAACAGGAAACATGTCCTAGAAACGTTGGGAGTATAGAATCGTGCCCTGTCTTTGTTTTCTAAATTATGGCGAACAGAAGAGGTGAACAAATAATACTGTAATGTTTTTCCTAATAAAATGTACTACACATATTTTTTTTCTGCTTGCTCAGAGCATACGCTTCCGTCTTCAATGAATTCTGCATTTTGTTAACTTTAGATTGAGACAACATTTAGGCGCCGCGTAGAAGATCTTCTGCTTTATTTACTTGTTCATACGCTCATTTGTTTTTTATGTCTGTCATTTAAGACCCATATTATTTAAAAGAATACTGTAAATTAAAATCAATCTTTAGTCATGAAGAAGAGGTTCGTTAATTTTAATGCCAGCTTTTGTAGTTTAGAAAGTTAGTATCAAGTAACAATTTTAACTCCATTTCATAAAGTCTTCTCCTTCAAAAGAGCTGATTTCATTCATTACGTCCCCTGATGTAAAGCTTACAATTACATTTACAATAAGAATTACAATTACTTGCCGTGGTGGTCGATGGTTTGTTTTTTTTTTTAAAAAAGAAGGAAAAAAATTCGACTCCTCACTTACACAATTTCGATTCTGAACCTATTTCTTCTAAGACTCCAAGCCTCGCAAACAGACTACATTGAGATTTTCACACGTGTATATCTTGCTATATAAAAATACAGATTTAGTTCTCCGCCGTTGACCATCTGATATCAAAATTCGTTTTTTTAAATCTATATTCATGTATATTAAATTTAGTTACGATATAATTCTCAGTATGCCACAATGTCTGCAGTAATGTTTGTATTTAAAAAAAGTCACCTTACAGCACTGATACAATGATTAACATTAGCGTCTTTTACCCCACTTCCTGGAAACACGCGAGGGTCTGGCAAAACAACACCCATCATTAAATTGTGTGTCCCGGCGTGCGATATGTCACTGTCCAGATCGCATGATGTTTTGAAATTTTCCAGTATAAGAATATGAATTTATTTTGTCACGGATGCACTGTGAGCATTGTATCTACTCCCTTTTGTGTGGTCAGAAGGTTGGGGACAATATGAAATAAAGGAACTAGGGTATAAGTAAGTATGTGAAGTATTAGGCATGGACAGAAAATAATCTCCTATTTGAGATTCAAGGCATCAACCTAACAGGAAAAAAATAATCATTGTATAACCGTATCATTAATTATTTTTAGCACTACGACTCCATGATCCACAGAGTTGTTCTGTTATATGACATAGTACAGCCTTGACTGAAGTAGTAAAGTTCTATCACAAAGGACACCCTATTACAGTGACTGCAGTTGTAAAGTTATATCATAAAGGACACCCTATTACAGTGACAATGTGTTATCTTGACAATAGTTTTAATAATATAATTAATATAAAGTTCTATCATAAAGGACACTGAACTACATTGACTACAGTAGTAAAATTCTATCATAAAGGACACTGTCCTACATTGACTACAGTAGTAAAGTTCTATCATAAAGGACGCTGTACTACATTGACTACAGTAGTAAAGTTCTATCATAAAGGACACTGTTCTACATTGACTACAGTAGTCAAGTTCTATCATAAAGGACACTGAACTACATTGACTACAGTAGTAAAGTTCTATCATAAAGGACACTGTACTACATTGACTACAGTAGTAAAGTTCTATCATAAAGGACACTGTACTACATTGACTACAGTAGTAAATTTCTATCATAAAGGACACTGTACTACATTGACTACAGTAGTAAAGTTCTATCATAAAGGACACTACTACATTGACTACACTAGTAAAGCTCTATCATAAAGGACACTGCACTAGCGACTGTGGCTTTCGTGGTTCATTTAGAAAAAAAAAGTTAATAAGAAAATGCGCCTACAGTCTCATAAGCTTCCCTGGGTGGAGTTAGGAAGACAATGCTGTAAACATCTTAGCAGTTGATGCTTTACATAAAAAATACAGTGCCCGGAATAAGAATATACAGGGGTTCTTAAGACTTTACATTAGGGGTTCTTAACCAAGGTTGCCCTCAACCCGTGAGGGTGCGAGAAGCAGTCTTAAGTGCTACTGTAAGACACGGCAATTTCTTAATCCAAAGCAGAAATAGCCGAAAAAAATGTTGAAAAAAAGTAAAAAAGCAAAAAAATAATTATATTTTTAAAGTTGACATTATTATTCATAATCTAAAAGATTATGCATAGGTTTAGCCTGTGTCTACTTACTTTCGGTTATATTTTTAAAAAAAAAACAACAAAAGTACTGATCACCTCCCCTCGTCATCTACAGTTTGGGTGTAATTTTAAAAATTAAGTGTCGTTCAACTAAAAGAGCACTGACACCTATACGTACATGGGTTTAACTAATCCGACAACTTATTTTATTTGGAAGGGGCCTGAGGGCTGCAGCAAATGTTTTGAAATCGAATAGGGGGCTGAAACCCCTGCCAGGGGCGTAGGAAAGGGGTGCGGAGAGGGTGGGCTGCTACGGGTGGCATCTTTTTCCCGGGGTGCTGCCGTTGCTCTTGCCTGTCTATGCTGAGGATTGAACGTCATCCCACAAGCATTGGGTTACTCATTTTAAACCACTGGGCCAACCATGACCCTTAAACATACCTAACGTTTATAATTCATAAATTTTTTGCATCTATTGCAAAAATACCATCACCTAAGCATAAAAAGACTCCTAAGAGATAAATTATTTAACTGAGAATGATATAAATGCAATAGAATACGTCCCGAATTTTTTTATCGGGCATCATTAAAATACTTGATCGATTAGTTTGGGCGTTCAATAATAATTTACAGCTTGAGTTTTTGTTTTGTATAGCATACATAATAAGAGTCTTATATGCTGTTATATGTGTCTCTCCTCGCCATGTCGTCTCAACATGTCGTCTCTTGGATCTAGCATCTGGTGAAAGACACGCTCAGAATTGAGCTTTAAACCCAAGCTACCGGCGCAGACACTTTCAAGTTTGTCATACAAATTAAATGGACTGGATGATTGACAGGCTGGAAGAAATTTTCATGCACGGTGGCAGGGGGATGTCGGGTGTTCATGGGGTGTGTGTGTGGGGTGTGTGTGATGGTGTGTGGGGGTGTGATTTGAATGGATAAAGTCGGTTTAACTGATCGCAATGGAATATTTCACATCATTATAAACATTTAAGACGATTCATCATTATCATCATCATCATCATCAACATCATCATCATCAACATCATGTCATCATCATCATCAACATCATCAACATCATCATCATCATCATCATCAACATCATCAACATAATCATGATGTCCCTTAGTCCTTAGACCGGTGGGGCGCCACAGCTTACATGAAAAATATTCTTTTCCATTCCTCTCGGTCTTCTGCCCTACGCATAGCATCACCTAGTTTTAATCCCATCCACTCTTTGATGTTATCTTCCCATCTTTTTCTCTGTCTTCCTCTTCTCCCCCCTCTAGTTGTGCCCTGCATGATTTCTTTGGTGAGCCCTTGTTTTCTTGATTACAAATGCTGAAATCACATAACACTATAAAGACAAGCCATCAACAAAACAGACCAGAGTTTTTATAAAGAAAATCACCAAACTCAGTTATTGAAAATAATACTAGTATAGCATGGTCCTTTTATTTAAAATGCTTGTTAGCTTCATGACAAATTGTTAACAACAGACCGTCAGGTAAAAATGGTTTAAGTGTAATTATATTTGAGCAAGTTTTAATAGACCATAATTTGATGAAGATTGATAATTGTAATCAATTTTATGAAACAATTTATATCGTTTAGATATTCACTCTAAAAAGTTGCAGTTGTATTTGCCCAGTCGACTGAAAATGTAAGACAACCTGACCATAAAATAGTTTAAAGAAATATTCGTTTTGATATAACTGCCTTGTGGATTGACACTGTGCAGCCTCGGTAAACGAGAATATCTATATGTCAGATGATCCGTTTTTAAATGTCCTAAACCAAATTTCACCACCTCATTACTGTTATAATTCATGTCATAATACTAAATGACAGATCGTCACTCTCTCATTTGATTGTTAGTTGATCATTTTTATCATTTAATGCACCTACCAACTTAAAAGTCATTTGCTTTTTATCATTTTAATAAATAGTTGATACAATTTCAATGCCTCGGTCCTCTTATGTGCTAGCACATTTTTGTTTTCTTGAAGCCTTTGGCTGCCATTTTTCTCAACGCCCTGTGATTAACCTACTCTTACAGTCATACAAAACTACTGTTAGTACGTCTGAGAAAAAAAGATTGGATGCGAGATGAATAAAAATAAATTTTACAAAAAAAGAACGGCCAGAAATAAGAAAGCTTTCTTTTTAGAAGCATTTTATAGAATTATATTTGATGATGTGTGGAGGGCCTTAATAAAGCTCTCTCCCCCCCCCCCCCCCAAAACGTTGTTGGTTCCTCATATAAGGTCATTGACCTTAGAATTGGAAAGATAATCAAGTGGGTGTCCGTGATGTTCCCTGGAGCTTTCTGCGCCAGTCTGTCATCCTAAGAGGCAAGTTTGAACTAGGCGCTGACGTAATGTGACAGGGGAGGTAATTTTGGTTGGCACAGTAGGATGTCTGGTGTGCATACTTCGAACTGGACAGTCAGAGTGATTGTGTTTGATATGAATGCAACATTCACAATGAACCGAAGGCCAGAAAAGTTAATATCATTTATCTTCATACACCCCCGTTCGCATTAGTCTCGTTATTTTGTTTTAAAATCAGGGCTCATGTTTACAAGTCCTTAACTCGATGGCCAGATTTTTGTGGTCAGATTTAGCATCGTAAAAACTTCAATAAAATTCGAATCCTTCTTTCCTTTTTTCCCTGCTAATTATTTCACCATGAAGTAATACGTCGTCAATCTCTCAGTCTTTGATTTATTCAAATATTCTGTCTTGTACTTAATTGTGTTGGAATGTGACATGCAATTATGCTCGGTAATCTATCTGAAAGTTTTACCCCCCCAAAAATGTATAAAATAAACAATTCTGCCCGAGTGTGACAGTCTGTGCACTGGGTGGAAATATTTTTATAATGTTAAATTTACATTTAAATGTTTACCTATGTCACTAAACAGTTAGGTAAACACTAAGGAAAACAATTTGGGAAACAAATAACGGTTTTAATTAAATATTACCTTGGGTTTTATGTCAACAGTAACAATTTTAAGTCATGTAAGGACATTGTGCATAGATTATTTATGTAACCCATTTAAGTGTAATCGACTGTTTTAAATTTATAATTAAACATTCAATGAAATGTTAACTGATTATTTTTTTCAAAAGTATACTAGAGTATTAGTTGATGATTACATTGTGCTAAAATAATCACTGTAATGGGATCACAGAATGTTCTGTTTAAACTCAAACTATAATGAATTTATTGCTCCAGCGTTAAACTCACCGAACTAAATCAGCTATAGACATCCCAGCTAGATGAGAGCTAAATCAACATGTTGGCGGCTTCTATGTAGTGTGCAGTTTTTAATTTATTTCACAGTGTTTCCCCAAAGATTTTCTCCTCATGAGCATGATTTTATTTGTTTTTCGTGTTTGTGTGTGTGTGTGTTTTTTTTCAGCCTCGGTTGAAACGCCTGATTTCGGGTGCTTAAAGTGGAACTAAGTAGATCTCAAATATTTTTATACTTCAAGGGAACGTTAAAAATACTTTTTATCATTACATTTTTAACATTTCATTTTTAACACAGTTATATTCTTATAGTAGAAATGTGAGGGACAGCGCAAGAGCAATAACGTGTTTAAAATTTTATTTTCTCTTCTTCTTGTTTTTTAACTTCTCCGTAATGGGATACGAACAGTTAAACAATCTATGAGAGGATAACATGAGACCACACGATATGGGTTTTGTTTAAGGGACATATGGAAAAAATAATTAAATGATCTTTTAAGTGAACTTAAAGATATTGCGTCATAGAAATATATATATTTACTTGTACATGTGGTGTATTGTAAGAAATTAATATAAATAAAAATGAATTCATAGTCAGTTTTGGGGAGTTATTACTTTAAATATCGTTTGTATTTAAATCAGCATTAAAATTATAACATTGTGCGGTTGCCAAAGTGAGTGTATTTCGTTGTTGTTATATTATAACTGGGATTCACGTTTGCTTCATACATGTAAGCTTACAAAAAGCTATATAGTATCTGGCATACATTGTCAGTTTCATTTTAAATTTTTAAAATTAATGAAATGATCGCTATACTAAACGTTTCTCGTTCTGTACAATACCACACCCCGCCGTCTTATCCATCACGTTATGGTCCCCAAGTTTAATTCACCATCTTATTGTCCACAACTTCCTATCCACCAACATATGGTCCCCAATCCTATTCACCATCGTATGGCCCCCAACGACATCGCCACAATCATACGGCCCTCTACGTCCTAGCCACCAACTTATGGCCCTCTACGTCCTAGCCACCATCTTATGGCCTTCTACGTCCTAGCCACCAACTTATGGCCCTCTACGTCCTAGTCACCAACTTATGGCCCTCTACATCCTAGCCACCATCGTATGGCCCTCTACGTCCTAGTCACCAACTTATGGCCCTCTACATCCTAGCCACCATCGTATGGCCCCAACGTCCTAGCCACCGTCTTCTGGCCCTCTACGTCCTAGCCACCATCTTATGTCCCCCAACGTCCTAGCCAACATCTTATGGCCCTATACTTCCTAGCCACCATATTATGGCCCTGACTTTCCAGGATATATATCTTCATCTAATTCCAAACGATGAAGACTATAAACATACATACAATTATATATTAATACCCCGGTAACGACTCTGGTATTCAACTAATTTCTTGTATTAAGACACAGTAAAGAAGAATGACATTTTATAAAGTTACGAGTTTTGCTCAGTCTCAGATATTTTAAGCGCACTTTCAACACCGTCCTCGGACTTTCAACTGATTTATTTCGCAAGAATTCTTTACAATATCATGAACTGTTTTCGGCTGTTTCTTAGGAGTATACCCAGAAGAAACAGTATGCATTAACTGTCTGCCACTATGGACAGCTACTACCGATCTGTCAACTGAATTATTACAGACTATTTATTTGGTAGCTCCATCTTAATAAGAAAACAAATCGGGAATTCCCAACAATCCACTCTTCTTAAACAACGACCAAAGCCAACATTTCCAATTTAATCTGACCCGAAGGAAGAATGATTAGAAAAATCTAATTTAAAAAAGAAAGTTGGTTTATTGGGAAACCCTTTCTCGTACAGGATAAAAATTAGCTTTTCGTAGTATACATAAATATGAAAGAAAGCTTAATTTTTTTCTTTTTTTTTTTTTAGAAATTTGATGTCATCGGTAAAAAAAAATCATTCTTGACTCAATAATTATGTGTCGAATCGTGTTAAGCTTATCTTAAATTACCTTCTAAAACCCACGAGGCCACTTTTTTTGTGTGGTTTGCTGTCGTTTCTTCTATTCCTTTGCCTGACCTGCTGTACGTTTTTAGCTATAGATCTTATCGTGATCACATCAAATTAAATTTAATTCATTGGGTTTGTTTGCGCATGCTTGTTTATTGAGATACGTCCGGTAGCGGGGGAAATGAAAGGAATGATGTAATCAAACGAGAAGACGATATTTGAAATCGATACCTCGCGGAGAGTTTATCGAGTGTAAGAATTCTATAAACAGAACGATTTGTAATTTGTATTTTGATATACAGAATTTGCTTCCCTTTTTTCCCCCCAATTTGAGAAAGTTTCACTCTTGATGAGATCTTAAAGGGGAGCCTAACGCCAGGGGACTAAACTAAAAAAACAATCACGTTATTGTTAGGTATTGGCATAACATCTGGCGGTATCGTCAAGGGCGGCCCAACGCCTGCTGGCGCCCCGGGCAAGCCTAACTTTGGCGACACTTTTTAAGTATAATCATACAAATTTGTGCAAGTAGAAAAGTCTGGATTGGTTAATGAGTTTATGACGTAGTTTGTTGTTTTTTTAAAAAAGACAATAAACAATACAATTGTTTTTCTCAATTAAATTGTACTTGGACAGTATAAACAATAAGCCTACTGATGCCATTTCCCCCCCTAGCCTTTTGATCAGCAAATATTTTTATTGCACTTTTTATTTTTCTGGCGCCCACATGCAAAGATCTTTCCTATTTTAGAAGATTGTTAATGGCGCCTTAAGCACATGGCACCCTTGTTGTTTACTTAGAATTGTCAACAAAAAATTTAGAGAACCACTGTTTTAATAAACGGTAACAAAGGGGAGGTCGTTGCCAGAAATGCCAGCTCTACAAACTGCTGAGACCGGAAGTTAATATCGGACGCCAGTAAAGTGACGTTTCTAGACAGTGGTCAAACTGCCCTAGCGAAATGGCAACATTAGATTTTCTATGTCTCAACCAGCTTGGTTTTATTCTCCAGTTAAGAAAGTCAAGGTCAGTGGATGGATATAACTTTGGAAGCGTGGCTTCAGTTTTGGTTAAGAAACGTCTGATAAATGGTGCCAACTTGACTCTAAACAACTAGTAGATAACTTGGAAAAATATTTACATAATTTTTTTTTAAAATAGATTTTACTTGTCTTAAATGATAAATGTTAGATCAGTTTTCGTATCAATTTGTCAATAGAAAGAAAGTACCGTAAATTGCAACAAACGTAGCTGGAATATATCAGTTTGATGAATATATCAGTTTGATGAATATATCAGTTTGATGAATATATCAGTTTGATGAATATATCAGTTTGATGAATATATCAGTTTGATGAATATATCAGTTTGATGAATATATCAGTTTGATGAATATATCAGTTTGATGAATATATCAGTTTGATGAATATATCAGTTTTGATGAATATATCAGTTTGATGAATATATCAGTTTGATGAATATATCAGTTTGATGAATATATCAGTTTGATGAATATATCAGTTTGATGAATATATCAGTTTGATGAATATATCAGTTTGATGAATGTATCAGTTTGATGAATGTATCAGTTTGATGAATATATCAGTTTGATGAATATATCAGTTTGATGAATATATCAGTTTGATGAATATATCAGTTTGATGAATATATCAGTTTGATGAATATATCAGTTTGATGAATATATCAGTTTGATGAATATATCAGTTTGATGAATATATCAGTTTGATGAATATATCAGTTTGATGAATATATCAGTTTGATGAATATATCAGTTTGATGAATATATCAGTTTGATGAATATATCAGTTTGATGAATATATCAGTTTGATGAATATATCAGTTTGATGAATATATCAGTTTGATGAATATATCAGTTTGATGAATATATCAGTTTGATGAATATATCAGTTTGATGAATATATCAGTTTGATGAATATATCAGTTTGATGAATATATCAGTTTGATGAATATATCAGTTTGAAGAATATATCAGTTTGATGAATATATCAGTTTGAAGAATATATCAGTTTGATGAATATATCAGTTTGATGAATATATCAGTTTGATGAATATATCAGTTTGATGAATATATCAGTTTGAAGAATATATCAGTTTGAAGAATATATCAGTTTGATGAATATATCAGTTTGATGAATATATCAGTTTGATGAATATATCAGTTTGATGAATATATCAGTTTGAAGAATATATCAGTTTGATGAATATATCAGTTTGATGAATATATCAGTTTGATGAATATATCAGTTTGATGAATATATCAGTTTGATGAATATATCAGTTTGAAGAATATATCAGTTTGATGAATCTTTAAAAGTTCATAACATTGTTACAAATTAATAATCGGACAGTAAATAATACTAATAAAACTGTTACATTGTCATACACAGTTTATCTGGCTAATAGCCCCATATGGAAGGGTTGTTACAACTCGTATGCTTACGAAACGCCTATTGGGCACGCCCCCATAGCTATTTTGTTTAAGAAGACTGTCTTTTGGGTCTTTATGCAATAGTCCATCATCAATAGTTTCATGGAACTCAATGGGTCGGGCGGGCCCTGTGGCACCGAACAGAACTGTAAGAATAGAGAATAGATCAGTGTTTCTTTCAGACAATTTTCTCCGGGGGGGGGGGGGGGGGGGATTTCAGATGTTAAGGTTGACAGTGCCAGGGGCGTAGGAAGAGTTGTTGGAATGGATGGTTATGGGGGATTATGGATGTGTGGGCGGCATTTTTGGCATACTGCAGAGTTTTTATCGTGGAAGTGGCGGCTAAATTCAATATCTGCCCAGGGTGGCACTTACCCTAGCTACAGCATTGGGCGACCAGGCTCACGTAGCACTTACCCTAGGTACAGCACTGGGCGACCAGGCTCACGTGGCACTTACCCTAGCTACAGCACTGGGCGACCAGGCTCACGTGGCACTTACCCTAGCTACAGCACTGGGCGACCAGGCTCACGTGGCACTTACCCCAGCTACAGCACTGGGCGACCAGGCTCAAGTGGCACTTACCCTAGCTACAGCACTGGGCGACCAGGCTCACGTGGCACTTACCCTAGCTACAGCACTGGGCGACCAGGCTAACGTGGCACTTACCCCAGCTACAGCACTGAGCGACCAGGCTCACGTGGCACTTACCCCAGTACTTAAGTTAAGTGAGTAACAATAAAAACAACGCTACTTGAACGAACTTCCAAAATATGTAACATCTATTTAGCTTCGCAAGTCACTCCTAAGCTAAAGAAATTACCTCGTGGTCCTCAACAGAAAAGGATTCGACCAATGCGAGTAGCTGTCAGGAGATGAAGAGAGCTTCTTGCAATTACTGCTCACACTGACAATGCTTCTATTTTAAATGCTGAATGGTTAGATGAGGATGATGTTGACTTGTCTGGTATATCAGTTCCGCAAGATGAAAAAAATAAATCAGCTGCTACAGACTGTGCCCATCAGGGGCGTCATTTCAGGGTTTTTCAGGGAAGGGGGCAAAAACCAAAATTTAGTCGGCTTGTTACGTTTTTATTACAGGAGGCGCCACAGTACATAGCAATTTAAATAAAACCTGCAAATTCAGGGGGGGGGGCAGCACATGCCCCCGTGGGAAGATGATAGCAGCTAGAAACTATACTATAATTGTCAGCTTTACTGACAATAATCATATTTATGCCACAGGTAATGATATTTAGTCTTTAACAACCTTTTAATTGATTCTGCATTATAAAATGTAAGCGTTAAAACGTTCTAACTTGTTGATTAACAGGCTAAAGATGTAATAAAATGGTTATTGAAAGTTTGACAGTTGTTGACAAGTGGGGGGGGGGTAAAAACTGCATAAAAATTGTTGTCGTAATTAATGGATCCCTTAGGTTGAATAATGAAAGGTAGGCTATTAAATATGATGAAGGAAAGAGTTATGTATGTCTTTTCCAATTATACGATCGCTTGAATCACTGGAAAATATCATGATTTCTTGTATCATCCTAATGAAAATACAACGCATCATCTCCATATATCTCTGGATCTGACCCTATTTCCTAACTCCTCGATTCTCCCTACGATCTGAAGCAAGGGGCCCTGACCGCCTGATTTGTGCGTCGCTGCAGTACGCCAAGCGAATAAAATAACGACCCTTCCCATCCCTCTCTCACGTCCACAGCCTCCGTTGAAATAGCCTCCCCAGGCCACCAGGTCTACCATTGTGTTGTTTCTCTCCCTCTATGTGGACACTCTTGACATATTCATTGGCATGTTTATAAATACTTGGAGTTTTAGGCAAATGGATCACGAGACCGCAGTGGTGTTCAGTTAAAGATATATTATTGCTTTCATACACATTTCTGTAAACTTTAGATCATAAGAGTAGACATTTCATTGAAGAAAATCATAGTTAAAACTGAGAGTCGTGTCAATATTGAATTGTGGTGTGATTTCTGACGGAAGTGTTTTGATAAATAATCTTAAGACAGTCTCCGTTCTGTGTTATTCTTATATTAAGTTCAAATAGAGTTCTCAACACTTTGCTTGTAGACCCATTTCAGAAGCTCCATTGTCCATCTATTGTGACCGCGTAGATCAAATTGAGAATCTCCAATTACCATCTATTGTGGTCTCCTAGATCAAATTGAGAATCTCCATTGTCCATCTTTCGTGGCCTCGTGGATCAAATTAAGAATCTCAATTGTCCATCTACTGTGGACTCGCAGATCAAATTGAGAATCTCCATTGTCCATCTATTGTGGTCTCGATTCCGATTCGGGGAATTTCTCTTTGCCTTGTTTCTCTAGTTATTATAGTGTTCATAATTTAGCATTTAATGAACTCGGAGAGGCCATGGAAGGACTAGTGAACCCATAGACTAAAGTCTTTATAAAGCACAAGACATTTAGCGAGACCTGTCTATAAAAAGCAGTAGTACTTCACAGATCGGCCGCCGACATATTTTTACACATGTGTACTTGAGGCAAAAGAATAATAATCTCCAATCGTTAAAGGGATATCTTCAAACAATAGTTTATAGTATATTCATTTTTCAATTCAAATAGGTCACATAAGGATTTTTACGAGCAATGATGATCTTATTTTTAGATTATATTCCAGATTATGTGAAACACACATATCCTCCAGATTCTGAACCAGTAGGTTTAGTGGAAGAACTGCTGGTTGAGCTTTAAAAATTGTTTGTCAGCAGAAGCCAAATTTAAAAAAAACTCGTACCTTTAAGAGTTTGCGCTACGGAAGGAAATTTTCTATCCATATCCTTCTTGTTGCATTTAAATAATGCTATTATGTGCCATGCGGCCATTCATCATAGCTTCATTGCTCCACTATATATTCAGATTTCTGAACGTTGTGATTAAAGGAACTTCTAAGAAACGTCCTAATCGGCAATCGAAATAAGAATCGATTCACCAAGCCAATCCATTAGATTCATTTCTAAAAATATTTCTCATAATCCTTTTACTTTCAGTTATTGAAATTTTTAAAATAAAATGCATCATTAATATTTTGATTTTTTTATTATTAACTGTGTTTTTATTTTACAGTTGTACTGCTAAACTCATCACCTCGAATGTCTTACAAACATTATAGACAACCATCACGCGGTTAGACGCACACGGAGGGTGGGGTGGGTTAGGTGTGTGATTCTATGACACTAAAAGGGTTGAGGCCAGAAATATTTGAGAACAACTGATTTAGAATGGGATCCAAAAAAATTACCCCCCGCTGGTGACGAATTCATGGCCGCTTCTGACAGCTGATTCCTAAAACATCGGTTTGCCATTAGCTCTGTCTTGTACTCAACACGCTAAGGTTGATAATCAGCCCAAATGATAAAAAAAAACAGTTTAAGGATATGGTGATATCTTGGAGGCTTGTATATGTAGAGTGTGTCAGAGTTTTTTTTTAATGTAAGGAGGCGGAAATATTCTTGGTCTGACCCGTCTGGCACTACAGCTAGGTACCAAAAGTCTGTATGTGCCCCACTGTCTGTATTTGCCCCACAGTATGTATGTGTCTCTCTTTCTGTACGTGCCCCAGATATGTAGGTGCCACACTGTCTTTATGTGCCCCAGATGTGTAGGTGCCCCACTGTCTGTATGTGCCCAACTGTCTGTATGTGCCCCATTATTTCACAATTTCAATCGACTTGCTTCCACTGTGTGTTTGAGAAATGTACACTCTATGCCCACGGTTTCTTTACAACACGCTTCATTGTCATGATTAATTTAACAACCACTAAAAACAAAGTATTTCGTAAAAATCCTTTATATGTATTTTTTTATTTTTATAATAATAATGTTCTAATATTCCACCTGCATTTTCACCGCAGATTCATCTCACCAACTATTTCAGAAAAACAAACGAGAGTATTTCTCAACAAACGCACTTGCGATAATATCGTTAAGAATCTCATTTAGCGCAGTTTTCGAGAATTCTATTTCCTGAAATAATTGGCATCATATATCCTTCATTATCCCCTCGAACAACAGGAGGAACTGCTTTTTGGAGGTTGTGGTTTAGAGTTATGGATGAAATGTTGCTAGAATGTGTTGTCATCGGCCACGTGTCTATGAGCCAAGTTTCAGCCCAGTATGTTGATGTGAAGTGGGTCAATTAGCCGTCCGAAGATTTTACCACCGAGCCAGAAACATAAGAACAAAAGTGCAGTTAGTATTAAGGATTAAAAAAACATACAGGACTGTAGAAGACTGACAATCGAAGTAATAAGTCTGTATCACATCCTATTTATCGTGTAATTTAGTGACAGCAATGTGTTTTGAATAAAGGCTGGACTTTTGTCTCTTACCTTTTCCCGGTGAGAGACTACCTTGATAATCTCTCACCTTCGCCCTGGGAAATAGACGTAATGACGTGAATTTTTTAGCTTCAAACTTGCAGACTCCTAGCAAACAAGACCCATGGTGGGGGTTAGGCCGCAAACAGCAAAGTTTGTGACGCAAATGCGCACCGAGCATTGCCCCATAGGCACATACTTCTGGCGTCTAGACAACAATCGGGATCCTACATGCCGGCATTGCAACCTGGTCCCGGAAACGCTTGCGCATCTGTTGACCGAATGTCCCTCACTAGAGCTTCCGGGGGAGGCCAGGGCGGAGGGGGAACCCTATGTGAGGAAAATGTTGTATGGCACAGCTCAGCAGATGGAGCTGGTTGCCAATTTACTAGCCGGGGTCTTAAGAGAGTAATCTCACGACCTTCACCAGAATATGTGTGTTAGTTAGTGCCAGCAATGTAGCCTGGTCCCGGAATCATTTAGCGCATCTGTTGACCGAATGTCCCTCACTAAATGTACCAGGAGAAGCCAGGTCGGCGGGAGAGCCCCACATGAGTAAAATGTTATATGGTACAGCTCAACAGATGAAGCTGGTAGCCAGTGTACTAGTCGGGTTCATAAGAGAGTAATCTCGGACCCTCACCAGAATATTTGCGTTAGTTAGTGCCATCGCAGCTTTGCATGTGTTATTCACAGGGACAAAACACTGTTTATCCTACAGAAACCCTTGCTCGTTTCGGTGATTGACCAATGCTTCTTTCAGACAAGAAACCCTGGGGGTTGGGGAGGATTTCGGATGTTCAAGTTGGAGTGCCAGTGGCAAGAGTTGTAGCTAAGGGGAGGGGCAGAGGAACATTTTCCCCCGGGAGTCGGAATAGTGGGTGCTCAATGATCTTTGATATTATTCACTGGACGAAAATATGGGTTTCGGAGTAGAGGGGGGGCTCGTAAAAATTAATATTGTCCTCTAACGTCAAATACTCTAGCTACGCCTATGACAATGGATCAGAAAAGGGGTAGTAGTGGTTGTCTTTGTTTCTTTATATGGAGGTGCGCTATTTTCGGATAACTGCATATTTTGTATCCTGAGATGGAGTGCGCAAACATCTTGGCTCACCTATGAAGCACTAATGCTAGCTTCTTCACTAAACAGGGTATCTACCAGCACCGACATTGGAGATAATTTTATAGGGAAGTAGGGCGGAAATCGAACGCGCCCCTTACTGCAGAAGAGGGGTGTCTCTCCCCAAAACATGTTTGATTATTTCAAAATGAAAAATGCATTTTGGAATATACCCGAATTCAGTGTTTCTATCAGGGGAAGGAATTTTGTAAGCGTCCAGGTAAAGCATTATAGCACTTAGTACACTAACAGGTAAAGCATTATAGCACTTAATGCCCTAACAGGTAAAGCATTATAGCACTTAGTGCACTAACAGGTAAAGCTTTATAGCACTTAGTGCCCTAACAGGTAAAGCATTATAGCACTTAGTGCCCTAACAGGTAAAGCTTTATAGCACTTAGTGCCCTAACAGGTAAAGCATTATAACACTTAGTGCCCTAACAAGTAACGCTTTATAGCCTTTAGTGCCCTAACAAGTAACGCTTTATAGCCTTTAGTGCCATAACAGGTAAAGCTTTATAGCACTTAGTGCCCTAACAGGTAAAGCATTATAGCACTTAGTGCCCTAACAAGTAACGCTTTATAGCCTTTAGTGCCCTAACAGGTAAAGCTTTATAGCACTTAGTGCCCTAACAGGTAAAGCATTATTGCACTTAGTGCCCTAACAGGTAAAGCTTTATAGCACTTAGTGCCCTAACATAAACTAAATTCACTCCGGCTGTGGCGTGCCTCACGGTAATGATTTGGCACAAATATTCAACCCAGAATTTGGTGGGTTTTTTTCAGACAATTTTGATAGGAAAATCCAACTTTCGGATGGGTAGCGCTAAATTAGCCATACTAATGATCAGTGACATCTGTACATCCGCAGCTCAACATGAACTAAAGTCATTCCAGTTTTGTCGTCCTCGCCCGGGCCCTCGTACCCTACATCCTCTGATATTTTAGTGGCAGCTGTGATGTTGAAACTTTGACAGAGCTGTTAACCCCTGGGTTAGTGTCAGAGTACTTTCAGCTCCAAAAAAGCGTAGTTTGAGGAGCCAAATTACTTAAAATAATTAACTTTTCTTAGTATGTCCAAGTTTAACATGAGTCAAAAAGAAAATTAAAATCTTTTTTAGCAGGTTCTATACTTTTAATGGGTTTTCAAAACTGGTCATTTTGATAAATCGCATATTAATTGCATAATTAGGTGAAGAAGACGCAAGATGTTTAAAAAAGACATAATAAATATTTATCAATGCGTGATTTTTAATAAGGAAACACTATACACATATTATAAATTTGCTATTATTTAGTTGTTTGAAATGTTTAATTTTGGAATGTCAAGCCACTATAACATTCTTCAGGTCAATTACAAATGGCCTCTATTAAACTCGTACTTAAGAGAAAAAAACGAAGCTCAGTAAAGAAAAAAAACAGATTAACCTTTTAAAAAATAAGATAATAGATAGTTTAACACGCCTATATTTTGATGGGCGTTGAGATTAAATGCAACATTAATACTTGCCTTGACGTAGGGAGGACATTCATTAGGCAGTAGAAAGAGACATCAACAAAATTATTAAGAGAAAGAGCGTCATAAAGCATAATTACAAGTGAAAAGAATCCCAAAATGGAATAAAGTAGACAAGATAAAATATTTAGATTGATTTTGTACATAGGCGAATAACCTTCATTTACAACCACAAAACGACAGCAAAACATAAAAAAAAAAAAAAAAACCAATATAAATTAATGTGTTTTGCAAGAAGTTCAATCCTAAAGGTTTCAGTAACAATTGTTTACGACCTTGTTGTTGACACGAACTATTCCCATTTTTATCAATGAACCCAATCCAATTGGGACCTTTGTAATGCGTTCTCTGCAGGGTTCAAATCCATCGGTGTTGTAGGATATTTCAAGATATCGAATCACACGGGTGTTGTATGTTATTTCAAGATATCACACAATCACAATCTATCTATCTGTCTATCTGTCTATCTATCTATCTATCTATCTATCTATCTATCTATCTATCTATCTATCTATCTATCTATCTATCTATCTATCTATCTATCTATCTATCTATCTATCTATCTATCTATCTATCTATCTATCTATCTATCATCTATCTATCTATCTATCTATCTATCTATCTATCTATCTATCTGTCTGTCTGTCTGTCTGTCTGTCTGTCTGTCTGTCTGTCTGTCTGTCTGTCTGTCTGTCTGTCTGTCTGTCTATCTATCTATCTATCTATCTATCTGTCTGTCTGTCTGTCTGTCTGTCTGTCTGTCTGTCTGTCTGTCTGTCTGTCTGTCTGTCTGTCTGTCTGTCTGTCTGTCTGTCTGTCTGTCTGTCTGTCTGTCTGTCTGTCTGTCTATCTATCTATCTATCTATCTATCTATCTATCTATCTATCTATCTATCTATCTGTCTGTCTGTCTGTCTGTCTCTATCTATCTATCTATCTATCTATCTATCTATCTATCTATCTATCTATCTATCTATCTATCTATCTATCTATCTATCTATCTATCTATCTATCTATCTATCTATTTATCTATCTATCTATCTATCTGTCTATCTGTCTGTCTATCTGTCTATATGTCTATCTATCTATCTATCTATCTATCTATCTATCTATCTATCTATCTATCTATCTATCTATCTATCTATCTATCTATCTATCTATCTATCTATCTATCTATCTATCTATCTATCTATCTATCTATCTATCTATCTATCTAGCATCTATCTATCTATCTATCTATCTATCTATCTATCTATCTATCTATCTATCTATCTATCTAGCATCTATCTATCTATCTATCTATCTATCTATCTATCTATCTATCTATCTATCTATCTATCTATCTATCTATCTATCTATCTATCTATCTATCTATCTATATGTCTGTCTGTCTGTCTGTCTATCTTTCTGTCTGTCTGTCTGTCTGTCTATCTATCTATCTGCCTATCAACATATATATCTATCTATCAATCTATCGATCTATTTATCTATTTTCCTTATCTCTCTATATATAATGCAACCACTCTGAACACTAATTAGATGTGTACCATACCAGGAAAAGGGTGACTATATGCAGAAGTTCACCGGAATCAATATCTCGAGAACTCGGAACATAGTAACGGCTCCCTGTAGATAGAAATAAGATATTTTCCCACAGTATAGATATTCAACTACATTGGAATTCAATTTATTTTTATATATTTAAAATTTCCTGGTAAAAGGCGGAAAGCTTTCTTATGGTTTATTACCGCAAAATAAAGTATGTTCAATATACCACTTCAGCATAGAATACATCTTCAATTAATAAGAACACTACAATATATAATACCGCTACAGTGTATAAATGTTCCTAAATTGCATTAAATCAATGGTTTCACTTGGAATATTTAATTACATTTTTTTTAAAAACTCTCTTAATGCTCGTCTTGATTTCAATAATTTGTTCAGAAATATAATATCATGTTTACTGGTATACAATTTGTCCAGAAATATCATGTCAACTGGCGTTCAATTTGTCCACAAATATCATGTCAACTGGCATATAATTTGTCCAGAAATATCATGTTAACTGGCATACAATTTGTCCAGAAATATAATATCATGTCAACTGGCATATAATTTGTTTAGAAATATAATATCATGTCAACTGGCATACAATTTGTCCAGAAATATCATGCCAACTGATATATCATTTGGACAGGTTAATTCATATCTATGTCATGTTTAACAAATGAATAGAAATGATATGATACATATTTGTATCTTCCTTTAGACTGCCCAGATTTGGTGTATGTCATCTAAGAAATGTTTAGCAGAATACATTCAGTCGGATGTTTCTCTCAATAGCCAAAAACAATAAAAAATTTACATATCTGGAACTACGTTACAGTGTTGTAATCGTGAACTTAGATATGGTTGGAATCGTGAACTTACATATGGTTGGAACCGTGAACTGCATTATGGTTGCCATTTGGAACTGTGTCATAGTTGTTTTTGGGAAATTACATAAGGCTGTCAGTGTGAACTTACGGTTGTCAACGGGGCTTACTTTTGGTTGTCATTGTGAACTATTTAAGCTTGACGTATAAATGTACACGTTTGGGCTCATGATCTTTGTACAGCCCCGGCTTTGAAAACCTGGTACACGATTCCAAGTTCAAGTCTTGATCACGCGAGCCATTAAAATAGACGTTTAAAAACGTTACTTTACTATAGCGTTGATTGATTTATTTTAAAGCACACATAAATGAGTTGTGTATAGTTTGCTAAAACGACATCGACCGCGTTCAAATCTTTAAACATACGACTCCTCATTAATTGGCAAGTTCCTTAGCATGCCCCCCCCCCCGGGTTTTTTTTCTTGACCTTTAGAAAATTATTGATTTATCTGAGAGTCCCGAGGCTAACCAAATTTTGAGGCTTCATACAATCACTTGCCTTCCCCCAACCAAATGACTGTTGCCTTGGTTATAGGTTTTCCTTAACTGATCTCTTTCAATGCTGCAAATGATCACAGCGGAAAACCTCTCTGGAGACATTGTTGTCCTTGATTCAACTTTAATTATTTCATGCTTACAAAAAGACCTCTCTCCGGAGAAGCTAAGAAATAGTCTCAAGATTACGGCCAAATTAGGGAACGCAATCTGGATTTTTTTCTGATATGAAAAATATCTGCATGAGGCAGAATGAGCTCTTCTGTGAGCATATGGTTTCGTTGGACATTCAAATGGAAGTGCCAAAAACATTATTCAAGACAGACAACTTAGGCATATGTTTTTTTTTCTAGACCTGGCCAAATATCTCTTGATCTCAAATTAGATTCAATTGGAACAAATGATTTTATCTAGAACGTATCTGTTGGGGAGATTTGAGCTAATGCGCGATGAGCACATGCGCCATTTTATCGCCGTTTCCTAATGTTTCGCCTCCTTCAGACAGTTTTGCGGTCAACATTTAACAAGCTGCTTTTGCATTGCTGTTCACCTAGTTGTTCATTAAAATTTCCTATAATTTTGCTTCAACAAACTTGAAATCAACTTTTAAAACTTGATAAAAATCATCATGAGATCGAATCCCCATGAATCAAAGTCAGTGATCTTTATGAGATATGCCAGCCAGGATATCTACTGAAAAACTAAAATATCTGGAATATCTCATGTTAGCCAGCATTGAATATCTAACTTTTTAAATTTTGAGTCCCCTTAGATTTTGGAGGTACTAAACTACTTAGCCTGTATGAAAATCGTACCCCACCCAACCCCCCAATTTAAATCTCTTATAATATATCCAACATCGAGAAGTTAAGCATGAATCTTTGTGGTCCTCTAACTTCTACTTGAATAATTTTTCCATGCTGTTCGCATCGCGAAGTCTGAGATTTATATTTTCTGCCTATCAATCAAATGTGCCGGGACAGAAACAGCGATAAGCCGGTATAATGATTGGGTCGACGTCAATCACATGCATGATGCGCCCTCCAGGCTATGTATGACTGGCCCAAACGTTGTCAGTGTAGCTTTGACCCAGTTTTGACCAGTGTTTCTTTCAGAAATTTCCCCCCGGGGGGGGGGGGCGCTTCAGTTGTTCGGGAGGGCAGTGCCAGTTGTCAGCGGCCAGAGGCGTAGCTAAGGGGTGTCAGATGGGACATACGTCCCTGGGTGCCAGACTAGCGGGACTTGGGGGGGGCAACAATTGGCTTAGGTGGTATTAATTGGTTGAAAATAATGGGTTTCAGAGTTGGATGGGGGGCGTACAAATAAATCTTGTCCCCTGACGCCAAACTCTGTAGATACGCCCCTGCTAGTGTCGTCGAAATAAGGCGGATGGGGTGGTCCACCCAGGTGTCACTTCTTCTTTAGGTGCAGATGTGGCATTTTCGTACAACTGCAGAATTTGTATCGGGAAAGGGGGGACGAAAAATACTTGGCCGCTCATGGCAGCACTAATATTAGCTACGCTACTAGGCAGTGTATATATCGATACCAAAATCAGCGATCATTTTCATTGAGAAGTAAGGCTGAAATCGTGCGCACCGATAAATCTTGATCGGTGGAGGGGTATTGGAGAGCCTGCTCCCCAGAAAATTGTTGACTATTTCAAAATGAAGAGGTGTATTTTTGAGTATACTTGAATTCGATGTTACTATTATACCTTTTGAACGGAAGAACACTTTAAAGTTTTTTTGGGAGGCATTATTTAGCCAAGTGCCATACATAAACTGAATTCACCCCGTTTGTGGCCTGCCCCAGGGTAATCATTAGGCACAAGCTTATAATCAACCCCATGTGCCCCAGGGTAATCATCAGGCACAAGCTTATAATCAACCCCATGTGCCCCAGGGTAATCATCAGGCACAAGCTTATAATCAACCCCATGTGCCCCAGGGTAATCATCAGGCACAAGCTTATAATCAACCCCATGTGCCCCAGGGTAATCATCAGGCACAATCTTATAATCAACCCCATGTGCCCCAGGGTAATCATCAGGCACAATCTTATAATCAACCCCATGTGCCCCAGGGTAATCATCAGGCACAAGCTTATAATCAACCCCATGTGCTCCAGGGTAATCATCAGGCACAATCTTATAATCAACCCCATTTGCCCCAGGGTAATCATTAGGCACAAGCTTATAATCAACCCCATGTGCCCCAGGGTAATCATTAGGCACAAGCTTATAATCAACCCCATGTGCCCCAGGGTAATCATTAGGCACAATCTTATAATCAACCCCATGTGCCCCAGGGTAATCATTATGCACAAGCTTATAATCAACCCCATGTGCCCCAGGGTAATCATTAGGCACAAGCTTATAATCAACCCCATGTGCCCCAGGGTAATCATCAGGCACAATCTTATAATCAACCCCATGTGCCCCAGAGTAATCATTAGGCACAATCTTATAATCAACCCCATGTGCCCCAGGGTAATCATTAGGCACAAGCTTATAATCAACCCCATGTGCCCCAGGGTAATCATTAGGCACAAGCTTATAATCAACCCCATGTGCCCCAGGGTAATCATTAGGCACAAGCTTATAATCAACCCCATGTGCCCCAGGGTAATCATCAGGCACAATCTTATAATCAACCCCATGTGCCCCAGGGTAATCATTAGGCACAAGCTTATAATCAACCCCATGTGCCCCAGGGTAATCATCAGGCACAATCTTATAATCAACCCCATGTGCCCCAGAGTAATCATTAGGCACAATCTTATAATCAACCCCATGTGCTCCAGGGTAATCATTAGGCACAAGCTTATAATCAACCCCATGTGCCCCAGGGTAATCATCAGGCACAATCTTATAATCAACCCCATGTGCCCCAGGGTAATCATTAGGCACAAGCTTATAATCAACCCCATGTGCCCCAGGGTAATCATTAGGCACAAGCTTATAATCAACCCCATGTGCCCCAGGGTAATCATTAGGCACAAGCTTATAATCAACCCCATGTGCCCCAGGGTAATCATCAGGCACAATCTTATAATCAACCCCATGTGCCCCAGGGTAATCATTAGGCACAAGCTTATAATCAACCCCATGTGCCCCAGGGTAATCATCAGGCACAATCTTATAATCAACCCCATGTGCCCCAGGGTAATCATCAGGCACAATCTTATAATCAACCCCATGTGCCCCAGGGTAATCATCAGGCACAATCTTATAATCAACCCCATACTGTACCATTGATCAGAGTGAGGGAAGGGGTGCACAATTTAGGACGCTAAAGACAGTCGTACAAACTCAAATTGCAGGGGTGCATTATTTTGGCGCATACTTGAATTTGTTGTTTCTTTCAGACAATTTTGAGGTTGCATTTCAAATATTCGGGTGGAAAGTGCCATAATTATCCCTAATAATGACCAAAGACATCTTAAATTTCGCACCAGCTGGACGTAAATTATATTCATTCTAGTTGTGTCACCCTTGAGGGTACGCTTTTGACCTAGATTATTCTCCCCCTTTAAATCATTATAGTCCCCAGAACATTTTTGATTGATTCAAAATACAAGAATCCATTTTATCACATATCTGAAATTAGTAATGCAATATTCTACACATAATTGGAGAACAACGGAAGAGATCCTAGTTAAAAAAAATGTAGGTGTCACTTAACTTTAACTTTATCGTGTGCGCACAGCAACCCCTTCGACTGCAGGGTGCCTCGAATATTTTAGGGGCTTAAAGATGTCATGAGGATATTTTATTAATTATCATCTTTCCATAAAGATTTGGCAAAACGGAAATTGCTTGACCTGCTTGTGTTATGCAACAAATAATAATAAAGAAATAATTATATAACTAAAAATAGTTATGTGGCTTTAATTTTTATTTACATTATTATTAGAGACAGCTACTCAATAAATAAACGAATTTTCAAAAACGCAAAATTCAATTAAAAAGGATTCCATCACTAAAAAGCACTGCAAACATTCTTTTATATGCTGTACGCAAATGGAAAAAACAAACTTACTTAATGCTTATACTACCTTATCTAAATATTTCCTAATTTTACCAGAGTCAAAAAGAAAAAAAAAACAGGTTTATTAGAAAGGTCTATAACTTTTATGAGTTTTTAAAACTAGTCATTTTTATAAATTGCTTATGAGCGGCATAACTAGTTTAAGAAGACATGAATAGTTTAGAGAAGACATTATGTTTACTAATGTGTGATTTTTTTCTTTGGGAAATTCGTATGCAAATAAAGCATACATTTCCCAATATTCAGTAGACTTGAAATTTGTATTTGGAATTTCAAACTACTATAACTTTCTTAAATTGCCTATTCACCATACTTAATTTTTTTAAATCTAAATCCAAAGAATCTATTTTAAATTGACGAGTTAGCAATAAGAATTTTCTAACGCGTACCAAAAAATGGAATGGGCGTGATAATCGAAATGCTAGTTCCCCCCCAAAAAAATTGTTAGCTTTCTACTTGATTCTCATCTAAAATAAAATTAATAATATAAAAAAATAAGTGCAATTCCAATGGATGGGGCACTTTGTTTGCTATTCTGATATTAAAACTAGAAAAGCAGTTGGGAAGTTAATAAAATAAATATCGGCTTAGTATTAAAAAAAAACTGTTACTCAGGAAACTTTGTAACAAAAGTAGCACATTGAAAGAAAACATAAACGCTTTCAATTTAAAAATAATTGTTGAAACGTGCACTATTTGTATGCGCCCTTTCAATTTTATAATTAGAAAAAAGAAGCTTAATGCCATCGTACAATTTAAAAGTAACACCTATCCTTATTTTTAATCATGCTTTTACGATTATCTAAATTTCAAAACAGATTGCACATGTTTAGTACGTGACTAACTATTATAAAACTTAGACCTTTATAGGTAAGTAATTGTATTTTATTACATTGTCATTAAAGTCTTTTAACTTGTCAGTTGCAAAAAATTAAAAGATAAATAAAATTGCGATATAGGCGAAAAACAGGAAGTAAGACTGGAACGGTCAGTGCGATTTTTATAACTTGATGAGCCTTAAATATACGGATCATCAAATATATTCAGCCTAGCAATATTTTATAGATTCCACTAATTGTAATCGGTTAAAGGCACCAGTTACTATGCTTTTTAAAACTGTTTTAAAATGACAATTGTGTCATTTTTAATTTAAAAAAAAATATATTTGTTATATTGTTTTACACATTGTGCTGGGGGGGGGGGGCAGTGCCCTCACGTAGAGATAGCTGAAAGAAACACTGTTGCTAATAATAACTATATTTTTTAAAGCATGAGGCTATCATTCAATTTTTAATTGACATCATTCCCAACTGTAAAAGTCATGCTTTTATTATAAAATATTATTTGCAAACATAAAAAGATTGCTCACGTTTGAAACTTTGTGAGACCTCTATTGAAAGTAAAGACCTTAAAATTGAAGCAACTGTAGTTTAATATAGTGTTATTTGTCTTTAAATTTGCGAGGTGCAAAAAATAATTAAACAAAAAATATAGATAAATGCGAACGGGAGGTAACACTTCGGCTAATGATCGGGCCATGCAAATTTTCGAAACATTGCGATATTTATAATCGAATATTGTAAGCTTCTAAGAAGATTTGCCTTAAAAATACGGATCATCAAATATATCGATCGTAGCGATATTTCATAGATTCCACTAATTGTAATCGGTTAAAGGCGCCAGATTGCATTCTTTTTAAACTATCTAAAATGACAATTTAGTCGTTTTTAATTTTAAAAAATATATAATCGAACTATTGTTCTTACCCATTTTGCTCCGGGGGCCACTTGACTGAGTATAGATCAACTTTATTTAACCATTGTGTTGGCATCTGCTTTACTCCATAGTAAATAAACATAAAAATGATGATCTCAGTTAACTAGATGAACACCTTAATACTAATCTGAGTAAGAGTGTCTTACGGCTAACACCACGTGACCAACAATCAGAGGGAATGTATTATTACAAGAAACCGGTTATATTTAGACGTTTTCAATGAAAGTAGCCAAAAAATATATTTATATTTTCACTTATTTAGCACCTGATTATTAGAACCTGATTATTAGCACCCGATTGTTAGCACCTGGTTCTGAGTGGACAGTCGCGTAGCGAGCTTAACTCGCGCCCGGGGCACACTACCTTTTTAGCCGCCCCCCCCCATACATTTTAAGCGCCCTCCCCATTCGAAAACCATGCAATATTATAGTAAAATATACCATTTGGCGCCCCTTTGTGAGTAGCGCCCGGGGCACGATGCCCCCCTTGCCCCCCCTCACTACGCCACTGTGAGTGGACACATAATGGAATATTTTAAGTTTAAGAAGTCTTTGGACATGTCAGAATTATTTCCATTATATAAAAAAAAAAGTGTTTCAAAAGTTTGAGATAAACTCGCAATAAGATTTTCAGTTGATATCCAATTATTTGATTAGTTAGCTGTCATAAATCTTACGTGTTTTAGATGTTAGAAGAACAACACAAGGCTTGTGACAAATGTCTTTTGCGATAATGACACCATTCAGTTTCGATACCTACACTTTTTAGCAATCCATTGTAAAAAGTATAATCAATTTTATCGACAAGTGAGAGTTTTGATGTTATTTCTATGCAGGGGTTCTTAACCCTTTACAGCGCCCATCCCCTCTTGTGTTCAAAACATTTCCCGCACCCCGCTCCAGGATAAAAACTGCTAATGAAAAGTCAAATAACCTCATTTTCTAGGTATTACAGACAATGTCTTCCACGCCCGTTTTGGGGGTTTTGGGGAGCGGGGGTGGGGGTGGTGGCATCCCTGGTTAAAACGCCCTGACGTATGGTCAAAAATTATTTGTGTCGTATATTGCATTCACAGACGAGTCTTAATTGTGTTTAGTGTCTTAAAAGTGAACCAGTGTCTCAGTTGTGTCTTATATATATATACATATATATATAATGTATATATTAAAGCATAGTGCTGGGCTAATAATTGACACATATATAAATTGACCACATTTGTGAGGTCTTCATTGCGATAAAACGAAAGATCAAACACAGATTTAAGTTTTCTTCAATTTATGATACGGTAGAATTGTGGAAGAGACCAAGGTGGATTTATTTAAATGAATAAAATAGCTATTTGATAAGAACGAACTATATAACATTATCATAAATAGTATATTTTGGCCGTGTATGTTTTTTTTTTCCTTGAGTTTTCTTTGGCTGTGTGTGTTTTTTTCTGGAATTTTCTTTTATAAAATGTGTTTCCTTTAATGGATAAACCAGATAAAAGAATGGCTGCGAGGCTGGGAATAAAAAAACTGTTAAAGACGTAGATTACGTGGACGATTGGCATTAATGTATGGTTTAAAATATGTGGGTGTGTTGATGACACACTCAATAGACATAGCAGAGACACATAATAGATATCGCAGACACACACAATAGACATCACAGAAACACACAATAGATATCGCAGACACAATCAATAGGTCTCACAGACACACACAATAGATATCACAGACACACACAATAGATCTCACAGACACACACAATAGACATCGCAGACACACACAATAGACATCGCAGACACACACAATAGATCTCACAGACACGCACAATAGATCTCACAGACACACACAATAGATATCGCAGACACACATATCCAGGCTATGTGTTAATATAAACAGCTATATTTTTAAAAGTAAGGATTTACCTGTGTTGTAAAATGTTCACTCGTTGGAAGTAGGGGAACAAATTGGACTGACGTATTTTCTCACAAAAATAGATTATTGCTAAGATAGTGCTATCTCATTCTATTTCAAACAATATGGACCTTCACGAAATATATGAACTGTGTTAGAACTTTTCAATTCGGATCAAGAGGTTTTTTAAAAAGACTTTCAAATTGTACGGTAACTCAAATGAGATAATTTATTTGAAGTGATGTTGACAATGGTTTTCACGTTGAACCTCATCGTAGCCCTTAAGGGATTTACAGAAATAGTAGATCTTCTTTAACGAGCTTACCACCGACACTGTAGAGACTCGCGATCTTAAAATGGAGGTCAAAAGACAAAGTACAACATTTCAAGCATGGCAGCAATGTGACCCAGAGAGTGACCTGCTCTTTCTCAACCTGACTCTTTTTTCAGACCCTGATGTTGTGTACTGTAATTCAACGTTCGACACCTTCTCTTGCTGGCCAGCCACACCAGCTGGCGACACAGCTACTGTCCACTGTCCTGACAGTTTCATTTCGAATGAGTCGGGTGAGTAACAATCATAATGTACAGTTTAATGGACATTTATATTTATATGTGTATGCATATGAAGAGAGTCGTTAAAATTGTTTTTTATGCATGATAATCAAACAAGGAATTGTTAATCCGGTGAATTCATTAAAACATTTCATTTGTGTCCATTGAAATGAACATAGTTGTTGTTTAATGTGTGTTGGAATATATCGAACAGAGAACAACTTCTGGCACCAACATGGAGACAGGACAAACCCTTTCATCATACGGAAACGTGTGTTTGTGAGACGTACATCGGCCCTACTGAAACGTGGCTGTCTTTCGCAGTCTCTATAGTCTCTATGTCTGTTTTCAGGCACTTCCTCGCTGCATAAATCATGTAGTCCCGGCCAGTGCACTTTATATGTTTATTAACGGCACCTGCGCTGAGTTCAGGATACTCAGCATGAACCGAAGATAATGCACGTAATTTCCTCCCAAACCTGGCCACAGAGCAGTACGCCTACCAAGCCCGATTTCCCCCCCCCCCCTTTTTTTTTTTGAGATTTAACAAAAAAAGGCACGCTGGAGAAAACTTCCAAAATTTTGTGTTGGAAATTATTAACTTTCTAAACTTATAAGCGGGACGTAAGTGCGCGACTGCTGGACTCATGGATCATCATGGAATTTTGGATTATCACGGATTGATGGATCATGTTGGTGACAGCTGGATTGGTGGATCGTAATGGTGATTGCTGGAGTGATGAATCATCACGGATTGATGAATCGTCATGGACTGATGAATCATCATGTTTTATGGATCCTCATAGACTGATGGATCATCATGATCGTTGGATCGTCGATTATTAATGGATCATCATGGATTGATGGATCATCATGGATTGATGGATCATCATGCTTACTGCAGGATATGTAGATCATCATGCTTGCTGCTGGACAGATGGATCATAATGGATTGATGGATCATCATGTTGACCAGGGACGGCCTTAGGCCACTGCAACCTATGCGGCCGCGGTGGGCCCCCGCACTTTCATATGCCCCGCCCCGAATTTATTTTCTAATACAAAATCTTAATTTTCACTTATTATCCTTTTCCTCTGCCCAGAATGGGCCTCGCCCAATCCGTTACACATAGGGCCCAGCAATTGTTAGGGTTGGCCCTGATGGTGGCTGCTTGATTGGCTGATCAACATGATGACTGTTGGATTGACAATAATCATGGATTGGGGGAATAATCATAGAATGATGGATCATTATGGTGACACTATTGGATTGATGGAAAAAACATAGTGACAGTTGGACTGATTGATCATCGTCCGTTAAGCAGATATCCTGAAATCTCCTCTTTTTTTTTTTAATCATCCCTCGATATTGTAACAGCGTATACGGGACTCCCCCACACCCCCTCACACACACCCTTCCTGAGTACCTGGGAACGCAACTGACTCAATTACTATTAAAGAGTGGGCGAAACGGTGACGAGAAAAATTTACCTTCATCAGTGCTTTCATTTAAACCATCTCGTATCCATTAACAGAGAAACACTTTACAAGAGAGTATGTTAGTGTCGTAGACTAAAGCCAGTGACAAGATTGGTGTTGTCGCAAGGGGTGAAAAATAGTGTTACAATGAGTTCTACACGTTAATAGTGTTTTAATGAGTTCGAATTCTAAATGTTAATAGCGCTACAATAAGTTATATATGTTATTAGTCTTACAATGAGTACTAAATTTTATAAGTCTTGCAAGAGTGCTAAATGTAAATAATCTTACATTAGTACTCATCAATTTTAAAAGTATTTAGAAGACACTATCAACAGCCTTGCATTGAGAACACACTATCAAAGGACTTACAATGAGAACACATTATAAATAGCCTTAGATTTTGAACATACATACATACATAGATAGATAGATAGATAGATAGATAGATAGATAGATAGATAGATAGATAGATAGATAGATAGATAGATAGATAGATAGATAGATAGATAGATAGATAGATAGCCTTAGATTTAGAGCACACTATCAATAGCCTTTATTTAGAACGCACTATCAATAGCCTTAGATTTAGAACGCACTATCAATAGCCTTAGATTCAGAACGCACTATCAATAGCCTTAGATTTAGAACGCACTATCAATATCCTTAGATTTAGAACGCACTATCAATAGCCTTAGATTTAGAACGTACTATCAATATCCTTAGATTTAGAACGCACTATCAATAGCCTTAGATTTAGAACGCACTATTAATATCCTTAGATTTAGAACGCACTATCAATAGCCTTAGATTTAGAACGCACTATTTGTCTATGAACAGTGGGAACGTCAAAATTCGTTCGATTTACCTGGAAACTCTCTGGCCACCGAGCCGTTGTATTTGAAAATAATAAGGGGAAAAGACTGCAATCAGGTTGGCAAAAAATGAAATTATTAAAACAAAGCAAAAGAATCTAATACTATTTTCAGATAAATGCTATTTGTGAAATTTAATTCTGTTTTTATGTTGTTTGTTTGCTGACGAAGGCTCCCTGTCGACACGTTCGTAGTTTTGTTGCGTTCCTTTTGTTCAAGTTTTCCATTACCATTGTTTTACGCATTGTTATATTTGATCAACAGGTCTCCTAGCGTATTAAGTAGCATATCTAGTTTAAGTTATACGTAGATAAATAACTTTTAAAGCTGTTAACGACAAAACCTCTTTGAAAATGAAGGAAATTGGGCTTGTTTTAAATGTTGTATTAATGCATGCTTCATTGTCGTTGGCAGCAAACACCAGCAAACTTTGCCTTGACAACGGGACTTGGGGACCTGCCAACTATGTTTCCTGCATCATGCTAAAACACAAAATCCCAGAAAACCTGCAGGTGGGTAGAATATCCCTTAATTTAATGACATTTTACAAGTTGTAAAATATATGCTCCTTATGTTTTATAACAGTAAGCAGCTTTGTTTCTATAGATTTCTGAAATAATACATTTTAATTTTTATAGCAAAATTGAAAGTAAATAAGAAATGTTTTGAAATGTTTTAGCATACTAAAGATAAATAGTTCATTCAAATGGATATGGATATCAATATCCGAAAACCTGATAATGTTACATACGTAAAATAGGGTAAATGGATTCGTCTATTAACGTAAGAAAACGCACGGTGTGTACATTTAGTATCTATATTTCAATAGCGCTGAAAATGGGGGTTGATAAGTTCTTTGAGGGGGTCAATATCTTAAAGCCCGATTAAATGACAGACATAAAAATTGAAATGAAAATTAAAATATGGGATGAAGAAAAGTGAAGTAACGAAACTTCGCAGCAATAAAACGCAAGACTTCCAGTTTATTATGATCCGGAAAACATCTTCTAGTTAATAATTAGCCATCGAGCCGAAGCTCATAAGACCCCCACCGTGTCCCAAACATAATAACGCAATCGTCGGGCCGCTGAGACAGCACCATCCATCGTCCACTCGATTGACCAAGCAAGTGGGGCACTATTAACCAAGGTCGATTGGAAGTGCTGCTATCGCTACACCAGCATTCGAGGTTTCTATGACTGGAGATGTTTACATTAACGTCCTAACATACACCCTTTCTTATCCCGGGGTGGCTTCATCGCGCCTCTAAAAGGATTCCTACAGATGGTTTTCTAGCTGAACAAGTCACCAAGTAGCTGGGACGAAACGGTTGCCAAGTAACATTCCCATCTAAACGATGTATGATGGAATCATCGGCATGGGATGCCACATGATCGGCACGCCACTGCAGACATGTCTGCAATCTGGGACGCTGAGAAAAAGACTAAAACAGTCAATAAAATTAATTATTGTAGAGCGCCAGTAAGCGACCTGTATAAAGACTACTGCTAATAATTACAACTAAGTTGGCTTCTGATTAGTTCCAAAGATATCGCTTATGAGGTTGTTTCAACATTTCGCAGCTCCCCGGTGATAAAGTCGTAATGCAATGCTTGAGAACCTCTTAGGGTCTTCATTACTTAATACAGAGAAATACTTTGGGAACCTCTTAGGGTCTTCATTACTTAATACAGAGAAATACTTTGGGAACCTCTTATGGTCTACATTACTTAATACAGAGAAATACTTTGGGAACCTCTTAGGGTCTTCATTACTTAATACAGAGAAATACTTTGGGAACCTCTTATGGTCTTCATTACTTAATACAGAGAAATACTTTGGGAACCTCTTATGTTCTACATTACTTAATACAGAGAAATACTTTGGGAACCTCTTAGGGTCTTCATTACTTAATACAGAGAAATACTTTGGGAACCTCTTAGGGTCTTCATTACTTAACACAGAGAAATACTTTGGGAACCTCTTAGGGTCTTCATTACTTAATACAGAGAAATACTTTGGGAACCTCTTAGGGTCTTCATTACTTAACACAGAGAAATACTTTAGTTCAGATTTTATTATTTTCCTTTGTAATGTTATCAATAAATTGCACATATCTTAAATTACATCAATTGTTTCAGCGCAGTGGTGTCATTATGATCTACGATATTGGTCTCAGCATTACAACGGTAGCACTGTTGATCTCTCTCACCATATTTATTTATTTCAAGTAAGACACCGTAAAAACATATCAAATAATATTGTTGCACAACAAAAAAGAACTTATCTCAAGTATATTATATTAGTAATTCGAAAAGTACACTTCTATAAAGACATATTTATTTTCAAATATTTTTTTAGTATGTATTCAAGATAGTTGTGTTTTTTTTTCTTCTTATATTTTATTTGAAATGTAAATTGCTTCTCCCTAAACGCAGAAGTCTTCGCTGTCTGAGAAACTCCATACACTGTAATCTCATTGCTGCAATGCTGTTATCAAATTTAAAATGGCTTACCCTGAGATTGCAGAACCTGAACAACTTGCCAAAGGTAAGTAATTAGCGTTCATGTGTGGGGGAAAAAAGGTTACCAAACTCACAAAACATTGAAAACTTTTCAATACTAAAAAAATCAGCTTATTGTGTAGTTCTGAAAGTATACTTACATCATTAAGTATTTAGGTTAGTTTATTAATGCTGAACAATAATTTAAAACAGTTATTAAGCGTCAGAAAGTCAGTTAATTTAAATCTTCCTCTAATTATTTTTGTTTAAAATCTATTTCACACGTTTATCAATGAAAGCTCTAAAAGCTATTGCAATTTACTAAGGGAATAATTTCAATTGAAATATGTTTAAATGTAATGACTTCACCAATAAATTGACGCCAACGTATGTTATCATATCGTGGACGTCTGCAGGGACTTTGCCAGGCTGTCGTTACGATGTCGACATATTTCCACACCACAATCTTCTTTTGGATGTTTGTCGAGGGTCTCTATCTCTTCACGATCATTTTGTGGGCGTTTTCAGCACAGAAGATTCGATTATGGTACTATCTCATCATTGGCTGGGGTAAGTCTGTGCTTGAATCATGCAATAGGTCACTAGAAAATTAGAAAAAGGGACATTTTAAGCAAGCTATTTAGATGTGTTTTACTTGAAAACTATGCGTTAAAAGATATTTCTAGTTTACAATCCAGTATTAAAGATAAAAAGAACAGGATGTGTAGAAACGAGAGCCTAGAAATACATTAAGTGGAAACAGCATTAACAGCACCATACGGAATAATGACGTTACAATTTACATAACCAAACATGCATATAATAGCTCTGTATTGACTAATAACAACATCTAGGAGAGTGATGAAAGCATCCTATAGGCCTAAGGCTGCTCCTATGTTTGTTGGCGCCCCGAGCAAGCTTAACTTTGGCGCCCCTTTTAAGCGTAATCATCAACAATTTTGTAAGGGAAAATATATGGGTTAGGTAATGAGTTTATAAACTAGTTTATTTTTTAAAAGAAACAATGAGCAATAATATTGTTTTTCTTAACTTGACTTTGGACAATTAGCCTACCGATTTCATTTTTCCCCCAACTTTTAGATCAGCATATATTTTTATTTCAATTTATGTATTTATATTCTTTACTGAACCATTTTCTATAGACAAAATTGCCAAAGAATTCATTCTGTCTTGAGACATGGTTGATCTTAAAAATGTTTTTAAAAGTTCTAGTTTACAAAAGATTCTCTCGCCAGCTACTAAAGTAAGAGTTAATGAAAGCAAATATTCTTAAATTGTTATAGTATGTAGATTTCCATGCGAATTTTCACGGCGCAAAGGAAATATAGCTGCGCCCATAGGCATCAAAGGCGCAAAGAAAGTATAAGGAAAATTAAGGCGCAAAGAAAATATAAGGATTAATTAAGGGCTGATAATCACTTATATACTGTTTAATTTGATTTTAATTAACATTTTGTTCTGCAACTTTTTTTTTCATAATGAATTTTCATTTATTTGTCTTGTTATTTAATGATGGTTTTAATTAGTTAATTTTTTAAAATATGGTCTTGTGGTGGGCTCGTTTTTATCGAGTGGTTCTCAATGTGTATTGGACATTTTGGGTGTATTTTTTCTGTTCTTTTTTTCTAATTTTTTAACATTAATTGTCTTGTAGTATGATAACTTTTATAGAGTGGTTCTCAATTTTTTTAGTTGCGTGTATGCTCTTTGGTGGGTATTCTTGTAGTGTTTAATTAAATATTTTAAAGTATGATAATTGAGTGGTTTTCAATCTAGGGTTAGGGGTAAGTATTTTTAATTAGTTCTCATTTCAGATGTTTTCATTGTGTGGGCCTCACGTAATTTATAATCTTTGATGACTGGTCTTGTAGTGTGTACTTCTAATTAGTGGTCTTGTAGCGTGATGGTTTTTAATACATTTATTTCAGTTTAGTGAGGGTTTCCCAAGCTTAGGTTAGAGGTCACTAATCCTAAGTGCGCGCGTTTTCATTCTTCTTTTTTACTGATTTTCTTGTAGTTTGAAGTTTAAATACATATTTTCTAGTGAGTGATCTTGTTGTGAGATGGTTTAATAGGTAGTGAGTGATCTTGTTGTAGGATAGTTTAATAGGTAGTGAGTGATCTTGTTGGGAGATGGTTTAATATGTAGTGAGTGTTCTTGTTGGGAGATGGTTTAATAGGTAGTGAGTGATCTTGTTGGGAGATGGTTTAATATGTAGTGAGTGGTCTTGTTGTGGGATGGTTTAATAGGTAGTGAGTGTTCTTGTTGGGAGATGGTTTAATATGTAGTGAGTGTTCTTGTTGGGAGATGGTTTAATATGTAGTGAGTGGTCTTGTTGTGGGATGGTTTAATAGGTAGTGAGTGTTCTTGTTGGGAGATGGTTTAATATGTAGTGAGTGGTCTTGTTGGGGGATGGTTTAATATGTAGTGAGTGATCTTGTTGGGGGATGGTTTAATATGTAGTGAGTGATCTTGTTGGGGGATTGTTTAAAAGGTAGTGAGTGTTCTTGTTGGGGGATGGTTTAATATGTATGGAGTATTCTTGCAGTTTGAATGTTAGATTAGTTGAGTTGTTGGATTATTGGAATGTTTCTCAAAATTGTTGTCTTGTTGTGTATTTTCTAATTAGTGGACATAAAAATATCAGAAATGGCATTTATTATGCATCATAACACAGGGCAGACATTGCTTATTTGGGGATATTGATAAGGCGGTTCGGGTATCAAAGTTTATGACGCCAATTCGTTATATTTTATGCACTGAAGTGGAAAACATTGATTACCGGCGAAATATTTTTGGGACGTAGGTATTTAGAGAAGATGACTTGGATGCAACCTACCTATCACTTTAGGTTTGTTTAATTTATGATCATTCAGCTGTTACAATATAATGTAAATGAAACGTTTTGAAAATGTATTACACCTCTTTTTTCTCGTTGTTGTTGTATGCACACTTTTAGAATTAATTAAAAACGATACATTAAAAAAGGCCACCTTATGCTCAGTCAGCCCGAACCCCATGTTGAGAACTTCTATTGTTTTAGCCAATTTGTAAGAGGTGTTTATTGATATTATGCTAGTGCAAACTTTCATTGATAAGCCAAATAGATAACAGTAGAGCCAACTTTCTGTTATGTGTCGCTACGAGGATTTCATGCGTGATACATTCGAAACCCAGATAGAAGATGAACAGAGAAGCACAATAAACAGTATACTAAAAAAAAATACATACTGCAAGACACTTATTTAAATATAAAGAAGAAAAAAACACTCCCTTTTTTAGTGTTCTCGACCGCTTTGTTGTACATATATATATATATATATTTATATTTTCGCGCTATCCAGAAATGGAAGCGTAAACACCACAAGCAAAATATGTATAAGAATTGCTATCTATAGATTTGGCATGTCATCCTATGACTTATGACTGTTTATGAATTTAGCAGCTTATATCTGAAATATATCTGAAACTTAACGGCATGATTAAATAACTCTTTGGCTGTATCTAGTTCAGTCAACAGATCACATCTATATATATATCACTATTTTCTTGATACCCTAACTTATTCTCCAAACCTCCACATGCTACTTTGAGTCTTGCAGATTTTTTAGGTTATTAAGAAACACGTGTTATTGAAACTTTATAACTTTTCAAATATTCTTGATAAAGAATTTATTGCTCTGTCCAGTACTACATTGAACATGTGATTTTTTAAAAAAAGTATGGGTCATCTGTATATGGAAGCTCGCCAGTGCACTGACATTCAAACAGCCACCTCATTCTTATTATTTTATGTTTTAATGATATTTACATCTAATTCTGAGGCTATGTGTTTGGCGGACTCTAGTGCATTTCCAAATCCATTTGCACTATAATCAATGAAATAATCAGTGACACTATTCTTTAATAAAATTACATTATAGTTCCAAAGATGAGTCCTTCATAGTTTATGCTGAAAACTTTGACCATGCCTAAGATATCATACCAGGCATTTATTATTACTAAAAAAAACAATAATCTTCTATTTATGATACGGAAAATGTTACATCCTCTTGTAAGGGCTGAGCTTAGACTCTTACAGCCAGTGCCGTCTTAAGGCATGGGCCCAGTGGGCACTGGCCCAGAGCCACGCGCTTGTAGGGGCCCCACATTTCTAGGAGACTCACTCTTATAGAGGCATCATGCTTTACATATTTTCAATGAATATTGAAAGATTTTGACAATTCAATTGGATTTAAAATTCCAAATTTCCCAATTTTCAAACCACGATATATACCAGCACATTCCAAAATTAATATTATAAATGCGAATGAAAGTTGGATAATTTTAAAACTTTTAAAGGGGAATAACTCTCGTCAACAAGGTTTGCTTTTCCCAGATATGAATCGAAACAAAATAAGGTAAGAATCAGCTTAGCAGAACAGTGGGACAAAAACTTTTGAACTGGCTTTCGCTAATGTGCATGGAAAAGACCATTGACTTTAAACCAATAATACCCCCCACACACACACAGACACTGTTTGAGAATGGGGCTAGTACCCCCGTTCGCCCCTCCTGACGGCCCAGGTATGTTGTGTTGCTAGGGGCCCCCAGTGCATTGATGTGCCCAGGGCCTCCTATGCTGTTAAGACGGCCCTGCTTACAGCCCTCACCAATTTATCAGTGGCGTGCCTCATCTGCTGGGCATCGCCTTAAATTAGAGAATCAAAACAGGTCTCCGTGTTTAGACCTCCCACCCCGCCACTGTTGCCGGGGCAGTCAACCTCCAGGTGTTCCACCGTTTCGACGACATGACCACTTAAACGGCAGTTGGGATTTCTTCATGAGTCCAGACGGTGGAGATAACTGCTTGTCACGTAGTGGTCTGTTCTCATCTGTGTAATTAGGGTTTTGCTCTTGTATTCTAAGTTTCCACCATGGATCGCTATATTTGTGATAAAAGTGCTTCTGCTTCATATCGCACTGCAAGACCAGACGCAGGCATTTCTGATAGTACACAAAGCTTCTCGAATTCTAATATTTAATGGCTTTGACATATTAAATTCTGCACTCTCATCTAGTCTCACATACAAGTTATACGGTGAGTTAGTTCCCGTGCTTTTTCAATGCATGTCATCTTTCAGGAGAGGCACAAAATATAATTTTATCTGCGCTGGATTTTATCCAAAAAAAAAAAAAAAAAAGAAGAAATCCAGGCAATTGTTTGCACTGTCACCAACCAATATGTATAGGCAATGACATCCACAGGGCATATACAATGTACGTTCATTTTCTTTCATAAACCGCGCATTCACTCCTTTATTTAAAATCATTTATATTAACTTCACTTTTGTTCGCGTGTCTAGGGTAAAATGTTCGGAATGATGATTGATCAACTTCCCCCATCTCATCAAACTGAAACTTGGCACATAGACTAGGTGCCGGTGACCTGCCCAACCATTCTCTTAAATTTTGCCCCACCCTCGATTCAAATCCCCAAAAATCTGGTTTTTCTATTTTTCAAGGGGAAGATAAAGAAATTATGATGCCACTGATTTCTCGAAATAAAATTCCCCAAAACTGCACTTTGTGAGATTCTTTTAAACAAAGAGATATTGCAAGTGTGTTTGTAGCCTAATATTTCCTTCTGTTTTTCTGAAATAGTCAGTGAATTAAACTGCGCTGTACTGTAAAAGCGGGAGAGCACTAGAATATTAATTATTAAGGGCGTAAAAAGGGTGTGCGGTTGTGAGCCTTGGGGGAGTGGTCACTAATAATTGGGATTCTTGTAAAGTGTGTTACTTTTATGCTTGTTGTGTCAAATGTACAGCCCCCCACCTCCCATTGCTCGATATTATAGTTGATAAAGGATGTTTACGAAAAAAGATGTTTTTAAATTCCATTTCATAATGAAACCATTGTCCCAGCTCCAGCCTCTGCAGTTGTGCGAGTCTTGTTTGCTCTCTTTATAAAAAACAAAAACATATATTCTTTCAGATAATCCTTTAACTTTAGTTTCTGCAATAGTCTTAAAGCTAAGAAAATGTTCTTCTATTTATATGTCTTCTCCATCTAAAAATCTGATGGAAAATTACAGCTTCTCCATCTTATGTGCGGTCTAAAATAAAGCTGAAATATTTGGCTGATTTAGCTCGGTTTCTATTTTCTTGAACAGTATTTCCTAACAAATTGATTATCTCGTTTTCAACATTTTTTTCCCATAATAGTGAATTTAAATGTCTTTAGACAAGACTTGACGAAGATGTTCACTCATTGTTAAATTTAAAATTCCAATTAGCTAAACAAAACCAACAAAGCTCCCATCGAACTCGGTATACCTACCTTTGTAAGCAGCGACTTTTGTCACCTATTCATGTTGCATGAACATACCATTTAAGGAGTATGGCAGACAAATAATGGGCAATAAAACTTGTTTTCGTCCATGGCAGCCACATTAAATGCATTCTCATATTTTTTTCAAGATCGCCAATTGCGTCCTATGCACGTGGCGCCCTACGCACGGGGCACCCTGGGAAACTTCCTAAGTTTCTGGTACCTTGAGCCGGCTCTGTATAACCCAGTGGTTCCCTAATTTTTTTTTTATCTCCTGAAATACCAAAAAAGTCTTAAAAACGTTTCCTGTTGAGCTTTCGTCCAATGATGAGAAACACTGGTAGAGACAAAGTACATATTGGTTTATAACGATGCAAAATTTGGTGGTGATCCATAATGTCGGTTAAAATCTGTAGTGAGTAAATATTTGCATTCACACTTAAAATAATAGATAACAAGTATCACAACACAGCCTTTAGATTAATTTTTTAACAAATGCGTAACATCAGTTCGTAAAATGTCGTTTTGTAAGCACAACCATACCCAACGGTTAAGGAAGAGCAGATACCAAATCTTATAAAAAAAATATAAAGAAAATTCAGATAATGCATAAGATATAGAAAATAAATAGTTTTTCTTAAAAATTTATGATTTGAAAGGTAATTTACAGATTTGTTGCAATGAAAATGCATTTTTCTCTTGCAGGTGTTCCGTTCGTCATCACCTGTATTTGGGTAGGTGTCAGATCTCAGTACGAATCTTTCATGTAAGTAGTTATCAAGTACTATAATGGTTTTCTGGTTACTTAGTTTATCAAATAAAATCAGTGATTCATAGAAATTTGATTCAAAGTAACTAGAGAGCGCTATATCATTTATTTATGGCTTCTAACTTTTAGTTATTTGACTCTGTAAGCTGGCGGCGCTTAAACTATCGGAAGAAATAGAGGAAAAGTTACGATGGAATGGGTCTCATGTCACTTATGAATATGGAAGTGAACACGAAGATAGGCTGGCTAATAACGGGGCTGCCCAGCCACAACCATAACTTCATTCAACTTTCTATGTATCAAAATTTGTTCGGTGGACCACTTAAGGACAATGTGGTACGGTTAGTTGGCAAACAGCGGGAAAACCACAAATGTAGACTCTAACAGGCCCCGCTCCACCAAGTCAGATTCGTGGTGGAAGCTGAAACGCCAGCATCAAAGCTTTGCAACGGAACACTGCTCATTCACTCCTAAATAAAAAAACTAAAAAAAAAAAAAAGAGGGTCCCGAACTGTTGGCATTGTACACTGTCCTCAAAAACCAAGTGTGTACCTTTTAACCTTTTTTTTACGTTAATACAATGTTGTATGGCACACCCAAGCAGACTGAGATGTTACCAATATAATACCCTGGATCTTTATCAGTGATTAGTGATGGCCCAGGCTCCTTCAATAATATGTATGCTAGTTGCTAAAAACATGTTTAAAAATTAATAACCGTTGCTAGTGAAGCTCTGCTTTAAAAACTTTTTTTTTTAGGACCAAAAAAACAACATATTTTAAGAATGATTTATAAGTACTAAAAATGTAATTTTAAAAAAAAATCAATTACCTTTTAACCAAACATAAAAATTTTTCTCGTTTGGAAAAAAATATTTTAAATTCTTATCACAGTATAGTAGATCGAATAAAGAGATAACTTTCTGATAAAGAAAAGGAATTCTTAAATACGCTTGTTAAATCATAAAATTAATTTAAAAAGAGAAAATTACTAAACAAGCCTCATCTTTTAAATAATTATTTCAATTTAATTAAAAAACAAAACCATCTTAGATTTCTGAATGTTATATTTTGTAATTCATGATTTGCCTTCTCATCCATGTACAGGTGTTGGTTGCCTGAGGAGAAATATGACGGAATCGACTACATCTATAAAGCCCCAATAATCACCGTTTTATCGGTAAGAATTTTTTTTTTAAAATTTAACCTTTGTCGATTGAACGTCAGACAGTGGATTTAGAGTGAACAAACTTTGACAGACTTGGATAAAAACAACGTGCATTGTCTTTTATAGATGAACTAGCAAATGTACACAGCGTTTACCGGGTTGCATTCGGAAAAAAAACACACTTCTAAAATCTTTTAATTAACATAGAATTTTAGCGTCATGTATACACACACACACACAAAAAACACCGCTGTAGCTAAATAATAAAAAAATTTTTGTCGCCTATAAAAACACATTTAAATTAAAATGTGGATCCCGATCCCGATGGTTTCACGTTTCCGTGGGTGTCCCGATCCAGACGGGAGCCCGATACCGGTAGGATCATAATACCGATGGGTTCCCGATCGCAGTGGGATCCTAATCCAGTTGGGGTTCCCATCCAAGTGTATTATGATCCCGGTGGGATCCGATCTCAGTAGGATCCAAATCCTGGTGGGATCCCGATCTCGTTATTATTCCTTTTCTATTTCGTTTTCCAGAGATATCCCACTGCCGTTAAAATCACTTTGGTATCCTGTTCCTGGTGTATCGCGATCCCAAATGGGATCCCATTTGCTGGTGAGATTCCGTTTCCTGGTGCGATCCTCTTCTTCCATGGGATCCAATTTCCCGGTGCGATCCTGTTCTCCCATGGGATCCCGTTTCCCGGTGCGGTCCTCTTCTCCCGTGTTATCCCTTTTCCCAATAAGATCCCGATCCCGGTTCGATCACGTTAACAGATGGGATCACGTTACAGGTGGGTTTTAGCTTAATGTTGGATGATGTTCCCATTAGTATCCTCATCCTTAGTGGGATCATGTTCCCAATGGGATTTTGTTCACGGTAGGATTATGAAGGGTATGTTTAGAGAAATTCACATTTCAGTATAGCAATTAATTGAACTTAACTAACATTTCAATAAGCTTTTAGATCCCATAATATTACCCCGTAGAACAATATAGAACTTTCTGGAACATTCTAAATTAAATTTATTTTTCTCCTCGAAACATGTACACATGAATTTTCTACGCACTATTTTCCGAATACAAAAAATATACATCTTAATACACTACTATAACAATAGTAGATTTAAGTTGTAAGAGGGGCCTCGGCGGGTCCCATTCCATAATTAAGTATTGCCTGAGATAGGGGTCCATATAAAAATCAGTCAGATAAATAATAAAGTTAACATTTAAAATTTGTTCTATTAAAATCAGTGAAAAATTGCCATAGATATAGCTTTTTAAAAAAATTATCGAACTTTCTGGAAAGTCTAGATCGGCTTTGAATTGATTGGATAGTAATATTCATTTTATACCCACTGACATTTCATTATAGACTTTAAATTTCATTGCTACCAAGTTAGGCCTATATCCATCAATTCACATGGAACCTAAAGCGTTGTCTAAGCCAAATGATATTTATACAGCTTATATAAGCAAAAATGAAATAGGCCCCAGCCCCAAAAGAGTGGGTATTATGAGTTCAGTACTCTTTGGTAATTGATTATGGATAATCAAGTGTATGTATACTAAGTTTGGTCAAGATCCATCAATTCATGCAGGAGTATTTGTTGATAATTTAATTTATAAAGCTCATAGAAGAAAAAAAACGAATTTAGGGCTCCCGCCGGCCCCAAGCGGAATGTAATAAAAAGTTTATTATCCAAGAGTTCTTTCCGGATAATGATTGATATTTGTGCCAAGTTTGGTCAAGATCCATCCATCCATGTAAAAACGTATGTGGAAACAACAAACCCACAGACAAAAGTCATACTCTTTATGTATATATGTATGCTATGATTTATTTTCGTACTCCAAATAACTTCTTAAATCGCCTGCTACTTACAGCCGTGTCTATAAACTGCATTGTTGCAAATAAATACAACTTTCAGTTCTGGTTCAGATGCTATAGCAGACCTGTTTACTCTTACGATTTTGGCGTGCAATGTACGATTTTGAGGTATATTCCTTATATATACTGTATGTTTATTTTTCTATTAAGATAATGCATTGAATGATTTTGTGATGATAGTGTACGATTTTAAGAGTTTGGGGGTAAACAGGTCTGATTTAGTTACGCCCTTCAATGTTGTATCCTGGACTCAAGTACCCCCCAATTCAAACTTTCAGTGTTTAACATATAAAAATGTTTAAAAGTAACGCAAAACACTTTTTAATTTCAATTTGTTCATCACTTTTAGATAAATGTGTTTTTTATAACGGTGATAATTTGGGTGCTGGTGACCAAACTGAAAGCCTCCAACACTTTAGAGACCAAGCAGTACAGGTATGTGACTAGGTCTATGGCTGGAAGAACGCATGTCGGACTGACAAATAGATAGATAGATAGATGGATGGATGGATGGATAGACAGACAGACAGACAGACAGACAGACAGACAGACAGATAGATAGATAGATGATAGATAGATAGATAGATAGATAGATAGATAGATAGATAGATAGATAGATAGATAGATAGATAGATAGATAGATAGATAGATAGATAGATGGATGGATGGATGGATGGATGGATGGATGGATGGATGGATGGATGGATGGATGGATGGATGGATGGATGGATGGATGGATGGATGGATGGATAGATGGATGGATGGATGGATGGATGGATGGATGGATGGATGGATGGATGGATGGATGGATGGATGGATGGATGGATGGATGGATGGATGGATGGATGGATGGATGGATGGATGGATGGATGGATGGATGGATGGATGGATGGATGGATGGATGGATGGATGGATGGATGGATGGATGGATGGATGGATGGATGGATGGATGGATGGATGGATGGATGGATAGATAGATAGATAGATAGATAGATAGATAGATAGATATATAGATAGATAGATAGATAGATAGATAGATAGATAGATAGATAGATAGATAGATAGATAGATAGATAGATAGATAGATAGATAGATAGATAGATAGATAGATAGATAGATAGATAGATAGATAGATAGATAGATAGATAGATAGATAGATAGATAGATAGATAGATAGATAGATAGATAGATAGATAGATAGATAGATAGATAGATAGATAGATAGATAGATAGATACTAGGTCAAAGTGATGTGCTAGTTTCCTAAAGAATAAAGATAGATTGTTCACATTGTTGTATCAATGTCTAAAAGATTACAGATAGATTAAAAGAAATAGAACAGTTCGTCATACAGATTCACGTTTTGCTTTACACTGCAAGGGAAATAATGAAAGGGAATTTGTATAACACTGTAATCTAACCTTGATTAGTAACCGGAATTTTGTTCATTCCATATCGAGATGGAGAAAACAACAACTTAGTCTTTTTTTTTTTTTGTTAGATAGATAGAATCTGATAGACTATGCATAACAAAACACTTATATTCTATTCACCGAATGTTTTGGTTCATAAACAAGCGATTAACGGTAACTTAAAGTTTTCGTAAAGTGAAAATATTAACTCGTGTTCTTGAAGTTCCATGATTTAGATATTTTTGTTATTAGTTTATTTGTTTACAGATTTACTTTCGAGAAGGATATCGATTTAAACCAAATACATTATTTGTTTACAGGAAAGCTCTCAAAGCAATTGTAGTTCTGGTGCCATTACTTGGTGTTACATACATTTTGTTTCTTCAAACTCCGTATCACAGTGCTGAAGTGAACTTAGTGTTGCAACATGTCAATGCATTTTTACAGTCATTGCAGGTAAACGAAAATTATGTGAGATCCCATCGTTCCAATGGTGTTTGTACATATTTGTATATAACTGCAGTCCTCGCTGTTAATCTAACTTTCCTATTATTGCACACTAAAAGTACGTATGGTTGTTGGTCGATGCACAGGTTTTCATATAAAATTGTACTGATGCAACATCCTCCCATCTTTGCTAAACGTTTGAGCAGCTATTGGCAGTCCATCAAAGGATCACAAGGCCGATCCTGGCAATGACAGCCTCTACGGCACCTCTCACAGGGGAACCTCGACTCCTGGTTAAATTTTTTTTGTTGTTGCAAGGTCCTTGTTTCAAACATTACATGCCCGTTTAACACCTTCATACACTTCATATGTTGCTATTCGTCAGCTAAAACAGTGCTCAGCGATATCATGATCGTTTTTGCAAAAGTCCGTAAACCGTAACCCCTTCTGTCAACTCTTCATACAATAGATCCATTGGAAGACAGCCTTCCTCCATTCTTTTTACATGGCCTAACCCTGGAAGTTGCCTCTTGCTAAGAACTATACATGTTGGCACGATAGAAAACTACTCTACTAGGCCATTTGTCCTGTCATTGAATTCACAAAATGTGACGTAGACATATTTATAGAAGCTCTTGAGTTTCCGTTCATGACTGGCATATGTGGTCCACACTTCACTGCCGTACTGAGCACGCATGCTTGACACCCGCTTGGTTTTGTACTTTCGGATAGTTAAGATTATTCCAAAGCGGCTTATTCAGTTCAGCCATAGTTGCTGCTGCTTTTGCGATCCTGATGCTCACGTCTTCGTCAACGAAGGGTGAGCTAGAGAGATTGAAATCAAAGTATGATAACTTCTCAAGTAATGAAATATTATGGCCCTCATTAGTTATGTTTGGGGGGGACGGGACTGTTCTTCATGCATGATGAAATTTGATTTCTGTAGACTAATGGCCTGTCAAAACTCTTAACTTGTGTGGGTGTTGTAAAGACGGCATCATACGCGAACTTCGGTTCATGAAATATCAACTTTTCTACTTTGGTCTTTGAACGAACGCGGGCAAAATTTACAACAGATCTAGTCTGGATGCTCACAGCCCTTCAAGGCAAACTGAAGAGGCCTTGAGAAGAAAATGAAGAAGAGCGTTGTGCAAGTAAGCAGCCATGTCTTACTCCGCTGCTGACTGGGATGGCCTAACGGCCGCGCCATTCAAGTTTATAGTAGTCACCTTTATTTTTTAATAATGTTATGATGTTGATGTCTCTCATGTTCCGGGGCATGGGGGCCTGCTTTTCAAAACAGATAGAGGATCCAACGTAGGGGCTGAAGTAGTATTGCTTGTACATTTTTGAAATTGTATTTGATGCGGTATAAATAAGAAGTTATGCTCTGTTGTTGTCATTAAGTAAAAATGATGGTTTATTTTTTTACTTTTAATCCGAATTTACTTATTATATACTCACTCTTTAAAAAAAACTAAAGGGTAAATGATAGTAGAGTTTAATTTATAATGATGTAATAAGTGCATTAAATAAACGGTAATATATACATATTTTAAAGAAATGTTTAACAAGTTATATATTTATTTAACTCATTGTTTCATTTGTCACAGAGGCCATTTTTTAATTAATCCATTTTGGCTCTGAATTTCTTATTGATTTTTTTAAAAACAAATCTGGACAGGGATTCCCCGTGTGTCAAACGGGTTGGTCATTATTTTGTTAATTGCTGTGTCTTTTGTTGTGTTGGTTTATCATTTATTTTCTAATGTATTCACACTCACAGGGACTATTTGTGGCCGTCTTCTACTGTTTCTTGAATGGAGAGGTATGTAAAATTGACAGCAAAAAACAACAAACAAGAAAACAAATTGATTCACAAAAAATTAACCAGTTCGTTCCCCTACGAGATCACGTACGACGGAAAATGTATTTATTATAAATATGCAACACCACCTCTTCCATTTCTAATTTTGAAAATTTTCCCAAGCCACAGAGGCAAAGTATGAATTTATTTTTTAATTGACAATATTAAATCGTAAACACCTTTAGCTCCTAAATCTCACATATCTCAATATATTAAAAAATGTATTTCTGCTCATAAGACAGCACCTTTTATTTAGCATGTAATAAATGCATATTTTATATTCAAATAATTTGTTTAGTTTGGTGGTTTATAAAAAGATAATCAAGTGATGGCTCGAGTGAAAAAAATAATTAATTGGTGTGCCTTCAACTCGCAGGTCCAATCCGTATTGCGTCAAAAACTCAACGCTTTCCAGGAGAGTCGAACGTTCAGCCGCTACTCAAAGTCCTCGTTCCTTGGGAGCCCCAGGCGGTCAAGCTGCTACGCCCTGGCGGTCACTAAATGTAATGGGAAAACAGGGTCAGATAGGAAGAGTACCGGCAGCGGCAGCGTTCAAATCAAACTGTCACGGACAGAGCCGGAAACAGAGGCGAGTGCATCCATGATGGACAATATGTTGTAATGGGTGCGTTGCGGGCAAAGCTTGGAGTTTGTATGGAAGAGAGTGTGTTCTTGAGACGACTCAGCGTTTAGTAGCTGGACATCTTTACTGTGCAGTGCTGAATGATTTATGTGCAGGCTGTCGTTGACGATGTTGATGTACCTATAGCATTAAGCACACCGTGGAAATATTGTATGGTGTACGAATACACACAATTAATATAGCTATTTAAGGGACTTTATCGCAATCGTATCCGACATATAGTAGATGGCTTATTGTGGAACAGATGGTTAGATTATTAATATGTTGTTATCAGTGGGGAGAGAGGGGAGGGAGGTGCACGCAGGAGCCCCTTGGCGTTCAGGCTGGAAACAGATTCAAACTAGTATCTTTTTCTCCGTAATAAATGTAGCAACTTAAAAAAACGGGGTTTTTTTTTTTTGCGCCGATCATTCGCATGACATTAAGAACTTCACTGACCTTGGGTTAAAACGTCTCACATAATTACATACAGTTTAGGCAGATCCACTGATTTTATCTGTATAAAAAGAAAAAAGTTTGTTACAGAACGACTTGTTTACCTCTAATTGTGTTGTTTTATATTCGATAGATTTGGTGACATCATCTGAATCGGCTCAACGATTTGAAAACTATATCAAAATTAAGCGAAACGAAATACAATCTGATTTTGAAGGGATATAAAAGGAAGCTACTGGTTGGCTCAAACGTGTGATTTTAAATGCCGAATATGAGAGACGGGGGGCTTATAAAAGAAATAGATGCCATGAAGACATTGCAGAAGACGATGGAATATCTTATGTCTGTAAAATATCACGGTTGCAACTATCAAAATGTCAATAAATTGTGCCATAAACAGCAGAACTAAAAGATATGAGCGTTTAGAATGCGGCTTCGACATTTAACATGGGTGGAACCAAAACAATTTTACCGAATCTGAAAACACGAGTGGATTAAAATCTTTGACAGACGTGTGGGCTACAAAGATGTCATCGACACCCGAAACGAAATTGTCCACCAGTCTCATTCATTTAAATTCATGTACAAAATTAGTCGAGTTCAGCAGTAAAGAAAATTTAGTGTCATAGAAAAGATTATCAACAGTTCTTGTTTTGTTTTTTTTAATTCACGATCGCCAATGAATTATTCTTAACCGTTAATCACCGTCCAACATTTTTCCTGACCTTGCCAAATAACACAACAGCACAGCGCCGGTGCGGGACGATTCTTGCACAGAATTAACTCATCATTATTTAGCGCACATCATGATGTCAGGCTGTCTTTATCTCAAGCCTAGAAGAGTACCCCACTCCCGTCATGACATAAGGCTGTCTTTATCTCAAGCCTAGAAGAGTACCCCACTCACGTCATGACATAAGGCTGTCTTTATCTCAAGCCTAGAAGAGTACCCCACTTTCGTCATGACTCATGACTTCAGGCTGTCATCATCTCAAGCCTAGAAGTTGTCCCAATGCACAGTTTGTCGTTTGCTTCGTAAGATCAGAAGTTGGTGGAAAAAAATGTTCTCGGTTTCTATCAACACGACACGAAGCAACAGCTGAACCAATACAAACGAACGATTCATCGAAATGACCTTTGATGCGTGGCAGGAGACTCAAGGCATTCATTGGCGTTTAGAATGTTGCATTGTGGGTCAAGGACTTTCGGTTTAATAACGAGCGATTAGAAAAATGGAGGAAGAGGTGGCTCATGACAAAGTAACGAAGACTTGTCAAGAATGAAACGTAGACGAAAAAAGTCAGATTTAACTTATTATACACTGACTGGTGTTAAGGAACGTACACATGTTATATAAGAGGGGGCAGGGTGGGTTTATCATTTTGTTATAGTGTTGTATATGGGATAAAGGGGGGCGCCATCTTGTGTAACAGTTATTTTATTCTTTTGTAGTGTTTATTTTTGCAAATGTCTGCCTTTCAAATTACGAAATTACCATTTGCATAGATAGATTTTTTAAAAATAAATATTGCAAAAAAACAAAAATTGCCTTAAATATTTATCATAGATTTCTAAAAAGAATATTTTTCCTTGTAATTCGCTTGTTTCCGGATGTTTTTTTTTTACTTCATTTATTTTAAGGGGGGGGGGGGCAGCTATAAATGTTATATAACATTAAGGGAAAGGTCAATAAAAAGGTTATATAATGTTATAAAGGGTAAGGGTGAGTAAAAATTATCATAATTTTGTGTAATATAATATGTGCACGGCACCTTACACTGAACTTACACTGTATAATATTTCTAATGTACATTACACAATGCTGCCAGGTCCATTGGGTGTTTTATTTTTAAAAATTTAAATGCAAAATAAATCCGTTTAAGCATGATGAGTTTAATCAGTTGTAATTATTTATTTGGTTCGAGTGCCTTTCTTTGTTTTACACCGTCCCTAATGTTAGAGCCTGACATCTTAACTGTTGGGATAGCACCGTCTTAAGGATAGGCACATTGGGGTCCGTCTTAAGTATAGGCACATTGGGGCCCGTCTTAAGTATAGGCACATTGGGGCCCGTCTTAAGTATAGGCACATTGGGGCCCGTCTTAAGTATAGGCACATTGGGGCCCGTCTTAAGTATAGGCACATTGGGGTCCGTCTTAAGTATAGGCACATTGGGGCCCGTCTTAAGTATAGGCACATTGGGGCCCGTCTTAAGTATAGGCACATTGGGGCCCGTCTTAAGTATAGGCACATTGGGGCCCGTCTTAAGTATAGGCACATTGGGGCCCGTCTTAAGTATAGGCACATTGGGGCCCGTCTTAAGTATAGGCACATTGGGGCCCGTCTTAAGTATAGGCACATTGGGGCCCGTCTTAAGTATAGGCACATTGGGGCCCGTCTTAAGTATAGGCACATTGGGGCCCGTCATAAGTATAGGCACATTGGGGTCCGTCTTAAGTATAGGCACATTGGGGTCCGTCTTAAGTATAGGCACATTGGGGTCCGTCTTAAGTATAGGCACATTGGGGTCCGTCTTAAGTATAGGCACATTGGGGTCCGTCTTAAGTATAGGCACATTGGGGTCCGTCTTAAGTATAGGCACATTGGGGCCCGTCTTAAGTATAGGCACATTGGGGTCCGTCTTAAGTATAGGCACATTGGGGCCCGTCTTAAGTATAGGCACGTTGGGGCCCGTCTTAAGTATAGGCACATTGGGGTCCGTCTTAAGTATAGGCACATTGGGGTCCGTCTTAAGTATAGGCACATTGGGGTCCGTCTTAAGTATAGGCACATTGGGGTCCGTCTTAAGTATAGGCACATTGGGGTCCGTCTTAAGTATAGGCACATTGGGGTCCTTCTTAAGTATAGGCACATTGGGGTCCGTCTTAAGTATAGGCACACATTGGCCCGTCTTAAGTTTAGGGATAGTTAGGCCCGTCTTAAGTATAGACAGGTTGAGGCTTACAGGCACTAAAGTGTTGATGTACAGGTCGCAAAGTATCGTAACAGAACGTGGCACGTTACTGAGAGAATCATGTTGCCACATGCCGCTATATAGTTGAAACAAGGCTGTGTTTGCAACAGAACCAAATAACAGAAAAGGTCTTTAAAGTTTGCAGAAAGATAATTGGATGGCTCGGAAGTTTACATTAAGTTCATAATAGGAGCCATTGATATTATAGGGGAAATTACTAATAAAACGTGTGGCCGTTGGAAAATAAAGTGTTATGTGTTGTGAATAAGATGTTAAAATAAGCAGTGTACATTTGTTGAGTTTATTATGTGACGATTATTTATAGCCAGGTTTTAAATAAATTCTATTAAATTTTAGTGACCAAATGGGGGCGCCATGACTGGGAGGAGGGGGGGAAGAACATATCTGTTATTTCATTTTAATTTTAAAAGGAAACTTTAGGTTTTAGTTGAATTATAGGGGAACATTTAGAACAACAATTTAGGACAACAATTTAGGAAATTAACAAACGTATGTTCAAGTGGTTATTAAAAAAAAACGGTATTTAAACATCTGAAAATTCAATAAGTTTGTGAAGTTTTATAGCTAAACATTTCACACCAAATGTAACGCCAATAGCAGAAAAGTTTCTTAACCGTCTCTTTTAAGATTAGTAAATTTATTTTTTGACCATGGTTCCAATTTTTGTTTTCTATCTATTTCTGTTTTTTGCAAAAAATTTTAGAAGAATTAAAAACTGAAATATTTGTTCCACGGTAAACTTTAAAAATACTATTTTTTAAAATTCAAATATTTGTTCCACGGTAAAGTTTGTAAATACTCATTTTTAAAGCCGGGCCTAGAGGTAGTTTATCAGTTGTAAACACTTCAATTAGGCCCCTTTTTCTATTTTCAACCCCTTTGTCCCACTGCTCCTTTTCAAATGTGGGTCAGTTTGTAATCTGTGTAGAAGTTGTAAATACTAAGTCAGTCAGATTATGATTAATACGTACGCGTAATGGCCGTCATCGTTCCATAATAATCACCTTGTTTTTAAAAAGTTGAAAGACAACAAATCGTTTTGTGAATCAAATTCCTTTAACTTTAAGTTGACGGTTTCTTATTAAACAAGAGCATTCTCCTGACTTTTCAACATCTTGAACGGATCTAATTATGTGTGTTCCAATAACATCAATTTTTGTGAATTTTTCAATGGAAATAATAGAATCATATCGTAATTTCAAACATAATTATTTAATGATAAATCATGATAATAGGCACTAGTTAATTTAAAAAAAAAAAAAACAACGTTTCATGTCTTTTGTCAAATGGAAAATTGTTTAACATTTATGTGTAAATTTAGATGATTTATTAAATCTTATAAATTTTCCCAAAGTGTAAATTTTCATCATTATATTGGCTGGTCCACTTACTGTCTCTCTACTCATTTCAAATTATTGTATTTTTGTTGTTGTATTATTACAAAAATGTTATGATGCATTTGTCCTATTCATTAGAAACTACCTTTATTTTAAAGTTTTGATCATAATTTTTCACTTGTATGTGATAAACTTCAATGTTGATTCTGTTAAAGTTAAACGCTATGTTATTAAAATGTATAAAAGATAAAGAAAGCCCCGAAAAAATTGACAACCCTGAAGCATAAAAGTGATTTTGTCATCATTCATCCTCATTTACATTAGCGTACTTTCATATTGTGATAGAACAGTTCTTACTCTGTCATAAAACTTGAATCGATCGTTCTCTTTACTTCAGAATGATTTATATATATATATTTTTTTTTATCTTTTGAAATTATTTCCTCATAAGATGAATCATGAAGTAACATTTTTTTCTCCATAAATCATTTAAAAAATTATTTTGTACATATAATTTTATCATTCCTATATCAATATCAAACAAAATGTCATATATTGGATAAATTTTGTGTTGGTGAAAAGTTCTACTCTGATTTTGTGAATGCCGGATTTATTTGCTAAATGTTCTTCCTCTTCGCCCATAAATATACATATTGTACGAACCGGCAACGTAACGCTCGCGGAGTGGTGCCGGTCCACGATGCACCATTTGAGAAACACTGGCTTATTCCACAAAGTCAAATTATTCCTTTCTTTTCCTTGTGATCTCTAGTTCGGTATGCCGCCAACTACTTTCTACGCCTGCAGTGTATAAATTAGTCCAAGAACACACCATCATCCGGGTAACAAAATCATGTATTTTAATAATATGTTGTGAGCTCTATACAATAATAGTTTAGTTTACCGTGACATTTTTTTTATTAAAAACTTCTTTAACAACAACAAGATATTTTTTTTTTAAAAATCATTTCATTTGCTTTATTTACACTGCCATTATGTTGAGCCATGTCCAGTTATGTCGTTTTTTAAAAAAAAATTAGAGATTATATAACAAACGTATCGCTCATAAATACATGAATCATGAAATCTGCTAACTTGAGGTCATGACTAAGGAAGCACATACCACTCACTTAGTTGACGCCATCTTTGATGACGTGGGCGAGATCGGAAGGATCGGAGGCGAGATTGGAAGGATCGGAGTCGAGATTGGAAGGATCGGAGGCGAGATTGGAAGGATCGGAGGCGAGATTGGAAGGATCGGAGGCGAGGTAACAGTGCATTCGATATCGAGCCACGTACTTCTGAGGCAACGAAAAAACAGACACCCCGGCTAAAAAACCGGGGCTGCCCAGGCTCAACCTGAAGCACTGGTCACTTATCTCGGTGTTAAAAAACTGGCTGACGGACCATTTTCAAACAAAATGGTAAAGGGAGTGGGCAGAGAGCATGAAAGCCAGAGGTGTCTTCGCTAACATGTCGCATCCTAGGAAGCAGGATTCCTTGATGAAACTGGGTCGCCGGCAAAAGAGCCTGGTGACACTAATGAGAAACAAGCACTGCCCCACAAAGGCAGAATTTCCCAGGCTGGACAACAACAGGGGCCCGACCTGACGGCATTGCAGCCTGGTCACAGAAAGTCTAGCTCATCTGCTGATTGAATGCCCAGCACTAGATTTGTTGGGGTGGTGGGGGGAAGGGGGCATAGCGGTAGGAGAGTCTTACATTACGACAATGTTATATGGCACAACCCAGCAGGTGGAGCTGATTGCCAATGTACTGGCCGGCACAGCCCAGTAGGTGGAGTTGGTTGCCAATGTACTAGCTGGCACAGCCCAGCAGGTGGAGCTGGTTGCCAATATACTAGCTGGCACAGCCCAGCAGGTGGAGCTGGTTGCCAATGTACTATCCGGCACAGCCCAGCAGATGGAGCTGGTTGCCAATGTTCTAGCTGGCACAGCCCAGCAGGTGGAGCTGGTTGCCTATATAGTAGCTGGGACTTTAAGAGCGTGAGCTCAAGACTCAACCAGAATAAAACCAGAATATTTGTGTTAGTTTAATTTGTAACTGTGATGTCAGACTTGCCTTTGCGCTCATTAACAAGAAAAAAATAGGTTTAAACGTGTACTGTGATGAAATATTTAGTGATTACGTGATAAAATGTAGAGAGTGCAAAAGAGAGAGAGAGAGAGAGGGGGGGGGGAAGAGAAGGAGACAGAGAGAGAGAGACAGAGTGGGAAAATTGGTGTTTTTTCTCGCTTCTTTTTTTTTTCTTCTCTTTTAAAATTTCTTTCTTTCTACTCGTTTTTCTTTCTCGTTCTTTTTAAATTGGCAACAATTATCATTATTATTTTTTTCAATGTCTTTGCATTTTAAATATTGTTCTCTCACTCTTTCTATCTCTATCTCTACCTCTCCCTACCTCTCCCCTCCCTCCACGCGTCCCTCCCCTCCCTCTCCCTCCCTCGCTCGCTCCTTTCTCTCTCCGCCTCTTTCTCTCTCTCTCTTGCTCTTTTTCTAACCCACCTTTTCTCTCTCTGGCTTTCTCTGACTCTCTCCCTATCCCTCACTCTCTTTCTCACTCTTTCTCGCTCTCTTTGTCTATTTTTTAATTTCCAGTATCTTTTGTTTTCTTTATATTGTTTTCTCGTTTCCTATATATTTTTGTCTTTCAAGTTGGTGTACACACTTGTATAAACAGGTTAGTTATTGTTATTTTCACTCTTTACTGTACATTTCAATTGATACATAACATTTGGTCTGTCAGAGTAAAACCTGCATGCTTGTAAAATTATGATTACCCTCGAGAAACAGATGTTTGTTAACAAAGTATTATTTAAGAAATTTTTCAGTTCGAACTTCTTTTATAAGAAGATTATTAATTAATATTAAGTCAAGCATTTTATTTTATGCTGGCGATATTGAATGTCATTCTTAAATGTATTTCCAAAAATCGATCTGCTTTAAATATTACAAGCTAATGTGTTGTTTTATTACATGTTTATTGATTTCATTTCTTTTTTTTTTTACATTTAAACATTTTTTAAAAAAGACAGGTCTTTAATTTGACGAATGTATTGGCTTCATTCGCAGCTTTAAACTTAAACCTCTAAGAAATCTTCCAAGTATATTATGTATTAATATATACTGACAATCAATTCTTTTAATATTTTTAAAGTCGTGCTCTGTAGCTGTCAAAAATGAACCCTATGTTTCATCATCTACTGTAGATATCATTAGCATTGTTAACTTCAATCATATTTCATATTACAAAATTATTTTTGACATGTTATTCCCATTCATTCAATACATGAACTATAGCTCACCCACTGCATTGTAGCTTGTGGGTACGTTGCGTATTGTATAGGTGTCAGGCTCGTTCCTTAGAATTTTGATTTCCGATTACTTTACACCTCCATTTCTTCTTGTCAATATTTTAATTATTTCTTTTACAGCAGTTTAAACTGTTTCATCTCGACAACATCATTAAACAATCATAAACTGAATCAATCTTCTTGGAGTTTATTATCTGTGTGTGTGTGTGTGTGTGCCTTCGTGAGTGTGTGTTTGTGCGTGTGTGTGTGTGCTCTCCCACATAAAGACATGATAAAGAAGACGTTGATTAGATCTCCCACATAAAGACACGATAAAGAAGACGTTGATTAGATCTCCCACATAAAGACACGATAAAGAAGACGTTCATTAGATCTCCCACATAAAGACACGATAAAGAAAGCACTTTAGAAGCTCAACAATGGTCCATCCCGTTTTTCGGTTGTGTATGTCATGCTGCTCATGGTTCATTTTTGGACTGAGCACATTTTGTGACTTCCAATCTGCAGGTCAGCTGACCATCCATACGTTTTATGCTAGAGTTAAAATTGTTAGACACTCTTTCTTACTGGACTGGTTTCACTTACATAACAGGGAGTGGACACAGGACAACTCACATACATCATGCAACACAAAATTTATTTAAAAGATCTCATATAAATTATACAATTATTTTTTTTTAATGATCAACATCTCTGTTTGTATTTTAATTTGTTAAATATATTTTGGAAGGAAAAAAAAAATTTTGAACGTGTTTCAGGACAACATGTTAGTGTTTTCAGCTTAACTCAAGTAACACATGTTTAACTGCTAAACTATGGCAGAATGAAAATTGAACCAAAAAAAGGGGGGGGGGGGAATAAATCTGTAGAGGGTACTTTTGTTGGAAAGTGGAAATGGTTGGCGTCAGTTTTAGTGGAAAGTACAGCGTGTTTAACTCACCAACGACCCTATCTCTTCGAGAAGAACTGCTTAAAAAAACTAATTTAGATGACGAAAGTATGTGAAATATAATCTACTCTCTTTTATATTAACGTGCTTCCTTTTTAGAGGACTGAAGTAAGGGCAATTTCTTTACTTTATTTTAAGTATTTCAAATGTCAGAAGGAACAGCTGTAGTCAACTTGTAGATAGTGTTGAGAGGTTGGTGTTAAGTTGGTGAAAAGTTGGTGTAAGGTTGGTATACGGTTGGTGAAAGGTTGGTGTAAGGTTGGTAAAGATTTGATGAAACTTGGTGTAAGGTTGGTGTAAGGTTGGTGAAAGGTTGTGTAAGGTTGGTGTAAGGTTGGTGAAAGGTTGTGTAAGGTTGGTGTAAGGTTGGTGTAAGGTTGGTGTAAGGTTGGTGAAAGGTTGTGTAAGGTTGGTGTAAGGTTGGTCAAGATTTGATGAAACTTGGTGTAAGGTTGGTGAAACGTTGGTGTAAGATTGGTGAAAAGTTGGTTTAAAATTGGTGTAAGGTTGGTACGAAACAATATCTCCTAGTCTGTTATATCCCGAGAATTATAATGTAAAGAAAACTAAAACAATGTTGGAGATGAAAATGAAATGACGAAACACATATGATAAAACGGGTTATAACAGCAAGCAGTCAGCCACAGAATTATGTTGTGCAGCCTGAATATATCACCTCAGCAGGTAGACAGCAACAGCGATATATTGTACCGAAAGCCTGACTAAATCACATCTGCAGTTAAACAGCAGTAGGGTTATGCTGTACCATCAGCCCAACTGTATCACCTCGGAAAGTAGACATCAACAAGGGGATCTTGTAGCGGACAGCCCGACTACTCTCGTCCGTAGCAGAGTTGAATCATTGTCTTCCTTGCATTGCCCCACTGGGAATCAGGTGGACACACGACACATTCAGTGGCGTAAGGTCCAGTAGTGTAATAGTTAAATGGACACTGCTGGCATTTTCCCCTGATCTCGTTGAACCAGAAACTGACCGAACAGCCTCTGCAGGAGACAACTCTATGAAGGGCCAGGTCGGACCCGATCGTGTTCGGGAATCTTTCACAACTAGCCGTCCAGGATCCGATCTCAATAAAATTGATCTCCGTCGATTCAACGGACCACTTTAGGGATAAACTGTCTCGGCCTTCATTAACGCCGAACATGTTATTTTTGTGCATCTCAATCTCGTCTATGTAAGCGGAGACGTTGGCTTGTGGTGTGTATAGTGCCTCCATCGTGAACGTTACATCTGCCTGAAACGGCATGTTGTTTGGGTACATTTTATTGGTGTCGCATCGTACCTGAGGCTTAGTCCAGGTGCATCTTTGTGATGGTGAGCAGATCTTATCAGCAGACTGGGAGAGACTGTTTCGTATCTTGATGACCTCTCCCACCAAATCAAATGAACAGTTTCGTAACGTGTAGACGAGCAGCACCGGTACGCGGATGCTGTCAGGTATTTTCAAAGGGATGCAATCGGGGACATGGACGTTATCAAATTCGTAGTTTTTCTCATCCGGGTCGCAGAATAAAACCCCACCGGCTCCAGGGGCGTTGAGCGGTAAATCAGTTCCGGGGATCGGACAGGTGAGCGAGACACTGAACTGACCGGAGACCTTGAAATGGCCATATAATGGAACTGGGGGCAAAGAGACGCACTTCAATTGCTGAGCCGCCGAGCTGTTGGATATTTTCAGTATGAGGAGTGAGCACACCAAAACTGCAGCCCGCATTGAAACATTTAAACATCCCATTGTTTTACATTGATATATCACCGTGCGTCACTTACGTTTCATTTATACCAACGATAAATCTTTTGTTCTAAGTTGTTTATACAGTTTTATATCAGAGCAGCAGAATTATTTTTTTTTTAAACACAAGCATACCGATCGTTACGTACTGATTGGACCAAACAGCACCCGAAAAATGCGCGCATTTATTTAAGGTGTTAAATGGTGTGCAAAGTTCGGTAGCAATAAATTACAGTTTTCAGTCGATGCGAAAATATCTTATTAACTACGTTGAGCAAAATATTTATATTTCAGTTTTTGTAATAAATTATCAAAATAGTGTTTCCTCGCCACATGCATTTACATTTGTCATAATTTATTTTTTTTAAAAATATTTTTAGGTGAGCAATGCAATATTAAATGTTTATGAATAAATAAACCTTTATCTTTGTCCTAACGTAAATTTGATACATTAAAAATTGTCAATTGTATAAATTAGTTGATGCCATTTAATTTTCATAAGTCTTTATGATTTATCAAATATATAGCAACTGGTGAATTATATTAGGTGCGAATAATTGCCGGTTTTTTTTGGTGGTTTTTTTGTGTGTGTTGTTTGTTGTTTTGTTTTTTTAGTTTGGATGTGATCAAATTTGGAATCTAAATTTTCACCCTCTTCCTGATCACCAAAAGAACTGAAACTTTTTACACTTACCAACCCCTCCACGACATAACAACCCTTCATGATCAGTAGGTCACCAGTGTTATCCACTGATCCTAGAGTGAGCTCTCTGGACAAGCGCAGAATGGAAAGCGATAAGGACAGCGTGTTTACACTACATCGTTTCCTCATATATGGTTACTCGCTCATGATGACAATCAACAATGACAACACATTTTTTACCATAAGAAGGTCACCACTGACATATTAAAAGACTAAGAGGACTTGACCTCAATATTCTTTGCAAATCACAAAGACGTGCACGCATCGGTATCGCTAATTTCATTTCACTTGTCAAGATCACGATCGATGGTAGCATACAACAGCAATGCAAGGCTGTTGTGAGAACTCATATTTCTATGAATAAATAATCTGTACCATAACAAGTGCGTCGCATAACACTTAGTTGCAGCAATGCAAAAGTTTACATGTCGTGTACATCATTGTATTTGTCACTTCACACGACAACATTGTATTTCATGGGGGTTTTTTTAGTCTTATGACTTCTGAAGTTTTGGGGGACATTTATTTGATTCTTTTTAGTTCACTTTTTGGAAAAATATGTTTTTAAATATTGTTTTATTCATTTTAAATTTAGATACAAAGCAATGGACTACGATGAGTCGATTGTTTTGTCACGTGATAAGCGTAAGTACGAGTAAGACTTCCGGTAGGCTGTCTGCAACAAACTAGTCGCTCACAAATTTTTCTTCAAACAACTTTCTTCCTTTAATCATAACTGAATTATAATTATTGTCACATTTAATGAATGTCATTTAAAGAAACGCGTGTATTAAAGAATATTTTGAAAAGTAACATTTTTAATTAACACCGGGAAGCGCTGATGGAGACAAACATTGTGCTTTAAAATTAATGATAATGGCAACGGCTGATCAGCTGTTATCTGTTGTTATGTGTTGTTATGTGTAGCAGAAAGCCTACCAATGGCTGGTACGTATCACGTGAAAAAACAAGGAAGTGACTCATCGTAGTCCATTTGATATCGCTTTATAATGTTGAACATTTTGTGCATTTTGATAAAACCGCCCAGACTTTAAAATCGTTTTGCTGAAATGAATTGGAAAATCAAATTAAGATTTACTTTTAATAAGAAATCCATTTCAACCTTTATGTCAATATAAGTGTTCATATTAATGGGGCTTCATTAGACAGTCACTCTGACATGAAAGTAAACTTGTACTATCACGAAAGATATGGCCCTACCAAAAAGCCTTGCATCAGCACGTCGAATTGGGGGCCAGGGATTTCCTGCTACTTCGCGAAATGGCTGGCCAAAGTAGTATATACATTGTTAGTTTCAAGTAAGCGGGCCTTGGTCACACCTCTCGGCCAAAGTAACATCTACACTGCTAATTTCAAGTAATCCGACCCTGGCCACACCTATTGGCAAAAGAGTGAAAGGGCCGGCCAATTCGGTAATTTTAGGACCTCTGTTAAATCGACATTTCCCACATTGCTAACTGCTTGAGTTAGATTTCTCTGACTATTCATTGACTAGTTAAAGCTCTGGGCAAGGTTTTTGTGCAACTGGTTTATTTGATAGTTTCATCCTCATGGTACAAACTGTTAGGTGGTAGGATCAAATCCCATTAAAATCACTAGAAATAGAAGCAGTGGCGTTGCATGGGGTGCTGGGGGTGTGGGGTGTGTGGACCGCACCGGGTGACACCATCCTAGGGGGTGACATGTAATGGAAAATTGCAATTTACACAGCACAAACTGCTCAGTCTAACACAACACAAACTGATCGGTCTAACACAGCACAAACTGCTCGGTCTAACACAGCACAAACTGCTCGGTCTAACACAGCACAAACTGCTCGGTCTAACACAGCACAAACTGCTCGGTCTAACACAGCACAAACTGCTCGGTCTAACACAGCACAAACTGCTCGGTCTAACACAGCACAAACTGCTCGGTCTAACACAGCACAAACTGCTCGGTCTAACACAGCACAAACTGCTCGGTCTAACACAGCACAAACTGCTCGGTCTAACACAGCACAAACTGCTCGAGCTGACCCTTTAAATAGGTCAGAAAAACACCATTTTTATCACATTGTGAGTAGCCTACCTGACTCGAATCGATACAAAAAATAATAATTTTAAAATGACTTTTTACTCATTTATAAGGTTTACAAAATAATATTTCGCACACTTTTCTTTCATCTTTTTTAATTAATTTAAATCTTTAAAAAAGGATTTTAAAATCAAAAATATATCTATATATCAGAAATACTCCAAAAATAGTATTTTCATAGCTTCATGCTAGAACTGCCCCTTAAAATTTGTCATAGTGCGTAATGTCTTTTTTATACCCTTGCCAGGGGCGCTCGATCCCATAGCACGGGACTGGGGAGTGGGGGGGGGGAACTCACCAGACCCTTTTCCGGGGGAGCTCGATCTCTCTTCCCCCCTCTCACTCTCCCTCCCTCTCTCTCCCCTCCCTCTCTCTCCCCTCCCTCTCTCCCCCACTCTCACTCTCCCTCTCTCTCCCCTTCTCTCTCCCCCCTCTCTCTCTCTTTCTTTCTCTCTTTCTCACTCTCTCTCTCTCTTCCCTCTCTTCTCTCTTTCTCTCTCTTCTCTCTCTCTTTCTTTCTCGCTCTCACTCTCTCTCTCTCTTCTCTCTCTCTTTCATTCTCTCTCTCTCTTCTCTCTCTCATTCTTTCTCTCTCTCTCTCTTTCTTTTTCTCTCTCTTTCTTTCTTTCTCTATCACTCTCTCTCTTCTCTCTCTCTCTCTTTCTTTCTTACTCTCTCTCTCTTCTCTCTCTTCTCTCTCTTTCTTTCTCTCTCTCTCTTCTCTCTCTTCTCTCTCTCTTCTCTCTATTCTCTCTCTCTTCTCTCTCTTCTCTCTCTCTTCTCTCTCTTCTCTCTCTTCTCTCTCTCTCTTCTCTCTCTCTTCTCTCTCTTCTCTCTCTCTTCTCTCTCTTCTCTCTCTCTTCTCTCTCTCTCTCTCTCTCTCTTCTCTCTCTCTCTCTCTCTCTTCTCTCTCTCTTCTCTCTCTTCTCTCTCTCTTCTCTCTCTCTCTCTCTCTCTTCTCTCTAGCCATCTCTCCGGTACTCAACCCCCGGGGAATGTCCAGTGTCCTCCCACGGGTGCAAAATGACTATAACAATATTAAGATTATATTTTTTTTTAATTAATGACGGCTAAACTTTCATTTTAAAACATTTTTAAAATATTAATATCTGGTGCCTTTAACTGATTACAATTAATTTAAGCTATGAAATATCGCTACGCTAGATATTTGATGATCCGAATATAAAGCCGATCTTGTTAAAGGCATACAGCATTCCATTAATAATATCGTCCTTATCGCTCCAAATTATAGCCGATGTCTCACCTCCTCTAGCTCGCATGATATATCGGTATTTTAAAAGATTTCAATAACCCTATACTTAATTACCTTTACATGTACATCAATGAAAAAGTCTACAATATTAATAATAAGTTCGTGCTAAGTCTCAATCATGTGCACTCTAGTAGAAATTGTATGATGGCATTAGTCTTTTAAACATGTGTTGAGTTATATGAAATATGGAACCTTTAAATAATGAGATATTTTTTTTGTTAAATTAAGAATTTAACAGGCGCATACAAAAAGTGCACAATTCATCAATTATTTTATCGAAAGCGTTTGTGTTTTCTTTTACTGTGCTACTTTTGTAACAATGTTTAATGCATAACAGAGGTTAAAAAAATGCACAGCCTATATTTATTATGCCCCAACTATTTACACGAATTTTTTAATTTTTTTTCAATATGGGAATCTAACATAAAGCTAAAAAAAAATAAAAAAATTAACATTTCTATTATTATTTCTATTTAAAAAATGTGTTGGTACTAGTTGTAGACAAAAATAGTATTCCTAATTTGTTCAATTTAAATAAACTGTGGTTTTGGTAAAAACCAATAAAAATGTCTAGACCTTTCTAATTAATAGCTTTTTTTTTTCATTTTGACTCTGGTAAAATTGGGAAATATTTAGAAAATGTAGTCTAATTATTATAAGTAGGTTGTGTTTTTTTCATTTCATTTCAGCATATAACATCAAGTTTGCAGTGCTTTTTAATGATGAAACACTTCTACTTCTAAAAACTTTTCCGTTGAAAATAAACTTGTTAATTAAGTAGCTACAAAATAATATAAAAATAAAATCAAAAGCCATGTTACTATTTCTAGTAATAAACAATTTTTTTGGCATAACACAAGCAGGTCAAGCAATTTTTCGTTCCCCCCCCCCCCCCCCCCCCCCCCGCGCCTTTTTTTTTCTTCATTTTTTTTTGCACCCTGCATTGAAATGTGATAGTTAAGAAAATGTCCTCATTACATCTTTAAACCCATAAAAAATCCGAGGCCTCCGGCATCGTAATGGTTTCTGGGTGCACACGATGGTTCAAAGGTTAGGTGACACCTACAACATTAAACTATGATCTATTCCGTTGCTCTCCAATTAAGTGTAGAATATTGAAAAACTAAATTCAGATAGCTTATAAAATGCATTCTTGTATTTTTAATTGATCAAAAATGTTCTATCGACTAACAAAGATTTAATTGGACAGTGGTCGGCAACCCACGGCTCACGAGCGTTATGCGGCCTTTTAGCGACCTGAGTGCTAATCGGCAAGTCGGCCACAAATCGCTTTTTGACTCCAAAAAAACATGGTTCTTGACAAATTCTTGAAAAGAACTTTTGCTCACAAAATTTTTTAATCGTCCTGCTGCTGACTTTTGGCTCTTTTGATAACTGAGTTTGCCGACCACTCGGCGATATTAAGCTAGGGCAGAATCTTACCCTCAAGGGTGACACAACTAGAATGAATATAGTTTACATCATGCTGGTGCGGAATTTAAGATGTCTTTAATCATCACTATGGCTTATTTTGGCCCTTCCAAACCGAAGGTTTGAAATGCAACCTCAAAATTGTCTGCAAGAAACAACACATCAAAGAATGCTCCAAAATGCACCCCTACATTTTGAATTTGCCCGACTGTATTTAGCACCCTAAATGTCTCCAGCCCCTTCACTCACGCTGATCATTGTTACAGTATGGGTCTGAATATAAGCTTGTGCCAAATGCTTACTCTGGGACACGCCGCAAACGGAGTGAATTCATTTTATGTATCGCACTAGACGCCATAATGCTCCCCACAAAACTTTACAAATGTCCTTCCCCGTTCAAAAAGTATAATGGAAACATTGAATTCAAGTATACTCAAAAATACACCTCCATCGATCACGATTCATCAACGCCCTCAATTTCCGCCCTCCTTCCCGATGAAAATGATCGCCGATTTTGGTATTGATAGATACTACGCCTAGTGGCGCAGCTATTAATGACGCCATGAGCGGGAACATATTTTGCGGTCCTCGCTTTTACTGTACAAACTCTGAAGTTGTCCGAAAATGCAACACCTGCATATAAAGAAAAACTGACACCTCGGGGAACCACACCACCCGCCCTATTTCAATGCCTCTAGCAGGGGCGTATCTACAATGTTTGGCGTGAGGGTGCAAGATTCAATTTTACGTCCCCCCCCCCTCAACTCTGAAACTGATTATTTTCAACCATTAAATACCATCAGAGCCCATTCCCCTCTCCCAGCTAGTCTGGCTTCTGGAACACATGCCCCATCTGCCACCCCTTAGCTACGCCTCTGGCAAATGACACAGCCCCTCCCCCCCCCCCCCCAAAAAAAAAATCTAAATATAATGGACCGTCAGGAGCGGACTGTCCACTCCTATAATGAGAAAAGGGACCCCCAGGGGCGGACCGTCCAACCCTATAATGAGAAAAACGACCCCCCCCCCAGGGGCGGACCGTCCACCCCTATGTACCCTTCTTGAGCCCGCTACCAAATGAGGCTTCATTGTTGTTGGTTTGTTTTTGGTGGTGGTGGTTGGGGGGGGGGGGGGTGGTTCTGGGTTTGAGCTGAAGCCCACAAGTATGTGTCATCTCCTTGTGTCGACCGCCAAACAATTTCACAGTCTGTTGTGTCATCCCAATATATATTTACAAAATGTTTTCTCGTTGACATCTTACAAAGTTTATATAAATAATTTATTGAAAATGGTATAACCAAAGATACATTTTCTGCCTTGCCATTAATATGGACCACTCAGAAAAGATGACCAGTGTAGTTTTATTTTGACTGCTTTTAGATTTGTTTAATTTACCTCGTACTTACTTGGTGTCATCTCTCTGTGTCAGTAAGTTAGATTTGTTAACTTTGCATCGTACTTACTTGGTGTCATCTCTCTGTGTCAGTAAGTTAGATTTGTTAACTTTGCATCGTACTTACTTGGTGTCATCTCTCTGTGTCAGTAAGTTAGATTTGTTAACTTTGCCTCGCTCTTACTCGTCGTTATCTCTCTGTGTCGGTAAGAATCACTTCTAATATTAACAATTATTATGTATATTTTTATTTTTTATTAAAATTATTTGACTCATTTGACACTAGAGTTAGTCATTTCTCAAACCGTAAAACGTCACATCGCATTACGTAATGTTATTATATTTAGACAATGTTTTCCTTAAAAATACTTAGTTTCTAACAACGTATTTCCGCATATATATATGGCAGTAAAAAATTGTTTGTAGAATCTTTTGTAAAATAAAGCTGTAAACACGTTTTCGTCTAGGTTAAGACCCCACTACGCTGGCTCACATTAACGTAGAAGCACCGAACAGCTGTTGAGATATTGGCCAAACGGAATACCAGGTTGTTGTTTTTTTAAACATGAGATTGGCCAGACTAATGACCCGGATGTTCTATTAATAGATTTACGCCATTAAATGACAAACGCTACACTGTTTACGTTACCTCCAAACACAGTTCATCCTAGTTTATCACCAATGTACTTACAACGTCCTACATATTTAATATTTTGGAAGAGGCAATAATTTATTTTAACAAGGATCACATTCACCAGTACTAACACATCTAAGTTTCAAAACTGCATTCACGAGGTGTGCTTCTTTTGTGTTCGTTAAAAGCTGTAGAACAAGTCGGCGGTGTTTGAGTGGCAGTTTAATTTGGACAAATTAACACGGCTGTACAGAAAGTTAACATTATCCAGGAAAGATCAGGTCTGTTCTCCTAGGTTGAAACTCCCACTTCTGCCACCGGCTGTCAGAACAAACTGTTAGCGATAGATTGTCATCGTTTATGCCTGGGGTCAAACATTTGCCAGTGGGAATATGGTAAAGTGTCTTGTCCTGGAGAATAAAGCAGGCATCCGTTAACAAATTTAAAACGTCATTAGAGATAAATTGTCATCAAGTTTGCTAGTTATGTCATCAAGTTTGCTAGTTATGTCATCAAGTTTGCTAGTTATGTCATCAAGTTTGCTAGTTATGTCATCAAGTTTGCTAGTTATGTAATCAAGTTTGCTAGTTATGTCATCAAGTTTGCTAGTTATGTCATCAAGTTTGCTAGTTATGTCATCAAGTTTGCTAGTTATCTAATAAAGTTCGCTAGCTATGGTGTATAAGTCCCCACACATTTTAATTCATTTTTAAAAAATCATTCATATTAATTTAGCTTTTGTTTGTGGTAGGTTGGCTGGCTGGCGAATTCTTCGGAGGACTAACTGAACCACTTCCCATGAAACTATCGACCTGAGACTTGGCTTATAGACTTGTGGCCAATGACAACACATTTTATCAAGTTTGCAGCCCCAACCCCCCACCCCAACCTTCAAAAATCTGTTTTTCATGTTTTTCAAGGAGAAGATAAAATGAAAATCATGATAACTGCGATAAATGAGATTCTTTTTTTAAAAAAATTGTACGATTTTTATATTTAATGTAAATCTCAAAAAGGTATGTTTAAAATTTGCTAAATTTAATATTAATATAATGAGATATTTTATAATTTTCATAATGAGATCATATTTTAAATAAAGTTTTTCAATTTTCCGATGAAACTTTTGAGATTAACAAGTATACAGTAGCATCAAGATTTGGATATTCGTGTTTCATGTTAAGTAAAATACAGCACAACTGATACATACAAGAAAGAGATCTCTTCAGAGATTGAACAATACCCAGTCCACGCAAATAATGTGGCAGGTGTGCGTTTACTGTGACGTGTGTTCATTTACTGTGACACGTGTGTACATTTACTGTGACGTGTGTTCATTTACTGTGACACGTGTGTGCATTTACTGTGACGCGTGTGCATTTACTGTGGCACGTGTGTGCATTTACTATGACATATGTGCATTTACTGTGGCACATGTGCATTTACTGGGAGATGTGTGCATTTACTGTGGTACATGTGCATTTACTGTGACATGTGTGCATTACGAATGGTTAAGTTTAACAAAGACTGTTAACACACCTGCCTATACTGCCATGTCGGACCAGTATTTGAACATGTGTAACTACTCATTACGGCATCATTGACCAGACAAATCAACCATTCATCCTGCGACAACTGTCCCTCCGCAGTAAGGTACCAAAATTGATTGTAGCCCTGGTTGTGACAAGGGTACATCTTGGGTGATGGCTGACTGGCCGTTGGTCCACCCATGCTATCGACACACCTTGGTGCTGCAAAGTTACGGATCTGTGAATGAGAGGTCAAAGTTAATGTCATTCATAACATAGTTCCCCTCCCCCCTTTTTCCAAGTAGTTACTGCCTCTACCCAGTTAGCTACTGCCTCTATCCAATTAGTTACTACTTCTATTCAATTATTTACCGCCTCTACCCAATTAGTTAATGCCTCTACCTAGTTAGTTATTGCCTCTACCCAGTTAATTACTGCCACTATCCAGTTAGTTATTGCCTCTATTCAGTTAGTTACTGCCTCTATTCAGTAAGTTACTACCTCTACCCAGTTAGTTACTGCCTCTAACATTTTCGAATATAAAAGATTGACATAAGTGGCTCCAAAGTCTTGTTAAATGGTATCCAAATTTTACTTAATGATTTAGTCATCACCCGTTTTAATGCATTTTGAAATTACCTTTACGTACAAAATGGAATAATTTGTATTTCATAATATTTAAAACGTATATTCAGTCTTTATAAAGGAATGGGTCTTTTACGACGCTATACTTATCTTTTTGAAAACGTATATCAAACAAAATCGATTTAAAATTAAAGATTGTAGGTTTAACAAAAACAATATTGTTTATTTTAACAGAAAAGTTCAATAGAAAATTACTTACAAGAAATAGTAGTTATTTTTGTAACATTGCTTCTTTTTCAAAAATGGCTTTAAAGGGCTGCACGAAATATTAGGTATGTAAGTAAATCCCGCTGCAATTAAAATATTATATAGCTCGCATCTATTAATATGGGAGCTCATGTCTTGCTCAAATTGTTATTGCTTATTATAACAATGACCTACTTACTTCCCCTGCGTACTTTACTTTAGAAGGGATGACAATGTTGGGGTAAACATTCTGTAGATACCATTCAAAAGATTTACACCCAAGCCGGTGCCGTAGTTCTCTCCTGTCTGTAACATTGCCGTAATCTCCCTTCAAGATAAGGATGAATGGGCAACATAAATCAATTATTAAAATGAACGATTCTAATATGTTGATCGGATTTCTATTTTCTCATCACCCGAAAGAGACATTCAGAGATACAGATGTTCATTTTTTCAAAGATCCTACAGGTTCAGATTAAATATAATCCGAAATGTCACAGCAAGTAAATAAAACAAAAATGTACGTACAAGATTATATAGTATTCTCTCATAAAAGTAGTTCTTGTAATCATCCATCCACACCTCAGCAACCCGGATGGAGTTTTTGTTGCCAATATTCTGTGTCCATTTGATTGGGTTGGTTCGACGAAAGATGTGGCCGATGTGTGAGCAGGGGATAAGCTCTACACTACCACCACACATCCAGGCCTAGAGAATAGAAATAGGACATATAATACCACACATCCAGGCCTAGAGAATAGAGATAGGACATATAATACTACACATCCAGGCCTAGAGAATAGAGATAGGACAAATAACACCACACACCTAAGCATAGATAATAGAGATAGGACATTTATCACACATCAAGGCCTAGAGAATAGAGATAGGACAAATAACACCACACACCTAGGCAAAGAGAATAGAGATAGGACATATAATACCACACATCCAGGCCTAGAGAATAACATATAATACCACACATCCAGGCCTAGAGAATAACATATAATACCACACATCCAGGCCTAGAGCATAGAGATAGGACATATAATACCACACATCCAGGCCTAGATAATAGAGATATGAAATATAATACCACACATCCAGGCCTAGAGAATAGAGATAGGACATATACTATCACACATCCATGCCCGAGGATTTAGTTATGAACTAAGTAAAACTCTATGAAATAATGGATATCCGTTTCTTAAAAGTCTCACCTTAAAGGAAAGTTCGATATTTTCTCACCTTAAATGAAAGTTCGATATTTTCTCACCTTAAAGGAAAGTTCGATATTTTCTCACCTTAAAGGAAAGTTCGATATTTTCTCACCTTAAAGGAAAGTTCGATATTTTCTCACCTTAAAGGAAAGTTCGATATTTTCTCACCTTAAAGGAAAGTTCGATATTTTCTCACCTTAAAGGAAAGTTCGATATTTTCTCACCTTAAAGGAAAGTTCGATATTTTCTCCTCCCCAATAGTCAAGGCCTGGATCATAAGTTCCCAACCTCTCGAATAAATCACGACCAATCGCAAAAAGTCCTCCAGGCATTGTAGGAGATCTGAGTTAGCATATTGTAAGTTGATATTATAGAATTCATTTATTATGTCAAAATCTACATAACATTTCTAACTTGTGGGAGATCTGAGTTAGCATATTGTAAGGTAATATTATAGAATTCATTGTATTATATTAAAATCTATATAACTTTCTAACTTGTTATTTATAGTGTTTAAATTTAATCTAGACTATTTTTAAATACTTTACAGGTTTATCCAATCATTTTATAGATTTTAACCAATGAATATTTTACATCAGTGATAAGATGAACTGGGATTTGCCAATGAATGTTCACATATTAATACATACATTCATACATACATTCATACATACATTCATACATAAATTCATACATACATTCATACATACATTCATACATACATTCATACATACATACATTCATACATACATACATTCATACATACATTCATACATACATTCATACATACATTCATACATACATTCTTACATACATACATTCATACATACATATATTCATACATACATTCATACATACATACATTCATACATACATTCATACATACATTCATACATACATTCTTACATACATTCATACATACATTCATACATACATTCATACAAACATTCATACATACATTCATACATACATTCATACATACATTTATACACAAATTCATACACGCATTCAAAGATACATTCAAAGATACATTCAGATACACACAATACATTAATTCATACATACATTAATTCATACATTCATACATACATACATACATTAATTCATACATTCATACATTCATACATACATACATACATTAATTCATATATTCATACATACATACATTAATTCATACATTCATACATACATTAATTCATACATACATACATTAATTCATACATACATACATTAATTCATACATACATGCATACATTAATTCATACATACATAAATACATTAATTCATACATATATACATACATTAATTCATAAATACGTACATACATACATTAATTCATACATACATTATTTCATACATTCATACAAACATTCATACATTAATTCATACATGCATACATACATACATACATTAATGCATACATACATACATACATAATTCATACATACATACATTAATTCATACATTTGAATCCGTCGGCTTCATGCAATGCCTTACTATCCTTTATGCACATACTTTCTTTGCGTAATGAATTGCAAGAATTTTTAAGAAAAATATTTGCTACAACTTAATGCATTTTAATTCAGAAATTTAAGCAATGAAAAAACTTTTTTTTATTATTAAACAAATATTTTAGCAAAATAAATTGTTTTCAATAAACGTAAACGAAATGTTACACATTTATATTATTTAACATAGCCTACTTTTGGAAACTAATCTCAGTCGAAGAGGTCGCTGCCCCTGCCCCCCCCCCCCTCCCTTTTTTTTCAACTGATTACGCTACAGTTCAAAATATAAACACATTGTTCAAAGCTGCCCTCAAAACACATCTCTTTAAACTCTACTATCCTGACTGATTCCCCCCTCTGACCGATAGACGATGCTGCTGGGTGCCGTCCATGGCTTGACATGTAAATAGCTATGGAATGGTTGGGCGAATACACATTTGTTTTATTGAATTAATGTATGTTTACTTTTAAGTTCATGATTATGTTTGTTAAATTGTATGTACAGTGTGGTGAGCCCAGTCCTAGGTTGCGTACTACGCTATAAAAAGAACTTCTTATAATATAATAATAATAACATATGTTCACACATACTTACAAACAAATGTTCACATAAATACACATCAAACAAGATCACTAACTCTTTCAAAAACACATCTGAAACTGCCTGTAAGATCTAGGTCAGTAGTCGGCAAACTCATTAGTCAAATGAGCGCAAAATTAGCAGCAGGACGATTAAAGAAATTTTGAGAGCCAAATTTCCTTTCAAGTACCTGTCAAGAACCATGTTTTTTTGGAGTCAACCCCGTTTTTTTTTTTTGGTCGACTGGCCGAGCCGCACTCAGGTCGATAAAGAGCCGCATGCGGCTCGCCCGCTGCTATTTGCAGATCACTGATCTAGGTCAAATATTGACTTCATATTTAAACCAAAAATATCAGTGAAATTATAATTAATTGAATAAAATTTTCCTAGATAACAAGTCTTCATACTCTCTGTATAAAAACACACATTCACTGGCTATAGGAAGCAATCAAAAGTCTGGAGTAAATCTGAAAAGCTCTAAAGGTGTGTCAAGAAAGATGGAAGCATGTTTACTCTTGCAAGCTGGGGAAAATGGCGAGTGGTGGTGGTGGTGGGGGGGGGGGGTGATCATTAAAGAACAGGCCTGGACAACTCAAAATGTAAGGCGGCCCGTAATACTTTATGAAAAACTTGTGCGGGCCGAAAGAAAATCGGACAGGGGGAAAGCTATTAAGAAAATAATAATAAAAAGAATATTTTGTTACTCCGCCAGCAAAGTGGGTCGCAAGCGGCCTGCATGCGCCGCGTGTTATGCATGCCTGTTATAGAAGATGGTGTTACCTTCCTTAGTAAAATTCCTTAGAAGAATAATTACGTGCAGCGAACATTGTGTAGATATTGTGCATGTGGAGAAGCTATATACCAAGGCCAGAAACACATTTACTAATTTTGATGATTTTTTGTCAAGTCTTTAGACGCGCGATTATAATAAAACGAACCGCAAAAGTGCGTATCAGTGGCATTTCATGGCAAGGGGGGCATCATTGATCTTCATGGCACCTCCTCAAGGTTGCCATAGAAAAACAGACGATGGACGGCCAGCTTATATAAGCTGTATTTATTTTTATTTCGTACTCATGGTGCCAAGAGTTTTTACTTACTGGCATGTTGGGGGGGGGGGGGGGGAGGAGTGAGCGCCTGACAATACTAAAGAATCAAACAGGAGAGTTTCTGGATGGGGACTTAAAACTATACCCGGCCCTCTCCATTTCAGGGCAGTCCTGTGCACTGTGCCTTTGTTTGGGATCTGGGTTTAATGATCCTCCTCGAGGTATCCTGTGTCAACTGCAGCCCCATATCTTAAGGACTATACTGAGCCAGGGGCAACATGCCGTGAATATATATGACCTTCATGACAATTGGCTTGAATATAATTTAAAATATATATTTAATGTAAGTTTCAAAAAAACTCTCTACATGCCCCCGTTGAACAAAAGCAGATTAAATATATATTTTTGACGACCATGTTTTGTTTTAATTATGGAGATAGCCAAACAACATAAGATTTAAGTAACATGAGCTTAAATATTGGTCTTAAATCCAATTTAAAATTATATATTCAAGCAGCTGATATATATATATACATTTATATTTATTTATTTACTATATATCCACATGTTGAACATTTGTTGAATATGCATATAGTCAAATTCCTGGCAAGGATGATATTTTTATAGCAAGAACTAAAGTAGAGTTTTTGAAAAAGCTTCAAATATTTATTCTGAGTTGTGGAGTCGGAGATGATATTTAAAATGCAAGCGTTCAATTACTTCCTATCCAGCATTTTAAAATTACCATAACAGATACTCGTAACACTCTTGTTCCTTTTGATCCCCGATTTTATCACACATAAAAATTGCCTGAACCACGTTCTAATAGTTAAGCTATGTTTCCGTCTCCGCAACCCTGATTTTGAAAAGCGTAAAGCACACACTTAGTTAATAACGTAACGTCTATAAATTTAATTTAACAAAAAAAAAAAAACCTTATTGGGTCTGCATCACTTTTTCTTTTGGACGTTTCAAACTCTGGGATATTTTGCCACTGGAATGTGAGGTCCTTAAACCGGAAAATGCCGTTCTGGTTTACGTTTTGGTTGGAATGCGTGGCCAGAGTTTCGTCGTTAATAACTTCAATACTCGGGAAGGCTACGACATTGGGGTCTACGCCTATCCGGGCGCTTAGGGGTCCTGCCCATTCTGCGTGTAGCACATAAAAAAATGAACGGTGTGAATAGCTTTATCGGATCATCCTTGAATGAATTGATCCCAGCGTTAAGCTAAGAGCAAGTAAGGATAAGACAGAAAACGTATCGCACTTATATATAAATTATGAGTTAAAGCCACACAACGTGTTCATTGTTTTTTACAATCCCATGATTTTTTTAAAAAACAAAGTATTTCGCTATCATCTATACTTTTTCCTCAAACATTTAATTATATTTAGATGCACATTTTATGAGTATTTCTGCAGAATAGATAAGCGAATTGTTTGCACTACCTTTCTAGACGAAATATATCAGATTTCATCCCCCCCCCCCCCCCCCCGATTTTTTTTTTTTGTTGTTTTTTTTTTGTTTGTTTGTTCAAAGTAACTTTTTCCTACATAGTCAACTTTACCTGGAAAACATTCAATGTGCGAGTCCAGGAATACAAGAACAGGGGCAGTAGACACAAAGTAGCCTAGAAGCCGAGCTCTGGTCAGACCTTGGCGCTTTGTGGCTCTCACGATAGCAACTTCTGGATACGAGTTAAAATATTTCTCGAGTGGAGCTTTCAGATTCTCTGGAGATAGTTAGAATTGAAACGTGTGAAAATAACGGGTTCGTGAAAATATTGGCCATGAACAAAATAGAATATGTATTTTAATACCAATTTTTAGTTTTGAAAAAAAATAACACCCTCTGATTTATTTTGCCTTTATTGAACTTTACCCTTCTACACTTTCTTTTTAGATCTTTAAAAATTGTCCTCCAATTTTAATTTTGCGTCACTGTCAATTACAAGACCCTACTTTTTTCCGATGTTAGTTCAATGAAATAAAAATTACTTTTATTGGTTTACACATGTGGGGTCATTTCCTAATTTAGCGCATTTAATAATCATCCGAATTCCTCTTGTTAATTTCAAATTTATTTCTTAGCCTTTTTTGTATAAGCTACAAGATAAAATTTCCTAGGACTGATAACTTAATGATAGCCGGTACATTTTCAAGGCATTTGGTGGGCCAGTACGATCGGAGCCGGTCCTGTGACTAACCTTTGGTAGAAAAATCATCCACAAGAATGATTTCCCGTAACAATGTCTTCGGTGTTCGGCTCAAAATACTGTGGACGGATCTGAGCAGCACGGACCAAGCCTCGTTGTGGAATATGATAATGACGCTGATTTGAGGGAGGTCCGTCTTGAAACTTTGGGCCTGATCTCGACAACTTTGAAAAAAGCATTTCAGAAAATCAATGAGTTGCAGGCGTTATTCTTCAGCTAATTGTTCATGTGCTTACTATTTACCTCTAAACTTATAAAGGAAACGATATAAAAAAAAAAAAGTAAGTGCAAATTTGCACTCTAAGAAAATGTGTGTATAAAAGGCATTTACTATACACTGCGACCGTCGGGTAGACCTCTATAGACGGATATCATGTCACTGGCATATTGGTTAAAGCTGTTGTCAGACCAGCCTGCATCGTACTTGGACTTTTCTAGCTCTGATAATGTCTTCACATCGACGACGACGCCTTCACCGCCTTCGCCTAATTGGATGAAAACATCGTCAAACGTGTGCAAAGTTATCATACATTTTATTTCGGTTTTATTTTATTTTTTAAATGCTGTGAAATAGTTCACTGATTGATACCAAATGTGTCTATACAATGAAATGTTTTGATAACATATATATATATTTATTTATTTATTTATTTAATTGAGACGTTTTCCTTTTGTAAGTTGTCGCTATTGTTTTTTTTTCAGCAAAAAAGTACAGTTTAAAAAATGTGTTACATTCAGGCTGTAGACCACAAAACTGTGCCCATAACTATTGTATTACGGATCGGAGAGGTAAGCCCTAAATGTTTCAAACTAATCATGATTATAAAATTGTTGGACTGTTAAAGAGTTTCAAGCCCTTTTTTATTGGCCTCCCAGCGTTCGTCTGGTTCATGTAAACATACATCCACAGCCGGGAACGATAAATGGGAACAACAACATTTTGAACACAATTAGTTTGACCATCTGTCACTGAGAATTGTCTCCACTTGCCAAACTAGATGCTTTATTAATAACGTCGCTGACATGAGGCATTTAAGCTGACAAGCGCCGCCTTTACACCCTCTCGTTTCTAAGCAAACAACTTGTCAACATAATTTATCCGCTGCATTTTGTGTGAGAGGAAATTGACATGAGTGTCAAGTATTATTTACGTTAAATTAGACAAGTTGAAGTCGGAACATGTGACTCTTCTTACCTGGATTTGGGAAAGGTGGGATGGGAGGAATTGTGCAAGGAAACAAGTTAAAAATTAACTCATACAATTTCTATTTGGTATACCTAAAAAAAATAGAGTTAAGGAATGTCCTAGAACAAAGGGCCAACGCGTGTGCCCTGTGTCATCCGCCCCCCGCGACTGGACAGGGTATCAGTTATTTGAGGGGCCAAAATGTATGATGTGAAAAAAATTCATGTTTTAACTTGCAGGGTTCTCCGTGAGGTGGCAGATGGCCTCCATGAGTGGCAAGGTGGCTCTAAAAATGGCATGGGGGCCTCCAAAAGGCACTTACTAGAAATAGTCTATTCTTGTACTCTCACCTGGACCAGATGGATTACGCTTGTCATTGAACGTAGGTAACTCAGTACCATCAAACACAGCTGCTGGTCTCTTTTTGACTAGGATTCCTCCCATTTCTGCGAGTTTGTCCATCTGTTGACCCTGACTTTCCAGTCCTTCAATAAACCGGCCAATCCCACCGACATGTTCCTGACCTACCAATCTCTCCCTGACTACATGTGCGGCTTGGTCATGTCCACCTACTTGCTCTTGTCTGGCGTTTGCATCCCTCACGCGGAATGCATCGAAATCATGATGTTTGGCTGCACTTAAGTCTCCTTCTGCCGCATCATTGGGCACCATAAAAATCCTGGCCAGACTGTATACGACCCAGAGTATAGGCAGCACTATGAGTGCTCGCTTCAACAGCCGATAAATGTGTGATCTCCTCATGGTCGTAGAACCAAAAAAACAAACTAATGATGTACAAGCTTTGATGCTAGGCTTCCATTATTCCTCTTATAAATTCAAAGATTTGTGGTCAAGTGAGCGTCTCTGTAGTAGAGTTGATATTATAGTATCCCATCCCACTGTTTTCAGGGATCAGTGTATAATGTGGCTGAAAAGCAAGATTGATCGATCCATTAAAATTTAAAAGAATACATGCATTTCCTTCTCTTCCAGACTAATAATATCTGTTTACATTACATCTCGTTAATGATATACTATACTCTATAACAGGTTTTCGCAACCTACGGTTGAATTTCGAGGCTTCCGATGAAATGTGATGATAGGAACTGTGGGCCCTTTTGACTTTTAAGACATGATATAATTTATGTCATGTCTTATCATTTAAATCATGTCTTATAAAGTAAATCATGTCTTATAATTCATACCATGACTAATAATTCCTATCATGTCTTATCATTTATATCATGTCTTATCATTTAAATCATGTCTTATAATTTTTATCATGTTCAAGGGTCCACTGTTCTTACCATCAACTTATATGTTTTTTATTCGTTCATCAACATTTTACATTCTGTAATAAGTGTCATTATTTATTTTGAAAGCTCTCCAGTTATCTTTTCTATTCTATATGCAAGATTAAGCAAGCCTTTATTATTATTATAAGAAGTTTTTTTTTTTAATAGCGTAGTACCCCAACCTAGGGCTGGGCTCACCGCGCTGTACATACAATTTAACAAACATAATCATGAACTAAAAAATTAACATACATTAATTAAATGAAACAAAACAAATGTGCATTCGCCCAACCATTCCATAACTTTTTTAAAAAGTGTTTTTTTCTTGTAAATCCTTTAAATGGATTCTTAAAATTACGTAACTGTACGTGATTCATCCCTTATCCGGAAATTTGATCGAAAGTAATTTCGTCGACGGAAAATTGATCGACGGAAATTTGATCGAACGGAAATTTGGTCGAATCTTTTTTTCAGTCCACACGTTAAGATTTTGCTTCAAATTTATTTTTGGATGCATTATTTTGTTTTACTATTTATTACAGTGCGTTCAAAAAGAAATTTGACGAAAATTTTAACGTGTGAACTGAAAAAAAGATTCAACTACAATTTCCAGTAAAAAAAATTAGAAATTTCTAAGTAAAAAAAAAAATTGACTGTGGAACTAGGTCAAACGTTTCAAATGCGATCATTTTCATAAAAATTTAAGATGTAAAATAAATTTGACAATTCTGTGCTGTTGAAAAAAAGTGATACTCGATGAAATAATTACACGTCACTTTCGCTCTATTAGAATTATTATTTAAACAACAACAAAAAATATCATTAAAAAAATAGCTTGTCATCTTTAAATGTTATCCTTAAAGAAGTCTTGAGATGACACAGTAGAGATAATATCGATTGCATGTACTTTAATGTGTCTAAAAATGCATGCATAAACTGGAAGTATAGCAATAAAAAAAGACATGACAACGACCCCGTTGCTGGGGCTGGAGGTCACACGCTGGAGACCTTTAAGAAACGGCTTTATCTCAAAGTTGGTAACCTATAGCTTATTTCAGCTCATACCACACCAACCATTAATAAATTGACTACCACTGAATAAGAGTGAACTTCGTTTAAATCAAAATACAATTTATTAATGACGAGCAAAAATGCACACACAAAAAGTGGAACAACCCGCACAAATCTTCTTTATATAACTAAATATTTTCAGTTTCATCAGTTTTTCCCCTTTGTAACTGGTCCAATCCTTTTCTATTTCCTCCTGACCGGGAAGTTAAATGTGGTCGCCTATTCAACAAATTAAAAATATTTTTTTTTTTAAATAATAAGTCTGTGTTACCCAGAAGCAGGACGCGCACCCCATTAAAACATACATATCATGTCTATTTCTCTGTATAAATAGCGCAAGATTGGAGTTTTTTTTGGCTTCTAAATTAACAGTAGCGCACGACTGCAAACTCATTGACCCTTGACCCCCCCACTGTATTATGGCAACGGAATGTGAACACACACATATCACAGGCAGTTAGTGTGTACAACGGCTTGAAAAGTGACGTGTAAAGTGATATTCCTGTTTTGTGACCAGTATAGTACTGACAAATATCCGGTTGAGGCCTACTTACTCATTGATTTAGGTCTACCCCCAATTCTCAGTGGCTTATCTATGACGGTAAATCCTAGGACTTGTTGAAAGCACAGCGCCCACAGTGTGTATCCATTGAAAAACAACACAGACTCACTTCCAACTGACCTCACATCTGGCTAATAAAAAGTACTATGACACAGCACACGTGTACGGTACTTAGACATGTCTGACATGTGAACCATTGACCATGCACAGGCCGTACTCCACGTGTGCACACAATTACAATATTCGTTGTTGTCATCAGTCGTCAGATCGGAGTTCGCCGGATCCAATTTAGTCGATCAGTAACAGATCGGGGTGGGCCCCCATCCATGACCCACTAGAGTACTCGTAGGTCGTGCCCCATCACAGAGTTAGCACATAACAAAATCAATAGACCTATTAAAATACCGAACACAAGATGAGGATCTTCAATTTTAAAGCAGATCTGAAAGTGTGACCGTTCAATGGTAAACTGCTGTGTGTGTGGACATTTTAATTGAAACTGGATGTAATAGAACAGTCTAACACTCAGTGCCTCATTTACGTATACACTAACTAAGCTACAGCTTAGGGCCTCACAATCTTCCAGTCAGAGATTTTTTCTTTTTTTTTTCTTTGACCACCTCATGTAATTTCAAACGGTAGGGGGCCTCTGGACTTTGTAGAGCTTAGGGCCTCAGCAAGTCTAAATTCGGCCCTGTGGTAAATTCGAATAGATCGTACCGCGTTTTTTTACCATGGCCGCCAACTTGATTGCCGTGACCCGTAAAATTAAGAATAAAACGTTAAAAAATAATGAAAAAATGTCCTAAATGTATCCCTAAGCCTAACCTGAACCCTAAATCTATCTCTAAACCTAACCTGAACCCTAAATCTATCCCTAAACCTAACCTAATGAAATGAGGTACGATCTATCTTAATTAGCCGGCCCTGCTAACACTACATACTTTATTTTTTTAATTTTGGTGATTTCAAACGTTAACGGCAAGGGGACTAAATAGAAAGCAATAGGTGGAACACACAATAAACTATTTCCAAGAGATAGGCTTACAATGTTTACATAATACTGAAGAACAACTTCGGTAAGACACGGGGAAAACTTTACAGCCAGTGTCGAGCTGGCGACGTGCGTCACACCGGGTCCCCACCCCGTTCCACCCCATGAGTTAGACATAGCAGTCACAGTTATCACTGTGCCCAAAACTACGGAGACCTATTTTTAGCTGCATTGATATAGTGGTTACAGTATGTTAGTTTTTCATACACGACAGGTAGTGCAGAGGAAAGAACAAAGCGTATTTACACAATTGCGTCCCTTTATTTGACTTCATGAAAGCACCCCCCCTTCAGCTTTAGGTTCCTAGAAGTGGTGGGCCAGCCCACGGTGGGCCGCTGACATTTAGCCCGCCTGGGCCGCTCTATCGCTGATAGCTAGCCCACGGTGGGCCCCTGACTTTTAGCCCGCCTGGGCCGCGCTATCGCTGATAGTTGGTCCGCCTGGGCCGCTGACTTTTAGCCTGCCTGGGCCGCGCTATCGCTGATAGTTGGTCCGCGTGGGCCGCTGACTTTTAGCCCGCCTGGGCCGCGCTATCGCTGATAGTTGGTCCGCGTGGGCCGCTGACTTTTAGCCCGCCTGGGCCGCGCTATCGCTGATAGTTGGTCCGCGTGGGCCGCTTCTGCCGGTGACATCTGGGAAGCCTGGGCCGCTTCTGCGTTACAATAATACTGGCGTATGAGATCTCCCCTTGACAGTTTATGGCCAATAACAATTTGATATGTCACAGATTAAGTCCATTCGCGACATATATGTGATAGAATCCGATGTTAATGTCAGGTGTGAGCAAACTTCTGCGCGTATCGGGCCAGTTTATAAATAATATCGGCTAATAAAAGATTTATAGGCCGGCATATGTTAAAAAAAACAATTATTAATCAGCCCATACTGTATTTTATAATAAAGAATACAGTAATGATCGTGCTTATTTTTCTATCTAACAACTAAAAGATACCAACATTGTAACAATTGATGAACTAAAAGATACCAACATTGTAACAATTGATGAACTAAAAGATAACTACATTGTAACAATTGATGAACTAAAAGATAACTACATTGTAACAATTTATGAATCCAATAATGACATTATAAAACATATATATATTTTTTTGTTTAGATGAATGTGAGATAATTCCATTTATATCCTGAGAGAAAATCCCATTTATATCCCGAGAGATAATTCCATTTATATCCTGAGAGATAATACCATTTATATACGGAGAATTGAGACCCGAACATTTTTTTTTCTTTCGGCAAACCGGTTACAAGTTTTAAAAAACCGTTTTCAAATCGGTTCTCTGTTTCTACAATCATGGCTCAAGTCCTGAAGGAACGCACGGGAACTGCGTTCCTGTACTTTTTGTGTAAGAAATTAATATATACTGATTTCAGGGACGGGGAGTGTGGTGGGGACATGGATGAGTTCCAACACTCGCCCCCCCCCCCCACCTTTTTGAATGCATTCCACACTTTTCCTCACTTTCAGTCAGATCGTATGATATTTTGTAAGACCATTTGCCCCGTGAGGCAGTTGGGAGGGGGGGAGAGACATTTCGGTTTTGTTGGTGAGGAGTGGGTGGGAAGCAAATATACGGAAGACTGCGACCTGCCAACGTGTTCATATCTGTCGCACAACAATACGGGAGACTGCGATCTGCCAACGTGTTCATATCTGTCGCACAACACTACGGAAGACTGCGATCTGCCAAGGTGTTGATATCTGTCGCACAACACTACGGGAGACTGCGATCTGCCAACGTGTTCATATCTGTCGCACAACAATACGGGAGACTGTGATCTGCCAACGTGTTCATATCTGTCGCACAACACTACGGGAGACTGCGATCTGCCAACGTGTTGATATCTGTCGCACAACACTACGGGAGACTGCGATCTGCCAACGTGTTGATATCTGTCGCACAACACTACGGGAGACTGCTATCTGCCAACGTGTTGATATCTGTCGCACAACACTACGGGAGACTGCGATCTGCCAACGTGTTGATATCTGTCGCACAACACTACGGGAGACTGCGACCTGCCAACTTGTTCAAAATCTGTCGCACAACACTACGGGAGACTGCGATCTGCTAACGTGTTGATATCTGTCGCACAACACTACGGGAGACTGCTATCTGCCAACGTGTTGATATCGGCCGCACAACACTACGGGAGACTGCGACCTGCCAACGTGTTCATATCTGTCGCACAACAATACGGGAGACTGCTATCTGCCAACGTGTTCATATCTGTCGCACAACACTACGGGAGACTGCGACTTGCCAACGTGTTGATATCTGTCGCACAACAATACGGGAGACTGCGATCTGCCAACGTGTTGATATCTGTCGCACAACAATACGGGAGACTGCGATCTGCCAACGTGTTGATATCTGTCGCACAACAATACGGGAGACTGCGATCTGCCAACGTGTTGATATCTGTCGCACAACAGTACGGGAGACTGCGACCTGTCAACGTGTTCATGTCTGTCGCACAAAAAAAAGCTTGCAATAAACAGGCGGACGCGTTTCATCGTTTTGAACAAATCCAGCAACAACAGGTCATCTAAAAATAGAACATCAATGACAATTATTAATAGAACAACGTACGATTCGACTTGAGCTGCAATACATGTTAAGAGCCTCGACTTTTACAGAACACATTCATTATCAGTAAATCTTTTGGTGGGCATCAACTTTTTAGCCACCTTTTAACTGTGTACTCATTTCGAATGTTAGCCATGCAAATTAAGTGAGATAAGAAGGAGAAAGATGCAAAACTAAGTGAGATAAGAAGGAGAAAGATGCAAAACTAAGTGAGATAAGAAGGAGAAAGATGCAAAACTAAGTGAGATAAGAAGGAGAAAGATGCAAAACTAAGTGAGATAAGAAGGAGAAAGATGCAAAACTAAGTGAGATAAGAGGGAGAAAGATGCAAAACTAAGTGAGATAAGAAGGAGAAAGATGCAAAACTAAGTGAGATAAGAAGGAGAAAGATGCAAAACTAAGTCAGATACTGAAGTAGATATACTGAGGGAAAACGATGCAAAATTAAGTCAGATACTAAAGTAGATATTCTGACGGAGAATGATGCAAATGTAAGTCAGATACTAAAGTAGGTATTCAGAAGGAGAAAGACGCAAAACTAAGTCATATACTAAAGTAGATATTCAGAAGGAGAAAGATGCAAAACTAAGTCAGATACTAAAGTAGATACTCAGAAGGAGAAAGATGCAAAAGTAAGTCAGATACTAAAGTAGATATTCAGAAGGAGAAAGATGCAAAACTAAGTCAGATACTAAAGTAGATACTCAGAAGGAGAAAGATGCAAAACTAAGTCAGATACTTAAGTAGATACTCAGAAGGAGAAAGATGCAAAACTAAGTCAGATACTTAAGTAGATATTCTGAGAGAGAAAATATCATCAATGAAACAAACATCTGTTTGTGAGCTAAGTGAACATATTTTGAAAAAATAAGGAAGCATTTAAAAAAAAAAAACCTGAAATTCGTGGTGGTTTATCAATTATAATAGACAGATATAACCGCTCACAATGAGCTATGTATATATTGTGGATATTGTTAAAGATATGTCAGCAGCTAGCTTATTACAGTAAGGTAAAGTGCACCAGGTCCACCAACACCACACCCACCCCCCAATTGATTTGTTAAGTGTTCTCTGTAATTCATGTGACAGTTCAATTAGATTCTGCTTTATCTTCATAACGATTTTGGCAAACAAAATAATTTATCGTGTATATGGCCGGGACCAGCAACATCTGTGCCCGTGACAAGCAACATATGTGCCTGGAACAAAGCCTGAGTTAAGTATCATTTTACCAAAAAGTATAATTTGATACACTTTTTTTTTGTATTAAAATGTAAATTTTGGTGCCTCCTCAAGATGACCCCTGGGTGCGGGTGTCCCCTTGACACTGCCCTCTTTAATGACTCTATTATATACAAGTTTCTGCTGACAATTTCTTTAAATTAATGAGACGGAACACTTGGGACGGAGCACTTGGGACGGAACACTAGGGACGGAACACTTGGGACGGAACACTTGGGACGGAACACTTGGGACGGAACACTCGGGACGGAACACTTGGGATATGGCATAGATTGGAATAAGATGTATAAATCCCGGTCTTTAAAAAAATATAAATCTATATTAATGCTTACTTTCAAATTCAATGAGCAATTTTTAAAATAAAAATGCACCTTAAATAAGCAAAAGTTCCAAAATAGTTTTTTCTATAATATAGAAATAGAATGCCACTCGTCCTCATCTTAGAGTCTGAGAACAACTCCAAGACATTGTAAAATGGCAAGAACGTGGGCACGAGAGAGAAAAATCAAGGACTAAGTCGAATGTGTTTAAGTAAATGGTCTTTATGTGCATTGGGTTGATCAAGTGGCCATGGTGTGATTGTGGTTGATAAAGTGGTTATATAGGCCGGGGGTTGATTAAGTCATGGCCATTGTGCACATTGGGTTAATTAAGTGGTGATGGTGTGCATGTGGTTGATTAAGTGGCCACTGTGTGCATTTGGTATACACGCCAGAGAGTCCATAGGGTATGATGTACTTAATATTATTTTTTTTTAAAGTCTGCGTGTTTTTCTACCAGAACTTTAAAACGCAGGCTTATTTTACAATAATGACAGCTTTATCGCTTCCATTTCTTATTTAAAATAACACACTAGTTTGTTGTGTATGAGGACTGATTGACGGAGCCAAGGATATCAAATAACGTTATCATACAACCCCATATCAGTCTTTCAACCAGTGGCGTGTCTATCGTCAATGCTGATTGGGAACTTTCTGCAACGAAATCCCAAAGCTAACAAGATTGAAAGAGCAATGTAGCTTATTGTTGATAATATACATATCAATCATATGTACAATTTTATAATACAAATAAATCATATTTACAATTCTATAATATAAATATCGATCATATGTACAATTTTATAATTTACATATCAATCATACATACAATTGTGTAATATACATATCAATCATACGTAAAATGTTATAATTTAAATATCAATCATACGTACAATTTTTAATTATAATTTTACATTAGTTTAGGGTCTAGCGTCTTTTTTTGTCTTCAACCCCAATGATTCTTGGCAACGCCAATGCTGTTACCTATTGCGCCTTGAACAGGGACAATACGCTGAGATAAGAGGTTGTAAGGAGGCGGTTAGACCGACACAATCGTCTGTATGGTTGGGACCACATTAACAATGTTCACAACAAATTTCACAATGCATTCTGTGTGTTTGAATGTGACCCAGTGAGATAAGTTTCATTGTGTACTGTGATCTCCATTGTACTGTCAACGACATGGGTAGTTCTGATATCTTCATTTTTATGCAATGATTGGGAGTCGAAGTTAATGACGTTTGCAATGAGAATTTTTGTTCGGTGTAGAAGGTGTACGAATTTCTTAAATTTTTAGTAACCAAACCTTTAGATCTCTAAACTCCTTGACGTAATATGCTCATCTTTTTATTTCTTCCTTTTTTTTGGACAATTTACCCCACCCTCATAAACAATTAGTTTTACAACTGCCCCACCCAGGGCCGAGTTTAGACTTGCTGAGGCCCTACGCTATACAAAGTCCAGAGGCCCCCTACCGTTTGAAATTACATGAGGTGGTCAAAGAAAAATTTAAAACATATAGCTGGTAGATTGTGAGGCCCTAAGCTGGTAGATTGTGAGGCCCTAAGCTGGTAGATTGTGAGGCCATAAGCTGGTAGATTATGAGGCCCTAAGCTGGAAGATTGTGAGGCCCTAAGCTGGTAGATTGTGAGGCCCTAAGCTGTAGCTTATTTTGCTTATATGTAAATCCGATACTGGCTCCACCCCAATATTTATATATATATATATATTCTAATTGACTAAATCATTACAACCTCCCCACCCAATCATCAACAGCCATTACGACCTGCCGCCCAGGTAATAGAACATTCGTTTCAAAATTGTATTTTCTACCCTAGTGGAAGATATAAAAGGCCTTCCGTTGAAACATACCTTTTGCAATTTGATTCGTTGAAAACTTTAAAACGTAGGCCTGTTTTACAATAGGACCACGCCTCTTCTTTTTTTCATCACCACCACGGCCTACCTTCAGAGCCGTAGGCCAAAGCTTCTAATTCTGCGCCCCCTCTCTCCACCAATATGGCCTACCTTCAGAGCCATAGGCCAAAGCTTCTAATTCTGCGCCCCTTCTCTCCACCACCCACTCCTATATAGATTTATAATTTATAATTGAATATTTTATAGTTTATATTTGAATCACTTAATATAATCTTTATAGTCTTTGAAACCACATAACAATTTAATGGAAATGTGCTCATGACAAGGTTTCTGTTGTTTTATTGAACTCCACGGATCTACGTAAATCTGCTTCAATGATTTGGCGAACACGTCTTTCGGTTTGACGGTCGTAAGTAAACTCAACAGCCTATATTAAAAGTGGTGACGATAAAAAAATTTACGTGCCTACTATCAGTGGATATGTAGAGGTCAACTTAGTGTTGGCCGAGTGATTTTAAAACCTGATGGGCCGGTTTCGAACGTGATGAATCACCTGGAATCAATAATGCTGCATGAAATCTAACATTTTCCCCTGACACGTGGTTTACGCCGAGTGTGTGTGAGAGAATAAGCAAATAAACGCTTTTCTTATGTTATAGAGCAAAACAGCGCACGTTGTCAGATTATTGTTATTATTATTACAGTGGTCTTATATAGCGCGTTACCACAGCCTATCTGGGCTCACCACGCTTCACATAAGAAATTGTCAAAAATAAACATAAAATTAAAAGAGGTATTCAGATCAGTGATAGGCAACGTAAATGCACCTCTAAATTTATTTTATGTATATTAATGTAATTTTTTTTTGCTAATCATGTTTTTGTTTGGTCTTTTCAAATAATACAGAAAAAATTGAACTATTTGTTTATTTCTTCTGTTTAAGCGCCCAATTAGCGCTGCGCCTTAGGCCATGGCCTAGGCTGCCCCATAAGACAACGACGGTTCTTACACAGGGGTAGCCTAAGATCGTCGGAAAACACATATTTATGACGGAGCAACGGAAATAATTGTATGGGTGGTGGTCACCACAACATGAATAACTGTATTAAAGGATCGCGGCAGTATGAAGGTTGAGAACCACTGCCATACAGGAAATACAGCCCTGCCTACCTTTCTGTGACGTCAGAGACCTCATCGATATCGTCAAACAAGAGAAACTACCAGAAAGCCTTAGACATTTAACACACAATACATAAATCGGAAGTTATCAAATGAAATGAGTAAAATCTCATATATAGGCTTCCATTTCCGGATAGCACGGCAAATGTAATTCCCGATAACGACGCTAAATGATTTTTTTTTAAAATAACGCACCTGCGTTTGGTGCGTAATATTTTCTTTCGGGGAGAGTAAATTAATTGTCTCAAATTAAGAATGGTGTAATAAATATTCGGTTAAAAAGTGGTTGGGACATAAGAATGTTAATATAGTTCATGGGGTCATGGGCGTGAAATAAAAAGTGTGCAGTGACGTATCATGGAGGGAGGGGATGTAGCAAAATCGGGATTCTTAATAAACGTGCGTTACTTGAGCTCATGTCTTGTCAAGTAACTTTAGAAGAAAGGAAATGTTTGGCGAGCTATTACTAGTCTGGTTCTGGTAGGGTACGTTGCTGCATCCATATAATGGCATATGTGCAGCGGTTGGGGAAGCGATGCTGCTATCCTAACGGCTCCTAGCAGATGCCAGGGCAGCCTTGAAGCTTTCGATAGATGTCGAGTTCACGGCGGTATTGTCCGGGTGGTTCCAAGCGATTATTGTGCGTGGAAAGAATGATTGTTTATGTTGCACTGTGTTACTCCGAGGCACAGTGAAGCATTTGTTATTGTTTCGGGTGTAATTGCTCATGGGGTTGTCAGATGTTAAGTCAGTGTTAAGTGAGTGTTTGGCTCTTACTAATCGACCTGGCTTCTGTGGGGTGAGATAATTGTTTGCTGGGATAGAAATATCAGAAATATATCAACCATCACAGCCTTCAAAACTGCACTCAAAACACATCTCTTTAAACTCTACTATCCTGACTGATTCCCTCTCTGAACGTTAAACGATGCTGCGGAGTGCCGTCCATGGCTTCACATGTAAATTGTTATGGAATGGTTGGAGCGAATGCACATTTGTTTTTTTGTTTTTTAATTAATGTAAGTTAATTTTTAATTTCATGATTATGTTTGTTACATTGTATGCACAGCGTGGTGAGCCCAATCCTAGGCTACCAATAATATTAATAATAATAGCCGGCACTAGCTCCATGACCACTTTATATAAGAATGATAGGCGGTCCTTTTCTCGTCTGTCCTTGAGGGAGTGGATGTCAAATCTGTTTAAGAGGCCAGTGACGTAGCCAGGAGTGGTGGTTTTATAGTCACGTGCTATGAAGTGCATTGCATATTATTGTTGAAGTTGAAGTAAAGCACAAATTACTCACACAAAATCGGGAAGTTTGTGGGAATCGGCTGACACACGAAGCTGTGAAATGTTGTCGATGTGCTGGAAAATTTTTAACTTTTACAATATGAAAATGTGTACTATCCTCTTTATGGGATAGTCTATAAATTTAATTTCGCATACATATATACGTCTGCCTCTCTATATATCCCTATTTAAACTTACCATTTGAAAAAAACCGCAGCATTTTCCTCCGGAGCTGAGGGCTATAGACACTACAGTTATGAAGCATTATAGTAAAAGTTCCGGCTCATACCAGCGAGAAGCCAGTATAGGAACTTCTCATTCCTACCAAAGACAATCAGGGACTGGAACAAGCTTCCAAAAGGAACAGTTGAGGCGACAACACTTGACTCATTTGCGTCTATTGCCTCAGGCCTTCCAACCCCCAGTGCATGATACCCTCAAACAGTTACTCTTGTAACCAGTGAAATATCCTCATCAACACCAGGCACAGAGACATTGCAAATCCCATCTACATTCATAGGAGCCATAATAATCAATAAATTGATCGTGGGCCCTTAATATATAGAAGAAGAAAACGCAAAATTTTTATGTAAATACTCTTTAAAAAAAATACTATTAAATATTAGATTACTTTTTAAATATTTTTTTCCTAAAGATTGTTAATTTTTAAATAAAATACTAATCAAAGTAGTAATTTTAAACTGTCAGGTCTACTTGTCAGTATCTCTTCCACAAGAGCTTTAGAGAAAATTACACGGAACTGAAGGGTGAAGTGGGCTCAAAATCAACACAAAAAGTTGGCACAGTTCAATGAGTAGTAATATTTTGATCATGTCCTTCACCATCTTAAAGGCATCTGGACAACATTGTTCTTATTGCACCTGGCTTAGTTATGTGGTTTAACTTAAATAGACTCACTTTAATGTCCAAAATTTATAAAAGGTAGTCCTAAGCCTTTATTTTATTTTTTGTTAAATATTGAACGTATGTATGTTTCAAGTCTAGTTTACAAATGAAATGTCTTAATTTACATGAAAGATCAAGGACACTTATGAAATAAGTTATGTAACTATACAATTTTTTTTAATTTAAATGTATACAATTCAGAATCAAATATATAATTATTATATAATAATGCCATTCTGCTCAATAATTAACATGGAAGTTTAAAGGTAAAAATATTGTTTGTTTGAAATTGAAGAAAAGAGTGTGGTACAAATTTTATCCAGAAATATGAAAACATACAAAACATTACTTAAAGATAATGAGTGTTCAATGATATAAACTTTTTTTTTAAAAATAATTAAATCCTAGAACTTCAACTTTCTCTACTCCCAAACTATTTTTGGCTTGTTCACCGCCAGCTAATAACCTTTATCCCTTATATTATGATAATTTGCAGGGATGATACAGTTTTAATTGATTATTGGTTGTTCTCTATTAGAAGTGTTAAGATCATGTAAAGACTTATACAAATGCATCATGCTGTTTTTAAATGTAAGGTTTAAAAATAATTAGATTTTGATGAATAACTTTTTTAATTTAGTTTAGTGATGCACTAAAAAAATGTCCAACACTTGTTTCACATGACTGTTGAGCCACAATATTTTTAAATGGCTATGAAATAAAGGTAAAGAAATTATTCAAATAACAAAAATCTCCAAAGATAAGCTGAAGTCAAATTAGTTCTTTTTCTCCATAAATAAAACAAAATTTAGGAAAGCAATAAGATCCTTATTTAAAATCTTTAATGTATTAAGACAAGAAACTTACATTTATTTTTTGACTTTTGGAAATTTTAAAACAAAAACTTACATGAAAATACATTACATTTGAAAAGATGTGGCTCATTACTGTATATTATATAATTAAAATACAGTGGTTTCCTGTTTTCCTTTGCCATAGAAAACATGTTTTTTGTAGCATCACAATATCCCAAAACATTCAAAAATTTAAACGGTTAAATTGGGAATTTATTATTTTTCTATCATGAGAAAATTTCAAATATAAATTCATTGTCTTGTGGCATGTTTTGTTTTCAATGGACATGTCTTCTGTGCTTGTCTAACTGCCTTAGTAAATCTGCTACTACCAACTACAATCACTGAGCTACGTTCCAGTTTGATGAAAGGATCAGCCTCTTGTACTTGCTTACTCAGAAGGAAAAGGACTTTTTGATCTAGAGGGGTAAAATGAAAAACATGGAAATTAAAATGTGTGAGTATTATCAACTTCTAACAGGGTTGTAGTAAAAATGTAAAAAGGGGGGGGGGGGGGGGGTGTTCAGTCTAGTTTTGGCAAAACAACTGTTAAATTATCACTATTCTACTGAACTGGTTGTTAAAAATCTCAAAATAATAAAAACAATGTTTTAAAAAATCAAAAAATTCCAAAATAGAATTTTTATTTTTTTTAAAATAAATGAAATAGTTTTAACTTAAAATGGAAGTTATCAATCTGTTGGTAATAATTAAGACACTATTAGAGTGTGGAAATAGTATGCATCGCCTCGTCTAGAGAAAAGCAATGGATTCCCTGAAAAGTATCAAACCTGTTTTTGCTTGATTGGTAGCACACTGCTGTCTTCTGCTAACTTGTTTGATAATAAAATAACTGTAAAATGCACACAAATACCACTTGTTGTTTAACTTACTTGCACTTGGATTTTGCACCAATGCACACTTGCAGCCTGAAGGGATTATAAAATCTGCAAAAATGTTGATTTTCTTCACTATGTTAGATGGACGCAAATCCTGAAGAAGCTTAATGGGCTTCTTAGCACCTGTTCTAGCAATAGCTTTGTAAGCTGAAATTTAAAAAATAAAAATATTTTTCAAAAAAATTTCTTTAATACTCTTTGTTTCTTTTCTTTTAAGTTAAAAATGCCACAGTTTTATACATGTTTTTAATACTTTCATCAAAATCTTGTTTATTTGTAGGCTATATAACTGGATTGGGTATTAGTGTTTAATGCTGTGAAATAATACACTCACAAAAATTTACAATTAAAGAACATTTAGAAAAGAATTCTCTAAACAATTTGATTTTAAACCACACCAAATATTTTTAAAAATCGTTGTGCTTGAAACTACCTGCAGAAGAATTGCAAACCATATCTTTGAAATTCTCAGGTACTGATGAAATTCGAATGCAAATTGGGCATATGTCACCTTCAGCCTGTACCTGCAAATAAACTTTACCTATAGATTCCTTTAAGGTAGGCTTTTTAAATAACCAATCTAAATATTTATTTCAAGTTTAAAATAATTCATAAGATGATATATTTGTTACAACTTTCAGCCACGAAGAGATGACTTTCACATATCCAGTAGTATTATCAAGTGGTAAAATAAAGTTATTGAGATTAAAATTGAAATAAATATATTATTCTAAAAAATCAGATAATTTTACTTAAGGCTGTCAAAACTACAATTAAAATCCATTTAAAATATTTAGCGTAACTTCCCTTTTTAATATAAACTTTTATTTTAACTGCAAATTTTTACAATGTGTATTCAACTTACAGGCAATCTTGGCAATTCTGCACTCACATCTGTTGTAAATAAAATTGTTTAATTAATGCATGAAAAATTGTGTTTTTTTAAATAAAATTTTAGAAGTTTAAAGAATTATTTGAAACTTAAAGGGCATAAGTACAGCTGAGATCACAAGATATTTTTTTAAAAATAAGATTGGTCTCAAGATGGTTTATAATTATTGCTAACCAATTCTTGTCTGTGTTTCCATTGGTGCTTGTGGGTCAGAAGTTTCAGGTTTCTTTCTAGGAATTTCAAGTTTTGTGCCACATATGGTTTTCAATTCATAAGACTGAACATATGACATATCTGAAACAATCAATAAAATGGAAATATTTAAACAACAATTTTAATTAATAGAAATTTTCAATTGTTTCTAAAGGTATTGTGCATTTTTTATAAAGTTAAATAAATAATTGTTTGCTTATTGATTCAGAGGAAAAAAGAGGGGGGGGGGGGGAAGGTAGGCCAAATGGTAACCTAGTTGTTTTAAACTAGGACTTGTTTGAAATGAAATGACATATGGGGAGTCATATGATTTGGATATAAAAAAAGGTTTAAAAGGTTTAAAAAATTAGCTGGGATACTTTTACCAACTAAGAACAGGACCATTAGTATAATAAAGTATTATTATATTTTGTGCTGATGCTCCTCATTGAAAGAATGTATTTTCTTTAAATAATTGCATGATGTGTGGCAAATATTCAGGGTGTCAAAAGATTTTTTTTAAACAGTATAATGTCAGATATTTGTATAGGATATTATTATTTATTATACCTTTGTATTAATATCACCTGGTATCTAGTTTTGAGCTGAATTTAAATACATTTTGGAAATCATTAAATTCTTATTTCTTTAAAAGTGTTTCTCTACCTGTTTCATAATAATAGAATACTTTGACATCTGCAGGCTTTGGACTAGACACAGCCAATTCTTTGTCTTGTTCAACATCTATTGAAAATTCTTTAGCTCTTTTGTTTAACTTAAGAAAATAATCACAAATATAATTATTTTTTTAAAATGGTGCAACAAATTATTCAAACTGTTTAGAAAATGTATTTGTTGATTTTATTAAATTCAGATGACAAACTACTTTTAATTTTAATTTATAATTAAATACATTGGTTCAAAACTATTTAATACCTCATCAAAATAGAATGAAATTATGCCTTCTTCCTCATCGTGTTCAATCTTTTTCATTCCCAATTTGGGGAAAAGGGATTCCAGCTAAAATAAATGAAAAAACAAGTAGAAATATTTAAAACATCTTCTATGAGAAAAATGTCATTATATTTGGTTTATTATTCAAGATTTTTAAAAAGTTATTTTTTTTAAACACATAGTATAGCCTACCTTAGTCAAAGACTGCTCAGTTGGAGACCAACTTGTAACCAGCTTCAAAGTGACAAGAGCCATACCAACAGGTGTCTTTTGATTACCTTTAGATCTAGACATAGTTTTTTTTAATGATCAAAATTATAAATTTAAAAAAAAAAATATATATTTTTTATATTGTATGCCTATTTTACAAAAGCATGATAACTAAAAATCATTTCAAAAATTCAATTTCTGTAAGTATTCTTTCAGAATTTGATCATGTATTTCCTAAAAATTATCCACTTAGATCTTGCAAAATAAACAATGCTCTACTTTAACATTAAGCCCTTTTCAATAACATAATTTTAACAAATATATGATATCACTACTTCTGATAAAATGATCAACTTTTGACAAATTATTTGCATTTAAGATCATAAAAAGAATCAAACATTGATATATTAAAATGTTATGTAATATGTTGCATTATGAATTAAGTTTATTCTTAAGCACAAGTACTTACCCTACACTAATCATTATTGTACGGCGATCACATCGATCTATATCTGGTTCATATAATTTGGGAGTAATTTTCAAGTGAAAATTAGATTTTCCATCTGCAGCTAGATCTTTTGCTAATTTATTATAGTTGACGTTTAACTGTAACAAATCAAACAGTTTTAAACAAAAATTATTTCAATAGTTATATTAAGAAATAGCTACACTATTTAATATTTATGACAATTAATGGAAGATTTCATGTGGTGTTACCTGCTGTACTAAATATTTTTATTAATAAATAATTTTTCAATAAAGGTAAATAATTATTAAAACACTTGAATTAATTTCATGTAAAATTTATTTTTTATATTATATTTAATAATAATTGTATTGTTTAGCTACTTTTTAAAAGTTAAACATCTATAGGCCCATAACTACCTGAACTAGTGCACAGCCTTCACCTCTGGCAACAATGACTAGTGTGTTAGGCAAAACAGAAATCAGAGTAGTTTGTAACAGGAGTGTTGTCTTTTCTTTCTGTGATATGCTAAACACCTGTGATAATTTTTCACCAGCTACTGAAACTTTCAGCTCCTGTTTTCCTTTAGTGAAAGATAAACTGGCAAACTCAGATAGAGCATTGAGGCCAATAACAGTGTCCTGGAAAATCAAATGATATATGTCACATAAAATAGTGCACATTTTTTAAAAAGTGGATTTGAATATCTAAGTGGATTTGAATGTTACTAAAAATAAACAACAGTTTATTTATTTTTAAAATCCTGTCAAACTTAATAAGAGTCAATCAATGTTAAGAGAAAATTTAGGACCTGTGTTGAGGAAAATCCACCAAATGCATTTCTTTGTTTGGAGAGCCACATGGCAACATTATGAGTATGCTCAATGGCTCGTGGCCCATAGTGTGTAATGTAGGCCATCAAAGCATAAGATGACATTTCTACTTCAGCAGATGGAGCAGCATAGAAATGCCATGAGTCAACAGCTCTTGGTTTGGACTCTTCCCTAGCCCAGTACTTTTGAGAACCTTCAATTGAAATAGTTATGAATTTGTTTTTGCTCGACAAATGAAATTGAATGTTTTTAAAAATATAATGCATTCCAAACTGTTATATATATATAGGTTGTGAAGCATAAACATACTATAAATAGGTTACAAGGCAGCCCAAATTAATGTTAAATACGATTAATTTATAGATATTATGTGAAAGGGTAATAAACTTTATTGCAACAAACTTGCTTTATTTTTTAAATAACAGTTATAGCAACATCCATGCGCCGGGTTGATTCACAAGGCTCTTGTTTGAATTATATAAAATAACATTAAATTCTTTATAGCTCTTCATTGAATGTTACTTTTTAAATTTATCAAAAGACTATAAATAATTTAAAGCAATGCATTTTCTTAATTTATTCTGATAAATAGCCATTTGATTTTTAATTATCTCTTTTGCAAATGATACCGGATATATTTAAAAATAAAATAAATTGATTTTTTTTAATCATCTTGAAAGATATTCAAAAAGATATTCACAACAGTAATATATAATTGAAAGTAAATTGGTTTACCATCTTTTCTAGCTTTTGCTTCCAATTCTCTTATTATTTTAATGGTAGCTGGGCTATTTGACTTGTAAAGAGCATTAGCATAAGCCACTAGTGACATAACATAAGGGTCCATCTTGTTTTTCTCTTTCTCTAAGTTTTTACTTATGCAGTCCATAGCACCAACAATAGCAGGATCCTGGAAAATGTAGATATTAATTTTGTCAATTAGAATGTAATGATGATTATGCTCCATAGTGAGACCAAGTTCAAGAGTACTGAAATTTTGTTTTAGCTGATGACAAAGAAATATAAATTTAGCACTTACTGTATCATTCAGCCCAGCCGTAAGCAGAGCTATAGCCACATATGATGTAAGTGCAGTGAAGGATTCGCCTTTCTTCTTTTCATTCCCCATTCCTCCCATCATATAAGAACTGAAAACCTTTCCTGTCTCTCTGAAACATCCAGTCTCCAGTTGACTCCGTTGAAGGAAGCGTAGACTCATTTTTATATCATTTGGATCAATGTAGATATAAGGTTTGGCTTGGGCATAGGATTTAATAACAAAGGCAGTCAACCAAACACTTCCTTCAGGATCATTTTGTCCAAAAGCACTGTAAGAACCATCATTATGTCGATATGTCAACTCTTTTTGGTAACCTGGAATAAAATGAGTTGCTTCTAATTACTTTTTTAAAATAAATTATTTGACACGTATATATTCTTAGTTATGTAAAAGTAAACGGATTGACCAATAATAGCTATTATTAATAACTATGGCTTAACCAGGTGCAGTTTTTTTTAGAAATAGGCCTACAGATAGTCCTACATCCTGCCTGCTGGCCTTTAAGCAACAGGCCTACAGACAGTCCTAAAGAGAGTCTTACACCTTACCATTGACTCTTTATTGATTAATCTAATAGTTTTCTCCCCCTTAAGAATATTTGTTTACTTGGGTTCACTCTGTAGGCTTACTATGAATATAAAACATGGAGTTGGGGGAAGGGCAATTTCAAACAAAAGCAGGACTCGCCAGAAGCAAATTATATTTAAGAGATGTTTTTAATGAGACTGGTACTTTTTTTCAGATGCATACATTGATTAGTAGTTTTTGATAATGTTAAAATCATGTGTGGGAGCTGTATCTGAGATACCTATAAATTATATTTTTTAATCACCCACATAAGACATGTGCTGTTTGACCTACCTATCTCCATATGCTTGATAGCCTTAGCCTTGAGCTCCTCTGTAATTCTGCCAGTATTTGTTAGATATTTGAGTACAAAAATATTAGGGACAAACCCTACCATATTTTGTTCACCACAGCCAGTGGGCATTCTCACAAGATGGTCAAGGTTGGTTAAAGCAGGCCCCATAATGTCACCTATATTTTGGAAACACTTGAATTATTTAATTTTATTAGAAAGGTAATTATCTATAATATCTATATGTGTCACTTATGTCAGCTATCCTAAATCGATTTTTACATTATTAAAACAATATTCAAAATATGTTTTTCTTTTGTCCTCAAGAAATTATAAACATTTGTTTTATCTAAAAAAAAAATATTTTTTTAATTTTCATTGAAGAGATGCACTGACCAATTACAGTAACTTCTCCCCTTGAAGATTCTTTAACAATGTCAGCATCTTCTGGCATTGGAAGAATAATATCTTCTTGTTTTTCTTTACCATCTGAAATAGTTTTAAATTTCATTTGAAATCAAGTTTTAAAAAAAAATAAGTTGCCTACATTCCTAATGAACAGTTAAATATAACAGTGCTAAAATGTAGGCTTAATTTTGAAGTTTGTAAAGGAATAAAATATATGAAACTGTTATAATTTTATATATGCTCAGTAACTGTGAAGCCCAATTAAATATTTCAAATTCACTTTGATCTAAACATGTATTACTTAAAGTAATTAAAGCATAAATGTTTGTCTTTGAATTTAATTAAAGTATGTTAAATGAATTAAGGATAAAATTTAAGTTTAAGGTAGAACAAATTTACTTGCACAAAAATGAAACATATTAGTATTATTAGTTTTATTTAAATTTATAGTAAAAATAAAGTGAAGGAAAAAATTTACTGGGGACTTAAGAAAAGAGGAAGTTGAAATATTGAGGACAACCATATGCTAAGAAAGGATAAAAATAGTTTAAAATGAAATATTATTTACCCTTAGCACACATAAATAATGTATGTGTAAATTGTTGTTCAACTCCCTCAGCCTGAAAACAAAGGAGAGTTCAAAATTATAATAATATTTGGTTACTGATGAAGTACTTTAAACATTATAGGCCCTACTGTGAATATTATTTATTTTTTATGAAACTTTAAAATAATTCATTCAAAAATAACTTAAGCTTAAATTTAATATTAAAGTCATTAAATTTTTTTGTAGTATGAGCTAAAGATATTTAGGAATGTTTTCTATTTACCTTGACAAACATTTGACGCCTGACAGTGTCTGACACCCCAACATACCTTGTGTCTACTTCAATACTATTATCACAAAGACCAGGAATTATTTCAGCCTAAAAATGTTAGATTTCATATAATTAAATCAAATCCCACTTAAAAAATATTGTCAATTTATTTTGTGCATGCTGGACTGTGGTGATTTCTAAATTGTTTGTCTCAAATTTATATCAATTAAAATTTATTGTTTAATAAATGTTTTTCTTTTTCATGCCATTGAGTTATTATTCTTCTTAAAGCTTTCATGCAAACAATTATTCTAAATAATGATTTTTTAAGGGTAAGTTAGAGGGCCTTAAGGATTAGTTTATGGATCAAGGGGTTAGAGCCCAAAAAAGTTTGTTAACAAGTTTTGTGGAGAGCTATTCATCTTATTGTACAATTTTTTTTTTCAATTTATCTTAGGCAGGCTTATAGTTTATGTATGAAATTGAAAGTTTAAAGATAAAATTTTGATAGCTAGCAAATTAAATGGTAGACCTATCTAATGTGCGTACCTTTGCAGTTATTGGTAATTGTCCTATCTGTTTTGGCGTTACATAAAACCTTGCAGTGTGTGACTTTCCACCACAAAGACACAGTGGTTCTTTGTTAGCTTTGCTGTTGTGCACTTCAAAATTGTTTCCCATATCAAGTTCAAGTTGAATCTGAAATGATGTATGTAAGCTATTAACATACTTTTTTTGTGTAACCATTGCAGAATTGTACAGACTTTGCAATGTTTATAGATTGATTGCAAACTAATTTCCAAGGACAGCACAAAGATAGATATCACAGGAAAAATAAAACCAAGGAAGACCCAAAGAGACCTGTTGAAGTACAATAGAGTATGATCTATAGAAACTGAACTTTGCCAACAGTTCACACAGCACTTAAACCTTTATTTCTCAAACTAAACTAAATTTTAAAATACCATGTGTTAAAATGAAAAATCATAACACATTTCAGAACAATCAAAAAAATTGAAAAAAAAATTATAGTCCTAGTATTTCTTGAACAAATTATGCCTAATTATCATTTGTAATAGTTTAAGAAAAGAAAAACAGCCAGAGTCAGCCTGACAAAAATGTTGGAGGTGTGTTAATGCTATAAGATTGTTGGAATTTACCTTTAGAAATTATTACCCTATGATAATACTTTGACAATATATATTATATTGTTTAAGTTATAGCAATTTTGTACTCACATATAAACATTTTTCTAAATAATTGTAGACAGTAAACAAAATGGGAAGCCTCTCTCCTCGCACAGCAGCATAAGGAAGATGAAGTGACAAAAAGAATGGCTGGAAAGTGGTTACTGACACAAGATTTGAAAGTCCGAAGCCTTTCTTCTCATCAACACACAAAGCATTGCCAACCCAATTTGTGATTGTGTGAGGCGTTGTCTCACTAATGATAGACTGGCCTGTCTCCCTAATCAAGACATAATGTACACATAAGTTTGGTTCAAAAAATGAGTTCCATAATAAGATTTTAATTTTAAAATTTACAAATACTCTGTTTTGTTTTCTTAATGCTTTCTTTTTAATTTAAATTTTATAATTATGGATAAATGGTAAATTAAAAAAATTAATATATAAATTGAAACATGTAAGGTGAGGAAATAAAAAATGCTTAGAATTATAATTATTTTAAAAAATAAAATAAATAATTTTTTTTTTAAATTTCCAAAACATTAATTTGAGACCAAAGGATAATAAACCTAAGGAACATTTAAATATAATTAATCCTTAAATTATTAAAAAAGAAAATACCATAACTAAATAGAAATATTTTGTTATTTTATTTCTTAACCAGAAATAATTGTATTGTACATAAGTAACACATTTTTAACAAACATAGTTTTGAAGACATGCAGATGTAACAGTAGAGTTTAAAAAAACAAAGTAGAAAATAAGCAAAAGAAAAGGGAAATTAGTGAAAAATTACTAACAGGAGATAGTAGTGTTACCGGTATAAATATTTCTTTAATAGTGCATGAATAAAGCTTAACTTTACTAAAATTATTGCAAAACCTACCCAATAATATGTAATTCCCATAGCCATGTTTCTGGAAAATTTGTGCGTGCCATATTTTTGTTCATTCCTTTGTTGTGTGGTAGTGGTAAGTCAGGTAGGCCTATTCCATAAATGGGAACTGGAGATTCTCCTGTAGGCAAGATTCTATTACGTGAAATGTTATATTCAAAGGATCCTCCTAACCCTCGGCCTAAAAGCCCAGAATAAGGAGAGAACAAGGAGGAAAAAGATGTAAAGCAGTTAGAATTACAGATTCATGCTGGAAGAAACTAATAAATGGGTTAGAAGTACAGTGGATTAGTACAAGATCAAGTAAAATAAAGATAGGGGGAAAAACTCATGTAAACACAAATTTTAATTAATATTATTTTTATAATTCATTCTGTTAACTGTGACTGTATGTATAACCCACGATTATTTTTGTGTGTATTAGTTTTAAATTTGTCACCTGATTGTCCAATGTTGTTGTATGACTGGATGTGGTGAGTTGTTTTCATAAATGTTTAACTTAAATGTGTGAATATTGGTTGGAGAACTTGAGTGAATGATTGTGTGATGTGGGTTATAAGTATAAACCTAAATAGAATCTAGAATGTTGTTACACAGACTGAGTTGGTATCTTATAATTACTATTACATTAACAGCTAAGTGGAAATGAAAAGAAAGTACTGGTAACTGTAGCTACATTTCTTTCGTGATTAAATCAGTTTTTGATGTTTGTCAGCATTTCAACTTTATTTATTAAAAGTAGTAATGGAAATGAAAAATATTAAGCAGAGTTCTATTTCCGATCTTGTACTAATCTTTTAGAAAAGGAAAAATAGTTCATGCTGCAAGAGGAGCAAAATTAAAAGATTAAATTTTTTTCCCAAACAGATAATGCAATTTAGTTGGAAATTGTTATGACAGCCTACACATACCCTACAATAACAAAATCCCAGAGCCATGTTTCTGGGAAATTGCTACGAACCAGTGAATTAATTTTCAGGTTGTTCTCAACCGGGGAATTTACATCAGGTAGAGTTCTTGCAAAATTCAATACAGATGCTAAAATTAAAATTATTATTTTTAAATTATTATTTCTACACTGTTAGCTATCTATATAAATTAAGTGCAGTAATTGATGATTTAATTGAAGTCTGATAACATTTTTAAAAGCATCATGATGTTTTTAACTAAATAGTAAGATTTAAGTTTTAATATCTAAGGTGATTTATTTAAGTTTATTATAATTCAACATAAGAAATTCTTTTAAAAATTAAAGTTATGTAACTTGTTAAGTAAAATATAATACAATTAATCCATTCTACTCTTATTTGCTAACATATTCTCATTTGTTTCTTATTGTTGGGTATTTCGGAGACATTTTTTTATGATATCAAAATTTTAATATTGATTTTCAAATTAATTTTATTTACCAAATCCCTATCTACTGCAAGTTAAGCAGACTGAATTTAATTTTGAACTTATTTCTCATAACTAAAATAACTTTGCTCAAGTAAATTTTATTAACTATTAACATAATCATTTTAAAAAGATTAGGCCTACTTTGGTTAGGAGTGATCTGAGGTAATGGGGTAAAACATATTTTATTCGGTCCTCTGGATTTTCTGTTACTTTATGTGATTGTTCTTAAAAAGTATAATTGTCAAAATGAATCTTCTTTAATTTAGAGTCAAGCCTTTTGGAGGGAAAAAACATGATTTAAATAATTATCTTACCACCCTCACTATAAAATACAGGATGACTGCGCCCACATGGCCTAGTTTCCAACTGTAAATTTGTGAGCACTGTGAATCCAGATGACTGAATAAGATAAAAAGAAAAAAAAGCTTTTTCTTCTATAAATTCATAAATGATTAATTACTTTATATGCACTATTTTAAAAGCTGTTTTACTACCTTACATAGAAATTTAAGAATATTAAATATCTCTGTAACTTAAAACCATTGAAAGCTTATTTAAACAATTTTGATATGTGACTTTAAAAAACAAAACCCAGCTGAAGATAGGACTTTATAAGGATTGAAAGTAACTAGTGCTCGTACTGAAATGACACAGTGCTTATATACATTTATATTGATATTTCTATTATTACCATAAAAGCTTGAATGGCATCAACATAAGGAGAGCTGTAATGCCAGAATGAAAAATGTTCATCTTGGTTTTCATTGGCTTAAATAGAAGTGAAATTAAAAAAATTATTTAAGTAATGAACATTTAAATAAATTAAGTGGTCGTGTTCTTCTCAACAATACACAACATACAATGAAGGTGTTAGTGTGAAACAATGTCATTTAACCTTATTGCAATCAGAATCAAGCTAAAGAATTTTAAAGGAAAAAAAAAAATGTGACAAGCATTTTAAATATAAAATACCTTCATTTTTTTTCATCCGCTTTTCACAATAAGAATTGTCATAATGATAATCTGATGTCACATCATTGAACTCTTCAATCTTCTGAAATATCTATTAAAAAATATATTTATTTTTACAGGAGGTAGACTTAAATCATTAGTACTTTTGAAAAAAAGAAGTAAAAGTGTAATATTTAGATGTTTTATAAAATGAGAAGTAATAGAATATTGGGGGTTATCTTACCAAATCTGGTGTAATTTGATGGTTGCCACCTAAAATATTGACACTCTTGTCCACAATGCCAACACCACACACTGATCCAGCTTCAGCTTTCAGATTGATGTTAATTTTGTCACCTGGTAGAACTGACGTCCCACTAAAAGCCATTTTAACCTTTAACGATAGTGTATAATTACAATATAATTTAAGAATTCAATTATGCAAATATATAGGGTCTAACTATTTAAACTATAAAACTCTTTAATATTAAGCTGTATGTGTCTTTAAAGCAAATGTCCACTACCTGAAGCTATTAGGCCATGGAATATGGATCAAACATGTTTTACTCATACTATTTATGAATAATATTACATATATATTTCCAGGAAAAAGCTTCAGTACTATAATATATTATGGACCTTAAAGTGTAGCTTATATTTTACAGTATAAGATATGGACTGTGGTTTCATAATATTTTATAACAAACATTAAAAAATTATCTTTTTAAATAAGTAGGAATTAATTATGGAGAAAAAGAAAAGCTCCATCAAATAACCTTTAAAAATTCTAAAAGCTGTAACATATTGTTTAAATGGATTTATTAGAGATAAGGTATAGCACTAAAGAGTTTACTATATTTTAAATCACAATAATTACATACCCTGGAAAATAAATTGTTGACTAATTAACAGTTACATATCTTTAAAAAAGCAACTCTCAAAAAATAACAAAATGTATTTCTTAATTTGGATGTCCAAAGCTTTTTTATTTGTTTTCTTAATGGATTATTAATAGACTGTTCTGACAATTATTTTATCATTTTTATTTTCCTTACCGAGTTATCAAAGCAAGGATCCACCAAAAATTGCATACTGTCAGCCACCACCTCACCATCTGGCATGACATGATAGATCAAAAGAGTAAAACTTGGTGACATCTCTGTTGTAATGGGTAAATCTAAGATGATGCTGGATACTTTGTTAGACAAAAATTCTGGTCTGATGATGTCTTCTTGGAAATCAGGGGTTGCGTACGGGTTATGATCTGAAAATTCAGACATAACAGAACATGTTTTTTTTTTTTAATTTTAAGATACCAGTTAAAAAAAACAATTGACTCAATGAAATTTAATATAAATGGTCAAAGGGATAAATGAAGCAAGGTAAATGCAGTGGCATAGGAATGAGAGGGCAGCAATTTTTCAATGTATATTGAGGGGCATCATTTTTGGCCACTACCATAGTTTTAATCATGGAAGGCAAAAGACATGGCCTACCTTGGGTAGCACTAACCCTAGCCATGCCACTGGAGTAAATGTAAATGATGTATTCATTTTATTTACATACCAATAGGATATGACAAACGGCTCCTAAAACTTTGTGGATCCATTATCTGCTGATTGATTGTGTCCAGATCTTCACTTGAGTTTGAGTTTTTTTTTGCAACATCAGTAATACCCTCCTTGTTTTCGGTGTTGACCACATCTGGGAATCCTTCAGCCCTTGTGGTATCGTCAGGAGGTGGTGGGTAAGTAGTAATGAATTCCTGCTTGAGGCATGTTTCTGAAGCTGGGTTATTGACGTTGACTGAATTAACAGTCTTTCCATTGTACTTGACTTTACCAGAGCTGATGACGTTTCCACGAGCCATCACCTTTCCGAAAAATATTTAAATTGATAGTTTGTTTCAAAAATATATATGTAATTTTAAAAATGATTTAAGAATTCCTAAAAGAGATGTGCTTAGAAGCAGGATGATGCATAAATGAGATTTATCCTTTTTAACATTTCATTTTAGTCCTTCAATCAACACCTAAATATCAAATCTTAAAAATTGCAAATAAAAATAATAAGTTGTTCTTTTTTAAGGGCATTATTTTGGAATGTTTAAAAAAATTGAAAAGATAAAGTAAATCATTTTAAAATTTAACAGTACCACCAATAATCTAATGACACCAATGTGAGTGTAAAAATAATTATTATAAGCTTACCAATATTTATTTCCACAATTATTAATTTTTAGATTGAAAACATGTTATGACAATATGAGTAAAACCATGCAGCCTGGCTTTTCAAATGAATTAATTTAAAGGAAAAGAAAAGGAAAAAATGTATTTAGTTACAACCGAAAAAATTAATTTGGCCTAACTAAAGTTTTTAAATTACCTGATAGTTAAACTTTAGAGCTGTTTCATCTCTGGTGGTAAATGGAATGTTAAGCTTCAGTTTGGACCCGCACTTTTGACGGGAGTCATTCCTTGGTATTTGCAAATAGCTAAGGGATGGCGAAAACCATTGCTTGATTTGTCGATAGTCACGTATATATTGACGGCTGCTTCTGTACTTTAATACTTCAGCCTGTTGTTAAACATATTGTATGATTATAGGAAGTCTGTAGAGAGATCATATGTTCTTAGTATATTAATATGCAGAATTTCTACTTAGCAGACAAAACTAACTCATCAAAAATGTCCCTGAGAAATTTATTAAACTGTTAAAGGGAACACAACGACATATTTTGAAAATGCAGTAGTGTCTAAAAAATGTTTTTTTTCTTGATAAAAATTAATGTGTTAGTCTTTAAGTTTAAGAAAACTTTTAAATAGGAAACAACGGTATATTCTGAAAATAAAACATTCAAATAACTGTCTCTTTTAGTATTAGGCATGCAAATAACATTATGTTATTTGAATCTCTCAATTACTTTAATGATATCAATAAAAATTAGCATCAACCCCACAAAACCAACGAGTAATTTTCTCAATCAAAATAGTTTATCATTAAAAATAAAAAAAATGTCTATATTTTAAAATTAAAATGGTAAATTATATTCTTATTGTGACTCAAGATTAATTATAGTACTTATAATCTAATATGACGATTACTAATAATTACATCAAGGCTTATTGATGTTGTGTTCTCTGTAAATCCTCCACACAAGGCATACATGATGACTCCTGAACTATCAGTCACAAATTCTTGGGAGAATTTTAGATTATTCTTATAATCATCTGCAGTGATGCGGACGGATTCCCCAACTGCTGGAGTCTCATCTGGTTTAGTAACAATTGCCTGGAAAAAAATCATACAATCTTTTAAATTAGACAATGTTTACAAAAACAATACTAATGCAATTTGGGCATGTGTAGAGTCAAATCTAAGACGCAAATAACTCCTTGGAAATAACACAATATTTTTATTTCTACAGAAACAAATGCTTTAATCCCATTTTATTAGAAAAGGTATAATAAAGATATCAGCTTATTAGTGTAAGAAATTCACATGGTTTAATGTTATGTCATTATTCATAGAAAATTTTAAAAAATAATATTTTTTTCTTTTTGGTTTTTTAATATACCGTATTTATCGGCGCATAACACGCACCGGCACATAATTTATAACACGCACCTCATTTTAAAAAGGAAATTTTCGGAAAAAAACTTAACATTATATCGGCGTATAACACGCACACATCATTTGCACCCTATTTTCAGGAAGAAAAAGTGCGTTTTATACGCCGATAAATATGGTGATTGCAAAAGCCTTGAGTCCACAATGTCTCTGCACTGCCTTGTGCCCTTTTCGTAATAAAGAGAAACAGTTATTTTATTTTTATTGGAATTTCTTCTTCTTCTATATTTTGAGGGCCCACGATCAATGCATTGATCATTATGGCTCCTATATTTATTATCTTTTTGATATTTTCTAATTATTCAAAGAGCTACAGCATATTTTTAATATAAAGCAACAAACATGTTTCCCTTTTTCATAATACAATTAATAGATTTTACACCTTAACTGTTCTACTGCACATTTGACCATCTTTTGAATAACTCAGTGAAGTTGATGGAACTAAATAATTTACTTTTCTTTGTCAAATTTTTGTTGATATCACAGATACTACAGTGTTAAAATTTTTTACCAAATTTGTGTCCTGATTAAAACTACATACATTTAACATGAATTGATTTTAGCTTCGTTTTCATCCCTCATCTTTTCAGCTTGTTTTATGTAAGAGTTTAACACTTTAGGAATTTTAATAAAACATTTACATGAAAATACTTAACCTGATTACAACACAGATGGGTGTGAAAGGAATTGATTATTTTAGGGATAGGTTAAGGTGGGGATATGATGGAATGGTTCTCAGAGTTCATGACTGTTTAGTAAGCCAATTTTATATAAAGGAAATGTTTGCATTTTTTTTATGTCCGACTGATTCGATATACCATACTGTTGAAATGAGTTGCTTGATTTCATTATTTATTCTAGTTACCATTAACGAATATTCCATCTTACTTACTTTTCCGTAAAATGGAAGACCTGGTTTAAAGTATCCATTTGTAAAGTCTTTCAGTTCAATTTTTAATGGCTGGTAGGATAAGGAAGGGCCCTCATGAGTCTTGTTAACTACTGCCCCTGTGCCCTGCTCTGTTACAGATGCTTGGATTTTCATACTTCCATAGTAGCTATTACTTAATCCAGCTATTTCTGAGGCAGCCACAGAGAATTCATAACAGCCAGAAATCTTAAGTAGGAGAACACATTGGTTAAAATAATATATTAAAATACTTTGAATTTCTAATTGATTTACTATTATTGTTGTTATGGAAAGAGAACTGTAAACTATTTTAAAGGTAAAATAATGACACCTGAATGTAATTACTTATAATATGAATTTTCTGCCAACAGCTGTTGTTATCCTAATTAAAGCATAATTTATTAATATAATTATGTTATTGTCATTAGAGAGATATCCCTTTTGGCTAACCTCAACAGTTTGAGTATAGCAAGGTCCATTAGGTGGCCCATAAGGAATCACCCAACACAACTCCAAGTCAAGAAACCCTGTAACTGGCTTCCCATATGTATAGCTGTAGAAATCATTTTAAAATTTATCAAAAGGGGCTGAATTACTTTGTCTAGAACAATGGCTGTAGAAGCTTGAAATACTTATAATAAATATATATCATATTACTGTTTAATTGGAAGAAATATTTAAAAATCATTCTCTAAAATAAAACAGTAGTAGCTATTGAAGAATTGAATGAGCTTACTTGGCACAAACCTTTCCCTCAATAGTCTCATCAGTTTGAAGCAGATAGGCTGGGGGAAATACAACCACTTCAAAGCGAGGGAGTACTTTGGAATAAAGGAATAAAGAAACAATATGTTAAAAAAAAAAAAAAAATATTTTTTGGGGGAATGAATAAAAACTGTTTGAATTTATTTAGTAGATTTAGTGTTGTTAGCTATCAACTATTTAAAGCACCATTAAATTAAAATTTAGCTCAAATACCATTTTAAATAACAAGGAATAGAATTTCAATAACAGGTAATATATAGAGAGAAATAAATAGCAAAAATATATTACCATATTCTTTTACTTCAAATGCTGCAACGGAAATTTTATTATTTTGTTTATCAGACTCATCAACCACCACTTCAATATTCCACTGGCCAAGCTTTGCTTCTGCAACCAACTGAAACTCAAAACTGCCTATTCCTGTAATTATATAAAAATAAAATAAGCTATTTTATTTTGAACAGTAATTAGTTTCTTTAATTAAAATTTATGAGAATGTGACAAAGCAAAAATTTAATTTCATTTTAAGGTAACTTATTTTCTAATTCAAATTTGAATTTAAAGAGTTTGATAACTGTTCCTGATTTTATTCTTTAAAAGGGTAGAATAACATTTGTTGAAACTATTATGTCTCAATCCTGTAATTTATGCTAGGTCTACCACATTAATTTGTAAAATTAAATTTGTGCAAGGAATAATAGGTTACATGTAACTATGATATAAATAGGCCTTACTTTTTAAAATTCTTTTAAATTTCCAGTAATAGAACAGCATTCACAATCTGATTAATTTTTTATTTTTTTTTGGGGGGGGGCTTCCTTATTTTTACCTTTTGTCTCTACATCTAAAAACTGTTTCACTCTCATCTCATTTGGGTCTTTAATATAAATGCTCTTGATCTGGAAAGGATAATTGGACAAAAATATAAATATGTAGGCCTTGACAGATTTCTATCAAATTAATATTTTTCAAATTTTTATATAAAATGTTCTCTGGTGTTGTAATAAAATAGTTTTTTTTATAATTTTTTTTTTATTGACATTTAAAAAAATTTGTTATCATTTTCAATGATAAATAAAAAATATAACATCTGCTTACCTGGCCCAATCTTGGCTTTAGATTACTCATTAAAGTGAACACACGGAATTTAACTGAGAGAATTTAGAAAAAATTATATTAGTTTTGAACATTTTGTTTAATGGTTAGGCTATAGGTAATAAGTACTAATGAACTCCAAAGTATGATAAAATGAAAATTTAACCCTCACAATTTTTTTTTTAAAAAGACATTACACAAATTTGGTCAAATGACATCAAAACATAATAATGGGCTATATTAGTGAAACAGCTTTATTACAATTGCAAAAAATGAATGATTGGTAGCTACCTGTCTGTCCAGGTTTGTACATTGGTTTATCGGTTTGTACAAAAGTGATGAGTTTGCTTCCATGAACAGTTATATCCACAGGTTCCTGGACAATGCCAGTCTCATTGGATAATAAAAGTTTATAAGCTCCGCTCTCAGGAACTTGGAATTTCTTGCATTTCTGCTCCCCTGAAAAAGTTTTCCACAACTAATTTAGGAAGCCATGGTTCAAAACTGCATATTCCATAATAATTAAACTTTAATGAAACATTTGTTAGGTATTTTTAAAATGTTATTCTAAGCGTCTGTGATATTTTTTTTTAAATACACAGAAGGCGTAAAACTAATGACTACTAACGTTTAGTAAATGGCCAAAATAAATTTGATCTGCAAGGCACAAGTCGATGCTGCAAGTTTCCAATGACATTTAGTCTGTATATGACTTTAAAAATCTTACCGGCGGTGTAAACGTCTGAGATCGCGAGACTTTCTTTTTCATCTCTCAGAAGTTTCATTGTAATTGGGTAGGTGGACTCTTCATTGCCATAAACTGTCAAGCAGAACTGCGAATGGGTTCCTTGGCGAAGTGTCTTTGGCATGGTGAAAAGAAAACCCCTGAAAAATCGAGTCAAATGCTAAGCAAGATTGATCAGTCCAGTCTTGAACAACGCTCACTACGTAGTCCTTAGAGAAGTTCAAGGGTCAAATGGTAAAAAGAATTACATCTACATTTTAATTTCTTTTATCATCATTCCAAAAGACAGAATATTGTGAATCTCTGTCATACAATTCATGTTTGTTTATAAGATTCCCTCATTACCTATTGGGAACGACAACATTGATGTACAGTGTGGACTAACAGAAATGTATGTTGACACTATACTATATAGTAAAACAAAATAATGCGTTCAAAAAAAAAATTTGACGCAAAACTGTAACGTGTAAACTAATAAAAAGATTCAACCAAATTTCCGTTGAATCAAATTTCCGTCGATCAATTTTCCGTCGACGAAATTTATTTCGATCAAATTTCCATATACGCTTTTTGCCGACATGTTTTTTTTTCTTCAGGATTTCCCCTATCCTGTTATTATTTTTTCGATCCTCCCACTTATTTTCTATCCTCCGTTTCCTCCAAAATATTTTACACATACATAGTTTCTATCCTCTATCACATTTTCTATCCTCCTAGATACAACACTTCAGCGTAAAATATGTTTTACTCTTTGTTTCTTTGCGCACTAAAGCAGGCTCTTGCAGACACGTATGTTGTTTAGTCTGGTCCGTTTATACATGTTTTCCCCCACCTTGCTCTACATATTTCCAGTTTTCCCAAAAATGCTTGACTCATGAACCCCTTTTGTTATAGAGATGCAACTACCAATAGGACCGGTCTTCTGTTGCTGGCGCCCCAGGTACTTTTAACTTTGGCGCCCCTTTAAGTAAAGGCCTAATCATTAAAAAAAATGTTGCAAGGAAAAACTAGAAGTTAGGTAATAAGTTTAACCTATTTTTTTGTGTGAGTTAAGTAATAAGTTTATTACCTAGTTTTTTTGTGTGTTTTTTTACAGCACACAATGAACAATGATATTGTCTTTCTTAACTTGTATTTGGACACACGTTTGGCAACCAATGACGTTTTGTTCTTGCTTTTAGATCAATAAATCTTTTTATTGCACTTTTTATTTTTCATCCATGGCGCCCCACGTGCAATGATTCCACCTATTTTGGAAGATCGCCGATGGCGCCCTAAGCACATGGCACCTCGGGCAACTGCCCGAGTTGTCGGTAACTTGAGCCCGGCCCTGACTCCGAGTTCTCTCCACTCCCCATTTGCATTTTGATGCATCTAGATTGTATTAAAGGTAGATTGTTTCAGAATATAACTCTACCTATACGGCACATATTCTTATTTTGAAGGCTCAGGGAAGTGAATCTAGAATTAATTTTTAAACTGACGCAAGGTGTCTACCATGTTATTTTCTCATCCGTTGGAGCTAAAGATGCCCTGATCTTCTGCACACTGACTTTAAGACGTACGTTTCTCAGCCTGAAGATCTCTTGTTGTAATTGGACAGTGCATGTTTCATCTCCAAGAAATTTAATAATAATTCATAGTGATCTTATAGAGCTGTTATAGTGTATTTGAAACCAAACAACTCTAGTTATGATTCATCTTTAAGAAACACACATTCTTCTCAGCAATAGCTAGATTTGCATATTCTTTCCATTACCTACGTACGGCAGCATATTATAATAAGATTGAAATAAGTATAACCTCGTGATATGAATCCGCATCTTTACAGTGTTCCTTAAAAAAATATATACATTTGGCTCTAGAGTTGATGTAATTTAAAATTTTGATCAGATACTCAAAAAGACGTCGAGTTTTCAAAGCAAGGGATGAATGGACAAGATTATTTCCCTCTTTTTCTTTAACTCTACTTGAATCCTCGTACTGCTGATGGAATTTTTTTTATGGCTCCATACACGCTAGAAGATTAACTGAAAACTACGTATCAGTTAAAAGATTAAAACGATAAGTAAAATATTGATTTTATTTAAGATTTGAACTTTGGCGTTTATTATAGACATGGTTGTAATGAGGATTTCAAGCTTTTGACATGTGTCCTGGACACACTCTTATCTCATCTTATCTCATCTTATCTCATTGGCATTTCTTAGAATTAATTTTTTTTCTTTTTTTAAAACGCAGGGTTTAGTGTGCGTTTCTTCAAAGGGTTAAAAAATTGGTTATTCCACACTTCACTACAAAGCACTACTACTGTGTTGTAATGTAATACTACTGTAATGTATTGTATTGCTATTGAGTTGTGTTGTACAACTACTGAGGTGTACCACCACGGTGTTGTACTGTAATACTACTGTGATGTTTTGTGCTTCTACTGTGATGCACTGTACTACAACTGGTATGTACTGTACTACTACTTGGCTGTACTGTACGACAACTGTGCTGTATTGTACTAGTAAGGTATTGTACTGTACTAAGGCTGAGCTTTATTGTACTATTACTGTCATGTATTATACTACGGATGTGCTGTATTGTACTACGGCTTTGCTGCTCTTACCATTACTGTGCTGTTTTGTAACACTCCTGTACTACTACTACTGTGCTATATTGTACTACTAATGTGATGTGCTGTATTGTCCCACTACGGTGCTGTATGGTACTACTGCTGTATTGTACTACTACCGCGATGCATTGTACGTCTGTGTTGTATTGTACTACTAATGGGACATGCTATATTGTACTACCGTTGGGCTGTGTTTAGTTAGGGATGTGCTGTGTACGATATTACAACCACTTACAGTTATTTTATTAGATCATTCCCGTCTTACTTTTATTTTCCTACCGACCGATGATATTATTTATAAAAAATATTTTAGTAAATGAATACTTAATTTGTGGGATGCACCACGATAAAAAACTCTTCTAACTGCTCAAATATCAGGTAGATCCAGAAATAGAATACATTTTCCCCGGCGACCCTTAATACTACGCAATCCTTAATGTTAATGAGACGTGCAGGTGAAAACTATTCCTGAAAATCAGGTGAGTCGACATGTTCTAAAAACAAAATAAATATAATATTATTTTTAATCCCTAAACTCAATGCTTCTATGGTTGACACTTTAAGTTTTATTTACAAGCGTGTAAGTTATAGTTGGATCATTTAATTCTGAAATCTGCCTGTGCGTGGGCTTAAGAGAAGACGTAACATGAGTGTGTGATCTGATAAAAAGCCCTAATACGTGCGTGTGGGCAGACAAGAAGCCCCAATATCTGCGTGTGGGCAGACAAGAAGCCCCAATATCTGCGTGTGGGCAGACAAGAAGGTTAACAAGTGCGAGTGGTCTGATAAGAAGCCCTAAATATATGCGTGTGGGCTGACACGAAGCCCTAATATATGCGTGTGGGCTGACACGAATACTTCACATCTGCGTGTAGCCTGTAGGTCGTCATGTTCTCATGGCAAAATTTGCTCCGCTGAACAGTTATCGGGTGCTATTCCCGTACGAGTTTACCAGTATACACGCATTTATCGGTGTGCTTTGCTTGAATGATAGATCAGTAGAAGATCGTAGACACATACAATCCTACATCTCAGGCCCTGCACAACTCAAAATGTAAGGCGGGCCGCAATGTTTTATAAAAAAACTTGTGCGGCCTGAAAGAAAATAGGACGGGATGGGTGGAGCTATTAAGAAAATAAATAATAACGAATATTTCGTTACTTCGCAGGCCGCAAAGTGGGTGCTTGCGGGCCGCATGTTGCCCGTGGGCCGTATGTTGTGCAGGCCTGGTGTAGCTAATCAAATGAATACTCTGTAACCTATGTTTCGGTTGATTATTTAAAATATAAAGTGAATGAGATAAATGGAACTGTGCATATATTATTATTATTATATAACCTGTTATATTGTGATATGTGGAGTTTGGGGGGATGGTTGAGAGCAATGTTATTTGTTGCTTACCATAATTAGTACATTAAGTAAAAAAAATATGTCTGATTTTTTTGCTTGAAATTTACTTGTTTCTTCTTATTTTTTTGGACTTTGTTCGGGGTGGGGGGGGGTTGCTGGAAATGTCTTATCATATTAGGGAGGGTAGTCAATGGAAATTGTATATAACCTTATAAGGGAGGGTTGGGTAAAAAATGTCATATTTTCTGTAGGATAATATGTGCCTATTATTTCCAAACTTACTTATCAAGACTTATAATAAGGTTTGTTTTGACAATTGTTTTATGTTGTTTTGAAGTAAATGTAACAATTACAATTTGAAGACTTTGAAATTAAGAAATAGTTATATTTGTGTTGCATTTAAATTAGCGCAACTGTCACTTAAGAAATAAAATGCTAAATATTTTATGTTTTAAAAAAGAAAAATTTAGCATGATTTTAGCACTAAGCTGAGATATTTTAAGGTTCTTGGCTCACAACATTTCAGCAACTTTATATTTCTTTTATATGAGTGTGAACGAAGCTACAAACAACCTTAGTGAATATATTGTTCGTCATCACCTTTTAACCCTAGAAGACAAACATTAATGAAAATTATGAAGTGCCACAGCCTAGATTGTAGAAAGATTTGCGCCGAAAAAAAGTGACCAATGGGAAATGTCGACGGAACAACAAAATAGTGAATATCATATTGTCCACTAAGGGTTTGACACGTTTGACAGTAATAAGCGTTACAATGACACTAGCTTTTAATCTCGTAACCATTTTCATCTTAATTTCTTTTGTATCTCTCTTGGCGCCCCCCCCCCCACTTTTTATTTTTCCTCTCTGAGCATGTCATTGATTAAGTTTGTGTTCTGTTGTAAGTAAAATAAAATGGACTTATTGACATCAAAGTCAGTTAAGAGTAGGACAAAATAAAACGTTTGTTTTTCAGGCTATATTATAAAATCTTCATAAGTGCATCAGAATAATCAAAGCAATACATTAGGCATCAAGATCCCATTTTTATTGAAGCAATAACCAAAACTATTTTTTAAAAGCATAACTTCAAGAAAATGTCAGGGGACGTGGAACTTTGAGCAGAGTTACAGTATCTTAAATCTTCTGATATGATGATTGTTGTGTACATGAAAGCCCGTGCCAGTCAGAGCTATCCCAATGGCAGGAAACCGTCAAGGGACCGGAAGAGGGCGCTCTTCATTTCACTTGCGTGTGCCTGAATCTTGAGATGTGAGCTTAAACTTTCGAGCCAACAAGCCATGCACTTGTTATTTTCTTAACAGGTTTTTATTTTCCTTGGGTGCTGAATGGGCAATTTCAGTCATCAAAAACATTTGCTTTTTAATAAGCTAAGTTACCTCTTTTTAACGTAAATTGTTCAATAAGCTAAGTTACCTCTCTTTGACGTAAATTGTTTAATAAGCTAAGTTACCTCTTTTTGACGTAAATTGTAAAACAGCTGGGGAACACACACTTAACGGTGTACTGGAGCCGTTTCATGCCATCCTACTGAATTAATTGTTGAAAATATCAATTCAATAAAACAAATTCACACACATTTTGAGCTTTCTACTTAAACCCAAAAGTACAGATCTTGCCATCTCTTAATTTACAGGACAATGTTGCTCTCAATTTTCGTAAGTCACTGAAGCAATATAGCTAGAAGACTGCAGCATTTAATTTAGTTTCGTAAATGGTGCACACATCTCCAAAAACATACTTCAACGTTCATTTGTTCTGAACGAAAATGTTCTATAAATGATTATTGCTTGATATTCGTATTATTACAACTAGATGAAAGCAGGTTAATTAAGTCTCGCCTGAAACCATATTTTCATTGTATTCTGTTTGACCGTACCCTCTTATGTTTACACCTTTGATATAATTCGCCCCCGGGGTTAACGCCTATGTGAGAGAAACTAATCATCCCTCCAACCGCACTTCACCCGGCTCATTAGAAAGTGTGTACCCAAGGGACAGCAAGACCAGCTTCCAACTGAAAGATCAATCGTCTCGGACCGGTCACTGGGCAAAGAGCCACGAAGATCACTTTGTCACCCTTCAGTTTAAAAACGCAAAACCGCATTAAAGCATAAGCTATAACTGAACGAGAAGGATTCGTGATAGCAGATATAAACATTTATGTAAAAATAATTTGACATTTTATATTTCTTATCTGTATGTTTCTTTCTCTATGGTCGTCACGAGCTTAATTTTTCACTGTTTAAATGAGCTACCCACTGAATCGTGTTGGTGACAAAAATTATATTTCTAGGCTTATATTTTCAGACTGTACAGTAACTTAAAGTCTAACCCGTCCGATTGCAATTCTTTTAAAAGGGTAATTTCTAAAATGATCTTTAGATTACGAATTTTTCAACCCGAAAAATAACCCCAATTAATTTTTTTTTTCAAAATTCAAATCTTCCAAAGTAATTTTTTGTCTGTAAGACTGCAAGTCTTTTCTACGTCACACTGTTCATCTTTCCCATGCCACATTGTACATCTTTCCCACGCCTCTTAATTTTGTTTTAACGAAATAAAACGATGACATAGTTATTACTGCATTGTAGTAAGTGGACTTTTGTCTTATATCAAAAAGAGACAATTTTTGCCCAATCGTTGACCGGTTGTAGCCCGCTTATTATTGTGAATATCACACCCCTCCCCCTCTTTGCTTGGAATTACTTCACAAGATATGTTTATCTAGACCAATATTAGACCTTGTCGCTTGAAAAAAAGCAAAAAAGGAAATGTAAAGGTGATGAGTGCCGTGGTCTCCGCGGCTTTTGTTTTTCCAAAGCGTGCCTCGACGGTGTAAACTCGACTGCTCATCGCGCCTCAATCGTTAGTGGGGCCAACACCGACTAGAGCTTTTTCAGAGTATGAAGGGGCTCACAATATAACAGCGCCATCGGTTTTAGTCCTAGGTAGCCGCTTGAACCGGTTTGCTCCGGTTAACCGGTTTTAACCTTTTCCGGTTATTTGTAACCTGCAGAGCTGGGAGTCGATCGGACAGACGTGGTCGGATGACAGCAATCTTATTTCAATCGAAAATCTTCAACAAAAGGTATTGAAAAGTTGACGCATCACTGTCTAATCTAAGCGGGGTTAGTTATTTAGTTTTTGTTGAAGAAAGAAACAAAAAAAAAGAAATGTAAAGGAACAACACAAAAAACAACTTAAATAAATACATCTAAAGGTTCCATCGGTGGAGCTTTCTATTTTAGTGGTTTGAAGGGGCGCCCGTTTGAATGGCGCCATCGTGTTATTGTTAAAATGAGTGGTCCTTCATGTTATTATCTACCCTTAGCTTCTTATTGCTTCACCCTGATCGCAGTCCTCTCCGTGTTACTGTTAAAATGAGCTCCACATTGGAATGGAAAATGATTACCGTCTTATAATAGGACTACTCGTATTTCCTTCTGTTGTTTGTCTAATATAATCTTTACAAAAAAATTTACATAGTAACAAAATATGTGAACAGAGTCATTTTTGTCCAAGTCCATTGAAAAATAAGAAAATAGCATAGTAAATTTCCAAAAATATTGAGATATTAGTGGTAACAATTCTGAGAATAGACAGAAGTTGCCACTGTCTCAAATTATGGTCTTCATTAATTCCAGTTTCCATTACTGGTTTGTTTTTTAACCACCCTGCTTACATTTAACTATACAGCAATACGATTCTAAAAAGATGTTTTAAAGATTACCAAGACGTTTAAATTTGATTATCTGGGTATTAATTTCATAAAACTAAATGGAATTTGGTATAGGTCTATACGTTTCAAGTATTAAAAAATAAAATATTTAATTTTGGAAAATATAAAAATAGCTATACAAGCCAAACTTTAAATTGCACCTACCAAAACCACACATTTATTATACGGAAAGATCAAGTAAAACTAATACTCACTGCGAGGCAGCAGCTACCGTCAGCCCCATTAACAATAATAGCTTCATAAATACATTTTCACAAACATCCATATTGATCACTCCAACGACAGATGGCAGTTGGAAGACCGTTTGCAGCTGACAGAACTAGCTTAGTTTGTTGCCAGCGTCTCGGACAAGACTCGGCTTATATACACGCCTCAAAACGGAAGTGGGGGGTTCTAGTGTGGCTTGAGTGTTGTAACCTAGCCACCACGTACTCGCTTTCGGGGTCGACTTAGAACGAGCGCGTCAGTAAATACTTAAAAACAATGCATTACGCATATCCAGAAAAAAAAATATTCTCACGGAACTTAGTGGCAGTTGTCTGTCTGAACGATAGATTTTGGGGAGTTTTTAAAAAAAAAACAACAAATTAATTACGTTAACGATACTCGTTGTTTGTCATAATATATTGTAAAACGTAAATATTTTTTGGAATCGTACGCTTTTGTAAACCTAAACATTATCGAGGAAAAACTGCATGTGTCGTGGGAAGGACATGAAGTACCGTGTTACCTATTTATCTGGAGTAAGGAGAGAATGGTGGAGGGAGCTGTTTGCCAGGAGGGGCACTTTTCTAGAAGGGGTCACATCGGTCTACTTCATATATTATATATGGCTTATGTTTCATGTGTGCCCCGAGCATAACAAACTCTAAATACGTCGCTGCTTCCTTTCTCTCTTCATTCTAGTCTACCCATTCTCCTCACGGCTCACCTTAGTACACTAAACTTGTCTTTCACCCTTACCCGCACCTGCGGCCCCCCACCTCATATTTATGCTGGATAGCTAAGTTACTCAATCTTTGTGCTTTTTTTTTTTTGGTGTGTTTTATTTCTGATAAGTTTTGGTTAAGTAGGTAATGAGAAACGAATTATACGAATAACAGTTGAAAAATGTATAATAACAAATATTCGTAACATCACAACAAAGTTTGTCAGACACAAGTGCAGGGTCAAATAATCTCAAAACACAAGTAAGTTCACTGAAACAAAACCTATAGCGGCTCAGTGACCAGCTGGGACTGACTTCCTTGTTTGAGACAAGGCGTCACCTAAGACATTCAGCGCTGTATATTTCAATCAAGGGTACTTAATACTATTTTGACATTGCATTTTTATACGTGTCTGAAAAGCGAACGATGCACAAGATCTGCCATTGAAGCTTATCCGTAGCTGGCATTCAACAAAGTTGAACAGCTACGATGCACAAGATCTGCCATTGAAGCTTATCCGTAGGTGGCATTCAACCAAGTTGAACAGCTATGCAAAATAATCGAATCAATAGGAAATTTTCCGTGTGAGAGGATTGGTGCGCTATTATTTTTAAATCCTTCATAATTTCTAATAATGTTCGCTTTTGTTCGTGGGTGGGTGGCTGTCTGGCAAAGTCTTCGGTCGGCTGATTGACCGACCTTCCGTCCACCTATCGAGCTGAAATTTGGCACATATACTCATTGCCAATGACGTCACATTCCACCACATTTTCAGCCCCGTCTCTAAACCCCAACCCCCAAAAATTAATTTTAAAAAAAATATCGCAAGTGTGTTTGGTGCGTAATATTTTTTTTTTTTTTTTTTTTGAAGTAGTAAGTGAAATAAAACTGCAGTGTAAAAGCGGGTAGGACATTAGAATCTTAATATAGTTCAGGAGCGTGAAAGAAAAATGTGCGATTGACGGGGGGAACACTAATTGGGATTCTTATAATGTGCGTTACGAGTGTGCATGTTTTGTCAGATTATCAGACCCTACACCCATCCCTCAATATTACATTTCATAATGGATTTTTTTTACAATAAGCCTTGTTTTTAAGCGTTGTTTAATTAACTTGATCACATACATATCTGCGTGTACTCTTCAATCCTCCTCCCATTTTGCTATTAGTTGAAGTATACCTGGAAGGTCCCACCTTATTTTCACTTGCATAAGGGATCAAGATTTAACTTGGTCAGTTTAAGTGGTACACACTTTTAATAAATAATAATGAGTTAAGACTTACAATACAATTGATACCACAAAATGTCATATTTAAACACTTAGACGTAACACTTCAAATTGAAATTCAAGTTGAATTAACATGCACTAAGATACAGACGGACACTTGATATCATCTATGAGCTCTGACTCTTCAACGTCTGAGTGAGATTTCTCATTCAAATCATTGGCAAACTCGACTGCGTCATTTTCGTTTAAGTAACTATATAAAATATGTGTACTGCTTTCAGCTTAGAACATATGCATAGTGTGCATTTTTACACCTCGGTTGTCTTCAGTTTATTAAAATAAGAATGCCAGTATTATATTATATAGTAACTGAATTAGTATGACGTATATTCCAGTAGAGCTTCGATTTTACGAAACTTAATATGCCCGGAGGGCATTTGTATATTATTTTTTATTAAATTTATTTTATTATTATTTTAATCAGACAACTCTAAAGACAGTGTTGCATTGAATAAGTAAGATCATATCATTTAGAATACAAAGACTTGTGTTAAAGACGTGTGTTAAAGACTTGTGTTTAAAGAATTGCGTTAAAGACTTGTGTTAAAGACTTGTGTTTAAAGACTTGTGTCAAAGACTTGGGTAACAGACTTGTGTTAAAGACTTGTGTTAAAGACTTGTGTTTAAAGACTTTTGTTTAAAGACTTGTGTCAAAGACGTGTTTAAAAGACTTGTGTTAAAGACTTGTGTTAAAGACGTGTGTTAAAGACTTGTGTTAGAGACTTGTGTCAAAGACTTGTGTAAAAGACTTGTGTTAGAGACTTGTGTTAAAGACTTGTGTTAAAGACTTGTGTTAAAGACGTGTGTTAAAGACTTGTGTTAGAGACTTGTCTTAAAGACTTGTGTTAAAGACTTGTGTTAAAGACTTGTGTTAAAGACTTGTGTTAGAGACTTGTGTCAAAGACTTGTGTAAAAGACTTGTGTTAGAGACTTGTGTTAAAGACTTGTGTTAAAGACTTGTGTTAGAGACTTGTGTTAAAAACTTGTGTTAAAGACTTGTGTTAGAGACTTGTGTTAAAAACTTGTGTTAAAGACTTGTGTTTAAAGACTTGTGTCAAAGACTTGTGTCAAAGACGTGTTTAAAAGACTTGTGTTAAAGACTTGTGTTAAAGACGTGTGTTAAAGACTTGTGTTAGAGACTTGTGTCAAAGACTTGTGTCAAAGACTTGTGTAAAAGACTTGTGTTAGAGACTTGTGTTAAAGACTTGTGTTAAAGACTTGTGTTAAAGACGTGTGTTAAAGACTTGTGTTAGAGACTTGTCTTAAAGACTTGTGTTAGAGACTTGTGTCAAAGACTTGTGTAAAAGACTTGTGTTAAAGACTTGTGTTAAAGACTTGTGTTAAAGACTTGTGTTAGAGACTTGTGTTAAAAACTTGTGTTAAAGACTTGTGTTAAAGACGTGTGTTAAAGACTTGTGTTAGAGACTTGTGTTAAAAACTTGTGTTAAAGACTTGTGTTTAAAGACTTGTGTCAAAGACTTGTGTAAAAGACTTGTGTAAAAGACTTGTGTTAGAGACTTGTGTTAAAGACGTGTGTTAAAGACTTGTGTTAGAGACTTGTGTCAAAGACTTGAGTCAAAGACTTGCGTAAAAGACTTGTGTTAGAGACTTGTGTTAAAGACGTGTGTTTAAGACGTGTGTTAAAGACTTGTGTCAAAGACTTGTGTTAGAGACTTGTGTTAAAAACTTGTGTTAAAGACTTGTGTTTAAAGACTTGTGTCAAAGACTTGTGTCAAAGACGTGTTTAAAAGACTTGTGTTAAAGACTTGTGTTAAAGACTTGTGTTAAAGACTTGTGTTAAAGACTTGTATTAACGACTTGTGTTAAAGACTTGTGTCAAAGACTTGTGTTAAAGACTTGTGTTAAAGACTTGTGTCAAAGACTTGTGTCAAAGACTTTTGTTAAATACTTGTGTCAAAGACTTGTGTCAAAGACATGTGTTAGAGACTTGTGTTAAAGACTTGTGTTAAAGACTTATGTTAAAGACTTGTGTTTAAAGACTTGTGTCAAAGACATGTGTTAGAGACTTGTGTTAAAGACTTGTGTTAAAGACTTATGTTAAAGACTTGTGTTTAAAGACGTGTGTTAAAGACATGTGTTAAAGTTTTGCCTTTCTCACCATCAGGCAGTCACCAATATATAGAAAAAAGTTCCGCCCCAAGCCGGACCAATAAAAAGAATATTTTAGCGCCCGTTGTCTTTTTGTCGTTTAATTCACTAGATGTGTCCTATCTAAAGACGATGTTAGTGGTCGGGCTGAGTGCCACCCCCTCCCCCCCTCTACTCCCCTTCTTTTTTCATGGCCTTGCTAGCCATACTCCAGTTGTATGGGAGTCAGCTGATTGATATATATAAGGAAAAGAACAGAGCGGACTAACAGTTGTTGTTTTTTTCTGCCAAAGTTATTCTTCCCATAAACAGATGACTAGCATTTAGAATAAAAATTTGAGGTCCCTTGCCTTTGCATTCGATACTCAGGCGATTGATATTAAAACGCACAATTGCAGAGCTCATTATCCCAGTCTGGTCACTGTATTTTCAATACGTTTTCTAGATTTTTACCTGTACTGTGAAACAGCTATTGAAATTGAAGACCTTAGTGCCAAAAGTACTTAAGTCACATTTTTGTCAAAATCAATCTAAACTGTGATCTTTTCTTACCCAGTTTGGCCAAGTGTACTGCAGAAATTTGAAGACATTAAAATGTGCATTGGGCCCTTAATTAAACAAGACAAAAAATGAAAAAAGTCACATTTTATAGACGAAAAGTATATTTGAACTTGATTATCTCAAAATGTGCATTTTGTGACTTAAGTACGTTTAGCACTAAGTTCTTCAATTGTTCAACTGAGTTTTTATATATATATATATATATATACGCCTGTGCTCCATAGCATGCGCATTGCACGCGATCATTATTTTTAAATCTAAAAGAAATGTCAACTCGGATACTCAGCGGTCTGAACATCGATGTTTTACAAGATACGTCTACAGAAATAAGAATTGGGTAAAACACGTCAGTGCTCTGGTCTCGCAATTGTTGAGTCCTTGCTCTACTTTCGAATGACGTCAAGCCCTGCATCTGGGTTGTACACATTACGCGTTAGTCACTGAAGGAATCTTGGGTGCAAAAAAAAAACAGGATTTGGATTTCCGAATGTAGGCGGGCGTATCACACCCACGTAAGTTTACGCGCTCAAGAGAGTTCAACTTTGCTTATCAAGGGTTCTCAAGAGAGTTCAACTCTGCTTATCAAGGGTTCTCAACACCTCTCTCAGAATGCATACTCCATACACATAGTTAAAATTTACTGGGAATCAATTTATTTTTAGCATCTCCGTTTCATCACAGTTTGTTGTTGTTGTTGTTGTTGTTGGTGCTAAATGCAGCTTTAAAATGCACCCAACTTATCGACAGATGAGCAAAGAACCTTGACAACCAAGAAACCATTCCGTCTATTTCACAATTCAGCAATGTATATAAAGTTTTGACAGGCGTTATTTAGCTTTTTAATGAATAATTTTAGTGTTGTTTTTTTTTTAAATATTAATAATAGCAAGGACAAAAGTGTGTTCATTGTGATTTTAGAAACAAAAGCCTCTGTAGGGCAAGTTTTTATTTAAAAACTGTTATTTGTTATGTAACTCTAAATCTAAATTATTTGTGATGTACATTATTTGTCATTACATAAGTTCAGTAATCACAAAATCTATGCTTTAGAAACCTAAATAAAACGAAAAGAAGAACAGAAACTCTTCCACCAAAAACTTTTGAGAAACACCGCCATTTAAAAAAAAAAAAAGACGTGTTTGCTTTTCAACTTCAACAACACACACCTGAGACACACCTGAGACACACCTGAGACACACCTGAGACACACATGTTGAAACGGAAACAAATAATAAATGTTAACGTGTTTTTATCATGTGTTTTATATTTGCTCATACATTTCCTAATGTATCAAATAACACAAACTTTTGATGATTAAATACACGTGTGATGTCATGATGTGATGTTGGCTACAAAAAAACGTTCAAGAGAACTTTTAATTTGCTAGGGCTCTAAAAGAAAGTGTTTTTAAATTCAATGCATACACACAAGGAGATGACAGAGCTCACGTCATATACGTCATACACGCGCAAGTGTCTTCATAGCACACCCGAGAACTGTTCTTACTGACATTCCTCTTCGACAGATGACGTCTAAATTATCGATATGTGTTTCAAACGAACAAGTTTATCAAATTCCGCAAGAAGGTGATCTTTTTTAGGTGTGTGGGGGGGGGGGGGAAGGGGTGAGTTCACAATTTCCTCTAATACTGTATGATGTCTCTGGCAAATTATCATTTTTCTATTACAGAAAATTTGGTTATTACTGGTCAAAAAAGGAGGTTTATAGGCCAAATAAGACTGCTCAGTACAGCGGGCCTGCAGCCCTCTATAATAATAATTGCGACATTTGAAAATGTTGGTTCAAATTGGAAGTTGGTCAAGAAGTTCATATGAATAGATGGTTGTATTCTAGGAATAAAATAAATATTTTTTTTTTTTAAACTACTCAGATTGCTTACATGTTGAGCTGCAGATGGCTTAACCATTGCGTCAACCTTTATGGCGTGTGATAACGTGAATGACGTCAACCAGCCTGGTAGTTGTCTACATACACCAGCCTTGTAGTTGTCTACATACACCAGCCTTGTAGTTGTCTACATACACCAGCCTTGTTGTAGTTGTCTACATACACCAGCCTTGTAGTTGTCTACATACACCAACCTTGTAATTGTCTACATACGCCAGCCTTGTGGTTTTCTACATAAGCCAGCAATAAAAGCAGTTACCTACTTTCATACACCACACACCCACAATGACATAGATCTATTGAGTGCACTCATCATTAAAAAAATGATGCTGATGTGGGTTGTGGTCAACGGGACACATTTCTACCGATCTGTTGCCTTTTCTGATCAAGCTCTAGAGCTGCCTCTATACAACGCAGCTCTCAACGTTAGGAGCGAATTGTAGACACGCAATTGTTACCTCTGTTGTTTCCAGTTCAGGAAAATATAATAACATGTAAATAAGACTAAATAATTTGTATTACATTTTTAAAACTATACATTTTGAGTCTTCTGTAGCTTAACAGCTTAATTAATAAGATTTCAAATAGTGTATTTTGCAAAAGATTTCGCCCATGCTGAATAATGTATTAAGAAAGACACGTTGTTTCCTTTTGTCGATAATGTAGGGAATTAAAACTTCCTTATTATTTGTTTTCGTCTATAATGTACTGTATGAGTATGAGGCAAACTCTTTTATATACCTTTCTAAATAAAAACATGAGAGAAATTGTCATTTGATAAGACTAGTCTGCGTAGCAAGCCCATTGCTACCATTCAACAAAACACACTGTGAATAAGTATAATAATTTTGCGATGGTGGGTGGGGGAGAAAAAAAACTACTCCACATTGTAGTAGTGATATTGTTTTCCGAATCTCTTCATCCAGTCGTCCCATACTTTGTTGTCTCTCTGCAGTTGAACAAAGTAGTCACATTCCTCTGTGTGAGAAAATAGAGAGAGACAAGTCAACAGGAAACGGTGGCATAGATATTGTTTCAACACTTGAAAAAGATTCAGTTGTACGACGTAATAAAGTAAGAAATAATTCGGCTTGTTTTGAAATATGTAACAAATACATCTTAGACTCAAGTAGAAGACTAATGTTCATTTAAGAAGTAAAAGATTTCATTTCACTTTCCAGAAAAAAAAAGTTGTTTGTGATCATTGGTTAAACTAAAAGAGGAGAATGATCTGAAAAATAATCCCGGATTAAAGATATTTAAAAAAATTATATCCCCTTTCACCGACTCTATAATCCTCCTCCCCGATACTGCATGCCTCCCCAATATATCCCTCCTCCCCAAGTTATATTCCCCATTGCCTACACTAAATCCCTCCTCCCCAAGTTATATTCCCCATTGCCGACACTAAATCCCACACCCACACAAAATCCCTCCTCCCGAGTCTATATCCCTCCCATCTTACAATCCAACCCTCTTCCCAGAGTCTTTAGGTCTCCTTTTTGACAATATATCCAACATTCCGAGTCTACATCCCTCCTCTCTCCATCCCTCCTCTCTACATCCCTCCTCTCTACATCCCTCCTCTCTATATCCCTCCTCTCTACATCCCACCTATTGTGTTCTATTCAAATGTTACACTTAACTTAAACGGGCTTAATTTTACAATACACATCATTGTAGTATGATCACAGCATAATTGATAAGAAGAAAAAAAAGACACTGAAAAAATGCTTGTCGCAAATCTAGATGTTTCTTTAAAATGTTTACCATTTAAGAGAAAAATCAAATAATTTCGGCCATCTTAAGCTTCCTTATCCCCTCCCTTGCTCTAGGTAAATTTCCGAAATGTATTTAAATGCCTTACGCCGTACCGAATAAATTCTTGGGTTTTTCGAGAATTCCAAATACTTCTGGAAAGGGCGCAGCTTTCGGATTGTACTCTGTGGCGTTTATCAAATTTGCTGGTCCACCTCGGAGGTCCACAAACTCTGGGTGAGTTCTGTAATCCGCTGCATGGTCGCGGAACTGCCAGTTCTTTTAGAATACAAACATCAAGTTAAATCTCGTCAAATATTTTAAGACTGGCCGTAACAATAGGCGTTATTAAGTATTCTCCTGTTAAGAATAGGCTTAAAAATGCGTGCAGAAACAGAATACTTAAAATGTTGGTCACATCTCTATAAATATGCGTCGAAAGTGTTTACAAGAGCCTGCACATCTAAACGAACAATGGGTCACATTCAAATTCTCAGTTTTTCTAAACAAGCCATACCAATCATGAAATAAGAAATGCCGGTCGACAACTAAGTGGCCCTTTAGAAACCTACACGGAATTAATTTTTTTTTAAAATCCTTCTTGTTCTATAGTGTTCTTATCCATGTTTGTTGCAAAAAGTATTGTTGAAAATAGTAATATCCTCCTATGACACTTTCCCGTGCAAAAAAAAATATAAAATTTTAAAACAAAAACATTTGTAATGTCACGCATATTGACAATGGTACCTTTCTGTAGGCTTGGTCTGGAGCTGCGGTTGAACACGGTGCTCCGTGAGTCAGTCGTGCACGCTCGTACGCGTTCATTGGCCAGTTGAACATCCATGGGTAGGTTGGTAACGTCTGAAGAGCGCCAGGTTGGCGTCTAGGGGGCTTGTATATCCTCCTCACGTTCTCTGTTGCCATGTTTTGTTTTTCACTTTGTCTCGGAGGAAAGCTAAAGTTAACATTTAAAGTGTGTCAAACAGAAATTGGGCCACGAAAATGCGTTACACTACAACCGCATGTTGTCATATGTGTATGTGCGTGTGTTTATGTAGTGGCAAGTCTTTTTAAAATAAATAATAAACAAAACGTTAAAATGGATCTAATGTTTTAGAAGATTCTACTTCAGTGGTTCTCAACCTTCCTAATGCCGCGACCCTTAAGTACAGTTCCTTATGTTGTGGCGATCCCCAAAAACAAAATTATTTTAGTTGCTATTCATAACTGTAGAGTATATGTGTTTTCCGATGGTCTTAGGCGACCCCCTTGAAAGGGTCGTTCGACCCTCAGAGGGGTCGCGACCCACAGGTTGAGAACCGCTGCTCTACTTTTTTCTGGAGTCTCCTCCATTAACACAGTGCCAGCCACGAAAGTTTTTCCCTATATGAAAGAAGACAAAATTCTGCCCTTCATTGTAAATGTTGATCAGTCATCTAATTTTACTAGTTTTGAGTTTTCTAAGAAACTAAACGTTCTATTAACTTTGAAGTTCAAGTCCGAAAGATTATATATTATGCTAAACTGTAAATAATGAATTTCAAAAATTTAAATTTCAGCGGTCATTTTTAAACCGTTTGAAGTATGGGTATGGCTTATTCTTCTTACCCAGTGGTTCTCGAAGTGGGCGGTACCGCCCTTGGGGTCCTTGGGTTGGCCCAAGGGGGTCGAACAACTTTGGGAATTTTAGTGGGTGCTAGGACTCCCAAACGGGGCACGTGAGAAGAATGCATAGTCTCTTGCTTCATTCTGGGGCTCCCTGGCACAAGTGCTTCTCTCTTTGTGCAGTCTCACACAAGACATTGCTTATATTTCAGAAAGAAAAAATTGCCGAACTCTTTCATAGGAAATTTCACTTGCTGATTAATGAGGTGAAGGCTTTTAAAACTAAATCCGTCTCCCTTAATTTGGATTCATGATTTCCTCTATTTAATCGCAAAGAACCATCTCGAGTATTCTAATTCCCTAGCCCACCTCAACAGGAGATAATTTTGAGATGCAAGATGCTTATTCGTTAACAATCAATACGATTCCCCACATAGGATGGTCTAAGAGATTTGAAAGTTTTGTTTGAGCTTTTAATCGCATACTCTTCTACGTGGTGGATTTTTAAGGAGCTTCTTATTGCATTCTCACTCTTTTATATGTTGGAAGGTGGTTTGTAGCACCGGCGTGGGATAGGGATCCTACTTGCCGGCATTGCAGCCTGGACCCGGAGACACTAGCGCATCTGTTGACCGAGAGTCCCTGACTAGATCTCCCGGGGGAAGCCAGGGCGATTGAGGAACCCTACGTGAGGAAAATGTTGTATAGCTCAGCTCAGCAGATGGAGCTGGTTGCCAATTTACTAGCCGGGGTCATAAGAGAGTAATCTCAGACCTTCACCAGAATATGTGTGTTAGTTAGTACCACATAAGAGAGTAATCTCAGACCTTCACCAGAATGTGTGTTAGTTAGTACCACATAAGAGAGTAATCTCAGACCTTCACCAGAATGTGTGTTAGTTAGTACCACATAAGAGAGTAATCTCAGACCTTCACCAGAATGTGTGTTAGTTAGTACCACATAAGAGAGTAACCTCAGACCTTCACCAGAATATGTGTGTTAGTTAGTACCACATAAGAGAGTAATCTCAGACCTTCACTAGAATATGTGTGTTAGTTAGCGCCGGCGTGGGAAGAGGGCGGGGACTCGAGTGGACTTTTGTTATTGGGCGGCATTGTCGGATCTGCTTGATAGACTTTAAGCTTATGTTTATGTATTGTGGTTGTCGTAAATTAGGGGCGGCAGAATCAAGTACCGCCCTGGGCGTTACAAACTCCAGGTACTCCACTGGGGTTAAGTGTGGTCATTCAGCTTTCCTCGAAGCAAAGAAAAAGCATAGAAAAATTTAGATGTGGGAATTAATTGATCTGACATAGCGGGTCGGGAAAAGTTATTTTCCCAGAATGCTTTTAATAAAAAGACGGAAGAGGGAAGGCGATATGTGTGGGGGGTTTTCTCGTCCCATGAGGGCGGTGGCCGGAACAGGTTTGAGAAACACTGTTGCCAGCTCATAAAATTTCGTGGAGAAGGGCATCAAATATAAAGGTTTTCAAATATAATTTTTTAATTAAAATTTTGATTCAATTTTCCGCTCCTTGAAAAATAAATGCAGCTCGACAGCCGCTTATATCGCATATACCTAAAGCCGGCACTGCATTTACATTTATTTGATTGATCAAAGAACACTATAGTTTCAGTGTATGCTGTTCTTTGACATCTCCGAAATAGTTTTAAAGCCGAACACACCCACGACCGGATAAACTATCTGCATTTAGTTGTTAGAAAAATGGGCGTCCCGACCTGATGAACCTGCCTACGTTTAGTAACTTGAAAATGGGCGTCCCGACCTGATGAACCTGCATACGTTTAGTAACTTGAAAATGGGCGTCCCGACCTGATGAACCTGCTTATACGTTTAGTAGTTTGAAAAATGGGCGTCTTGACCTGATGAACCTGCGTATACGTTTAGTAGTTTGAAAAATGGGCGTCTTGACCTGATGAACCTGCCTACGTTTAGTAGTTTGAAAAATGGGCGTCCCGACCTGATGAACCTGCCTACGTTTAGTAGTTTGAAAAATGGGTGCCCCGACCTGATGAACCTGCCTACGTTTAGTAGTTTGAAAAATGGGCGTCCCGACCTGATGAACCTGCATACGTTTAGTAGTTTGAAAAATGGGCGTCCCGACCTGATGAACCTGCCTACGTTTAGTAGTTTGAAAAATGGGCGTCCCGACCTGATGAACCTGCCTACGTTTAGTAGTTTGAAAAATGGGCGTCCCGACCTGATGAACCTGCCTATACGTTTAGTAGCTTGAAAAAGGGGCGTCAGTGAATGACAAAATAAAGGTTTATCAGCCGTATGACACGGCTACCTTTGTTGTCTCGTTACCGTTAAAAAGTTTTATACCTGGATAATGAAAATTATTGAAAGTTTGTAAAGACCATTTACTGAAACCGCGAAGTCGTTTTTAAACGTTTATGACCTACCTCGATAAAAATGACCAGTTAATTTAGAAAGATAAAATCAGAATGATTTCGATTCATCAAAAATCGTATGTGGCTAAAACTCATACAGTTTCAGTTATGGTTACTTGGCTAGTCTTGCTTACTATGTGTAGCCGTACATAACAAAATAATACATTTAGAATGAACAAAAATTAAACATTTTATCGTTTTATTGGCAAAATATATTTACATAATAGAAAAAATGACATAGATTACTTACAAGAAGTTGAAGGACTAATGTTATGTAGACATCTTGAAGACGTAGCGAAGAATGTGTGCTCTCTCTCTTGTAAACGTCCTATCTAGGCTAGCACTAAGATGTTTTTTGTGCTTAGGAACGGAAGTAGATTTTATTTTTAAACAACAAAAGATTTTTCGGAAAAAATCAACTCAGTTTGTGCTCTTATTAATTAAAACTTCTGAAATATTATATATTAGACAAAATGTTTTATGAATAAATGAAAGATAATTGAATGGACTTTATTTCTTTAACTTACCTCTTCATTTTAACTAAAATAAATCACCACGAACGACATCCGAATAGCAATATGATTGGTCTAAAGGGACACTGACACGCATAGCTATTCGGATATATTGTGTGCCTTTAGAATACTGCTTCCTAATGACGCCATTCTGCTGACAAATTGGAACCCATAGCTCGGGTGTGTGTGGGATTGAAATAATATTAATGAAAAGGGGCTGATGGTAAATTTCATTGCCTCTCATAATCTGGTTGTTAGTTTAATATATGAAACAGTAGAGGTAACAATTGAAATATGAATAATATAAAGAACAGCGACGCTGACGTCACTCTGACATCAAATGACCGGGCCCCTAGAACGCCTGATCTAAAACTAAACGTTAGCATAGCATTCTGAAAAATTCTTTTATTTGTCTTTATAGGGTTCCTTTATTATTATGACTGTATCATATTATTTCACTAGAGCCCCATCAAGTAAGTTATGAAAAGTGTCTCCGCCCATGGCATCAGACATGCAGATTCACTCCTCCGTCCCTGGCATCATACACGCAGATTCACTTCTCCGCCCATGGCATCAGACATGCAGATTCACTTCCACCATCTTGGAGATAAATGGCAAGATAAAAAACAAACAATCAAAGAAAAGCGTCGCTACAGACGTTATGATTAGCACACAAGAACTTAAAAGTAAACCGAGAAAAGCGTTCGAAATGTTCACTCAAAGGCATAAAAACGTCATAGTTAGTGTGAGCACACAATGATTCACCTAGCCTAGAAGGATCTGACAACATTCTGGTTGAGGCGTTAGCTAAGGCTCTTATAGGCCCGGCTAGTATAATAGCAGCCAGCTTCATCTGTTAGGGTGAGCAATATAACAATAGCTGGAGGTAAAGACTACTCCGCAACACCCAGTGAGGTCATGAAGTCAACAGACGCGTCACTGTCTCCGACCAGCGTACAATGCCGGCAGTTCGGACCCCTGTTGTTGTCTAGCCTGTGAAAATATAATTTAGTGGGGCAGCGTTCCACTCGCATTTGGGTCTCCCGACTATGGTGTCGGAGAACCAGTTTCCACTAGAAATCAGTTTTGCTAGGATGCGTCATGTTTGAATATACACCTCTGGCTTTCATGTTGTCTGCCTATTGTCCGTACCGTTTTGTCCAGTTTTCGACACCGGGATGAGTGACTTGTGCTTCTGACAACACAATGGTTCACAACAAAATGGTTCACAACACAATGGTTCACAACACAATGATTCACAACACAATGGGTCGCAGCACAATGGTTCACAACACAATGGTTCACAACACAATGGCTCACAACACAATGGTTCAAAACACAGTGGTTTACAACACAATAGTTCACAACACAATGATTCACAACACAATGGTTCACAACACAATGGTTCACAACACAATGGTTCACAACACAATGGTTCACAACACAGTAATTCACAATACAATGGTTGGCAACACAAAGATTCACAAGACAATGGTTCACAAGACAATGGGTCACAACACAATGGCTCACAACACAATGGTTAACAACACAGTGGTTCACAACACGATGTTTCACAACACAATGGTTCACAAGACAATGGTTCGCAACGCAATCATTCACAACACAATGGTTCACCAGACGATGGTTAACAACGCAATGGTTTACAACACAATGGTTCACAAGACAATGGTTCACAAAACAATGGTTCACAACACAATGGCTCACAACACAATGGTTCACAACACTGTGGTTCACAACACGATGGTTCACAACACAATGGTTCACAACACAGTAATTCACAATACAATGGTTCGCAACACAATGGTTAACAACACAATGGTTCACAACACGATGGTTCACAACGCAAAGGTTCACAACACAATGGTTCACAAGACAATGGTTCAAAACACACTAGTTCGCAACACAATGGTTCATTAGCAGATCACAAATGGATCAATAAAAGCATATTATCTTATCTGACACTGATAATAACGCACAACCAAAGTCAATGCAAGAATGCAGTGACTAGCAGTGTCTGAGACGAGACCCTTGCTTCCCTATGTTGCCAAGAAAAAAAGGTTCACTTGATGCATACGAGTTAGAATATGATGCATTTTAACATTGGAACAAAGCTGTATAAAAACGGAAGATTTCTCTTATTATAAAAATTCTTTAAAAACTGTCATGGCTTTGTTAGTGGGGTGTGGGGGCAGTATTAATTGTTCTTGTTTATTAATTTTTTGCCACGAGTGTTTTTCTTTCAGGCATGTATCATGAGGTCACTGCCCCCCCCCTTTTTTCCCCTCTTCGGAATGAGTTAACTGCCACTCCATTCAACCAAGAAAAAAATGTTTAAAACAGAGAGAAAATAAAATTTAAAAAACACCAACAAAATTATAACTTGTCTGAAGAATTTTAAATGCACGTTTATCCTATGACAATGAGTGAAATGGTGGAACCAATAATGAACTATAGCTACGCTCGTTATATCTGATGTAATCACATGGTATCTGTACCGGTATTTTATTATTCTTTCCAACATTCTGAGTTCAAAGACTTGCATGTGTGTTACGGCATGTGTGTTACGGCATGTGTGTTACGGCATGTGTGTTACGGCATGTGTGTTACGGCATGTGTGTTACGGCATGTGTGTTACGGCATGTGTGTTACGGCATGTGTGTTACGGCATATGTGTTACGGCATGTTTGTAATGGCAAGTGTGTTACGGCATGTGTGTTATGGCATGTGTGTTACGGCATTATGCTACGTTATGTGTGTAATGGTATGTGTGCTACGGCATTGTGTTATGGCATGTGTGTTACGGCATTATGCTACGTTATGTGTGTAATGGTATGTGTGCTACGGCATTGTGTTATGGCATGTGTGTTACGACATGTGTGCTATGGGATGTGTGTTACTGCATGTGTGTTACGGCATGTGTGTTACGGCATGTGTGTTACGGCATGTGTTTTTAGGGCATGTGTGTACACTACCACTTGTCTCCCCTTTGCTTTTGTTTTGATATTGCCGCCACCGATTAAATGTGCAGTGACACTCCTCCTACCCACATCACCTTTGTTTGGGAAAAACAGTTGTTTACGTTCCAATACGTTCGATTTGTTCTAAACAATGTTGTCAGTGACGCTATTTCTAGAATTTCTTTTGATCGAGCTCTGATTTAATCGCTACCTACAGGCCGGTGTATGTTTTGCGGATTGTAACTTGCTGTGCTGTAAGCTGATAAAGATTTTTTTCTGTATTTTTAACTTTGTATTTTTATATAAATTAAATACTATAAGTAAATTGAATATTGTAAGCCTCACTAGCTTTGGTTTCCTTTTTCTTTGTATGCTGGATTTCAGTCCTGTGTTAAGTATTGTTCATTTAACAAGCCAATCTTAAAACATATAAAATTTTCAAAGACAGTAAGAATCAATCGATGTCAAGCAGTAGTGGTGGACGGTGCAAGCTCGTCCTTTGTCAATGTTAAGTCTGGGGTCCCCCAGGGCTCGGTGTTAGGCCTCTGTTTGTTCCTAGCATATATCAATGACCTACCCGAGAAACTGAAATCCCAAGCAAGACTGTTCGCAGATGATACAGCCGTGTACAGGACGATCACCAACAGATCTGACCAAGACCAGCTACAAGGGGATCTCAATCGGTTAGCTGAGTGGGAGACGAGCTGGGACATGGAATTTCATCCAGCCAAGTGCCAGACACTGTCAGTCTCTAGAAGTTGTACTCCTCTACGCTACCAATATGAATTGCATGGTCATTTGCTTGAGTCAGTTTCCTCCGTAAGGTACCTGGGTGTTACCATTCAGAGAGAGGTCCGCTGGGACGAGCATATTAACAATGTGTGCAACCAGGCAAACAAGACCCTGGGGTTCTTAAGGCCTAATCTAAAGATCAGCAACTCCGGTGTAAAAGAAAGAGCCTATAAAGCTTTTAGATTATGCATCTTCGGTATGGGACCCATTCACTCAGAAGAGCATCGACAGGTTGGAGGCAGTACAGCGACGGGCAGCACGCTTTGTCCTGAACCGCTACAGGAATACCTCTAGTGTTGGCAGCATGTTGGAAACACTGGGCTGGTCACTATTGGAGGAACGACGACGACAGTCCAGGCTCTCCATGATTTACAAGATAAATAATGGGCTAGTCCAGTGCTCTGGCATTAAACAGAAACTCGTCCCTCTCCCCCATAGACAGCGACGAGGCCATTATAGGCAGTTCCGGCTCATACCAGCGAGAAGTCAGTATAGGAACTGCTCATTCCTACCAAAGACTATCAGGGACTGGAACAAGCTTCCAAAAGGAACACTTGAGGCGACAACACTTGACTCATTTGCGTCTATTGCCTCAGGCCTTCCAACCCCCAGTGCATGATACCCTCAAACAGTTACTCTTGTAACCAGTGAGATATCCTCATCAACACCAGGCACAGAGACATTGCAAATCCCATCTACATTCATAGGAGCCATAATGATCAATAAATTGATCGTGGGCCCTTAATATATAGAAGAAGAAGAAGAAGAAACACTTACATTATGGGAAAAGTGAAGTCTATACTCGTAATTTTTTTATATAATTATATTACTTTCCATTGCTATAAAACTGCAAAAGGCCTAGATCGGGGTGACGACTAGATCGGGGTGACAATACGCGGGCAGCATGCGGCCCTCCGCGTTATCTATTGCGGCCCACTGATGCCTGTTTAATCACAGATCAAACAAGCTCCCTCTTCATTCAATCGACAAAGAAATCGATACTGAAAAGATAAGTGAGGGCAAAAATAAAATAATATCGCATAAGCTAGTCATTCTGTTGTGTTACTTAGCATTTCAGTGTGTGCACTGAGAATAAGTAAACAATTCTATACATCATTTGTAGGGTGTTGGTTTTTTAATATTTTAATACAAGATCTAATGACATGCGTCCCGCGAGCGGTTTTATCCCTATCACCGTAGCCCGCAAAGTCATTTGGGTTGTACACCCCTTGCCTAGATCATGATATTTGGACATATATATAAATGGCATATATATATAAACTTCTTCCGGTTAGCAACATTACAAGTTGCCGTTAAGGGATATGAGGCGATAGGCTGTGTGGAAGCCTATGGCCGGTGATTCTAAATATGCAGCCCTGAGAAAGCTGCTCCTAGGCAACCGTTTCGTCCCAGCTACTTCGCGAACTAGTTGCGAGGTAGAAACCCACTGTAGAATCCCTCTTAGAGGGCGTCCGATGCTTCCCCGGGACGGGTGGGGGGAGATATTAGGACGTTAATTTACCGTCCCGGCCCCTAGGAAAGTGGACTACGGACGCTTGAAACACAGCGTCTTCGGTCGACCAGACGTCTCCGGGCGGGGGGGGCCTCCATCAGCAAACTCGATCGAGCAGTTGCTGGTGGGGGCGTCCCACGCCCGGGGAGGTCTCTGGCGTCTTCCCGCACGGCCCGGCGCCGGGGATACCCGGCGGCTGGCGGGTGTGGGTGGACGCCGGGGAGGGCATTAGGAGCACAAGCTCGACGGCCCGCTGACGCCATTTCCTAATGAGATATTTCCGGTTAGCAACAAGATGGCTGACACGCAAAATTTACGAATACCGAAATTGTTAAAAAATCGGGAAAATGATGAATATTTACTGATATAAATCTTCAAATTAAATGCGGGAAGCTATGGTAAGAATACGGGAGTAAACCCAAACTGTAAAATCCGGAGATGGAGTCCCGAAGTCGATCTGACGCCGATAACAATGTCATTTCGTCAACTCCTGCGACGCAGTCAGTGCCAAGCTGTATTGACAATTGTCATCCCCTTGGATCCACTGGTTGCGTGGAGAGTGGGGATCTGCTGCATTGGGCAACAGCTGGTCTCCATAAATCACCGCCCAGGCCAAGTATCAGAGTTTTTTTTAAAAGGCAAAGAAAGTAAATAGAAGGAAGACTCAACCACTTCGATTTTCAACATGTAATGTAAGGACGATGTGTCCTGGCTTTGAAACCGACATTCAAGAGGTTGACAACGCAAGGAAAACTGCTGTAATTGACAAGGAGCACGTCAGACTAAACATTGATATTGCCTGCCTTCAAGAGACCCGACTAGCGGATAGTGGTACCATAAAGGAAGCCAGCTACACATTCTATTGGCAGGGGAAACCCGCAGATGAACCTAGGCGGAATGGTGTTGGATTTGCCGTAAAAAACACATTATTGGCCTATATTGAACCTCCTACATTGGGATCGGAGAGGATTCTGCGACTGCGTATGTCATCATCTGCAGGCAAGGCCAACGTATTCAGTGTGTATGCTCCAACTCTTTATTCGTCTCCGGGTGAGAAAGATCAGTTCTATGAGGCTCTGGGCCAAGAATTATCATGAGCTGATCATGAAGCCTGGCCTTCATGTCTTGGTTATCACGGATTAGGAAGGATTAATGATAACGGACGTCTGTTGGAGTTGTGCTGCTCCCATGGTCTTTGTGTTACCAACACCTTCTTCAAATGTAAACAAATCCAAAAAGTGTCATGGTGACACCCACGTTCTCGCCACTGGCACCAGCTAGACCTCGTCATCACTAGGCGCGTGGAGCTAGCCAGTGTACTTCACACACGCAGTTACCACAGTGCTGACTGTGACACGGACCATTCTCTTGTAGCAAGCAAGATACGACTAATGCCCAAAAAATTGCATAATGCAAAAAATAAGTGTCGTCCACGAATTAACATCCACTGCTCAAACAATCCAGAAAAAATTCAGTAATTCTCAAAAGTGTGGCAGGATACCCTTGCTAAAGGGTCACCCGATAGCACTATTGACTCTAAGTGGACTCATTTACGAGATGCTATGTACGATTCAGCCATGTCCGCCTACGGTAAAATGGAGCATAAAAATAATGACTAGTACGAGGCGCATTGGAATGTGATGGAACCCGTAACCGAGATTAAGAGAAGAGCCCTACTTGCCTATAGGGATGCACCTTGTGCTCGTACACTACAGGCTCTCCGAAATGCAAAAAAAATATCCCAGCAGACTGCCCGTCCTTGTGCCAACACTTACTGGCTGGAAATTAGCAACTGCATCCAATCAGCTTCTGACAACGGGGATGCAAGAAACATGTACGAGGGCATCAAGGGGGCATTAGGTCCACATACCTCAAAAATAGCACCGCTCAAGTCCAAGACTGGTCAAATTATTCAGAACCCAAACGAACGACTCCGGCGTTGGGTTGAGCATTATCTTGAGCTATACGCAACAGTAAATGTAATCACTGAGACCGCTCTGAATAACATTCCAGCCTTGACAATAATGGAAGAACTAGATGAAGAGCCAACAATGCAGGAGCTCAAAAAAGCAATAGATTACCTTGCTGTTGGGAAGGCACCAGGGACTGACGGCATTCCCCCGGAAGTCCTCAAAAATGGAAAAACAATACTAATTCAGCCCTTACATGAGCTCCTATGTCTGTGTTGGGAAAAAGGTCACATTCCCCAGGACATGAGAGACGCTAACATCGTAACATTGTACAAAAATAAAGGGGACCGAAGTGATTGTAATAACTACCGAGGAATTTCTCTCCTTGGTTTAGTTGGAAAGACCTTTACCCGTGTTGCCTTAAAACGATTGCAGAGTCTGGCTAACCGTATCTATACAGAGTCCCAGTGTGGCTTCCGGAGTGGGCGCTCAACTATAGACATGATATTCTCGTTACGCCAAATGCAGGAGAAGTGTCGTGAACAGCATATGCCTCTTTATATCGCTTTCATAGATCTGACAAAGGCATTCCACATGGTAAGTCGGAATGGCCGGTTCAGTATCTTACAAAGAATAGGTTGTCCCCCACGACTTCTCATAATCATACAATCATTACACAAAAACATGCACAGCACAGTCACATTCAATGGCGCTGTTTCTGAGGCATTCCCAGTCAGCAGCGGAGTAAAACAGGGTTGTGTACTGGCACCAACTCTCTTCTCCATTTTCTTCTCGATGCTCCTTCAAATTGCTTTCAAGGACTGTGAAGATGGAGTGTACATACGTACCAGATCTGATGGTAGGCTATTCAATATCGCTCGCCTTCGTGCAAAGACTAAAGTAAAAAGGGTACTAATTCGTGAACTACTGTTCGCTGACGATGCCGCCTTAACATCTCACACAGAAGAAGGTCTTCAGCGGCTAGTTAACCGTCTATCACACGCTTGTAAAGAGTTTGGATTGTTAATTAGTCTACAGAAAACTCATGTCATGATGCAAGAAGCGCCGTCCCCTCCAATTATAACTATTGAGGGCCATAATCTGTAGGTTGTTGAGCATTTCACATACCTTGGATCCAATATTCCTAGTTCTCTCTCCATTGATGAAGAGATAAACATCAGGATCGCAAAAGCAGCAGCAACTATGGCTAAACTGAATAAGCGGGTGTGGAATAATCTCAATCTAACTGAAAAAACAAAGCTAAGTGTCTATCAGGCATGCGTGCTTAGTACGCTCCTATATGGCAGTGAAGTGTGGACCACATATACCAGTCTCGAGCGGAAACTCAGCAGCTTCCATCAACGATGTCTACGTCGCATTCTACGCATCCAATGGCAGGACAAGGTGACTAACACAGAGGTCTTGGAACGTTCCAAAATGTGTAGCATATTCTCCGCTCTTAGCAAGAAGCGACTTCGCTGGTTAGGCCATGTAAGGAGAATGGAGGAAGGCCGTATTCCAAAGATGCTGTTGTATGGAGAGTTGGCAGAAGGGACAAGACTTATTGGACGGCCTCGCCTGAGATATATGGACGTTTGCAAAAACAGCATGAAGGAAGCGAACATTGAAGTCAACAAATGGGAGATCATTGCCGAACAACGTTCCAGCTGGCGAACGGCAGTGTAAGAAGGAGTGAAAAGGGCAGAAGATGTGCGGAACGAAGCCCTTGTAAGAAAAAGAACAGCACGGAAGGCCAAAATTAACCAGGAATCATCATTCTCCTGCGTGAAATGCAGACGAGATTGTCATTCCAGGATTGGACTAGTGAGCCACTCGTCGAGGTGTAGGACTATAAATATAGCTACTCCATCGTCTCGTGAAGACGGAAGGATGCCATACATATAAATGGCATTGTTTTCAATTTCCATTTCTTCACACAAAAATATCAAACTATAAAAGCATGAGATGCTACTTATTATATAAATGTCATCATCGTCTAAAAATATGTTATTGATATATTTTTTGCACTCATAAACAATGTATACACTTTGTCATTAAAGATCTAAGACCTTTTCTTAAGCAACAATTTTTTTTTAAACTTATTGTATCAATTAAGACTTGGAAATATTTAGGTAATGTTAACTGTTAATATAAGAAATATTTAACGAAATAATTAGACTAGTTGTTTGTTTTAAATTAAAATCTACATCACTATTTAGTAACACAACGAAATATAGTTTTTATCAACACACCCAGGTAAGAGACACCTAAATGCCTAAATGATTTTGCTCTCCGACTAAGTGTAGAACTGTGCAAAACTAAAATTAGCTATGCGCCAAAGTGCATGGATGCATTTTGAATGTTTCAAAGTTTTTTTCGGGAAGTGTTCAATGAGTCCAACCCCCCAGGACCCCACCCCTCGCTTTTGCGTGGGGAGTAATTGAAACCATCGCGCATTGCTTCCCTTCTTCCCCACGCCGATCAGTGAAACAGTACGAGAAGCGAAAATAAGCTGGGGCAAAAACAACAGGAGAGAGTTCAGATTATGTAAGCAATCTGGAGCAATAATGCCTAAATTGTGCGCTGATAAATGCCTCCCCCCCCCCCCCCCCCGGCCAACAACAACAAAAAAATTAAGAACCCATTAGACACATTAGCATGAACTTTAATATTCTTTTTTTTACTGATTTTAATGCTTATTTTTATAGTAGACATATCTACTTCCGAACTTATCAATCCATGCGTCCCAAATCATAGCATCTTTCTTGAGTTCTGTCAAATACAGGTTTTCGGCTGTTTAAAAAAAAAGACATTTGAAAAGTTATAAAACACAAGTTATAGCTCGCAAAACATGGGCGACAGCAATGCGTGAACTTCCCACCTACTAAAGTTACTTGACAAGACATGAGCTCAAGTAACGCACATTTAAGAGTCCCAATTTTTGCTTAATTCCTCCCCCTCCTCCCCCCCCCCCCCCAATGATACGTCACAGCACATTCTTATTTCACGCCCATGAACAATATTAATATTCTTATGTCTCAACGACTTTTAACTGAATGTTTATTACGCTATGTCTTAAATTAAGACAATTTCATTTTCCGAAAAGAAAATATTACGCACCAAACGTAGCTGCGTTATTTTAAAAAACATCATTTAGTGTAGTTATCGGGAATTATATTTTGCGCGCTACCTGGGAATGGAAGCCGTCACACCACACGCAATATATATATATATATATAAGAGATCAAGTTAATATTTAAATCTTCAATACATTGTGATAAAAAAAAAATATATTTTTGCTACATGAATCTGAAAATTTGATAATTAAAATCATCCTAAAATGTCAAACATCTTGCATAAGACGTGAAACTTTGAAAGAGCTTAATGAGTAAGATAAAATGTTTAACAGATCGAGGAGTTTTCTTCAAGGAAAAAAAAATCTGCAGTCTTTTTTGACATTTTTAGTTTTACGCTCCAGAGTTCAGGGGATGTAATCGAATCTTTTTAATGATCGCAGCGTCAATTCATCTGCCCAAAAATTTTTTTTACGCTCCAGAGTTCAGGGGATGTAATCGAATCTTTTTAATGATCGCAGCGTCAATTCATCTGCCCAAAAATGGATTTATATGATAAATTCATCTCATAATCATAGATTATTTCGTTCACAATTCCGGCTGAAGGTATCGGTAACTCTGGCAGTGCTTTGGGTGCCATCAAACCAGTGGCGTAGCGAGCTTAACTCGCGCCCAGGGCACAATACCTTTTTAGCGCCCCCCCCAATATCTTTTTGCGCCCCCCTATTCGAAAGCCATACAATATTATAGTAAAATATACCATTTGGCGCCCCTTTGTGAGTAGCGCCCGGGGCATGATGCCCCCCTGGCCCCCCCTCACTACGACACTGCATCAAACGATCTTCCAAAATTAGAAAAAAATCATTGCATGGAAGAAAAATAGAAAGTGAAATTAAAAGATTTTTTGATCTAAAGCAGGGATCTGGAACCTATGGCTCGCGAGCCAGATGTGGCTCCATTGATGGCTGCATCTAGCTCGAAGACAAATGGTCGATTATAAAAAAATGATCTACATATTACTTGCATATCAATATTTCATTCTACAAATGAGCTAAAGTCGACTGCAGCTCAGCATCAGAAGTGGTAAAGGAGATAAACTCCGCTGACCTAAAAGACAGAAAAATAGCAACCCTGCACACATTTACTTGAATTTTTAGTTTTAAAAATAATGTATGGCTCTCACAGAATTACTTTTCAAAATATGGGGTGTCCATGGCTCTCTCAGGCAAAAAGGTTCCCGACCACTGATCTAAAGGCTATAGAAATAAAATTTCATCGGTAGGTTAATTGTTCCTATTGCCCACGGAAGGCTAATCGTTCATACTGCCCACGGCAAGCTACTTGTTCATACTGCCCACGGCAAGCTACTTGTTCATACTGCCCACGGCAAGCTAACTGTTCAGTTCTGTCCAAATGAAAGTTTAGAAAATAATTTTATTGTTCATTGTTTGTTTTAAAAAAGCAACCTAAGTAATAAACGCATTACCTAATCTCCAGTTTTTTTCCTTGCACAAATTTCAATGATTATACTTAAAAGGGGTGCCAAAGGTAAGCGTGCCCGGGGCGCCATAGTTAAGCCTGCCCGGGACCCCACTTGTCCATAATGGATTCCTTTCATAAATGATGCATGTTAAAGATAATAAAGATAAGAAATCAGCCCAAGCTACCGGATATACTAAAGCGAGCTTCTTGAAATGCTTCCGGGTATGGCGTGGGCCGTGGATCATATTCTGCGACGTTTTTCACATTCGCTGGGCCACCTCGCAGGTCTACAAATTCTGGAAGACTCCTGTCATCACTTGCATGATCCCTAAATTGCCAATGCTGTGGAAAAAGGTAACATTTTAGTCCAGTTAGTTTCGGAAATAATTTCGAGTGATGAATTTTTTTTTCCCCTTTCCTAAACTTAATTAGCATATTTTCAGCGATCGCTTGACGGCTCAGCTCGTTGGAATATGCACAAGCAGATGAGAATCTGTCTTTTAAGTTTTCATCAGCCATTATATTTTGTAATGCTCTTGTTTGGTGCGACTACAGAATACATAATAAGGATACTCTTTAAAAAATTGTCTGCTTATTGCTTCCTGGCATTCAGTGGAGTAACTACGTCACTTGTTTACGCCCGGTGTTGTTTTGACGGGGGGGGGGAAGGGGGGGTTTCAAGGCCCTTATGTAACGAACACCATAATGTAAACGGAATACACGAAGAGAATTAATGAGTGCCGACTGTGACGCACCGAACCTTCGGACACATTTTCTTACGCCCGTGCTAAGATTTTATTTTTTTTTAAAACCGCTCTATATGTTGATGTGACGTGTGCATAAATGTCCAGCTCCAATTAAGAAATAAAGCATTCCAAAGGGGCAAACAGGGTAACCCAAGAGTACAAGGAGTTTAAGCCTAGAACTTTAAAACAAAATACATATATATCAAATATAAAATTTTACACACTTTAAGTAGGAAATTTCATTCAATGCGATGCACATCAACATATCAAGTATATAAATATAGTGTGTGTGTGTGTGTGTGTGTGCGCGCGCGTGTCTATGGTTCTGTGTGGGGGGTGAGGAGTGTGGCTGGGTTTAAGGCAATGTACTAGATTTGGTTTATTTCTTTGGAGATTCATGCCAAGTACTAACACTGTGTTCTAGTGTGGTCTAGTGGAAAGTTCTGTCCTGATAATTGACTTACTGTGTGGTTGAACGAGCGTATTGTCTGACACTGGCTCAGGACTACAGCTGCAACTGCCGTTAATGGGTTTAAGGTGTGGACCGGGGCCCATGCAACATATTGTAAAAAATAAACCTCTGCCAAGTTTCTATCACAATAGTAACAAAGCAAATAGGAAATAATTCTTAAAGGGCAACCAAATATGAAGTGCGTAGTAAAGGGGTGCAGATGGGACGGTCCACCTTGGGGGGGGGGGGGTTCTTTATATCGAGGGGCGGATTGTCGGCCAACTGCTGTTTTTTCATGGAAATTGGGCCGAATAAAACTTTGCTCGCCCCTGATTGGGTGGGGGGGGGCACACAAATAGTGCTAGGTGGACTTCATGTCTGCAAGGAAGCATACAAACATTTTCATTTATGATTTTTTTCAAAAATGCATGCCCCCTTGATTGTACCCATCAACAAAAATTTAACATCCCAAGTGGTGTTCTTACCACGTCCAATGGTGGGCATGGAAAAAATGCAAAATACCTTTCTAGAAGAATTCCCCGTCACTTCGGTTGTAGACGGTGCTCCGTAAGTCAGGCGTGAACGTTCATAGGCATTCATGGGACGGTTGAACAACCAAGGTTTGGTTGGTAACGTTTGAAGTGAGCCAGGTTGGCATCTGGGGGGTCTGAAAATACCCCTGACGTTATCTGTTGATTTGTGTATCTTCATTTGTTTTACCTTTACCTTCAGGAGTACTCTTGTAGGCAACTACTTCTTTCACCTGTAAGGAGACTTTCGGGAGCAGCTACTTCCTTCACCTGTTGGCAGACTTTCCGGGAGCTACTACTTCTTTCTCCTGTAGGGAGACTTTCGGGAGCAGCTACTTCTTTCACCTGTAGGGAGACTTTCGGGAGCAGCTACTTCCTTCACCTGTGGGGAGACTTTCCGGGAGCTACTACTTCTTTCTCCTGTAGGGAGACTTTCCGGGAGCTGCTACTTCTTTCTCCTGTAGGGAGACTTTCGGGAGCAACGACTTCCTTCACCTGTAGGGAGACTTTCCGAGAGCAACTGCTTCTTTCACGTGTAGGGAACTACTTCTTTCACCTGTAGGGAGACTTTCCGAGAGCTACTGTTTGTGATCGTGATTAATTTGTCATAAGTTATTTACTTTTGCACTTGCACATATCATAAGGACTGTCCGGCCACACTGACACAACTTATCAACTGTTCATTGAGGTCGGAAGAGTGCCGTTATCTGCTATGCCAGCTTTACACTAGCACATTCAATGTAATGGCAGCATCTCTTTGTAACCCTGTTTCCTATTTGAAAATAAGAAAAATTATTAAATAAGTCATACTTTCATAACAGGGCTGGGCCACCGCAAAGATGTAGACTAAATATGTATCTTAAAATCAATACTTCGGTTATCGCTTGCGAAACTCTCTAGCAACGGTTCTCAACATGTGGGTCGCGACCCCTTGGGGGGTCCAAATGGCCCTTACTCAGGGGTCACCTAAGACCAGAAGAAAACACATATTTATTAAGTAGCAACGATATTAATTTTATGGTTGGGGTTCACCACAACATGAAGTGTATTAAAGGGTCGTGGCATTAGGAAGGTTGAGAACCACTGCTCTGTAGGATTAGTTCAAAATAATTAATCGTACATTAAAAAGGGGGAAAAAAATCAAATTCATCATTTTAATTGCTGAAATGTAATATGTCAGTGAATACAAGAAATAATACTAAAGTGGCTAACTTTTTGATTGACGTGTAGTAATCAAATATGTTAAAGGGAAGTCCATTTGTGTAAAAAAAAAAAAGATTGCATGTTTTAACTTTTAACGATTATGGCATACACTTTGTTTGGAATACTTACACATATTCATTTTTGTATAATAATAACCTAAATTTAAGTAAAATGTATTGTTTATTGTTGTAGTTTATATTGGTTCTTAGGACTAAACCTAAGCCCTAACTATCTAATTTTTAGTGCTGTAGTCACAGCTGGATTATGACTCAGAAAAAAAACTATTGAATAGCTAAGAATAACAAATTAATTCTATCAAACAAGCGAGTGATGTTAGAAAAACGATCCAGCACAAGAAAACGTGTTAGAATAACGAGCCAACACCAAACAAAAACATGTTAGGATAAAGAGCCAGCAACCCACAAAAACATGTTAAAATAACGAGCCAGCACCAAACAAAAACAAGTTAGAATAACGAGCCAGCACCAAACAAAAAAATGTTAGAATAACGAGCCAGCACTAAACAAAAAATCTGTTAGAATAACAAGCCAGCACCAAACAAAAACATGTTAGAATAACGAGCTACCACAAGACAAAACATGTTAGAATAACGAGCTACCACAAGACAAAACATGTTAGAATAACGAGCTACCACAAGACAAAACATGTTAGAATAACGCAGGGTAAATTCCTATCTGTGGTACCGCGTTTTTTTAACATGGCCGCCAACTTGACGTAAAATTAAGAATAAAACGTTTAAAAATAATGAAAAAACTTCCTAAATGTATCCCTCACCCTAACCTGAACCCTAAATCTATCCCTCACCCTAACCTGAACCCTAAATCTATCCCTCACCCTAACCTGAACCCTAAATCTATCATGAAATGAAGTACCACAGATAGGAATTAGCCTAACGCGGATATAAATCACATGAATGGATTAAATGTTAATGCAATCACGAAGACAAAATGAAATATGAGAGACAACATGCATTTACAAGAGTTGACTAAATTAACCTTTCCGTACCCATCATCTTGAATTCATACCCAGTGCTTAGCAGCGGAAGTTGTATATTTTTAAAAACATTTCCCTTAAAAATTTGAGTTCAATTTTTTTTATTACAAGTCAATTAAAATTAAAAGCAAATTATAATTGTATTATTAAATTTAGCAAACAGAAATAAAGGGGGCTAAAAACAGAAGGCTATACGATAGTCACAATCTGTTATAGTCGTATGATTTTCCTGAAAATATCGGCTTACTTGCCATAATAAAACATGCGGAAATGAATAATGAGAATCCTGATTTGCCGGGGTCATGTCATGGAAGTCAAAAGTGTGGGGAACTCACCCAAGATAACCCCCCACACCAGCCACCAAAATAAATATGTATTTTTTTAGCAAATACAGTGCAACATGTCACGTATTAAACTGGTAGGCTACCGGTTTAAACGTGTAATTAAACGAATAAAGAACAAATGTAACAAAATGCAGTGGAACCTCTCATAACAAGCATAATTCGTTCCAGAATCTTACTCGTTATGCGAAACACTCGTTAAACGAAACAATTTTTCCCATACAAATCAATGTAAAATACGATAATGCGTTCCATGCTGAAAAAATACTCATTTTTCAAAAGATTTTATTAACATTTATTAAAAAAAATTACTTATGTATTGTTAAGGAGTGTAACAACTTGGAATACAATTTAGATTTGAAACAAACAAGGTAAATAAAAATATGAATTTCTGACAAATAATTATTCCTTTTTAACTAGAAATCTGTCTAAAGACATTTGTTTTTGCCGACGCTTCAAAATTTGACGAAAATGTGTCATAGCATTATCATTGAATAAATTTGTAGCACGAATAGCCACCTCCTTATTAGTGTCATACTTCTCAATGTACGATGCAACAGTTTCCCATGCTTTCAGCATTTCTCTTATTGCGCTAGAAGATTGTTGCTCTGTTATTTCCTCCTCCATTAATGAGCTCTCCTCCATAATTTCTAGCTGTGAAACACGATGCAACTCCATAAGCTCTTCGGTGGTCAACTCTTGACTGTGCTCTTTCACAAGCTCTTCAATATCATTGTTGTCCACCTCGAGTCCCATGATATTGGCCAATGACACAATCTCGTTACTGTAGACTCCACAGGTACTGTTTCAAAATCACATTCAACAACACTCTCTGGCCAAAGTTTTTTCCAAGCAGAAGTGAATCTCGGGGAAAAAGGGACTTCCCCTTTCTGCGTAACTCGTTATGCGAAATGTCGCTCGTTAAGGGAGTAACTTCTTCACACTTTTTGCTCGTTATGCGAATTACTCGTTATGAGAGGTACCACTGTATGCTAAGCTTTTTCACCGTCATCATCATGTGCCTTAGTCCTTGGACCTTTGGGGCGCCACAGATGACTTGAAAACTATACTTCTCCATTCCTCTCTCTTTTCTGCACTATGCATAGAATCGCCTAGTTTTAGTCTCGTCCACTCTTTGATGTTATCTTCCCATCTTTTCTCAATACTGATAAAATAAAAAGCATGAACATGGGTGATGGTCTTCCTAAATATTCATTCCACACTGCTCACAAATGATGTCCCTCAAGGGACCGTCCTACAGGACTGCTTGGGGCAACGGCGTTGCCTTTCTTGGAAAGGTACAGGGACGTCGTTCCCATTCGTTCCTGCAGACCTCGTTCCATGCTGTGTAAAGGCCATGTTTTGCATATCATTCTATGCGTCGTCTGGACAAATTTGACTGCCTAAGATGAGGGCGAAGTAAATGTTTACCGGAGTCTTTTCCTCTGAGCCCCAGTCGCAGTGAGCTAAGTCAGGTCCATGGAAACCCTACGGCCCATGAGCCCCAGTCGCAGTAAGCAGTACCAGGTCTAAGGAAACCCTATACGGTCCATGAGCCCCAGCCGCAGTGAGCTGTGTCAGGTCCATGGAAACCCTACGGCCCATGATCCCCAGTCGCAGTAAGCTGTACCAGGTCTATGGAAACCCTGCGGCCTTTCGATAATTCATAAATTGGGCTTTGATCTGTGGCGATATTAGTTTGTAAAGAATTTGAAAGAATGTTTAAATATTTACGTTATTCTGACTATACGAAGTTAATTCTCTCAAAGTAAGGAAAAATCCAGAATAAAACCATTGAGTTATTGCTGAGCTTTGTCTTAGACTCAACGTCGTTTAACGTCTTTATATGGGCGTAAATCTATACGTTTATAGACTACCCGTCTCCAAATTAATTAAATGATGATGCAATGTTTATAACTAATCGTATCTCGTTTTGTTTTTTCTCTTGGTCTCGTTTGCATTATTCATTAACTTTACAGAATAGTGAAATCACGTACTTATGAAAATAAATATTCTAGTAAGAACTGCAGTACTTAGAATATAAACGTGTGACTTTTAAATAAATTTAATTAAGAAATAAGAGATTTATAAAAATCTCAAAGTTTATATATGTCAATGGCTCAAGTCTTCTTATAATCACTTTTCCTCGCATCCCTAAAATGCAGGAAAGTCACCCCTGGTTTACGGTGTAAACAAACAGCTATGGATGAATATCTCAAACCAGTAGCAAATACACTGAGCACACTAATGATAAGTTGGCTTAACATATCAACACAAATGGCATAGCGAAAAGACAATGACAATTATATTATCAACACAACTGATTGCAACGTTTGTGAAATTGTTTATTTAAAATGTGTTTCGCTTCATTTTCTGCAACCTAAGATGAGGGTTGAACTTATAAGAGATAGTGATATTTCTTTCCATAAAGCGCCATCCAGTCGTCATATATCTTCTTATCCGCCTTGACTGCTACCTTGTACTTGTGGGCCGCTGATTTGGATTGTAAAAGGTAGACATGCAATGTAATGTTATTAAATAAAAATGAACAGTACAGATTACCATAAAAAAAAATAATTATTAATATTATTCCTATTTCGAACCTTTGAGGGTGTCATTCAAACACACTGTCAGTATTGGCAATTATTACTGACAATGACATGTAGTCACATTTTGCCTTACTTTGGTACCCACAAATAATGTCTTCCTATTTATACATTTTAACGACTTTATAGAACACTAGTCCATAGCTTCAGCTATCAGTGACTTGATTCAAATAAGAATTGGACGACTTCCTGGTATGCAAGTTTTCACTCCCATTAATACACTGATCTCTAAAGGATGGTACTCATTTCATTTCTTAAATCAGAACGTCTCTGCCAGAACATGTCAACATAAAGCCTCGTGCTTCTTTATAAGATTTAGAAATTGATTCTTAGGGATTTTTGAGCTACAGTTTGACCAGATAGGACATGAGTGCAATGACCAGATAGGACATGCGTGCAAGGAACAGATAGGACATGAGTGCAATGATCAGATAGGACATGAGTGCAATGTATGATTCTCGTTCTTACGGCAGTTATTAGCAAGGGATAATTTTTCATTTTCCGGTGGCTCATGGTCAAGTTAATTCAAGGGAAGAACATTCACTCACACATATTACGGTATATTCATTTCAATGATACATCACAACTGTAGTCTTGCGTTAATATAAATCTTTTTACTTTATAAATATAGCTATTGACTTAGCTGTATTGTTAGAAATTGTATTTTACATCGTCTTGTAAAAAAAATTACTAAAGGAATTCTGGTTGTTTACAACCTCTTGACCAAATCATTGGCAAACTCCAGTCTCCTATAAGAAAACTGACACGTAAAACAATGGAAACTACCCTCTACGGTGAAGGTCTCCTCTTCAAATATTTGTGGGAAAGGTGTGAGTGTAGCATCATAATCTGTGACGTTCTTCACATTTGCTGGGCCGCCTCGAAGGTCCAAAAACGCTGGATGAGTTCTACCTTCAGCCCTGTAGTCCCGTAGCTGATAGTCCTTGGAAATTGTTATAGTTTATTTGATCAGTTGAAATTAATCATCAAACTATTGAAACACAATAGTGTAAAACTTTCCATTAAAACTAACCATTCGTTTAATGAAAATTTTTTTAAAATCGCATTTAAACCACTTTCCTGGAAAAACTTTCAGATAAATACACCACTCATAATAATTCAGACTTGTGCATTACTACCAGAGACGTAGCTAGAGTGTTTGGCGCCCGATGACAAGATTCGCGCCCGGGGACAAGATTCATTTTAAAGCGCCCTCTTTTCCTTTTTTTCAACTCTCAAACCCATTATTTTCATCAATAAAATAATACCAAAGCACATTTTGGCGCCCCTAACTAGCTGGCGCCCGGGTAAATCTGTATCCCCTGCCCCCCCCCCCCCCCACGCTACGCCTCTGATTACAACTATGCAGCGGGTTAGCACAAACATCTATTAAATTATTTTGCGTTTTTTTTTTCTTTCAGACACAGCAACCGAACAGATGGTAATTGATTATCAGTCATCGCATTGCCCAGACAAAATCATAGTTAAATTGTGATGGTATTTATTTAGGGTTAAATAAATAAAATACAATATAACCACGTAACCAAATCAGTATCAAGTACCATTTTGAACGGGTTTGTTGTGACTTGTCTTGAGAACGCTGGTCTTGAGAACGCTGGTCTTGAGAACGGTGCTCCTGCAGTTTTGCGTGTACGTTCATAAGCGTTCATTGGCCAATGAAACATCCACGGATATGTTGGAAGGGCTTGGAGATCGCCAGGGATGTATCTAGGGAGCTTCACAATCCCATGGATGGGGTGTACTGTTACAGAAGACTTCATTTTCTTCTCAATTTAGCAAATCTTTTTCATTGTATCATTTCATAGACAACAATTCTTGTCACAACTGATATAACATACAGCATTTGTTTTCTCGGCGCAAATGGTGGGGCTCAGGGCTGTCCTGGTACACTCAAATCAGTTTGGCCCACATGATTTCATTCACATATTGGGATCTCAGAAGTCAGCTTTGCCGATTTTTTACCAGCAAACTCAGACGGTCCCATTGTGTTCTGATCACCGTGTCGCCCATGAGTTCAATAAGGCCAGGGGAATGTTGTCGTCTGCTATGCTGATATTATTGTCAGCGAACTCAAACTTAACGCATCCCAGCTGATCATTCTGTAGAAGATAATAGTTGGATAAACCAGTGGCGTAGTGAGGGGGGGAAAAGGGGGGCATCATGCCCCAGGCGCTACTCACAAAGGGGCGCCAAATGGTATATTTTACTATAATATTGTATGGTTTTCGAATAGGGGGGCGCTAAAAAGGTATTGAGGGCGCTAAAAAGGTATTGTGCCCCGGGCGCGAGTTAAACTAGCTACGCCACTTGGATAAACCAAGATGAATGAATTCAAATATTTATTCATATCTTTTCTAAATATGTTACAACAATAAGATATTTTGAAAACAAAGGCATTATAGTTATTAAACCAGTACTTATAGGCTAATAAACTATCTTTAAATATAAAGTTTGAAAGTCTTTATACATAACGTAGCCCCAGGGAGGATGGTCATATTAGGGAATTGTTGCTTTTTGTTGGTGTTTTTGTTCGTTTGTTTTGTTGTTTCTGTTTAACACTTAGCGACGGAAGTAGTTTGCTAATGCGTCATTAAAAAATTTAATCTTTACTTTTCAAAAAGTATTCTATAGTTTTGACAAATCAAACAAAAATATTAAAAAAAATTATAATAAACGAGGAATCCACTTGCAAAACCTACTAATTAATTTTGTTTCAATCTGAGAAAAAGTTGTTGTTTTTTCTTGTAAATTAAATTTTTATGGCGAATATAGCATTTCTATTTTTCATAAGGTGACATATAAGACTTAAATGAAGCTTTTGATTCATTAATAGATACATAAAATACAATAGATCGAAACTTAAGAAACCTGTTGAAATATATAACTAATATAACTCTTTGTTTTCACATAAAGCCTAACTTTTCAATGAATTTTAAATCCATATTGAGTTTATTGGCACAATTTATCCGTTTAACTAAAAAATTGTAGAGATGGGTCAAGTAAAAAGCTCACATTACTCTTCTAATGTTCAAAACCTTTTAAAAGAGTAATCTTAACATATAATTAATTAGTAAAAGGTAGATGAAAACCTTTTAAAAAAGACAAAACGAAACAAAGGATTTCTTCCGCCACAGGTAAATACTGAATTTCTAAAGCCCCCGGACAAAGCTGGTTCATAATTAACTGAGAGACAATGAAGTCATTTTTCTACAGAACTTAGATTTATATAATGTCAATCTTTGCAGAGAGCAAAAATATAGTCAAAGTTTTCTTCAAAATACATGTATTGCACTCATTACTCTCCATAATAGAAATCATAAATATTTTTTTGAGATGCCACGAAATTAAAGTTTTGAGAAAAATAAATGAAACTCAAACTTTGTCTTTGACAAGAAAAAGTTCCGTTTAAGGCGTTTTTAAGCCAGTGAAATAACTAATGTTCTTTAATGTCTGTCCTGTCTGTCCTGTTTGTCATGTCTGTCATGACTGTCCTATCTGTCCTGTCTGCATGTACCGCACAGAACACAGAAAGCCACGCCGTCACAAAACTCTCTTATGAAAGGGTAATAAGTCTGTGCAAACTCTTTGCCACATAGTAAAGAGTGATTAATAAAATTTCGAGAGGAAATTTTAAAAATCTATGTCGCAATAAATTGGGCAGACAGGTAAAATCCATAAGCAGGCCCAGTGCTTACCTTGGGCAAGATGAATTTTGCGGGGCAGTAAGATGAATTTTGCGGGGCATTGGGCAAGACTAATTTTACGGGGCCTTTGGCATGACATACCCTTTGATATTAAGATAGCTCATAGTCGTACTGAGTCTTACTGGTCAAAAATGATGGGACCTAAGGTGACTGTTCTTTTTCAAATTTAAAACAAAGATATATTAAATCAGTTTGGCGCCATGGTTGTCTAAAAGATATTTCTGGTTACTTTGTTAACTCTTCTGTCTATGAGCTGTACTTTGGAAAAAGTATTATCACGTTTTCAATTTGGATGAATTATAAATATTTTTTGGATATATTATTTATTTATACCTTAATATCAGATGAACTCGATATAATTAATCCTTTTAGATTTTGCAGTCTTTAATACTTGTACGATCCAACAGTGAGTCTGCCACGCCAACTTGTACGATCCAACAGTGAGTCTGCCACGTCACTTGTACGATCCAACAGTGAGTCTGCCACGCCAACATGTACGATCCACAAAGTAAAAAAGTAATTTAAAAAATTTAGAGAGGACATTTTCAAAATCTATTCCGCGGTGATTGTCGCAGGCCTCGCGGTTTCTTTTGTGTTTGTACTGCATGGTGGATAATTGAGGCATCTTTGAGGTCCTGTAGTACAGTTTCCGTCTGCCAGATGATCTGGAATAGACGCAATAGCTTATCCGTCAGCGCTGGTCCACCCTCTTTGTACATTTCGGCAGGAATCATGTCGGAGCCATTGGACATTTTCTGGATTGCTCTCTGTATCTCGACCAAAGTTAAGACACCGTCCATTAACTTGTTCGTTATGGCCTGGGGCAGTCTTTCAATGGCCTCATCATTAATGAAGGAAGGCTTATTCAGCACACTATCAAAGTGTTCCGCCCATCTTTCCGAGATTTTCTCCTTGTCTGTGATGAGTGTCGAACCGTCTGAACAAAGGAAAGGGGAAGAGCCTGAGGTGGTAACTCATGATTTTCATGTCTTTCTTGTCTGCAAAGCCATGAATCTCATCAGCTTTCGCACTCAGCCAGGAGTCTTACTTCTGGCGCAATGGCAACTGGACCTTGCTGCGAATGTTTCTCAGTGCAACTGTCTTTGCTGTTGACATTGGGTCATCATGGAGGGCCTTGTACGCCCGACGTTTTTGCTCAAGTAGCATTTGGATCGCTGTGTTGTTGTCATCAAACCAATCCATGTGTTTCTTGGTAGAGGGTCCTATGCGCTCATTGGTTGTGCTCTACACCGTCTCACGAAGTGTGGTCCACACTGTTTCCGCGTCCTGGTTGTCCAGTGTTATGGAATCAAGGCGTTCGTCCAGGGTGTCAACAAAGGTTTGTCTCACATCAGGGAGCTTCAGCTTACTGATGTTGAGGCGTTTCTGAGCTTTTTTGGCCTGAGGTCGTCTCTTAGGTTGGATGTGAATTTTCATCTTTGAGACGATGAGGCGGTGATCCGACCAGCATTCGGCGCCGCACATCAATGGCCTTAGTCACTCTCACGTCCTGCTGGTCCCTATTTCTGACGATGACATAATCTATTAGTGTTTTGAACTGTTGCGTGCAGGGAGGCTGAAGGTTATTTTTTTATTAGAAGGCCGTGTTCAGCACAGGTCTGAAGTACCATAGTAAAATGACTTTTTAATCAAACTTATTATTTTTATAGTTATTTCCCTTGCAGCAAATGATTTAATCTATGAGAGTAATCATTGTTTAGTATATATTTATATAGAAAGTTATTCTAATACTAATACTATTTATATCTAATTAATAAAAATTTCATAAATTATAATTTAAGCTTAAAATTTAAATTTATGTGGACAATTTTTTACTACATTAACAGAGAATTACAATGTTATAATAGGTTATTGCACCTTTATATAATGATTTTTTTTTTAAAAGTAGAGAAAATAAATGAAGAGTCCCCAACCGGAAGAAACACGTAGATCATAGACCGGTCTGTTATTAAAAGAGAGTAGACAGAGCCTTGAGTTATTGAAAGTTTGAAAAACATGGGTAACTAAATAATAAAATTACCAAATAGTATTTATATAAATTTAAAATGAGTATAGTTTCCTTTTTGTTGATGTTTTAATGGGAGGCAGACAATTAATGATAAAAAATGTAGTAAAAGAAGGACTAAGCCACAGTTCACAGTCACAGAGACTTCTACTTCTGAGTTCTACTGTAGGCTCAGTACTGAGGCTACCAGTCAACTGTCTACAACTATAACTAGTCTACACTTTCACTTACTATTTAAGTTACTCTTACACTCTATCTATTCCATCTACTGACAACTTCTAGTTTGTAGCTAGGCTAATTTCTTTTGTATGTGTTGATTTAGCTAGTCTAGTGCCAAAGCAAGGGACACTACTAGAAAATTTTCTTGGGAAATGGGCGTCGGCGTAATAGAGTCCGAGTTTTTATTTTTGTTTGTGCGTGTAATTTTAATAATGCAGAGTCCTTTTGGCCTATAATTAAGGTCTGACTCCCCACATTCACGTAAGGAGAAATGTTTACCTATGTTCCCGTTGAGTTTTTTTGTTCTTTATATCAACTTTAACTGAGGAAAATCGTATGTCAATATAAGGCATCTTTCCGTCAAATTTTTTTTAATGAAATTCAAATAAAAGGTCTTTAATATTAAATCGTGAAAAGCATTGTATATTGATGTATATGTGTGTCAATTCTCATTGATGTAGGTCATGTCAAATGTTTGTTACGCTTGTCCCCATAACCCGCATTACCATAAAGTCGCTCAGCCTAATTTTGACATATCGTGTGCCACGCCCCATTTTTAATGGTGGAAGATGCCGATACTTAGGAAATGTTTAATTATTACCACTATTTACATCAAAATATTTGAAAAATTATGTTTTAGAATGATCTTAAATGTTACTGAAAGAATAATATTTTAATTTGAGGTTAAAAAAACCAGTAGAGTCCATATTATAAATGATCATAATTTGCTGTGTGCAAAATGTCATGGCCATGCGCATGGGCAGCCATTCACAGTCACTTGCATAATGGCTATACCGTAGTATACTATCTCAGTGTTTTCATTCATAAAAGGTTGCCGTGTGCAACAACTATCACACCATTGGTCAGGGAAAGCTTTAATTAATTAGTCATGTGCCAAAGTTGAAAGTTCAAAATAAATATTCCCCCCAAACACTATTTTAATAATAAGGGGTTGCGTTGCCTTATATAGACTATATAGCATATACTTATACCGGTATAATGGACGCTGTAAACAAAAAAGCCAGATATTAATATACATTATATTAAATTTACTGATATCCATATTGCATTGTTAGTTAAGCTACAATTTATTTATAATTGTATAACATTATTAAAATTATTTTTTAATACTGCATTAGTGCTGAAAATAAAAGAAGTAGAAGTATAAAATTATCATTAAAACGCGAGTTATATAGCTCGTGACTCAAGCAGCGGAATTGGGTCACAGAATGTGGAAATGCGATCCATGTTAAAAAAGGACAAATGAAGTGGTACGTAACAAATTCATAAATTTAAAACTACAGCAGCTATAAATAAGATTTAGGTGCTATAATTCTGTAAAAAAATTTGCTCTATTCAACTAAACCATTGGTTTATTTTTACAAAATTTTAAATTTTGTTTACAAAAGTACGTAGTTAACCCCTCAACTATGTATCAGTATCACGCAACTGTGAGTGAGTATGAGCTGGGCATGTAACACACTCACATAAAAATATTAATTTTATGTTTGTTTAGACACTTCTTTAAAACAAGGGAGACTACTTCAAAATTGTATTGGAAATACGTGACTGCGCAAAAATTTGAGTTTTTAATTTTTGGATTTTCATCCTTTTTCACTGATACAAATACTACATTGTCATGAAATTTTATTATCTTTCCATGGTCCCCACATTATCTGTAGTGGGCGTCTTGACCTACAATTCAATCAGTTTATTTTGCTTAACAATGGACCCAACTTTTGGAAAACATTGGTTGTTACAGGGTATCTTTCAAAGTTTAGATTTTGTCAAGGTTGAAAATAAATATGTACATTAATATAATTGCTAATTTTCGGAGCATTATATTTTTTACCAGAGATGCTATAATTTTTATTAGTGAGCTTGGTTCATATATTATATAGGTCCATCTATGACATTTTTCCACATTTTGAATTTAAAGTACAAAATGGAAATATACCCCATTACTTTTTTTCCATTCCATAAGGGCCAAGTTTAAAAGCAAAATGATTTTTACGGGAGACACTTGTTTTTTAGTGAACAGGATGATGCTTGACCTAGCTATGATCATTTTCGACTGCCGCCCCTCTTTGGCTCGAGTTAATGTATTCTATTTATTTAATTAGTGTTTAGCCATTATAAATATAATATTTGAATGTTTAATCGTATATTTCCAACTTTGTTTAAATAGTATTGAAAGTCAAATTTGGGTCTCATATTGTCACATTCCTACAATTAGGAATGTGTGCAACGCTGTCATGGTCAACGTCTTTTGTCATGACAGTATAGAATTTAAGCTTAGTGTGTTCTCATGAATTTCATTCATAATTTTGAATGCCATGTGCAAACAATAGGTAGTTAATTATTCATGTGCAAAAGTGAAAGTTTATTAGAAGTGGTCCAAACCTATAATATTTTATGGAATGCTTTGCCCCTAACAACTCACCATGCAAACCATAAAGCCTTATATTAGTTACAGAATAGCCTCACAACCCTAACTGGTAACTGATAATACATAGTGATAATAGTTAGATATGCTTCAACTTATTTATTTAATATACCCCAGTATACATGTATTGCTGAAATTTCTTTGGAAAAAAAAATTTGTATTAATTAAATCCTGAAAACAAAATTTGTTAAATATTATAATTAAAATATGAGTTATAGCAGTATGTCAAGAACAGTCAAATCAGGTCACAAGTTTTAAAGGGTCATTCCATTGTAAAAATTTACAAGCATACTCAGACTTAAAAAATTTATTTCAAAATGATGAACTTTCACTACCTGAACCAATCATTATAGACACATGAGTGTCTTAATAACTGACAATGTAAGATGTCCAAGTTGTGAAATTGAGTTAAATTCAGTATGGAAGTTTTGTTTTTAAATTAAATACTTGCCTTACTGCTTTTAATCACTGTGAAGTTCAAGACATAAAGAAAACATGGAGGCAAGTGTGTCACCCATTTGGTGTTGTTCATAAAGGACGTCTGTAAAAAAAATATGTATTTCTTCCACCCACTCGATCCTTGGCCATGTCCACACTGTCAAATATTCTGGTCCCTTGTCAGAATATGGTGGCTCATGATGTTTGTCTAGGGTCGACGAGCGGCAGAGTGCGATTATACTCTACTCTGACGATCCTTTACGGTATCTCTGCTTCTCTCTATAGTACACTTAATAAATCTATTAAGTCCATGGCACAACACAATAAGTCCATTGGGTAATGCTCTTTATTCTCTATAGTACATCTCGCAATGCATATAATACCAACTCCACAGTCCGGAGGTACACAGCAACTCATTCGTTCACAATAACTGTCTCTCACTCTTTGATAAGAAAGAACCACACGGTTCAATATTTTATTCCTGATGTGATAACAATTCATAGTAGTCCTTGGACATAACATCAATCATTGTACAAGTAGATATTCACAGCTTGCACTCCAAACACAGCTATATAATGACAATCCATTTGAGAGCGAACTAAAGTACATCAGCTCTCGAAAAAGTTATCCCTCGCAGTCCAGATCGTTCACCCTCCAAGTTCGTGACATAATAATACAGCACCGCTCTTGACATAATAATCTCTCTCTCTAACATAACAGTTAACCCCCCCTTTTATAGCTTAAACATCTCACAAGTCATTCACCCATCCGTGACATGACAATCGCTCACCTCGCTCACATACCTCATTTCTCCCAAATCAACACACACACTCTGCCACTGATTCCATGACCTTGACACACACTTGTCTGCATGTGGCAACTGCAACTGTTTGTGTAAATGCACATTTTAAAAAAAAATGAGTAACAATGCATCACTTACTCCTTCCTCAAAGGGGTGTTTAATGTTTGAATGGTCATACTGTACATGTTTAGTTTCTTTATCTTCAATGAAGGTCCATTACATATATTTTAACATTAAAGTATTATTAAAAAATACATCATTTATAATTTTACTTGATTTCAAACCTTGAGTATTCTTTTATAATATATTTTCTGTTTAAATCAAGTGCTCATTGATATTTTTTTTTAAAGAATGGGTATAATCAGATTGAAACTAGTCTCAAATTTTTTTATACTTCGATTACTTAGACTTCGTTTCCTTTTTTTGTTTTAAGATTATTAATTCATTATTTTCCTTTTTTAAATTATGAAAATATTTGTTAACATTACTTAAGGAATACAGTGTTTCTTGATTACAAATAATGCTACATGGTTTAAATTTGTTTCAATTTATTTATTTTTTCCCTAGGCCTATCCACTGCACCTTCCGCTGCAATATCATTTCTATTAAGCATTTTAGTGTTTGCTGTGATGCAGATATTTAAAAGTGACTTAGGATCCAAAGAGTACTTTACTGTGGCTGGAGGCTTTATTGGCTCAATATTGTTCATCACTTTGCTAACTGTATCCTTTCATGAAATTTCATGATACATTTTATTACAATGAATCTATCTACTGAATAATTATAACTTGACACAAAGTAACGTGTATTTTAAACATTTGAATTTATGTTGATTTAATTTCATTCACAATTTGTGGATGAGTACTAGGACCTCAGATTTGGGCTGAGAAAGGGAATCATCCAACAGCAACCGTATTTCCCCACCCAGAGACCATGGTTGTTGTTAATTCCTAGCAATGACGATATTACAAATATCCTGTCCTTACAACTTCTCCAGCCAGAAGTTAATACCCCATGGCTAGTTTAATGGATGGAAGAGTTAGTTTGGCTAATTTGTGTTTGTGTTTTTAATCATTATTAATACTATTATATTTTTAAGACTTAAAAAGATCCCTTTGAAAAAAGTTGAACATAAGTTGTTGTTTTAAAAAAAATGTTTCAGAATTTAGAATTTTCCTTCATTTGATTCTAGTTCACCAGCAATGTTGAAACACTGGCTTTTGGAAAGGGCTTTCAGACTAAACTTTTTCCTGAAGGTAGAAAAAATAATTATTCAATTAATAAATTAACTAATATACTGTTTTGTTTTATGGACAATAGGTTTGCTATTTGACATCTTAATTTTTTAAATTAAATTTAATTTCATCAAGCTGGCATGTGACATAATATTAATTCTGCCCAATGGATCATGATGCTTTAACAAAACTTACAACTTTGTGATTTTCAAAATTTTGTTTTTTTTCTCCAGTAATTATCTGTTTATTCCTTGCAATGTTTGCATCAGCTTTAGTTCATAGAGTCTGTGTAACAACCTGGTAAGTAAACAATATTTAAAATACCATAACACACAAATCTATTTATAAAAACTTTTCTTTAATTTAAAGTCAGTACCATCTTACAGGAAGATTTATAGGTTATCAATTTAATGGATGCAAAATTTTTTATCTTTTTTTCAAATATCATTTTCAACTTATCACGACAACAGTAACATTTATATTTTACAACAAAGCAATGTACCATTTTGACAATTTACTTTGTCTTAATTCATGTTGAATGAAATCAGAAATAAAATTTAATTGGAGTAAAAAGTTTGAATTTGTAGCTATATCTGAACTTATCAGGACCATAATAGCAGAATAATGACCGTGAAAGCATATAATTACCTGATCTTTTAAATAAAAATCTGACATTCAGAAATATAAAATGATGCATTAATTAACTTATAGTAAATAGTTAATTTCTTTAAGTATTATTGAGAAAATTATTAAAATGAACTATGGGTGTTCAACTGAAAATAAAATGCATTAGCTCAACAATGGGTCGGTTTAAAGGCCAGAACTAAATATCATCATCATCATGTCCCTTAGTCCTTGGACTGTTGGGGCGCCACAGATGACATGAAAACTATCCTTCTCCATTCCTCTCTGTCTTCTGCATGACGCCTAGCATCGCCTAGTTTTAGTCCCGTCCACTCTTTGATGTTATCTTCCCCAATTTTTCTATGTCTTCCTCTTCTTCTTCCTCCTCTAGTTGTGCCTTGCATGATTTCTTTGGCGAGCCCTTGTTTTCTTGTCACGTGGCCATACCAACCAGGAGGTCAGCGTACTGCCCAGTTGCTTGGCAAATCCTTTCTTTCACTTGTTCATTGGTGATATGGTCTCTATAGCGGATGCCAAGAATGCCTCTGAAGCATCTCATCTCCATCGCCTTTATTTTCCTTTGAAGTTCTGCTGTTAATGTCCAGGTCTCACAGGCATATAAGAAAATGGAGAGGATTAATGAGCGCATCAGCCTGATTTTGGTGCTGGGGGCTATATTTTTGTCGTTCCATATTTTCTTGAGCCTCTTTAGTGCTGTTGTGGTCTGCGCAATCCTGGCCATCAATTCGGGCTTGGCGCCTTCTTCCGAGACTATTGCTCTGAGGTACTTGAAGCTGCTAACTGTCTCTAATCTTTCCTCCCTGACCTTAATTTCAGTGACGATGCCAGTGGTGCTATTCGTCTTCATTTTTGTCTTTTCTGCACGGATAGGCATTTTTCTCACATAGTATTCTGAGGTTTAGGATCTGCTCAGTGGTGTCATTTTTTATCTTGTAAGGTAGTACTACGCCCTTGCTTTGCAGTGGTTAGTTCTTTCACTAACTGGTATGCCTTTTTGCTATTGTTTTTCTTCAAGCAATTTTCAATGTCGTAGCATTGCACTTCAATCCAGTTCTTCTTTGCCCTTCTCATACCATCTTTGATGATTTGGTTAATTTTTCTATATTTATTGGTCCCCTCTGTATATACCATCTTTGTTTTCTTTAACTGCCTCCCTTTAACACACAGATCGAGGATGTCAGCTTTTACCCATGGTTTTTGGGTTGGTCGATGTATACCAAGGATGTCATGAGCTGTGTCCGTCACAGCTGTGTTGAAGTTATCAATCAGTGTGTCCATGTCTGAAAAGTCGGCATCTATAATGTTAAGCGCTACAAATGTTCCTCCTATTATTGCTTGGAAGGCTTCTGCTACTTTAGGATCCTTCAGCTTTTTAAGGTCGAATTTGAGTCTGGTATATCCCTGTTTATCCCTCTTTATTTACCATGTTTAAGTGCAGCCTAAAGGTCATTATGACTAGATCGTGGTAACTTCCAATGTCAGCTCCTGCGAAGCTGCGAGTCTTGGCAATGTTTATACTAGACCGAAAACGTGTTTGCAACATGATGTAGTCAATCTGATTGTGGTGTTTCCCATTGGGGCTATGCCATGTGGTTTTCCTGGATATTTTATGGGCACCCAGTGTGTTGGCTAGTTTGATTTCGTTGAAGCTGGCGAATTCCAAGAGCCCCAGGTCTCTCTCGTTTGAAGTGGCGTCCACATGTCCCTTTCCAGTTTGCATAGGCATCTTCTCCTATTTTGGCGTTCCAATCACTTTGAACGACAAGAATGTCTTTCTTGGGGGTTTGGTTCAGCACATCTTGGAGTTGATGGTAGAAGTCATCCACTTCTTCGTCATCATAATCTGAAGTTGGTGCATAAGCTTGTACGATGGTGATGTTGAACGGTGTTGCCCTTAGATGAATAGTGATGAGTCGGCTCGAAATTGGTCGACAGTTCATAATACTGTTCTTAATGTTTTTATGGACAAGGAGGGTTGATGTTTCTCCAAAGTTTTTCCATCTCATTTCCCACAGACCTAGGATGTCCCATCTGTATCTGTTCATTTCATGCACTAATTCCTCCACCTTGCCCGTTTCTCTCAACGATCTCACGTTCCAGGTACCTAGTGTAATGTTATTCCTGGCACTGATATTGTTTTTTGCCTCTTCATGCCAATTATAATTAATCATTATTATGTATCATCGTGACTAGATCCATTTTAGTAGTCACCCTTGCTTTACCGAGGTGCCTACACTCCGAGATATTGTGCCACTGCATAAACTTCACAATTTCCGGTTCTTTGTCTCTCAAGACACACATGTTCCCACTTTCGTTAGTCGATCTCGTTTACCTTTTCCGCTTCTAGGCTGCCTTCCGATTAGTTTTATCTGTTTTCTTCTCCTTTTAATGATTGGTACATTTTATGCTGGGCATGTTGCAATTTGAATTTTCATTTGGTGACTACATCAATTTCTGATGTCAGCCATCTTGTTTTTAAATGCACTATGTTGTGATAAAAAGTACATGTTTATTTTTGGGTCAAACAACCTATGAATAGGTACAGAAATGGCTAAATAATTGTTGAATAATTGTGTTTCAGTAAATTAATAATGATTTAAAAATCTATTTTGCTGTTCTAATCAGCTGTTTTTTTACACTCATGTAGACACGTAGGCCCTAAACCAGTGGTTCTCAAACTTCCTAACGCAGCGACCCTTTAATACAGTTCCTCATGTTGTGGTGACACCCAACCATAAGATTATTTTCATTTCTACTTCATAAATATGTGTCTTCCGATGGTCTTAGGTGACCCCTGTGTAAGGGACATTTGACTTCCAAAGGGGTCACGACCCACGGGTGGAGAACCGCTGCCCTAGTCCCATGCATAGCTATGTTATAACTTTTATTGATCTGTTCTTTTTCAGCTTAATATTTTCTCTGGTTGCTCTATATTATATCAATCGCATTTCTCAAAACATATATGGACCCCAAGTGACAGTGGCTGCCACAAGTTCAACCAAGAAAAGAAAGTAGTTTTAGCATCTTTAGATTTGTATATCCCTTAGAAACATCAAGGCTCAAGTTAAATGCTGGGCCAAAGAAACTTACTTAGAACTGCTTTTGGCTGTTGTTGGAATATGTTTGATATCTAATAAGAATAATGTTGCAATGCAATCCTGTCTGAGTCTAGAGATTTAAGATGAACTTTTTTTTTCGTAGATAAGATTTTTTTTACTGACAACATTATAAAAAAAAATATATGGAAATATCCCCCTTCCCTTTTGGCATGACCATGTATATTTTGATGACTTGCACAATAATGTCAAGTTGACCTACCAGGTGGACGTGAACTTGTCATACTGGTAAATTTAGAGGATAGCACAATTGAACTGAACATCCTGGTATGAATGTCAAGGAATAGACAATGAACCAAATGACCTCAGTACAGGTTGAGTCTATTGAAGATAGCGTCTTAGTAAAATTATATTCATAGCTACCTGTTGTGATTTGGAATAGATAATGTATCCATTTACATTTAAATATCTATTCTCTTTATTTGCAAGTTAAAGATTAATCTTAAAGTTGTCAAATCCAGTGTAAAATGACTTGATGTAGTGGTTAATGAAAGAAGTGCATGAAGATTGTGAATTAGTTCTTCTCCTTTATGTTTTTAAGGGATGGCCGTTTATTTAAAAGGTAGACACAAGTTGTTCAAATTTGTCTATGAAGAATAGTAATAATTATGTCATATGACACATGTGCTATTAAAAGATCTTTATTTTATGACATTACTTATCCTTAGATTGTTACTTGATGGTTCAAGGTACTTTATCCTTCATATTTCATCTGTTTCACTTTATTAAGTCAAATAAAAAATTAATTCACCAAATTTATTTTTTTTTTTTTTTAAATTGATGTTTTTTCGGTTGCATTTTTGTGTTTAATTAATATTACTTTGTCAAAATCACGAATTAGGGATAAAGTCTACTGAAATAAATTGTAAGAAAAAAAATTGTATTTAAGCTTTGTTGTATTTTGATAATGTACCGGTATATGTACAATGTATTTGAATTATAAAGTGTTGATCACGGAAGTCTTGACATTTTCACTTTAGGCCGGCCCAGATTAAGACGAACATAATAGCCTATAGCTGTCACAAGTTGTATCCATAGATGACAGAAAAAATAATTTCAGGCTTATAACTTAAAAGGGGCTGTCCACTAATTACATCACTAAAATCGGAGGTAAGGGGGGTTATGACTGAAATTGACATCAGCCGTTTTATCTTTTTGATATAATGAGATACATTATATATATATTATATAAATCAAAAATAGGCCTCTATAAAAATGTGAATAATTTCAAATGGTCAGATTAGCACTAAGATTAGCAGGTGCTTCTCAATTTAGTTTTGAATCAATACTAATTACATGTTTAAAAAGATTTGCCAATGTCAAAGTGGCGACCAGAAGCAGAGGTATGTGAAGGCAAGTGTTGAACAAAAAAGAGCATGCTGATTAGACTAGACAAGTATGGTATCAGACAGTTGCACAATAATATTAATAATGTAATGTAAGGATAAATTAATCAGTTACCGGTGCTATTGCAAAAAGAGGAACATTTGGCTTGTCAGCAAGAAGAGGAAACAAAACCAAAAGAACTAGCAATTAAATTAATTGACTACGTAACAATAATATTTAGACCGTATCAAGACTTGAATAAATTATGCAAAATAAAATTGATTCTATTCATAGATTCTAATTGTTAACAAATTTAAAAAAATTGTCTAAGAAGTTTTTAAAAAGTTTTTAAAATTTGTTGTTCCCCGCCTAAAGAATTGTTTAAAAGAAAGATGTTTTTATTTATTTTAATTTTTTTATTTGGGGGGGGGGGGATGTTGTTAAACAATTGTTGGCACAATTAATTGGGGGGGGGGGTCCTTATAATTTTGACAGATGTTGACAATGGAGGTCAAAAAGTCCCTAAAGTTTGTTGTCATAATTAATGGGAGTGACCTAAGGGATGTTTAAGTTGTGAACGCAATCACTCGTGTCTTATCCTTGATATTAAAGTATTAATTTGCTGTGCATTAACCAAGGGCCACTTGACCTGTTTCCCTTTTTGTACTTAAGACAAATCTGATCACGTTATTTTTTCTTCAATCCAAACTCCTATCCCCTTCATCCTCTCACTCTTCCAAACTCCATCACGCATTTGTGTAAATTTAACTTCAAAACTGTTTGAAAATATTATCTCAATACCGTACTATTATTAAATGTAAACGCCTGATAGTAACTGTCATATCGTGTGTTGAGTCGCTGATCTCCCATGTGACTGATTCATGGGCGCTCGCACTATGGGTCAAGGTGGGTCACATGCGCCCCCCCCCCCCACACACACACACTGGAAAATAATAAATACTGTTTAAAAAATTAAAATGTTCACTTTGTACCTATGAATATAAAATAGTTTATATAAAAATAAATAACATTTCTTTGTGTTTGTCACAAACGACCAGGGCTCAGAAGGAAAACGATGGGAGTAATTACCGGACAAACGTGCAATAGATGAGGGAGTGGTTGAGCTGACATCGGCAGAGTTTATGGTAGTACAAGGAAGACATGATAGCTTGGGGGGCACCAGGTGGACAGTGTGGGAACGGGTATCATGAATGAATTCGAGTAATGAGTTTTGTAGTTAGCTGGTGGAATGTTCACGAAGACCATGAGTAGCTTTAGATAATTATCGGTGATGGGGGAAAAACTCTACGTGATCGTTGCTAATAAGCTGATAAAGACTTGAAACATGCGTCGGGGGGTGGGGGAATGTGGTCTTTAATGAGGTAGCTATTCAATGATCGTAGGACACGTTTCTAGTAGAGTTTAGAGTCACACGACTGGAAATAAAAGGGAACAGAGTTAGAGTTAGAAATTCGTGGACCGTCATTTTGAAGTGACGGACGCAGTGGTACTAGAAGATCAACCTAGGGATAGACACAGTGGTACTAGAAGATCAACCTAGGGACCGACACAGTGGTACTAGAAGATCAACCTAGTGATAGACACAGTGGTACTAGAAGATCAACCTAGGGATAGACACAGTGGTACAAAAGATCAACCTAGGGATAGACACAGTGGTACTAGAAGATCAACCTAGGGATAGACACAGTGGTACTAGAAGATCAACCTAGGGATAGACACAGTGGTACTAGTCGTAGTAGAAGATAAACCTAGGGATAGACACAGTGGTACTAGAAGATCAACCTAGGGATAGACACAGTGGTACTATTCGTAGTAGAAGATAAACCTAGGGATAGACACAGCGGTACTAGTCGTAGTCGAAGATAAACCTAGGGATAGGCACAGCGGTACTAGTTGTAGTCGAAGATAAACCTGGGGATAGACGCATTGGTACTAGTCGTAGTCAAAGATAAACCTGGGGATAGACGCAGGATAACAAGGACAGACATGCAGGTAAGTAGCAGCAAACGTGAAGTGCCATGTGGGCTGAGCAGCCAGCTAAACTACACAAGAAGTCATTTGATTATGATGAGTGTAAGACATGTTGTAACCTAACAACTGTGCCCACATCAACGACACTGACAAGAGAGTACCAACAAGTTGATAAACAAAAAAAAAACTAAAAGTAGTGACCTGACCATTTCACGCTAGCAGGGTTTTGAAGCTGCTGCCAGTGGTTCTCAGACCTGCGATTCCGTACTATTGGCAACACCCAAATTTGACACTGTATTATCAACACATAATTTTGGCTCTGATATCGCAATCCATTATTTTCATTTGGGTCGATATAGTCAGACAACATGACAACTGTCAGATTTTTTAAAATATCGTTCACTCAAAAATCCATTCCGATCAATAGCTAGTTACAATTTCAATGAGGATAGACCTGGCAAAAAACATTGTTTAAAAGTCCAGTATGTATATTTTTTTATTGTTTTCCCGGAACTTATTCACCGCTGTACCAAGGCGCGTACATAGCACCACTTTTCACTAAGTACAATGACTTTCCTTAAGGTGCTCGTAATCACGTGGAAGGTGAATGGCACAAAGGTGCTCATCAGGATGCAACAGCCTTCTTGTGCATCAATAGAAATCCAGACCGACAAAAAGACAAATGTATTAAGTCAAACAGACAAGTCTATTTTTAATAAGATTTTAGCAAATCGAAATTCGCTTTTGCCCATGTTATCGACAATAATTTTTTGCGGAACCAGCGACATTGCACTTCGTGGCAAAATAGTGACAGTGGAAATGTCCATGATCCCGTTCAGTTTAGAATGGAGGCTGGAGATAAAGACCTGGAGACACATTTGCAGACATCCGTTGGTAATGCGCGTTATACGTCTCACATGATCCAAAATCAACTGAAAGAGATATGTGAGGAAGTAATTAATTTTAAAAAAATAATTACATCAGCAAACAAGTCTATAAGATTCCCACTGTAAGCTGATGAGACGGTTGACAGATGCAGGAAACGAATAATTGTAGCGAGTGGTACGTTTTGTAGACAATGTAGATAGTGCAATTAAAAGTTCGTGAAGAATTTATCGGATTCGGGCCACCGAAGCCAGTGGCGAGATCTGTAAATTAAACATGATATTATGAATCACTGCAACCCATGTAATCTGGACATGATAAAATTACTTGGACAAAAATATAACGGGTTTTCCACCATGGCCGGAAAAGAAGGCGGTGTTCAGGCTAAAAGATTGTTCCTAATACAGCTCTCGTTCCTTGCTCTGCCATGCGTATCGGCTCAATCTGGCGGTTAATGATTTGAATTCATTTGTTCCAGTGCATAATTCCATTGGTACAATCAAAACAATCATAAAGTTTTTTCAAGAAAGCCTAAAGCGAAGGTCGTTAATACCTAAAGCTCCATTGGTCTGTAAAACTCGATGGTCAGCAAAATATAAAAAGCCTGCACATTCCCAGTGAGAATATCTAGGTGATATGCAATCAGTAGCACTATCTGGCAACAAATGACACTGGTAAAACGCAAAAAGCTGCCCTCCAGCTATTGTGTTCATGTTCTTCGCCTAAATTTCTCCTATTTCTTGTGATTATCTTGACATACCCTGTGATACTGGAACCAATAACTCAATCATTACAAGCCATACAGCTGGATTTTGTAAGTGTATAGTTTACTACTAGTATTATTAGTAAAAAGATATTTGTAAAAAGAATGATCAAAGTTTGTTGACCAGCTTACCCCCCACCCCCACCCCACCCCGAGAACATTCCTGCGGGCCCCATGGACTGATTGAAGTACACACACACACTCTATTGTATGTACACGGGACAAAGATTAATCTAAAATAAAACCATAACCACAAAAGCCATTAAAAAATGGCAACGATGGACCAGTTGTTAGAAAATATGCTACAGGCTTAAAGCAAACACTGATGGCATGGTGTTTCGAAATTCGTCGCGGCTTCTAACGGTTTGTATACAGCAAGATAGGTTTAAAAAGTGTGTGTGTATAACATTTGAGCGGCCACCAAGGCTTAAAATTGTTGAAACGTTACCGGTACTTGGAGATTAGATCTGAACGGCGACTCACGAAGAATCGCTACACCGGGCCTGGGCCCCACCTTCGTAACCGTTAGTATGAGACCCGGCCCGGAGGCTAACCCGAAATCTGTGTTGCAGCCGCAGTACATCAAGGCTGAGAGAGAGCCCCAACGTCATCGGGGTAACTCTTGGTACAAATTGGCCGGGAAACCCACAAGTCAGAGCTTAACCACCAGATCCAGGCGTACATTTTGCAAGCTCCAATTTCCCTGATACTTGGTTAAAGGGATAGCACTAAAATAAAGACTTGAACTATCTTTTTATGAGACAGTCCGACACACACTATTCCATGATGCCTTAACCTCTCTGACTTAGCGACTATATCCCTTCCACAAACCCTCTCATGTACATCTTACAAACATTCTCTACCGGCCTCTTCACCCTACCTTTGTTCAACCCCCCCCCCCCCCAGGCGCTACAACCCAAACACTCCAGACTGTCTCATGCACTCTTCATACTTAATTGGATACATTTTATTATTATAAATTAATGTAAGCACCACGTGATGTCGGCTGATTACGTAGAAAGTGCAGTGCATTAAAATGTTATGTGATGACGAGAGTTAAAATCGAATGTTTAAAAATTTTGTTTTATATCGATTAATAATACTTTGTCATGGTCGTAAGGCAGGCTAACTACGATGTCATTATTATCAATAGGCGACACGTGTCCTATTTACTTAATCTACATACTCTTCCATCGGTTATAATAATAATTTCCCACATTGTAGCTCTATTATTATTAGGCCTAATTACCAGACCCATTTGCAAATGCATAACTTTAGCAATAAATATTTAGCCGCCGAGTACCAATTTGATATTGGTCAACTATATCATTAGTCCAACCGCACGTCCCCTCCATCACTTAACATCTCCCACATATCACATTGCTTTTTACTTGTTCCCCCATCGCCACGCCCCGTTCCATTACCCATTTACTATTCTCGTTACTCCTGCTTTCTCACCTACCATCTCCACCTCTTAGTACGCCACAATCTTAACTCTCTTGCCACTCAATTTATGCTCGGAGCACCATGAAAAATTCCATCAGAGCCCTTCCTACAGCAGAGAGACGGGTCACGCCTACTGGACTTGGAAACACGAAAAGAGTGTAGCCTTCATCAGTGCAATGTTCCCACATAAGCACATGCATACAGTGAAATTGATAGCAAAGAACTGAGTCATCCGAAACCCAAAAAAATAATTTGTTTTAAAAGAAAGCATTAGGCTTATTGATTGGAGACACGAATCAAACAATAGAATATTACAAGTTTTTGAGTGGCAGATGCAGGCTCGAACCAGCTGCTTGTAAAAATTAAGTATTCCAAAAGTTAAGGAATTGTATCATCCACAAATAACAAAATAGCAGATGTAAAAAAAAAGAAAACATTACTATATACAAAGTTTACCATCCAAGTTAACCATAGACCCTATAATTTATAAATGCGAAAGAACCCCAAAAATAGACTATCCTGGAGGCAAATGACGCGCCCCCCCCTTCGGGGCGCAAACAGCCCTCTCCATCCCCTCTCCCTACGCCCGTGAATGGTGCGGTCTTATAAAACACGTCGATCTGATATGGCCGATGGCCTTAAGGAAAGGTTTAGAATGCATTGCTAATAGTGGTCGAGTGTGAGAACCCACTCAAGATCCCCCGAAGTCAATATGTACTAATTTTTAGAAAAAGTAGTACAGGAACGGCGTTCCCATGCGTGTCCGTAGGACTCGAACCCGAAACCCGGAATCTCTAAAACCGGTTAGCCAGAAAAACTTCTGTAACACCCCTAGTCCCAATGAGCCAAATAGAACTGAAACAAAACACCTTTATATGGTAAGGGAGGTATCGCAAGGAAACTTTTTTAAACTTGGTTGAACTGGACTGGATAGAAAACTTCACGAGCTCATGCCATGAGAAAGAAAAGTCAACTGAACACGATGCACTAAATATATATCATCCAAACTGAACACGATGCACTAAATATATCATCCAAACTGAACACGATACACTAAATATATATCATCCAAACTGAACACGATGCACTAAATATATCATCCAAACTGAACACGATGCACTAAATATATCATCCAAACTGATTACTCAAATATAGAGAAATCACACGGCGTCATTTTGCGTATCACGGAATCTTCAATAAATGAATCTACCCGTCGCTCTAACACTACTGGAACATATGACGCGGTGTTAAAAAAGATTTTTTAAAAAGATGTTTTAACATTTATTTTACATTTTTTATTTTGAAAGAAAATCTAAATCACCACCATCACGATGCTGAACTTATGGCTCTGTTTTTTACGTGTGTAAAATGATTGGGTTTTACATGATATTCTTGTCCACATAAAAATGGTTGGTCCCGTTCTCTTTCTTTCGCACTTGAAATGTATTTTCACGAAACATTTACAATACATTTTTCAATATAAACAAATTGTTATCGTCATAAATATGTGCCCACTGTGAAAACATGATTTCTAATGATTATTTTTTTAAAAGGCGATAAAAATATTACCTCAATGTGTCGTCATTATCGTCTCCTACTCAGAGATCACAACAGTAATATATATATTACTAGATATAACCCGCCAAAGATTGGCGACAGCAGTGCGTGAACTTCCCATCTCCTAAAGTTACTTGACAAAACATGAACTCAAGTAACGCACATTTAAGAATCCGAATTTTTGCTACACCCCTTCACCCATGACACGTCACTGCACACTTTTTATTTCACGCCCATGAACTATATTAAATATTCTGATGTCCAAACCACTTTTAAACTGAATATTTTTTACACCATACTTAAATTGAGACGATTTCATTTGACGAAAAGAAAATATGACGCACCAAACCAAATAATAAGAAATCATTTAGCGTAGTTATCGGGAATAATATTTTGCGCGCTATTGAACTCATTATTGAATCATACTTTGTTCCAAACATATAGAATTATTTGTAATATATTATTATTATTATATTATTATTATTATTATTATTATATGTTGTCTTATATAGCGCGGTACCCCAGCCTAGGGCTAGGCTCACCGCGCTGTACATAAAAATATTAGCAAAGGAAACATAATCGTGACAATAAAATAAAATGCATTTATGTGATAAAAACAGCTGTATAGAGACAAAACAAAAACAAATTCATATTCACCCCACCCACCCCAGAACTTTTACATGACATACCATGGACGGCAGCTAGCAGCATCGTTTATCGGTCAGATGTGGGGATACTCTCAGTACCAAATACGCTAAATAGGAAGCAGTCAGAAATAGAAGCAGTTCACGAGTCACGCCAGAGGCGTAATATATATAAGAGATCCTAGTGACTTACTTAAGTCAATACTGCGTAATTTGTGACATAATTATTAATGGAAAAAATGGAGATGGGGAACTAATTATATATATAACAATTTCCCTTCCCGCCACACCTGATGACCTAAAAAGCCCCCTTGCAACCCCAACCACAAATTAGTGGGCGTGGGGGGGAGGAGGAGTAGTTTCATCTGTCGTAAATGTGACCCAATTCCAAATTGTATATCTACTTAAATCCTTGCATAAAATTCGCTTTTGTGTGCTTAGTGCAAAAATCTTCGGTTGGCTAATTGACCCACTTTCCGTCAACCAATCGACCTGAAACGTGGCACACGGATCCCTTTCTGATGACAAGTCATTCTTTTGAAATTATCAGTTCAAACCCCAACCCTCAAAAAAAAAATGTTTTCTCCTTTTCAAGGAGAAGGTGAAGGACACATGATGCCATTGATTTCATGAAATGAAATTCCTGAGATCTGCGTTAAATTAGATTACTATTTTTTAAAATATCGCAATTGCGTTGGGTGCAATCGTATTTTCTTTTGTTTTTTTTCTGAAATAGTTGGTGAAATCAATCTGTGGTGTAATTAGAATATGAATATAGTTCAGGGGCGTGAAGAAAATGTGGTTGCGAGCCTGGGGTGGGGTGGGGTTGGGGGGGCATTAATTGCAATTCTTATAAAGCTCGTTACTTGTATGCATGTTTTGTCAAATTTTTCAGCCCTCCCCACCCCCACAAAAATTGCTTTGTTTTTAGTTTTTTTTTAATTAAGTCTTGCGATGCAACTTATAATAAGTGAAATGTATATTTGTATTGTAATATATGACAACAATAAATGTGGTTTACTTATAAGAATCTCTGCATGTGGCCGAAAATGCCGTGGCCGAAAATGCCGCCCCCTCAAAACTTAAGAACAAAAATGCGCTGCGCCGGGACTGATCGTCCCCTAGAGCCCTCTTTGCTACGCCACCATCCCAAAGACAATATGCACTCCTATAATATTTCAATTCCCTGTGGGATGTAACTCGATATGTTAAATGTAAAAACCTGGATTATTGAGCTTATTTCTAATATGGTTGTAACTTGTTTGGTTAATGTGTTACAATGAATGTGTGCGGCCGAATGCATTCACTTGACACGGTCTGTGTGTCATAAAATGCGTACTCACGAGACAAACCACTTCATCGTGTAATGATAGCATCAATATGAAAACAAATATAAAAACAAGTGGCGCGGATGTCTTGAAAAACTAAACAAGGAAAAGTGTATTATATAAATCAGCTCTCACAACCGGTTTTGTTGCTGTTGTTGTTGTTGGTTCCCACAGGACTCAAAATAAAAAAAGTAGCACAACCAAAGAGGAATAGAAATGTTTGAGAATATACATTACTAGCCATGGAGTCATGTCGAAAATAAATGTATTTAAGTGATTTTACTTTTCTTTAAGATTATCTTAGACAGAGGTAGCTAGATGTTGAGGTAGCTAGATGTTGAGGTAGCTAGATGTTGAGGTAGCTAGATGTTGAGGTAGCTAGATGTTGAGGTAGCTAGATGTTGAGGTAGCTAGATGTTGATGTAGCTAGATGTTGAGGTAGCTAGATGTTGAGGTAGCTAGATGTTGAGGTAGCTAGATGTTGAGGTAGCTAGATGTTGAGGTAGATAGATGTTGAGGTAGATAGATGTTGAGGTAGCTAGATGTTGAGGTAGATAGATGTTGAGGTAGCTAGATGTTGAGGTAGATAGAGGTTGAGGTAGCTAGATGTTGAGGTAGCTAGATGTTGAGGTAGCTAGATGTTGAGGTAGCTAGATGTTGAGGTAGATAGATGTTGAGGTAGCTAGATGTTGAGGTAGATAGATGTTGAGGTAGCTAGATGTTGAGGTAGCTAGATGTTGAGGTAGATAGATGTTGAGGTAGCTAGATGTTGAGGTAGCTAGATGTTGAGGTAGCTAGATGTTGAGGTAGATAGATGTTGAGGTAGCTAGAAGTTGAGGTAGCTAGATGTTGAGGTAGATAGATGTTGAGGTAGCTAGATGTTGAGGTAGCTAGATGTTGAGGTAGCTAGATGTTGAGGTAGCTAGATGTTGAGGTAGCTAGATGTTGAGGTAGCTAGATGTTGAGGTAGCTAGATGTTGAGGTAGCTAGATGTTGAGGTAGATAGATGTTGAGGGAGCTAGATGTTGAGGTAGATTGATGTTGAGGTAGCTAGATGTTGAGGTAGCTATATGTTGAGGTAGCTAGATGTTGATGTAGCTAGATGTTAAGGTAGATAGATGTTGAGGTAGATAGATGTTGAGGTAGCTAGATGTTGAGGTAGATAGATGTTGAGGTAGATAGATGTTGAGGTAGATAGATGTTGAGGTAGATAGATGTTGAGGTAGCTAAATGTTGAGGTAGCTTGATGTTGGGGTAGTTAGATGCTGAGGTAGCTAGATGTTGAGGTAGCTAGATGTTGAGGTAGCTAGATGTTGAGGTAGCTAGATGTTGATGTAGCTAGATGTTGAGGTAAATAGATGTTGAGGTAGCTAGATGTTGAGGTAGCTAGATGTTGAGGTAGATATATGTTGAGGTAGATATATGTTGAGGTAGATAGATGTTGAGGTAGATAGATGTTGAGGTAGATAGATGTTGAGGTAGATATATGTTGAGGTAGCTAGATGTTGAGGTAGATAGATGTTGAGGTAGCTAGATTTTGAGGTAGATAGATGTTGAGGTAGATAGATGTTGAGGTAGATAGATGTTGAGGTAGATAGATCTTGAGGTAGCTAGATGCTGAGATCAACAAACCGCGTGTTGCTGTTGCACAAGAAGTAACGGTTCGCTGCACACGAGCACGCCCACGCCTCGTGCCCCCCCCCCTCCGCCCATTTCCACAGATTTTGCTGTGAACTTCTGAGTGAGCATCCTGACTTCCCGGTTGACTGAGCCGAGCTGGAGCCCATAAGGGAATAAAGTTTGCTCTGATGTGAAATGGAAAGTTCACTCTCACTCAAACTTCACAAACGATGGTATGTCGCCGGTAATACAGCGGCTGAAAATTTAAAGAATCTAAGTTCTTCAAAAGTCATAGTTCCGAAAAGAAGAAGAAGAAACATAGACACAATTTAATCTAGACCGACATGAAACTAACTTAGATAAAAAGGAGTAAAATACAACCACTTGAGAGAATAGATTCATCTTTTAAACACGGCTCAAACAACGAAATGAAGAGAGGCGTAGCAGCAGCTATAACATGTCCTTATAATATATTATCTAAATAAAAAATATATATAAACAAAAAATATTTATGGTATAAAGAGGAGACGCAATGGTGAAAAGATGAAAGCTATGGAATATAGCGGAGAAGCCATGGTGACGAGAGGATAAGCCATGGTGAATAGAGGAGAAGCCATGGTGAAGAGAGAAGCCATGGTGGAGACAGGAGAAGCCATGGTATACAGAGGAGAAGCCATGGTGAAGAGAAAAGAAGCCATGGTGAAGAGAAAAGAAGCCATGGTGAAAAGAGGAGAAGCCATAGAATAGAGAGGAGAAGCCATGATATAAAGAGGAGAAGCCATGGTGAATAGAGGAGAAGCCATGTATAAAGAGGAGAAGCCATGTTATAAAGAGTAGAAGCCATGGTGAAGAGAGGAGAACCAATGGTGAGGAGAGGAGAAACCATGGTCAAGGGAGTAGAAGCCAAGTTGAATAGAGGAAAAACCATAATATAGAGAGGAGAAGCCATTGTGAGGAGAGGAGACGCCACATTGAAGATAGGAGAAGTCATGGTACACAGATGATAAGCCATTGAGAAGGGAGGAGACTCCATGGTGAAGAGAGGAGAAGCCATGGTGAAGAGAGGAGAAGCCATAGTAAAGAGAGGAGAAGCCATTGTGAAGAGAGTAGAAGCTATGGTGAAGAGTGGAGAAGCCATGGTGAAGAGAGAAGCCATGACATACACAGGTGAAGCCATCTGGTAGAGAGGAGAATCTATGGCGTAGACCGAATAAAAATGTGTTGAAGCCAAATTGTTTGTCTCATTGACATGGACATATGTGTTCATTGTAAAATTAAGGTATCACTCACTGGACCGAATTTTAAGTAGTAAATAAATGATTTCACGAAACAAGCATCCATTCGGCAGTGCGATCAAATAAATCACGTCATCACAGGTCAGCAACAGAAGTGTGAGCAATCCAGTCAAGGCGTGCGAGCAACCCAGTCAAGACGTGTGAGCAACCCAGTCAAGACGTGTGAGCAACCTAGTCAAGACGTGTGAGCAACCTAGTCAAGACGTGTGAGCAACCTAGTCAAGACGTGTGAGCAACCCAGTCAAGACGTGTGAGCAACCCAGTCAAGGCGTGCGAGCAACCTAGTCAAGACGTGTGAGCAACCTAGTCAAGACGTGTGAGCAACCTAGTCAAGACGTGTGAGCAACCCAGTCAAGAGGTGCGAGCAACCCAGTCAAGGCGTGCGAGAAACCTAGTCAAGACGTGTGAGCAACCTAGTCAAGACGTGTGAGCAACCCAGTCAAGAGGTGCGAGCAACCCAGTCAAGACGTGTGAGCAACCCAGTCAAGACGTGTGAGCAACCCAGTCAAGGCGTGCGAGCAACCCAGTCAAGACGTGTGAGCAACCTAGTCAAGACGTGTGAGCAACCCAGTCAAGACGTGTGAGCAACCCAGTCAAGACGTGTGAGCAACCCAGTCAAGACGTGCGAGCAACCTAGTCAAGACGTGTGAGCAACCCAGTCAAAACGTGTGAGCAACCCAGTCAAGAGGTGCAAGCAACCCAGTCAAGACGTGTGAGCAACCCAGTCAAGACGTGTGAGCAACCCAGTCAAGGCGTGCGAGCAACCCAGTCAAGACGTGTGAGCAACCTAGTCAAGACGTGTGAGCAACCCAGTCAAGACGTGTGAGCAACCCAGTCAAGACGTGTGAGCAACCCAGTCAAGACGTGCGAGCAACCTAGTCAAGACGTGTGAGCAACCCAGTCAAGACGTGTGAGCAACCCAGTCAAGACGTGCGAGCAACCCAGTCAAGACGTGTGAGCAACCTAGTCAAGACGTGTGAGCAACCCAGTCAAGACGTGTGAGCAACCCAGTCAAGACGTGTGAGCAACCTAGTCAAGACGTGTGAGCAACCCAGTCAAGACGTGTGAGCAACCCAGTCAAGACGTGTGAGCAACCCAGTCAAGACGTGTGAGCAACCTAGTCAAGACGTGTGAGCAACCTAGTCAAGACGTGTGAGCAACCCAGTCAAGACGTGTGAGCAACCTAGTCAAGACGTGTGAGCAACCCAGTCAAGACGTGTGAGCAACCCAGTCAAGACGTGTGAGCAACCCAGTCAAGACGTGTGAGCAACCCAGTCAAGACGTGTGAGCAACCCAGTCAAGACGTGTGAGCAACCCAGTCAAGACGTGTGAGCAACCCAGTCAAGACGTGTGAGCAACCCAGTCAAGACGTGTGAGCAACCCAGTCAAGACGTGTGAGCAACCTAGTCAAGACGTGTGAGCAACCCAGTCAAGACGTGCGAGCAACCTAGTCAAGACGTGTGAGCAACCCAGTCAAGGCGTGTGAGCAACCCAGTCAAGGCGTGTGAGCAACCTAGTCAAGACGTGTGAGCAACCCAGTCAAGACGTGCGAGCAACCTAGTCAAGACGTGTGAGCAACCTAGTCAAGACGTGTGAGCAACCCAGTCAAGACGTGTGAGCAACCCAGTCAAGACGTGTGAGCAACCCAGTCAAGACGTGTGAGCAACCTAGTCAAGACGTGTGAGCAACCTAGTCAAGAAGTGTGAGCAACCTAGTCAAGACTTGTGAGCAACCCAGTCAAGACGTGTGAGCAACCTAGTCAAGACGTGCGAGCAACCTAGTCAAGACGTGTGAGCAACCTAGTCAAGACGTGCGAGCAACCTAGTCAAGACGTGCGAGCAACCTAGTCAAGACGTGTGAGCAACCTAGTCAAGACGTGTGAGCAACCCAGTCAAGACGTGTGAGCAACCCAGTCAAGACGTGCGAGCAACCTAGTCAAGACGTGCAAGCAACCTAGTCAAGACATGTGAGCAACCTAGTCAATGCTAACTTATCTGTTTAAAGTATAAAACGTTGTTGGCGTGTCCTGTTATCTATCCATAACATGTGTTTTAAAACACACACAACAAAACACATGTTATGGATAGCTACTGAAAAAAAACAAAAACATTATCAATGTTGTTATTATTTATTTTTTGCATTTATATTTCCCCTTTATAAACTGGTAGCTTTTTTTCCAAAATGAAAATTCAGTGAACAGTCACGTTCATTTAAATATAATTATCAATTGTTAATCCCCCCCTGTTTTGTCAGACTCTTAAAAAATAATTTTTTAAACTATTCACTCTTGTAAGTCTATATTTACAATAGAGTGTTGCAGATATATGGGGAGAAAGACTGGTAAACTTTAACTCAGTCGAGACAACGCGAAATTGTTATATTTATTTTTGTCTAATGGTAAGAAAAAAGTAACGAGTTACATTTTGGGGGGGGGGGGGGAAGATGGGGGGGTACCTATGAATGTAGGTAGGAAATTAATGGGTTACATTTTGTGGGGGAAGATGGGGGTACCTATGAATGTAGGTAGGAAATTAATGGGTTACATTTTGTGGGGGAAGATGGGGGGTAACTATGAATGTAGGTAGGAAATTAATGGGTTATATTTTGTGGGGGAAGATGGGGGTACCTATGAATGTAGGTAGGAAATTAATGGGTTATATTTTGTGGGGGAAGATGGGGGTACCTATGAATGTAAGTAGGAAATTAATGGGTTACATTTTTAAACGTTTTAAAAAGGTGGTAATCTGATTCATACTTCTTGAGTGTGTCCGCGTTTAGTCCAGCTCGTCCACCCCTTTTCCCCGGCCGGGCTCCCCAGAGGCGTAGCGTAAGGGGGGGGGAAGGGGTACAGATGTACTCGGGCGCCAGCTAGTTAGGGGCGCCAAAATGTGCTTTGGTATTACTTTATTGATGAAAATAATGGGTTTGAGAGCTGAAAAAGGAAAAGAGGGCGCTTTAAAATGAATCTTGTCCCCGGGCGCCAAAACCTCTAGCTACGCCTCTGGGGCTCCCCATCCTCGTCCTTGACCCGTACTCGCATTCTCTGTAATCACACCACCACCCCACCACCACAACTGTTCCCTTAAGTGCATTCAAATATTTGCACGACCCCCCCTGATCGTTTCTCTTACTGTGACCTGCGGACGACTGGGGGCAGGAGTTACGCCACTGGTAAACTGTATGGTACAGGACACGCCAACACATTGACTTATTCATCAAGACACACAATATCGCTCCACACGATAATGGCATGGCTAGTAATGTGTTGTGTTTTGAATCTGCCTATTTCGTGCCGACACATGTAAACATCAACTGCCGTGAGAACGCATTACTGGCTCCCACGAGGGTCGGCCAAGATGGAGACCCTCAGTTAAATGGATTTTAAATGAACAGTTTTTACCTGAAGGTTTGTACCTTGTTTTCTATCATTACGGTGGATAAGATTATGTCACCTTTCATCCTGACATTTTCGAAGTTCGTGCAGCAGATATGGGTTACATGAACATCGATTTTATGAACGTAATATGTAGTATAATTTGGTATATGGTGATGTTTGCCTTGTGCCAAAGTACTGCTGGACTTGTAATATATATTCGATACTATTTAATCCTAATGTATAAGTCTGTGTGAGGTTGAAGAACGTGACACCCCCCAATCAGTGTCGCCCCCAACCGATTCATACCAGTATAATTACGATTTTTGAGCCCCTAGTCTTTGTGAAGTACATGGGATTTTATCGTGTATTTCACTATTAAGGTCCTATCTAGAGACGATATGTTAGCGCCCCCTATATTGGCGCCCGGGGAGAGAGCCTCTTTCAACCCCCCCTCCCCCACTTTCAGCACGGCCATGCTGTGAACCGTCATTATTGTCTGTTGTAATCTTCTTCTGTAAAATGTTGAAGTCTTTTTTTATTAAATGTGATTAAGAATCTATGCAAACTCTGACTCAAACAGACCAGAACTCTAACACTACCGAATACTGATCGGCCAGAACTCTAACACTACTGAATAATCATCGGCCAGAACTCTAACACTACTGAATAATCATCGGCCAGAACTCTAACACTACTGAATACTGATGAACAAAGACAACTGCTGAAGGGAACCGTCATTATTGTCTGTTGTAATCTTCTTCTGTAAAATGTTGAAGTCTTTTTTTATTAAATGTGATTAAGAATCTATGCAAACTCTGACTCAAACAGACCAGAACTCTAACACTACCGAATACTGATCGGCCAGAACTCTAACACTACTGAATAATCATCGGCCAGAACTCTAACACTACCGAATAATCATCGGCCAGAACTCTAACACTACTGAATAATCATCGGCCAGAACTCTAACACTACTGAATACTGATGAACAAAGACAACTGCTGAAGGGAAAAAAAACACTCTCACGGATAAATAACATCCTTGAAACAAATCACAACATTGTCCAACCAAATTATCACGATTTGAGTACTTAGCGTGACGTCAAGGGTGCGAAGGTCTAGGTCTCTGGTGTGAAGGTCTAGGTCTCTGGTGTGAAGGTCTATGTCTCTGGTGTGAAGGTCTATGTCTCTGGTGTGAAGGTCTATGTCTCTGGTGTGAAGGTCTAGGTCTCTGGTGTGAAGGTCTATGTCTCTGGTGTGAAGGTCTATGTCTCTGGTGTGAAGGTCTATGTCTCTGGTGTGAAGGTCTATGTCTCTGGTGTGAAGGTCTAGGTCTATGGTGTGAAGGACTAGTTCAATAATATAAAGGTCTAGGTCCCTCTAGCGCTTTTAGGCTCGCCGCGTCGTTTACACCTTGGAGTATGGATATTTGAAAGTAGGTGTATGGTTATCGCTGATAGTAGACATAATAGCAACATGTCTTTCTACAAGATTTTCTCGTTCATTTTGAGACGTATTATTGCAGCAGGCTGAAATATATTTGATTCCCGATACAACGTAAGCTTCGTTTCAATTACATGTTAAAGTATTTAAACTGTAAAAGAACGCTGGTCTAGTAAAAGGACATGAAATAGTCAGCAATGAAATATTTTATTGAAAAAATTGAAACTAGGCTTAACCAGGTGCAGTTTTTTAGAAAATCGAAGTCGCTATTCGGACCCGGGTCCTTTTAGACTAAATGCTTTTAGACTATTCGGATGTCATTTGTGGTAATTTATTTTAGTTAAACTGAAAAATTAAGTTTACAAACATTTTCATATAGACATTTGATACCGAACTTTGTCTTACAAACCCAACAGTAATAGTTAAACTATATATTAATAAACCCAACCTCTCACTCTTGAATCCCCGGTCCGAATAGCCGCAGCCCTAGAAAATACCCGGTGGGTCCAAGTGCTACAAAAAAGATTTAGTTTCTCATTTTCTATAATTAATAGGTCTACTGACAGTCCTATACTCTACCTGTCGACCTTTACACAATAGTCCTACAGGCAGTCCTACAGACAGTCCTACACGCTACCTGTCGACCTTTAAACAATAGGCCTACAGGCAGTCAGTCCTACAGACAGTCCTACACTCTACCTGTCGACCTTTAAACAATAGTCCTACATGCAGTCCTACAGACAGTCCTACAGACAGCCCTACAGGCAGTCCTACAGACAGTCCTCCACCAAATCCGTGCGTCTTTATTGATTAATATAATAGTCGCCTCCCAAAACTTTCAACCCCTTTTACTTGAGTTCAACGGTCACGCATGACCCACGCTGACCGGGTGCAGTTTTTTACACTGTATCCGGGTATTTTGAGAAAATAACTGGTGGCTAAAGTGTTGCATAAAAAGAGTCAACTTATCACTTTCTATAATATATGCCAGCCTGTAAACCAGAGGTCCCCAAACTTGTTTGTCTCGTAGACCACTTGCTATGTTTTTCTGTTTTGGGTAGACCCCATGCTTACCTGATATTGATTTTTGGCAAATTCATTCCCTAACCCTTTCCACCATGATACGTCACTGCACACTTTTTATGTCACGCCCATGAACTATATTAAATATTCTGATGTCCCAACTACTTTTAAACTGAATATTTTTTTACGCCATACTTAAATTAAGACGATTTCATTTTCCGAAAAGAAAATATTACGCACCAAAAGCAGTTGCCTTATTAAAAAAAGAAACGTTTAGTGTAGTTATCGGGAATAATATTTTGCGCGCTATTGAACACATTATTGAACCATACTTTCTTTCAAACATTTATAATTATTTGTAATATACTCTCAATGACAAATACGTTGATTAGGAAGTAGTCAGGTAGGAAGCAGTCAGGTAGGAAGCAGTCAGGTAGGAAGTAGTCAGGTAGGAAGCAGTCAGGTAGGAAGTAGTCAGGTAGGAAGTACTCAGGTAGGAAGTAGTCAGGTAGGAAGTAGTCAGGTAGGAAGTAGTCCGGTAGGAAGTAGTCAGGTAGGAAGCAGTCAGGTAGGAAGTAGTCAGGTAGGAAGTAGTCAGGTAGGAAGCAGTCAGGTAGGAAGCAGTCAGGTAGGAAGTAGTCAGGTAGGAAATAGTCAGGTAGGAAGCAGTCAGGTAGGAAGCAGTCAGGTAGGAAGTAGTCAGGTAGGAAGCAGTCAGGTAGGAAGCAGTCAGGTAGGAAGCAGTCAGGTATGAAGTAGTCAGGTAGGAAGTAGTCAGGTAGGAAGTAGTCAGGTAGGAAGTAGTCAGGTAGGAAGCAGTCAGGTAGGAAGCAGTCAGGTAGGAAGCAGTCAGGTAGGAAGTAGTCAGGTAGGAAGTAGTCAGGTAGGAAGCAGTCAGGTAGGAAGCAGTCAGGTAGGAAGTAGTCAGGTAGGAAGTAGTCAGGTAGGAAGCAGTCAGGTAGGAAGTAGTCAGGTAGGAAGCAGTCATGTAGGAAGTAGTCAGGTAGGAAGCAGTCAGGTAGGAAGCAGTCAGGTAGGAAGTAGTCAGGTAGTAAGTAGTCAGGTAGGAAGCAGTCAGGTAGGAAGTAGTCAGGTAGGAAGCAGTCAGGTAGGAAGTAGTCCACGAGTCACACCAGAAGCGTTAAATATTTAAGAGATAAGATATTGAAATAATACTGGTAGATTAACACGTGACATTAGTAAACGCAGTGGCGTAGGCAGGTTTAGTGTCGTAGCCAGGTTTAGTGTCGTAGGCAGGTTTAGTGCCGTAGCCAGGTTTAGTGTCGTAGGCAGGTTTAGTGCCGTAGCCAGGTTTAGTGTCGTAGGCAGGTTTAGTGCCGTAGCCAGGTTTAGTGCCGTCTGAGGCGGGCCAAGATTTTTTTGTCGCCCCCCCTTCCGAAAAGACTCTGTAATAGGCAGAAAATCTACTAGAAGATTCACCATGGCTTCTCCTCTTTTCACACTTATCTACTAGATCGATACTCATCAACAAAATCACTTATCTATTAGATCGATACTCATCAAGACAAACACTTATCTACTAGATCGATACTCATCAAGACAAACAATTATCTACTAGATCGATACTCATCAAGACAAACAATTATCTACTAGATCGATACTCATCAACAAACACATCCACTAGATCGATACTCATCAAGACAAACACATCCACTAGATCGATACTAATCAAGACAAACACATCCACTAGATCGATACTCATCAAGACTAACACTTATCAACTTGACTGATACGATGGTTTCCGAGTTCGTGGCTCATCATCATCATCATCATCATGTCCCGTAGTCTTTCGACGGTTGAGGCGCCACAGATGACATAAAAACTATTTTTCTCCATTCCTCTCGGTCTCTTGTCCAATGCACAGCATCGCCTAGTTGTAATCCCGTCCACTCTTTCATGTTATCTTCCCATCTTTTTCTCTGTCTTCCTCTTCCTCTTCTTCTTCCTTCTCTAGTTGTGCCCTGCAAGATTTCTTTGGCAAGCCCTTGTATTCTGGTCACGTGGTTGCATGTTAATAAATAAATGACTTTACATAGAGTACTTTATAAATACTGTGAAAATGCCTTTCAAATTAACAACCCAGAAAGAACATGTTTCCTTCGTTTAAACGGTGGCCGTCTGTCCCATAGCCTGCCAATGTGTTTAATTCATATTGTTAACACATTCAATACTGCCTCTGATGTGTTTAATTCATATTGTTAACACACCTATTACTTCATCTGATGTGTTTAATTCATATTGTTAACACAGCTAATACTGCCTCTGATGTGTTTAATTCATATTGTAAACACAGCTAATACTGCCTCTGATGTAATTAATTCATATTGTTAACACAGATAATACTGCCTCTGATGTGTTTAATTCATATTGTTAACACAGCTAATACTGCCTCTGATGTGTTTAATTCATATTGTTAACACAGATAATACTGCCTCTGATGTGTTTAATTCATATTGTTAACACAGCTAATACTGCCTCTGATGTGTTTAATTCATATTGTTAACACAGCTAATACTGCCTCTGATGTGTTTAATTCATATTGTTAACACACCTATTACTTCATCTGATGTGTTTAATTCATATTGTTAACACAGCTAATACTGCCTCTGATGTGTTTAATTCATATTGTAAACACAGCTAATACTGCCTCTGATGTAATTAATTCATATTGTTAACACAGATAATACTGCCTCTGATGTGTTTAATTCATATTGTTAACACAGCTAATACTGCCTCTGATGTGTTTAATTCATATTGTTAACACACCTATTACTTCATCTGATGTGTTTAATTCATATTGTTAACACAGCTAATACTACCTCTGATGTGTTTAATTCATATTGTAAACACAGCTAATACTGCCTCTGAGGTGTTTAATTCATATTGTTAACACACATACTACTACTGCCTCTGAGGTGTTTAATTCATATTGTTAACACACCAAATCCTGCCTCTGGGGTGGTCAGGTACACTTGGTAATCTGAAAAGAAGAACTTCAAGAACAATTTATATTCTTCGTGTGTAAGTGTGTAAGTATGTAAGTTTATAAGTGTATAAGTGTGTAAGTGTGTAAGTATATAAGTGTGTAAGTGTGTCAGTGTATAAGTGTGTAAGTGTGTAAGTTTATAAGTGTGTAATTGTGTAGTGTGTAAGTATATAAGTGTGTAAGTGTATAAGTATGTAAGTGTATTAGTGTGAACGTGTGTAAGTTTATAAGTGTTTAAGTGTGTAAGTGTGTAAGTTTATAAGTGTGTAAATGTGTAAGTGTATAAGTGTGTAAGTGTATAAGTGTATAAGTTTATAAGTGTGTAAGTGTATAAGTTTATAAATGTATAAGTGTGTAAGTATGTAAGTTTATAAGTGTGTAAGTGTGTAAGTGTATAAGTGTATAAGTGTGTAATGGTGTAAGTGTATAAGTGTGTAAGTTTGTAAGTGTGTAAGTGTGTAAGTGTATAAGTGTAAGTGTATACGTTTATAAGTGTATAAGTGTGTAAGTGTATAAGTGTATAAGTGTATAAGTGTGTAAGTGTATAAGTGTGTAAGTGTATAAGTGTGTAAGTGTATAAGTTTATAAGTGTGTAATTGTATAAGTGTATAAGTGTGTAAGTTTATAAGTGTGTAAGTGTATAAGTGTGTAAGTGTATAAGGATGTAAGTGTGTAAGTTTGTAAGTGTGTAAGTTTATAAGTGTGTAAGTATGTAAGTGTATAAGTGTGTAAGTGTATAAGTGTGTAAGTGTGTAAGTGTGTAAGTATGTAATTGTATAAGTGTGTAAGTATGTACGTGTATAAGTGTGTAAGTGTGTAAGTATGTAAGTGTATAAGTGTATAAGTGTGTAAGTGTATAAGTGTGTAAGTATGTAAGTGTGTAAGCGTGTAAGTGTATAAGTTTATAAGTGTGTAAGTGTATAAATGTGTAAGTTTGTAAGTGTATAAGATTATAAGTGTATACGTGTATAAGTGTGTAAGTTTATAAGTGTGTAAGTGTATAGGTGTAAGTGTGTAAGTGTGTAAAAATGTAAGTGTTTAAGTGTATAAGTGTGTAATTGTGTACGTTTATAAGTGTGTAAGTGTATAAGTGTGTAAGTATGTAAGTGTATAAGTGTGTAAGTGTATAAGTTTGTAAGTATATGTGTATAAGTGTGTAAGTGTGTAAGTATGTAAGTGTATAAGTGTGTAAGTATGTAAGTGTATAAGTGTATAAGTGTGTAAGTATGTAAGTGTATAAGTGTGTAAGTATGTAAGTGTATAAGTGTACTAGTGTGTAAGTGTATAAGTTTATAAGTGTGTAATTGTATAAGTGTATAAGTGTGTAAGTTTATAAGTGTGTAAGTGTATAAGTGTGTAAGTGTATAAGTGTGTAAGTGTGTAAGTTTGTAAGTGTGTAAGTTTATAAGTGTGTAAGTGTATAAGTGTGTAAGTGTATAAGTGTGTAAGTATGTAAGTGTGTAAGCGTGTAAGTGTATAAGTGTGTAAGTGTGTAAGTATGTAAGTGTATAAGTGTGTAAGTATGTACGTGTATAAGTGTGTAAGTGTGTAAGTATGTAAGTGTATAAGTGTGTAAGTGTGTAAGTTTATAAGTGTGTAAGTGTATAAATGTGTAAGTTTGTAAGTGTATAAGTTTATAAGTGTATAAGTGTATAAGTGTGTAAGTTTATAAGTGTGTAAGTGTATAGGTGTAAGTGTGTAAGTGTGTAAAAATGTAAGTGTATAAGTTTATAAGTGTGTAAGTGTGTAGTTTATAAGTGTGTAAGTGTATAAGTTTGTAAGTATGTAAGTGTATAAGTGTGTAAGTGTATAAGTTTGTAAGTATATGTGTATAAGTGTGTAAGTATGTAAGTGTGTACGTATGTAAGTGTATAAGTGTGTAGAGTATGTAAGTGTATAAGTGTATAAGTGTATAAGTGTGTAAGTATGTAAGTGTATAAGTCTGTAAGTGTGTAAGTATGTAAGTGTATAAGTGTGTAAGTGTATTAGTGTGTAAGTGTGTAAGTGTATAAGTGTGTAAGTATGTAAATGTATAGTGTGTAAGTGTATAAGTGTATAAGTGTATAAGTGTATAAGTGTGTAAGTATATAAGTGTGTAAGTGTGTAAGTATGTAAGTGTATAAGTGTATAAGTATATAAGTGTATAAGTGTGTAAGTGTATAAGTGTGTAAGTGTACAACGCCTGGGGTTCTTTCCGTGCGTACGGCCTGGTACGGCGAAGCTAGCTGAAAAGTAGAATGATTTGCTGCCCGGCGGATTGACAAGTCTGAGGCCACTGACCAGGTTCAACAACCGTCAGTAAAATATACGGGCAATCCCAAAAAAATTATTGACCTAATTCCCAATTCCGTGAACGTATGCAAGAACTTTAGAATATCGTTTGGAAAAAAAAAGGGGGAGATACATTATACAAAAATCGTTTGACGCAAGACAAAAACGGCAATCTCTGTGTTTGGGATTACTTCTTGTATACCTTTGGATGTGAATGATCGCCATCTTGAGAAATTTAAGCAGATGAGAATGCCTTAAAATAGATCAATATTGTAAAAATAGGCTGATCCTCGCGGTCACATGACCTAAGAGTCATAGAGACACAGATGATTGACCTTCTTTGTGTACTTCCTTCTTAGCCACCTATAAATGACGACAAATATTAAAAATAAACAGTGTGGTGAGGATGGGGGGCATACAATTTTCGACGATGTGTTAAGAGGGTGACTTATTTTTTGACGATTGTGTGACGATGGGGACAAAGAGACCAACATAGCTTGACGTCATTTACTATATACAGCTCAGTGTGACTATGTTTGTATGTTTGTTACTTTGCTGCTCTAGAACAGGAAAACCAAACACTGCATGACAACAATATTTGACATGGTCATACGTGGTTCCTGGAAACTTTGGTCAAAATCCATTTAAACCAGAAGCTGTTATTTTAAAAAATATTAAAATGTAAAGAATAAAAAATACCCTAATGTAGGTGTACCGTCCGTTTTTACACTGAAGATTTATTACACCATTTCAGAAAAACAAAAGAAAATATTACGCACCTAACGCACCTGCGATATTAGCGCAATTGTCGCGAATTTTATTTATGAAAATTGATGACATCATATTTCCTTCATCCTCCCCTTGAAAAACTGGAAAACCAGATTTTGTGGGGTCGAGGGTTAGTAATTTCATTAGGAGGGTATCGAACACGACACCAATCATCATCATGTCCCGTAGTCCTTGGACCGTTAGGGCGCCACAGATGACATGCAAACTATTCTTCTCCATTCCTCTCGGTCTCTGTCCTACTAATAGTATCGCCTAGTCGTAATCCCGTCCATTCTTTGATTTTATCTTCCCTTATTTTTCTCTGTCTTCCTCTTCTTCTTCCTCCTCTAGTAGTGCACTGCAAGATTTCTTTGGCGAGCCCTTGTTTTCTGGTCACGTTGCCATACCATTCAACTTTGCGCTATTTTACAGACACCAGGAGGTCATCGTACTGCCCAGTTGCTTGACGAATCCTTTCTTTCACTTGTTCATTGGTGATATGGTCTCTATAGTAGATGCCAAGAATGCCTCTGAAACATCTCATCTTCATCGCCTCTATTTTCCTTTCAAGTTCTGCTGTTAATGTCCAGGACTCACAGGCATTTAAGAAAATGGAGAGGATTAGTGAGCACATCAGCCTGATTTTGGTGCTGGGTGCTATACTTTTGTTGTTCCATATTTTCTTTAGCCTCTTTAATGCTGTTGTGATCTGCGCAATCCTGGCCATCAATTCAGGATTGGAGCCTTCTTCCGAAATTATTGCTCCAAGGTACTTGCCAACTGCATCGAATCTTTCCTCAACGACCTTTATTTCAGAGTTGATACCAGTGATGCTATTCATATACGACACCAATAGTCAACATTTAAACGGGACTTTGTACATCATTTCCGAATTTTAATAGGATACATATGAACAAATTAAGTTGAATATTTATTGGAATGAGTTTAGGGTGCCCTTATCTCAGGAATAATTAAAATTCTGGAGGGGTGATGCTATTTTATTTTTATTGATAAACCCTGGGAATGGACCCTGGGGATGGACCCTTGGGATGGACCCTAGGGATGGACCCTGGGGGATGGACACTGGGGGATGGACCCTGGGGGATGGACCCTGGGGGATGGACCCTGGGGGATGGACACTGGGAATGGACCCTGGGTAATGGACCCTGGGGATGGACCATGGGAACGGACCCTGAATTCAGTGTTTACACGAGTTTATAAAAATTTTTGTTTTCGATAGAAAAGATGTTGAACTTTAGTTGGTACCTTAGCAAAGTGTTTTTGTCAGGACCCCAATTTATGTGATAGCTGATAATGAGTTAGAATCTTTTGAATACAAACACTAGTAATGCCGGGTATATTGACTAGAATTTTTAGAATGTTTAAAATTAAATATTTGAACTAATCGACGAAACATATAACCGTTAACGGTAATTTCAGTCCCCACCCCAAGAGAAGTAGCCAGGGTCTCTGCCGCCAGGAGTGGGTCAAGTTTTTCGACGTGCCACTTCCACTAAAAAGTCTCTTAAGACGACCGAATATGCCCCCCTTGAATATAAGGAAAAAACATGAGGCCACCCAGTGCGGACGCCCCCCTCCACAACCCCTTTCCTACGCCACTGATGCCCCTCCCTCAATCTACACCTATTCCTACACCAGGCCAGCCCATATATGTCTACACTATCCCATACACTCTCCCATAAGGCATCAACCCTGCACCAGCAACATCATTCCTTATGCCCCCCCCCCCCTCTAGCTCCCTGGTGCTTAAACTCTTCCCCGAACAAGCCGATTTCAGCCCATTATTCCGACGCCACTATTTCCCAGGACACGAACCTAACAAACACCCCCCTCCCGACGCCCTCAACCTCACTGCCCACCCCAGACAACTCGCTCTTATGAAGTCTCCCCTCCCCCCCATACGACTAACCAGGGCCGACCCTAACAATATGCAAAACGGATTGCGCGGGGCCCTCCTGGGTAGGAATAAGGATAATAAGTGACAATTAAGATTTTGTATTACAAAATAAATTCGGGGCGGGACCTATGAAAGTGTGGGGCCCCTTGAGGCCGCATAGGTTGCAGTGGCCTATGGCCGGCCCTGCGACTAACCCCTTTGTTGTGAACTTGATTTAGGGGCGTGAATGTTTGGTATGGAAAATGCGTTTCGTAGAGAGTATGTGTGTACTATTTCTAAGTGTACACTGTTTCTATGTGTACACTGTTTCTAAGTGTACACTGTTTCTATGTGTACACTGTTTCTATGTGTACACTGTTTCTATGTGTACACTGTTTCTATGTGTATACTGTTTCTATGTGTACACGGTTTCTATGTGTATACTGTTTTTATGTGTACACTGTTTCTGTGTACACTGTTTCTATATGTACACTGTTTCTATGTGTACACTGTTTCTATGTGTACACTGTTTCTATGTGTACACTGTTTCTATGTGTATACTGTTTCTATGTGTACACTGTTTCTATGTGTACACTGTTTCTGTGTATACTGTTTCTATGTGTATACTGTTTCTATGTGTGTACTGTTTCTATGTGCTTGGTATTTTGGGACGTATTTTGGGTATGATGAAGTGATGTAATGTGTTATGGTTTTGAATATCAGTTATGGAGTAATTATGTAATAGAGTGTTAGAGTTTTGGAGTTGTGTGTTTAAATGAAGAGACATTTGACATGAGTCAACGAAGCTACTGAACTGGGGCAATATCGAGAACGTAAAACTGTAGTTTGTGATTTATATTGTGTTTGTAACCCCTAGACAGCGATAAGTCTACTGCCCTTAGTTATCGTACCTACTGCGGGAGTTCTTTGTGTGAAGAGAAGGTAGATCCTAACAGGTGGAAGTTATTATCGTTGGGAAGATCGTAAAATTATTCACTCCTCGTACCTGCACATTCCTTCACGCCCCAGGATCCTAAAATTTTCTTTGAACTATGTCCCTCCATCCCTGGACCTTACCACCAACACCCGGCCAACATATCAATCCAATTACACTGCCATTATACCAACACCACCGCGACCCCCCAATTTGTCATCCATGCTTTCTACCTTACTCATCAGTATATTTCTCCATTTTGTCAACGGTCTACCAAACAGTGTAAAGAAGCCACAAGTTGGCTCTGCGGCAAAAGAAGGGTTAGGATTACGACAATGGAGTTTTTAAAAAATTATATAAAATGGAAGTGAATGAACATAAAGATTTACTTTTTAGAAATTGCAAACCTTCACCCACCCGTCCTCTGCCATCAGCCCAATCCTACACGCAGCGTCATCGTATGTCCACATCCTCCTCACGCAACGTTCCTCTCAACCCATCCGTATCCACGCTTTTCCCATTTTCCACCTACACGCCACCTCTGCATATCACCCAACATCTCATCAGCTTACTTTTCTACCAACTTTTCCCATAGAACCATACCAAATTACCATATACCCCCTCCTCCCCCCTTTTCCCCACATGCAAACCTATACTGGCCCCACACATAATTCAGCCACTTCCTATCAGCACTAACGACAAATAAAAGGACAAACGCATAAAAAAGAATAATAATTTAAACTGATTTTTTCCCCGGTGGATGAAATAAAAATATTGGTTAGTCGCACAACATTATTAATATTTTCTTAGATACACGGCGCATGATATAGTCCAGACAGACTACACAATAACCTTAGATCATGCACTTAAGCTGAGCACTTTGTACCACTCAAGTGTGTGTACATTTGCAAATATTAAATTACAGCAAGCGTTCAGCAATATTAAACGATCAATATTCCAAGGCAATTTTCGAGTATAGTAGTAGACTTTAGATTCTGATGTACTTCGTTTAAAGCGAGGGAGAGCTTCTCAATGGTGTCAGCCTCACTCTCTCGTCCTTTACTATTTGGTCCAATGGCAAGACTTATTCGTGCACCTAGTCACCTGGTCATCTAGTCGCCAAGTCACCTAGTCACCTAGTCAACTAACAGTACACAGCAAATCAGTGACGTAGCTAGACTTTGCAACGCCCCCGGGTGGTTTTTCAGTTTGCAAACCCCCCCCCCCCACTTCCACACCCAAATTCATCAAACAAGGGCGGATACAAGACTGGTGGTAGCTAAATTATCCCCCCTCCTCCTCTAACGTTGAAATTTTAGACTTTTCTGACCAAGAAACTCGGTTGTCTTTATATTTTAGAGTTATTGTTCTAAAGCAGCGTTGCCCAACTGAGGCACCTGTCCTCGAGCCTTACATTGCAGGTCCTCGAGCCTCACATTGCAGGTCTTCAAGCCTTACATTGCAGGTCCTCGAGCCTTACATTGCATGTCCTCGAGCCTCACATTGCAGGTCCTCAAGCCTTACATTGCAGATCCTCGAGCCTTACATTGCAGGTCCTCGAGCCTCACATTGCAGGTCCTCAAGCCTTACATTGCAGGTCTTCGAGCCTCACATTGCAGGTCCTCGAGCCTTACATTGCAGGTCCTCAAGCCTTACATTGCAGGTCCTCGAGCCTTACATTGCATGTCCTCGAGCCTCACATTGCAGGTCCTCAAGCCTTACATTGCAGATCCTCGAGCCTTACATTGCAGGTCCTCGAGCCTCACATTGCAGGTCCTCAAGCCTTACATTGCAGGTCTTCGAGCCTCACATTGCATGTCCTCGAGCCTCACATTGCAGGTCCTCAAGCCTTACATTGCAGATCCTCGAGCCTCACATTGCAGGTCCTTGAGCCTCACATTGCAGGTCCTCAAGCCTTACATTGCAGGTCCTCGAGCCTCACATTGCAGGTCCTCGAGCCTTACATTGCATGTCCTCGAGCCTTACATTGCAGGTCCTCGAGCCTTACATTGCAGGTCGGCACAACAGGAATATTTATGGACAAATAAAAAACAAATATAATGAATAAATTTGTCACCAGCCCCTAGTGCATTGTCGGAACTTGTTCACCCGGTCCGCCGTTCTAAAACACAATTGATTTTTGAATACTCATTCCATAACATCCTACAGATTATTCCCACCTAAATTATGTTAATCCAAACTCTGACCAAAGGCAGAATCTCTAAACGTTAGGTGGTCGAGGAAAAAAGACTTCAGATTGTAGTATACCAAAGTACCACCCCACCCCTTTTTTTTCAAATTCATTTACAGTGGAATGTCTGAATTTTTTACCTTGGTGCAAGCGGGACAGACTTACTTGATGTAATCTCGGAGAGCGGAGTTTAAAATCGTTCACCGTGTAGACCAGGGGTGGGCAAACTTTTTATGCGGAGGGCCACATTGACAATTGTAAAGCTATTTGGGGGGGGGGGGCGCGCATGTATATTATGTTCATTTTTACATGTCGATAAACATTTCTCTATATAAAAATCGGTAAATTCGCATTTTAGCATTGCATGACAAAAGTCAAGGATTATTTAAAAAAATAGAAAGTTAGAAAGAAAGTTGATCAAAAAATGTTAAAACAATCATAACGGTATATGAAATTCTGTAAAATTCAACAAAATAACTTAAAAAGCCATACATTTTTTAAATTTCTAAATGCCTTCGAGGGCCGCATAATATCAGCTGCCGGGCCGCATGCGGCCCGCGGGCCATAGTTTGCCCACCCCTGGTGTAGACCTACCTCATTTTATGACACACAACATTTGCATGATTCAGTCCAATTGGAAAGTAGATTTAAAAAAAAGGTCATTGAACCTACCTACCGTCTGCTAATAATAGAAGGAAACATTAGCTGGCTTGAGAGACATTGATTGACATGCCGGATGTGCATGACGCAGGCATCCTTGTTATAGTTCTGCTGCCCTGCACCAGGTTGTAAGAAGGAAGGTCAAATGGAGGATAGTTTTTTAATAATATATTGAGATGAGTTCTATCCTTTTTAAAAATCATTTTTCTTATTTAAAAAAAAAAGGAGTTGGATTTTTGCATAAAAACGTATGGACCCTTTTGTGACATTCTCAGCTAGTCAACTAACAGTACACAGCAAATCAGTGACGTAGCTAGACTTTGCAACGCCCCCGGGTGGCTCGAGGACATGCAATGTAAGGCTCGAGGACCTGCAATGTAAGGCTTGAAGACCTGCAATGTGAGGCTCGAGGACCTGCAATGTAAGGCTTGAAGACCTGCAATGTGAGGCTCGAGGACCTGCAATGTAAGGCTTGAAGACCTGCAATGTGAGGCTCGAGGACCTGCAATGTAAGGCTTGAAGACCTGCAATGTGAGGCTCGAGGACATGCAATGTAAGGCTCGAGGACCTGCAATGTAAGGCTTGAAGACCTGCAATGTGAGGCTCGAGGACCTGCAATGTAAGGCTTGAAGACCTGCAATGTGAGGCTCGAGGACATGCAATGTAAGGCTCGAGGACCTGCAATGTAAGGCTTGAAGACCTGCAATGTGAGGCTCGAGGACCTGCAATGTAAGGCTCGAGGACAGGTGCCTCAGTTGGGCAACGCTGCTTTAGAACAATCACAGGAGATAAGTACAAAAAATTAATGGAATACTTGATAAAAGAGCGCAAACAAACAACGAATGTGTCGACAAGAAGCCTTCTTCAGCGAACAAACAACAGTTGAAATAAAATAAATTAAAAATAAACACGTATCTACAATGTAGTATTCGAGAGGACAGCAAGAGGAATGAAAAATACCATTCGTAGGTAAGAGAGTTGATGTGGGTAATGGGGACGGAGGAGAGGAAAATTAAGTCCACGGCGATTGGTTGTTACAAGGAGGGATAAAAGTTTTAAAAAGTGAAGGAGAAAATGACATTCAGGTCATGTGGTGCCTAAGACATTCAGGTCATGTGGTGCCTAATACATTCATGCCATGTGATGCCTAAGACATTCAGGCCATGTGCTGCCTAAGGTCCAATAATTCTGAATCAGCTTTTTTTTCTCTATAAGTTCACCCTGGCGGGCGTTTCGGTACCAGACACAACGGCGATGACAGCCAGGTCCCTGGAGCCCTTTTGGTCGCTGGACGG